>CM062288.1:66320069-66920069 GCA_031216915.1 Pictodentalium vernedei | reverse complement strand
CCCCAAAGGGGGTTGTATGCGTTAAAATCATCGAACAAAATATTTGGAGTTGGCAGTTGATGAATAGCAGCCCAAGATCATTCAGTTGTAGGGTTTTACTTGGTGAAACGTAAATCGAACATAGTGTAACTGTTTTGTTTAACGTTAGGCGCACAGCAACAGCCTGTCAGTTTGTTTGTAGAGGCACATTACTGTGAATAATGTCTTCTCTAACTCACACAGACGTTTACGAACATAAAACCCATTATCATCTGTCCGGGCATTATACGAAGTGTAATTCTTAAAAGCTGAATGGTCGTGTGCTCTGTAAAAGAGTTTCCTGCAGGAATAAAAAACAGCAGGTTTATATGTTTGACATAGAAGGTCCTATTCATTAACCCTTTACCTAACGTAACGGTCAAGACCGGCCAGCGCTATTCTCAAAAATCGCCAATTAATTTTCATTATTTTTTTCATTTTTTGTCTCAAAAACATAGGTTATGACCCCTCGTTGGAACGAGCTCGTCGAGCTCGTTCCAACGAGGGGTCATAACCTATGTTTTTGAGACAAAAAATAAAAAAAAAATAGTTATTCAAGAATTATTTTTGCAAGTGTCGTCTGCTTTTCAGGCTAGGTCAAGGGTTAAAGTTCGCTCTAAAAACCTCGACAATTCCATCGTATTATATTGTATTTTAGTCTATTATCCATGTTAGGGTGGGGATTTTGGTGGTAGTCGTATGAGAGATATTCCCCCCGTATTTCTTTTTGGTGAAGTTTTATTTTGGGACCTACCCTGAGAAGAATTCAGATGTAGTTTAGTCGAGAACGTGTCATCGATGCACTCATCCACTGACATGTCCTCGATTCCTTGCAACATTTTGTTTGCGTCAGCATTTTGAAGGAGTTTTAGGAGGCTGTCCAATTCTTGTTTTTTTTTTTTTTGTCTTTTGGATCTTTTTTTTATCTTCTCTGATTCTGGCTCAGATTTCGTTGCTGACATTCTTGTTGATTTTGTGTCGAATTGTCCGACACATTTTTCTGTTCAGGTTTAGTACGTTGATTTTTACTGTTTTGTAATAAATTGTTTGCTTGTTCTTGCGTGTTCTGTTTTTGTTTTATCTAGTAAAATGGTTAACCGGATAACCTGTTTGAAACCGGTTACCTACCCAACCGATTAAAAAAACGTCAACTAGTTATCCGAAATATCGATTGTGATCGTCATTCCACGGTTAAAACGTAATAAATCTGCCACTTCTCATTTGGGATAGATTACACCTCGAAGCAACACTGTATATATTCAAAAATAATCGACTTTGGCGTTCAAGACTTCGTTTATGATCGGCAATTTCCGTGAGTACTGAGTAACCGCAGAAACTATTCCGTAGTTTGTATACTCGACAACGTTCGTTTGGATACACACTACGGAATAGTTTCTGAACATACGCATTCCAGTTCCTATAGTTTTGATCCCAGATTTGGTGAAATAATGGCTACGGTTAACCGGATATTATCCGATTATAGCCCTCGGTTAGTCGGTTGTGAAAATGAGCCAACTGTTTTAGCTCTAGTTTTATCTGATGTTGAGGAAGCAGTTGCGTTTGTTTATGTTGACTGTTTGAGGTATGTGTTCTGTAGTAAAGACCTGTAATAAGGACAGAATTGCAGTCTACTGACTTTGTGTGTACTTATGTTTTAAAGTTGTATTGAAGCCAGGCACAGATGTTAGAATTTATCCGGCCTCTTGGAAACTAATCTGTTTTTCACATAATTCTTTTAGGATAGCTTTTTTCTTTTTTTTCCAGACAGGGCAATCTTTGAAAGATGATATGTAATTGCCCTGACAATTCACACGTTTGACTGCGTTGTTGCATGGCTCCTGATGTTGCTGGCCGCACCTGACGCATATCGTTTGGCATCTCCAATTATTTTGATGTGACCATACTTTTGACAGCTGAAGCATCGAAGCAGTGGATTCGGAATATACAAATCCACGTTGATGTTCGAGTAACCCAGTTTAATAGATTTAGGTGGTTTTGCAAAGTTGAAAGTTAAAATATAAGTATTTGTTTGTATAACGTTGCAATCTCTTTCAATTGTTGTTCCTTTGACATTATTGACACCCTGCGATTTTAGTTCTTTCTGTACCTCATCTTCGTCATTGCCAGGCAGGTCCTTAGTTTCTAAAACGCTTTTGCTGTCATTGAATGTTTTTGTGCAAAGGCCTTGTCCTCCAAATCGACGAGTTTATGTATTTTTAGTAAACTGACAGCCTGCATTTCTCTTTTGCATTCAATTAACATTCCACCTGATCTTAGTTTTTTTACCCTTTTGACATTACCAGCAATTCCCGTAATGTATTCCTCCAATACAAATGGGTTGGTGTCTGACGCCCTTTTACCCTCGTATGTCACATAGATAATAATAAATCTTGGCCATCTGTTAATAGTTGTGGTTACTGTTGTTTCTTCATCTGAGTTAGAATCAGAATTTGATAAAAGTATTCCGTGCCCTCTTATTTTTTTTTTTTTTTGCCATGTATTTTTATAAGTCGTTCATTGCACCGGTTCCCTGCCACTGTGGATCCAAAAAAGGTGTGTATGTGGGTGTGTGTGTGGGGGGGGGGGGGGGGTACTGGTAAGCGGTGAACCCACCAGTATTCCCACATACTTATTCTAGGACAGTATGCTTCTTAATTTGGCATTCCTTCCCAGTCTAATAATTTCATGAGAGATAATTTCATCGAAAGTCGATTTTCATAACGAGTCAAATTTGTCAAGATAAGCTACAGGTTTGAGCAAGAACTAAATTATTATTTATTATAAAATTGAATTCCGCATGTCGTCTCTTGCGTATGGCAATGTATGACAGATGTTTGTCGCCACAAATGTTCATGCAAGAAGAATACACCCCTCTCATATTGAATAAATATTACAACATGATAGTAATAGTACGACATAAGAATTAAAATGGATTATATTACGCTTCATCTGAGAGTAAATGTGGGAAGGGCGTGTCAAGTTGAATGAAATGTGTAGCACCTCACACAAAGCTTTTTTATTCATTCACTCTACTGATGAAGAATATGCAGGAAATTATCGCCATTGATTTTCAAAAAGATTTTGAGCATGCTGGCCGTGACAAGTTCTGATCAAGTTGTTGCAACAGGGAACTCACGGCAACATGTACAGGTGAATATAAATGTATCAGGCCAAAGTGCCATGTGTCACTCACTGTAAATGGAAACTTTACAAATTTGTTTGACGACAATCGTGGCATTAAACAGCGAGGTACCCTTTCCCCGTCCATATTCTACAAGTTAATTGATGACCTGCCAAGAGAAGTGAGGAGGCTGACAATTTTCGATATTGGGAAAGATTTAAAGGAAATTAGCATCCCTTAATGTCTACAGTTGGCAATAAATTTAACACAAATGGTATCGAAATTTTCATCTAAAAGTTGAATTTTTTTTCGAACTGTTGTATAATCGATGTACGCATCATTTCACAAACTACAGTCATTTTCCTGTAGAATAGTGTAAAAAATAAAGTAGCTGGAATTTTACAATGTATTTCCTTATCATTTTGAATGTTTGCTTTTTATCCCCCGTTTAAACCCATCTAAAAATAATAAAACGCCGATTTCACGATCTTATTTATTTATTTATTTATTTATTTATTTATTTATTTATTTATTTATTTATTTATTTATTTATTTAATGGGGTTTAGCGACACTTTCGACAGCCAGGGTGACCTCGTGTCGGACAGGTTTACGAGTGGAGGAAGCCAGAGTACCCGGAGAGAACCACCGAGCAACGGCGAGCAACTGTCAGACTCCACAGCGTACTAACTCTACACAAGCAGGGTTAGCGTTGGTTGAAGACATGTGCACCATCGACGTGCAGTACGCCATAGTACACAATGCAATCGTGCTCCCACGTACGCAATTGGGATTGGGTGTCTTACCCATGGACACAGCACGGTTGCCGCATGACAGATTCGTGCCGAGGACCTCTCTGTCTACAGTCTGCATCTCTACTTACTGAGCCATCGCTCTCCCTCGATGTTCTATAACCTTTTGTTTTATCAATATATCAACAGTGTACACATCCTGACATATTATACAGACGCCTTCTAATTTTCGAAATGTTGTATCATCGATGTGTGCCTCATTTCACAAGCTTCTGGTGTTTTCCTGTAGAGTAGAATAAAAATTAAGAAGCTGGCTTTTACATTTTTTTCCCGCCAATCCGTTTGAACGGTTCATTTCTATCCTGTGTTTGAACGGGGTCTTCCCGATCATCCTACATCTATTGTTCTCAGTATAAGTGTGTGATAATCCACTATATCAAAGGTTTGCCGACTATAGTTTTTTTCTTATTAGTTGGGGAACTTAGTGGGAGATATTCATAGAACTTTTGGAGACTGAAAACTGTTTTATTCAATAATTGGATTGAGTGTTTATACACATTAATGATTAACAATATTTGCCATAACAGAGTATTTACAAAATTTGATAAAATATATTAATATCATAAATAATATATACATATTTTTTTTATTTTTTTTTAACGAGAAACCTATTTATTTCTTTAAATTTACATGAAAATTGTTTAAAAAACTATTTTTACGTATATTTAAAGTTATAAAAAGCAGTGATAGATGTTCGAAAAAGGCTGAAATTTGCAACAAAAAATGAGATAATAATTTAATAATAATACGAACTATTTGTACACATTATAACATCATTGCTTCACAACGTTAACTACAGAGTCCATATAACTTAACAAATTCAGCCTATTTTCTGCTAGGTCAGCTTTCAACTTTTCTAGAGTTCTGTCAACATTTCTGTATATTTTTTTTGCTTGGCAGAAGTTTTCCTCCGTTTGTTATCTGAATTGCAGTGGCCTCATGATATGACTGCTCTTGTTTTAGAAAGTCTATGAATTTAAAAATGTGTGGATGCGATCCTAGAAGCACTTGCTGGAGTTTCCGGTGCCACCTCTCGACGTGGTGAGTAGTACGTGGCCCTATGGTCTGGTGGTGTTTCCACAGAATTGTTCCGTGACTGACTACAACCCAGTACTCCGTAACACAGTCACAAAAGCTTTAAAACAAACAACACTGATCAGACATCAATAATAAAAAAAAAACAACTAAGGCAAACACAATCATATGTCTACAAAGTATCAGAGCTGGCTCCAAGTCGGCATATTTTTAAATGAGTAATAAAAAAACAACTTGGATACACAAAATCAAAACATCAGAGCGTACATGAGCGGCAATCAATTATCATAATTTCACGTTTTGCAATAACGCCGATTCAGCCGATCCGACCACTTTATTACCAATGTTTTGATACGGACTATAACACGCTGAAGCAGGTTAATTAATTTAAGAGTACAGGATGAACGGGAATGTCCGGAAATACTCGGCCCGAGTAGAATTCATTCCAAAGTAAAGCAACACAGTTATGCATCTGTGAAATATTTCAGATACGCTACAATTATATTTTTTTCACTCCTACAAAAAATAATATATATATTGTATATCTCTGAAGTAATCCACGTTCGAAGGGGGCATGGTACATCAATAGCTAAAAAGCGCAAATTCTGTTGTCCTCTGTTTGAATTCCACCTATGGCAACCGCAAATTGTGTCCTTGGGCAAGATACTGCACATCCATTGCCCATGTGTTGGCGTAGTGACATTGTGTGCTAATGTGTTAAGGTGTACAGTACGTTGATGGCGCACTTGTCTTCAACCATTGCTAACCCTGCTCGTGTAGAGTTAGTTTGTTGGGAGCCTGGCATTTGCTCGGTGGTTCTCTCGAGGACTCCAACTTTCTCCACCCATAAAACTGTGCGACACGAGGTGACCCAAACTGTCAAAAGTGCTGTTAAACCCCAATAAATAAATAAATAAATCCACGTCCCATGTGTTCTATAATATACTGTCATCAGTGAGAATTGCATCCAAACTGTCTTCCAGCAATTTGACCCAAACCGGCTGTTAGTTTAACCCAAATCATTCTATGGCAATTTGACCCGCACCAAACCACCCCCCAGAAAAGGGTCCTACTAAACACCGAGATATACCGAGAGATACCGAGGCGAAAAGAAAAAAAAAGTAAGTCAGGGTTGTTTAATAGGGTTTAAATATAATTGCAGACATTTAATTGATTCCTTCGAAGCAATATACGTGATATTACTTGATTTATTCGAGTAAATGCAAGATACATACATGCAGACCGAGTTATTATTATTATTATTTATTCGTGTTTAAGGTCATATACGTATGCACAATGGCTAATCGTGACCGGGTGGAGGAAGCTGGAGTGCCCGGAGAGAACCATCGAGCAACGACGAGCAGCTGCCAGCTCCCAAACATCGTAACTCCGCCCTGCAGCACAGGCAGGGTTAGATTGGTTGAAAACATGCGTACCATCGACGAAGAAGAAAACAAAGCAGTTACCCCTATGGGGATCGAACCGTGGACCTTTCGGTTTGAAGGGAAGAGTAGTTCCTTTGAATTTACGCTTGGTGGAAAATATGTTGAGTTAGTTGTTGATAACTGAAAATATGTGTGAGTATAATGGTTTTAAATATATGGCCGAGCCACTTGGCAAATCTTGCTGGAGGGCACTGGGAATAGTTCTGCCTAAAATTCATCCATATAAGGAAATGGGCTTTAGAACATTTGACGATTGTGTAACCAATGCGTATGTCCAATATGTGATTGTCTGTCAGGTACCAGTGCCAAAACAATATACTAATACAGATAATATTCAAAACAGATCATTGCGCTATTTTCTAAGGGGGGGGGGGGGGGGGGGGTTCAAAATTTCGGCACATGAAAATCAGACCCATTGTGAGAGTGAAGAAATAAAAGTATTAATACGTAGATATTTTAATGCAAATTAGATAAATAGTATGCAATTTATGCCCAAACTTTGGACATATAAACAATTCGAAAATTCGTAAGAAACTGTAAATTATAATGTAGCTTGTATGACGATCTTAGAATACATTTCTTTTCTAGCACATCTGTCGTAAATTCCACACCAGACGACTTTGGAACAATTGGAAATATTACGCGCATCAAAATGCAAACTGTCTTTTCAATGTTGAATATAAGAGAGAAGCTTCGACGATAAGTTATATTTTTTGGAGGTATGTCTCTCGCGACCCTCGTCTCGAGAGTCCTTGCACTCTAAAATCAGTTGGATTAAAAATCAACATGAATCAACTGTGTTGAGTGAATTTGAACCCAACCCAGTTGATTCGGGTTAATTTTTAATCCAAGTGATTTAGACAGTATTCCGAAGATAGTGGCGTAGTGAGTTCTTATATTGAACAATTATAAATTGAGGCTGCAGGAGTTGGAGCTTCGGGAAGTAGGGTGCGGGGGAGACCCTGTGGTTTGAATAAGTTCACTTTCTCGTGTTTCGCAGTATAGCGAGAAATATATGTATTGTGGGTACGGTAGTTAAGGGGTTAACAGCCTTAACGGCAGTGTCTTCACACGGTAGCAAGTTGATGTACCGACAGAGTGAATACCATGTTATCAGACACGAGATTTATGAGTTTCGTCACTCTGAGTGACCAATTTATGCTGCTGTTGTTTTACTCTGTCATTTCTAACCATATCACCGAATCGGTTACATGCTTCATTTTAAAATGGAAAGTGTAAGGATGGAGGTCGGCATCCTGACTCTGAGGTCAATTTTGCAAACTCCGACTACAGGTTTCCAGAATCTTTTGCCACAAATAGGCTTTTATCTCTGCTTGTTCCTGGGTGGCTTGTTGACCGAAGTGTTTCTTTTCCCCAGAAGTGTAACATGTTTGAGTATTTTCTCTGTGTAAATCAATAATACATATCAATCTTAAATTACTGTCACAATGAAGATTTCACTGGATAGTTTGCATGTTTAATATCATCAAATATGGGTATCATGCTAACCGTTCTAACAAATTAGCGTGTACTCGGCTACTTGCAGTTGATATTTATTATCTTTTTTACACATAAGTGTGCTATATACCTATCTTAGTATTATAAGAAGTATACACTATACGTATTTTTCTCCATTTTTTTTTTCTTTTTGGTTATTTCGGGATGGGGTACCAACTATAAAATATCTGATAGTATAATGGACTGAGTATTCATATGACGTCACTTGAACACCCTTCGTTTACCGAATATACCAGGTCCCTGTGTTTTGTGTTATATATTTATTTGAACTGAGACATGGTGAAAGTTGGTTACCGATCGTGCTGTCGATATTCGTGGATTTGAATGGTTCGACATTCCCTTTGGGGCATATAATAGACTCGTCGATATATGCCCAGAGACGAGGTCCCGACTTCAATACACCATCCCGGAAACCTGAATGGGAATAACCTATATGCCGCTGATGAAGTTTCAACAATAAACTGTAACTAAAGTATAGGTTGAACTACCGAAAATCACTATTGACCTGAAGTATATGGCCTCCGATCATCAGTGATTTCTATTATTCGTAAATGTACTAATAATCAGTATTTGTTGAGCGAAATAAAGTGTTTTCTAGACAGATTGTATAACGTTTGTACATTCTGATTTGTAACTCTGTATAATGCTAA
This sequence comes from Pictodentalium vernedei, assembly GCA_031216915.1. Lineage (NCBI taxonomy): Eukaryota > Metazoa > Mollusca > Scaphopoda > Dentaliida > Dentaliidae > Pictodentalium > Pictodentalium vernedei. Next base: position 66,911,472 of record CM062288.1, on the reverse strand, counting down.
CGCGGGAATGTATTTAACTTTGACAATTTCCAAGGTTACGTGACTGATCATCCATGATGGAGTACTGGGAGGGTGGGTGGGTAGTAAATCCTAATGCTCGCAATTGACAACTTAATACTAGGAGGGTCCTAAGGTTTCGGGTTTCGAAATGTCTGATTACGCAGCCTACGACCAAAAGGTTACGAACCTGTTTCATCCGGGCACCTTATTCTCCCGTGAGGTACATTTCGAGGGCAATGGAGGAAGGAATCATGGAAGTTGTGGACAAAAAGGTGCACCGGCTTGGGTCATCTCTACTTTAGAGGAAACTGTCCAATACACTGCTTTGGCCCTAACTTTGGGAGTTGCAAGATTGCCGGACCGGCCCATTCTGACAATCATGAGCCCCCCCCCCCCCCCTCCCCACCCGACGGGGTTGTCATGTTGGGGGACAATTGAAGGTCAGTCAATCAGTCATTTCAATCAAATTGGTATTGTCATTGTATAAGAAAACTTTCAAAACAAGTCATTATACTTTAAAGCAGGGCTGTATTTTGTACTGTCTGCGTTAGTTTTAACCCCCCCCCCCCCCCCCTCCCACCACCCAGACGGGTTGTCATGTTGGGGGACAATTGAAGGTCAGTCAATGGTCAATGAGTCATTTCAATCGAAGTTTAATTGCCATTGTATAGAAACTGTCAAAAAAGTAATATCACTTTAAAGCAGGTTCGGTTTTATTCTACTGTCTGGGATAGATTTCAGTGGAAACTTACATCTCAGAATATTACGAAAAGACGTCTGAAGACCTCGCACGAATCAATCAGTCAGTGGCATGCTTTGGCATCAACATGGGCAGAATGTACTTCCCTAGGATAAGTATGTGGGGACACTAGTAGCTGCCAGGTGAGTTCGCTGCATGGCAGTAACTCTGCCCCCTCCTTGGACTCTGCGGAGGGTGGAATCCGGGACAATGAACAATTTAGATTCTTAACATAGCAAACATAAGTAGTGAGAGGTGGCACTCTAGGGACAAGGATTTAACACTGAATTCCCCATACCCCAGAGCTGGCACTTGAGGGACAAAATTAACATAGGATTCTCCATAGGGTTTTGTCCCTCAAGTGCCATTTTTGTCCCTCAAGTGCCATTTTTGAAGCCAGGAAAAAGACTTTAAAATCCTAAAAGTCCCCTTCCAATCACTAAGTATTTGCCTGTTTATTAATCAATCTCTCCATACTTTAAACCGTATAACACTTTACCGTATGGAAGGATTGCTTGATAAGCATACAATCTCTTACTCACAGTGGAAAAGAGAAATATCTCTTAACTCATTTTCACTTATGGGATAGAATGGTGAAAAAAGAGAAGTATCTCTTAAATGCTGGTCCCTATAGTGTCAAACACGGGGTAGAGGCCTCCCAATTACTTTATGCTGGCAAATATGTGGATTTTGCTTATTAATCAATCTCTCCATAGAATGGTGAAGAAAAGAGAAGTATCTCTTAAATGCTTGTACCAATAGTGACAGTATTTGGATAGGGAGAATTCAGTGCTAAATGCTTTTCGCTGCAGTGGCAGCCATGGGGAAGGGGAAATTCAGTGTTAAATGCTTTTCGCCGGAGTGCCAGCCACGGGTAAAATGCCAGTTGAGGGACAAGCCGCGGTATGGAGAATCCTATCTTAATTTTTTCGTCAGAGTCCCCATATTGGGGTATGGGGAATTCAGTGCTAAATGCTTTTTGCTAGAGTGCCAGCCTTGGGGAAGTTGAATTTCGCTATTATATGTAGTTAACACTGATGCTTGGCAGAATCATTGACTCCTCAGATGTTTTTGCTACACAATGTCACTCTTTCCCTCCAAATTATTTTGGGAGGGAGAGAGTGACATTCTGGATCATCTAAGTGTGGAAAGGCGGTGAAAAAATAATACAATGAGTATTTCATCCGCCTAAATCCCAACGAATGGGGAAAGGCGGATGAAATACTAATTGCATTATTTTCTGTCACCTTTTGCTCCCCCTAAATTACTGTAAATACACTTTGGCGGGGTGGTAACCACAATTTTCTTGTCGTTATCCATGAAACTTGAAACATCTATCGAAATAGAATTTCCACCACAAGATTGCGGGTGTAAGGGGAAAAACATTCCCGTGGTCAGAATTCTCTGAGAAATAATTCATGATTTCTTCATTATAAATTATAAAATCCCCACATAACTCTGAATGTAGCTATCTGATGGAATATCGCGGTGTGAAAATAGACCTGCTTATAATTTCCCTCAATTTGTCTCTCCTGGGTGGAAGGATGTGAATTTTATACGTTATACATATGTTACAAAAAAAACGATAAGGCAGACAGAATGTAATTGCACACCACACTTGATCCCTCTCTCCAATGTGGAATTCTGTATTTAAAAAACTTAGAAACTAAGTGACATATATTCTCTCTCTCTCAGAGTCTTCAGATGCGATTTTGTTTCGCGCGCACGTGCCCCCGAGTGAACTTGCCAGCTGTCTGACTTGAGTGCAGATTTTTGAGATAAAAAATATTATTTACCTGTTACTGGTAGAAAAATGAGAGTTTTTTCCCTTGCAGTGGAGTTTGTTAATTCCATCTAACTTTTCGACGCCAGAGGCCTATTTTTCTTCCCACACTGGATAGCCTAGTTGTAAGGGGAATGTTATTTTCGAAGAGAAAAATATTTGGATTTTGAGCTGACGGTAAATGTTTTGATTCAAGATAATTAATCGCGCGAGGGGAAAATGGTTGAGTTTGCTTTTCTTTTAGTAATGGAAATATTTCTGCATTCACCACCCAATGAGATGTTTCTCCCTCCCTAGATCTGACATCTGGGGAGGGAGGGACAACTCATTGGGTGGTATTGGCAGAAATATTTCCATTTCACCAGCAAAACAAGCTAGTTTTATTTCAACTCTACGTTTTTTACAGTGGGTGATATTTTTTTAAAAATGAAATGGAAGAAAGGTACTGTATTTTTTGTTGAATTGTGTGATTGTGATTCAAGAAAGCTCTTTTTAATTTTGTAGTTGGCCTTGAAAAAGGCCGTTTTTATAATTTAAAATAAACAAAATATGTTTATTCAGGCAATATTTTTCCATACCGTCCCTGACCAAGACGCCAGGTTTCCAAGTCTCATCCGTATTGGGTGCGGGGTTTTCGAGTGCTCTTCACCATTATCTTCTAGCTTCCTAACTGTTACGTGTTTCTGTTTGGTAACAGTTATTCTTTTACGCCCTGGCCGTTTCTTGATCTGCTTTGGGACTTCCAACATCTCAAAACCCACTGGAACTGTGATTTTCTCCGGAACTATTTGGAGACCTAGAGGTGATGCTCGAGGGTTTTTCAGTTCCTCCACACTATCAAGTATTTTCTCCAGCAGAGTGAGAATGTTCCACCGCTCTGTCTCTTTCGTCTGCATCTGAAATATATGGTTGCAAATTCTGACATTTTTTCAGTGTAATGACAGTTTATATTATTAGGATTTTTTTCCCTCTCTCATAACCATTGGATGATTTTTTTTTTTGGGGGGGGGGAGGGGGGGGGGAGACTCCCCCAATAAAAATATTATGTTTTATTAGAAAGTTTATCTTCCAAAAATTAACCAACGGTAAAGAAACGCCTAAAATCAACCAGTCACAATGAGTATTTCTGGCGCCTTTTCCCTCCCTTGAATTGCTATAAATACAACTGTGTGACCTCATGATGTCATTTTTTTATTGTCAACCATGGAAATTGAAATAAGCATTGAAGTGGAGACCGCAGCATGGGAGGGTGACTGTAGGGAACAGAACATTGATCACACCGCCATTCCAAGGGAAAATCTACGAGAGTTGGCGAGAAGGGGCGGTGTAAGAAAAATCTCAACACTGGCCGTGGATGAAGTTCGGGGGGCTTTTGACGTATTCCTTAGAAGATTGATGACAGATAGTTCCTGCTATGCTACTGACAGAGCCGGATACCCACAACATGTCATTACACAAAATGATGTCCTAAGAGCTGCTAGGAAGAGGCATGGAATAATCTTGCCAAAATAAACATATTTTGTGTCAGGGACACCTGAGGCCCCGTAAGGCCTGGGCTGACGTGGGGTTATTTAGTCCCGCTGATGAAGTTGCGGGAAAATTAGACCAACGTGGAGGGTCGGAATCCAAGTGTCGCGAACTCGGCGCAGAGAGCTGAGTTAGACCGACGCCGTGATTCCTTCTCTGCCAAATTGGCCTGAAATAGGTTCGATTTCCGTTAGGTGTGATTCCTAATCACTTTAGGCTGTATAATGGAAAGAATGATTTAAAGTAACAACGATTCTTTTATTTACACATAAAAATAAATCCGTTTCAATATTTCAACAATCAACAATTCGATTCTTTTCACAGAAAATGGGTCGCTATGGTTAAATAATTCTAAACAATCATATAGTCATTCTATAGCCCTGTACTGGCACTATAGTCTGCACACTGGAAATGTTACTACTGTGAGCTCGCCATAAGAGCTTCACCCGCTTAGGCTCAAATGTCAACGTCTGCGCGTAACTGTACCTCTAGCTGTCGGAGGGTTCCGACCAGCAATGTTCGTCATCTATAAGGACACGTACTTCTGATTTGGGTCAGATATTGTCTATTCATACCTTATGTGCCTTTGAAAGTCCTCCGTGAAAGTCCTATTGAAATATTCACTGGATGAATTCACGATTCACAAATGCCCCTTTTGTGCTAGGGCGAAATTGTCACTCACACCGATCTCCAGTCGGTATTACGATGCTTCGACAGCAAAACAAACTACTCAGAACGCAATCAGTCTGACGCTTCAAAGGGTTAATACGCACAATACAATTAACCTACACTTCTGACTATTGCAGGCCGATACCTGCTACTCGACAATCTAAACTTTAACGTTCCACCTGGGGTGTTCCTTCTCACGAATTCGGCCCCGTAGCCGCCTATCAACGTTAAGCTAAATCAATCATGGAATGCCCTCTCTGGCGATTCCAGCCGTTTCAGGGTCCTGTGATCGAAGGTACCCTTATGCCAGGAAACAGAGTCCGCCTGTCCTGGACTTCACCAACGTGTGTGTGACCCCAAGTGTGTCTAATGCTCTGCTCTTCCAGGTATATATATACTTTTTACCCTAAACTGTCAGGTGGACCGACGCTCATCTGTCCACCTGTCAAAACGGTGGGAGATGACGTATATCGAGGCTGAATCAATACAAGTCATCTCACGCGTGACTTAACGCTGACTTCACTTGTCGAGAAAACCGATTCGTTCTTGCCATGATTGTTATAACTAATGATAACACGACATTTCTATCTTTTAGAATCTCGTTTCTCAATTGACCGTGACGACATCTTGACATCAACCGATTACGTCTCGTAAGACTCCGACTACTGTATAAATTAAACGAGATTAGACCTTATCTAACATACCGTTTCTCCCCTGGGTCCCTGCGCTAAAGCTGGATATACACCACGTGTGTTTTTTCTATGTCCAGCTTTACAGAGAAGTGAAATTCACGTGGGTTTTCGCCTTGATGCGGAATATATTTTGAACTTACAATATCTTTAAATATGAGGCCCCTTGCCCCTATATTTAGGCTGGCTTTGCCCTGACATTTTGTTTATTTTAAATTATAAAAACGGACTTTTTCAAGGCCAACCACAAAATTAAAAAGAGATATTCTTCAGTTTGCACTATACCAGCACGATGGAATACAACCGAATTCTTTTCATTCAGTTGTATTTTATCATGCATGTTCTTTTTTTTCTGATTCATCTAATTGTATGCTATATTTTGACAGGTTGTGGGCAGTATGTATTATATTCACACCTGGGTTTTCCTGATGTAGACTGACATCAGCGCTAAAACCTACCTTCCATGGAATGATGCCACTCTTTTGGGGTTGGTAGTTGGTGAAATGTTTCACTTGTGATTTTGTAATCAGTGTTAATCACCCCTTGGCTGAACCACCCATGCAATGGTTGGTTCAGCCAAGGGGTGAATATCACTGATATGAAAAAAAAGTATTTAAACACCATTTTCCCATTTCGAAATTTTTATTCCGTGAAATTTTACATAAATGTATTGTCACTTTTTCAGAAAAATGTTCACACTTTGTTGACAAGTTTTCCCACTTTTGGTCGAATGTCCTTCTTGGCTTTTCGTTTTCTTGATACTTTCATTGGAGGTGCTTCTGTCTCTGGAAATAAATTTTCTTCTTCAACTTCCATCTGTGATTCAGTAGGTATGTCCAATTTGTACAATAAAGTATCATCACTGTCATTAAATTTCATGTAACACAGTTTTTTCAACTTTTGGGTTTGAGTTAAACCCCACACTTGGTAACACAGATGTATTATTTAGCTGTGGCATAGAATTAAACCCAAGCCTCTGATTAATGATGCAGGTGAACGCTCTACCTGTTCTGGAGTCATGTTATTCCCTGTTGACAAATACATTTGCCGTTTTCTGCACTCATTCATATAATGTCCTTTTACACGGCAAAAAACACATTCACCTTTGTTGGGGCAACCCCAACTCCAATGTCCTTTCTCTTGACAGATTGAACATGCATCTTTAGGTTCTGTCAACTTATATAACTCATTGTCTTCTCACCTCACTCCATCTGTCCAGCTTGTAGTATATGATTTTAACATCACTTGATTTATCCATTCTTGGATCGCTATTCATTTTTTAAACACCCGTGCAAGCTAAAAACACGTCTTCGCAGTCTCGTCAACTCACATCCAAATGTGAATCATCCCTCCCCCTCCCCACATTTTTATACTTTTTTCAACGAACAAAAATTTGGCCTCCAGGAATTTGTTTTCCTGAAACACATTTTTCTCAGATTTTGTACACTCCGAAAATTTTCCAGGGGATTTCAGTGTTAAATGTTTTTCGCCAGAGTGGCATGCTCTGGGTAGGTTGTTCAAAACATTTTTATGCTGGCAAAAAAAATGTGTGTTAAATACTATAGTGTCAGTCACGGTGTAGAGGCCTCCATGGAAGGTTTGGTAGATAAACATACAATCTCTTACCCACAGTGAAACTAAAACATTTAGAATACGGAATATATGTGCACAGAAACCTAATTTATGGCATCGTTATTCCGTTAACATAACAGACGGGGAAAAGACGCGTGAAATACTCATTGCATTATTTTCTGGCGCCTTTTGCTCTCCCCTAAATGACTGCGGGATCATAACCACAATTTTCTTATCGCTATCCATGAAACTTGAAACATCTATCGAAATAGAACTTCTACCTCAAGATTATAGGTGTAAGGGGGAAAAACAATGATCACGCTGTTATCCCAAGAAAATAATCTGTGCCAATAAGCAAGACAGTCCGAGGGTAGAGATGCCTTTGAGTTATTTCTCAAAAGCTCGATAGTTGATAGTTGCTATTATGTCGTTTCCAGATGCGGTGACTTACAAAATACCCCTTTTCAGAACCACCATGCTCTCAAACTTTCGTTATACAATGCACATCACCATATTCATTCATTCATTTTTTAAAAAGTGGCTACTCTCATATTTTAGTTATTTTCTTTGTGTTTAGTCTAAAATCAAGGACAAATAATTGGATTTGTTTCCCAATTATTTGTACGTCGTGTTTTGGTGGTTCACGACCGGTGGTTGTATAATCCGCCGACCTCCCCCAAGGAAAGTGAAAAACAAATTATTTGATTTTTGAGGGGGAAATTTAGTGACATATCCTGTTACCTAAAATGACGCTCTGAGTAAAAAATCTATGGCGTCTGTCAATGTTTTCCAGTGGAGTGACAGTTATGGATAAGACTTTCCTCTGTTGGGGACCACGTCACCGCTGACTGACACGTTAGAAGGAAGGAATATCACCGAAGAAGTCTTTCACACGCTTCTTTTCCCCATTGGTTAGATTCAGGTAAATGAAAAATTGAAATGAAAAAAGTTAAACAATTTGGTTTGAAATCATTTTCTGAATGTTGTTTCTGAATAAGAAAATGATTTTCAGCGAGAGTATAAATAGGCGGGGGGCTCACAGTTTGGGACACACATGCTTTGGAGTTAACAAGACTGAAAAATGTGATTTTGATCTCCTCTGACGAATAAAAAAAGATGAAGCGGTCATTAGTAGACTACAGTGATTCAGATGATAGCGATTTTGTAACCAGCAAAAAACAGAGGTTGACTGCTAAGAATACAAACTCCATACGGAGATTGTATTCTATTCACCGTAAGTTATTGCGGCAATCCAGAAAATTTCACTCAGAATCCCATATGTGCGAAGTGACTTTGAATCAATTCGATGCCAACATTCCATTTGAGTTTCTAAGTAAGATGTTTGATTCAATGGTGGAAGATGTGAAAAAGGAATGTGGAATACAAGACAACTACCCCATGAGGATGTCCATCCACCACCCAGGTCTTGAGGTAGGCATTTTTATTCCTTTTACAAAGGCTATGGGGGTAAACGGTAAAACAGTGTTAGATAAAATTGAAACAGTTATTCAATCAAATGAGAATTTTACTAGCCATGATGGTAAATTATCTTTAGAAATAACACACACTTCACTACCACAAAGGGTCGGGGCGAAACGCACCCATTTCATTTGCATATGTTGGTAAAATGGTTCAAAGTAAACAGAGTAGTGTTGAAATTAAAAAATGTCAATGATTCTATGTGAATTGCGCGTGCCGTTGTAGTGGGAAAATACCACGTTGATAAAGATAATTCAGAACTTTGGCAGAAAAAATGGAACCAAATAAAAAGAACCAACAGACCGTCACAAGAAATTGAGGCAAAGGCGTTAATGGACAAAGCAGGCCTTGATTATAATAAACCTTGTGGATATAAAGAATATTGTAAAATTCAAGAGGTACTCCCCCCATAATTAAAATCCACCCACAATTTGCCAAAGAAACGTTCCTATTTGAACCACCACAAACTACAAAAGAGAATACAGTTTTTCATATCTGTCACCACGACCGTCATTTCGACACCATCACAAAAAATCACAGGTTTTTCTTTACGATGTCACTACTATTGTGAATATTGCAATGTAGGGTATAATAACAGAGAACGTCATAGATGCCCCAAAGGCTGTGATTGCTGTCATATTCAGTATAGACATTCCAGCTGTTATCGTTGAGATTGAGTGATTGTTTTTCCAAGACATCTGTGATGGGAAAAATAAACTCTCATTTGGCGGGGAAACAGATGAAGTGGATAAGAAGATATTGGCGAATGTGGATTTCAACAGAAAAAAAACACCCAAGAGAAGTTAACAGTGATTAATATATACAGTGATGACAGACTACCTTTACAAAGAGAATTTTATAAAACGGCTCTTTTCAGGGCCACTGTATTAAAAAGAGCAAACCTTTTCTTTGCACAATTAACAACACATTTTAGCGGTATTTCGAGACTGTTGAAATGTTAAATCTTTTTCCGGGAAGATTTTGACGTTTTTCATGAAAGATCATTTTTTTGTTTAAATAAAAAAGTCTTGCCATCAAGGCGCGACAACTCAACAAGTTTTGCACATACGCACTCAAAAACTTTTGTACTAAGAGTTGATTCATTTCAAAGAGGTGTAAATCCTCATATTCCCCTCATGTTTTGTCAAAATAAAAATACTTTGTGGATACACAAGTTAATTGTAGCTGGAGGGGCGTAGCTAGCTACAACTTTGGTTTGGGGTTCCGAGCTGAGTTTTTTCATAGAGAAAAAATCTTGGACGTATCCCCAGTATTCACAAAGTATGGAAATGTTTCTCTCTGTGCTTGTTACGAGTATATTTGTATACCTATTGATGAAACGTGTTCACGATGTGACAAGCACAGAGTGAAACACAGTAATCTGGTGTGCGGACTTCTGAGTCTTGAGTTGTTTCAAAATCATAAAACACAAAAGGGTACTTTCGGAATTTTGTCTTTCTTGGGTGGTTTGTAATTTTGGAATGAAACAATAATGTTCGCTTTTGACTAATTGATGGCTATATTTTACATCTTTTAAAACCCATCGCAGAAGTGTTCTCGTTTTTGATAGATATATTAATGAATTGCACTTTTTCTTGACTAATTGACAAATGTTTTTTTCTTGGTTCTGTAATAGAGTTGTGCGATTTTTTATAACAAGATGAACTTACAAAATCTCTATTACAAGTGAACAATGAACAAAATGTTCAGGTGTACACGCTAGTGGAGAATAGCTTATTTCCTGATTTATCTTGTAATCGCTGCTGAAATCCACATTCGCCAATATCTTCTTATCCACTTCATCTGTTTCCCCGCCAAATGAGATTTTATTTTTCCCATCACAGATGTCTTGGAAAAACAATCACTCAATCTTAACGATAACAGCTGGAATGTCTATACTGAATATGATTTTTCTTTTGACAGATAATACTCCATAACTTTTTGTAAGTTTCTGAACAGGGGGGATTGTCGCTTGAGATATCATCTTTTCAAATACACTTCACAGCCTTTATGATGATATATATAATATGTTCAGTTAGAATAAAATAAGTGTGGGGGTGGAGAACACCTGTTGTTCTGCTGTATTTATTTATTTATCTATTTTTTTATTTATTTATTTGTTTATTTATTTATTTATTGGTGTTTAAGATCAAATACTTATACACATTGACTATTCGTCACCGTGACAGTTTTTATGGTTGCAGGAATCCGGACTACCCGGAGAGAACCACCCAGTATCGACGAGCAATTGACAGTTCCTCAATATTCTAACTCTGTTTAAACTCCGCTTAAGCAGGGTTACAGCGGTTGAAGACATGTGTACCATCGACGTGCAGTACACCTTAGTACACGGCGTCATTGCGCCCATATGTAGGCAAGCGGGGTAAACTGCCTTACCCGTGGGCATTACGCGAGTCACGCCAGGCGGGGTTCGAACTCAGACATCTAGCATAGATCTCCAGCAGTCTATCACCGACCCTCCACACCCCCGATTGTTGTGATGTTTTTTTTTTTATTTCAGGCATTATTCTTATATCGATATAACGCTGGGTGTAGGCAGTAGACAGCCAAAACTGACAAATGGAGCGTTTGCCAGATGTGGGAAAGAGTTGGTCAGCCAAGACAAGTTAGGCTGTAGGAAGACCGGTTGGTCGGTGAGCGATTGGGTTGAATGGGTGGAAAGGAGACAATGTGTTAGGGTTGGATGGCATGTAGGTTAGTGGGTAAACAAGGAAGGGATGTAGTTGAGTAGTTGGTGCTTAATTAGCTAGCAATGCTGGAAGAAAGACGACAAGTATGGATCACCCCCCCCCCCCCTGATTTGACCCCTCTCACCAATTGAGCTTATCACCCATGACCTCTTTTTCACGATTATTTTACCCAGATATCCTTAGATGCTTAGGTTTGAGAACTCCACTGAATAGTTCTACATTATCTCTCTCAGGTGGGTATTCCACCCCGTCTTGATATTTGTGATGAAATTCTCAGGAACATTACTTTACACCATCTGGTGAGGTGGAAAATTTACCAAATAAATAAGATATTTTCATTAAGCCTATCCTGTCCTTGATCCTCATCCACCCGAGCTCACCCCTGATTGCTTCTATCGCTGCGGCATGACTCGGCGTCGTTAACCTTCACGTTGAATCATTCCACATGATTTCCAAACTCTTTACATCCGTATGGTTTTAGGTGCTTAGTGATCGAACAAGACAATTTTACATCCTAACAAAGATGCACAAGGACCGTTTTTATGGTGAGATGACATAACTCTATCCGGTAGGGTAAATGTATCAAACTGTAATTCGGAATCTTATGCGATCTCGGAATTAACTGATTATTACCTGAAATCTATACCAATTAGGCATCTGAGATATGCAAAAAAATACACAGGATTTCCTGTCAAAAATTTCGAATTTGAAGATATCGAAATATCAAGAATGTTAAAGATGAATTCAATTTAACCAATGCTAATTTAAATGAACCTTTGAATCTTCGACCTATCCTCGCCTATAAGAAAAACAAAACCTCGCGTAACACTCTTGTAAGGACAAAATTAGACCCCTTCAATGAATAACATCAATTATTGCCTGTCAGTTTAACCATCTCCTAAGCTTTTCAGTTATTTTAAATCAATTTTATGTCGAAACAAAAAACATTTTTTTTGTTTCGTTATAAAAAAACAACATTTTTTGTGTTTTTTTTTCTTTTTAGTTTTAAAAAAAACAAAAAAAAACCAAAACAAAAACAAAACATTTTTTGTTTTTTTAAACAAAAGAAAAACAAAACAAAAAACATTTTTTATTTTTAAACTAAAAAAAAAAAAAACACAAAAAAATGTTGTTTTTTTTTTTTTTTTTTGATAACGAAACAAAAAAATGTTTTTTGGTTCGACAAAAAATTAAGACTTGGTTCTTTTTAACAATAAAAGTATATATAATATGGTGATGTGCATTATATAAAACAACTCTTTCTAATAATAAAGGTGGCTCTGAAAAGGGCCGGCACGAAGCTGTTCTGTGCTGTATCTCACTCTCCCGACGAGTGATGTTTGAGTAATTTCATCTCCTCTTCAGTGAAGCATTCTTTCTCCCAATTTTCCTTTTCTTCACTGCCAAACATGATCGCCTCATATACAGCTGTTGGGAATTCATGGGGGTGTCTTGGCCTATTGTGGTATTGAACTTCTCCAAAACGCCGTCTCACTGTCGCCATCCCTGGAATCTTCTCCAGCATATCATTAAATTTATCACGCGGCAGGGACGAGCTGCACCACTGAAAAAGAGTAAGCAGAAAAACTCCATTTACCCTCTCTCGTCTTTCTTGTAAATATCTTTCCGCCTCTAATTCAGCATCTTCATCTGATATTTCTCTAATTCTTGAAATATCCATGCTTTGTTTTTTTGTTTTTTTCTTGTTCCTCCGATCGATTAGGATGATGTTTAAACAATTTGCAAATACGGTGTCTTTTGGGGGAATACACTATAGGTACGAACAGTTAACATTGTTGCTAACCAGAATATTTGGACTACTTCCCCAGATTTTTTCTTACGGGACAGTGTCAGCCTTTCCTTCCAGAATTTTGTTTTCTGCCGAAAACAAAATGTTTAGTTCGCCAACTTGACCCCATTTCTATTTGCTCCCCCTTCACATCGTCTTTTTGTGTTGAGCTGTTGTGGTCCGCTACCTCCCTGTGTGACATAATAGTAGCTGTGTCTGATTAATCTTCGAAGAAAAAATGGAAGTTTTTTTCAATTTCTTCAATCGCCACTGACGAGATAGCTCTCCCTCCATTATTTCTTGCTAGCTGTCGTAAATTATTTCTCGGTATAACTGTGTGGTCATTCTTGATCCCCACCCCCTGCTCAGTGCAGACAACCTATGCCGTGATGGAATGTGTATAAAAATTCGGTTCCCTATTTTTCATTATTTGATGTTATAAAAAATGGCTGACATAACAAACATCAACTTTTGACGGCATGAAGGGCTCTGGATATGGAGCTTGGCAAATTCAACGAGTTCACCCCGTTCACGAAAGATGGTGAAACACAGACGGAACCACCGGAGGGAAACGAAACCCAAACTCTATTGAAACAGATTTTCAAAAAGTTTAGAAAATCTGAGAAGTTCACCACTTCAATTGCGGCAAGAGAAAATAACCACCCCTATCGGTTTCCAGTTGATAGAACACCCTTTGCAAATCCCAACACAAGTATCACAAAAAGGCAAAAAACTTGGCCCTAAGCCAAAAGAAAAGGTTAGTCACCGCACACACACACACACACACACACACACACACATGCACACGCACGCACGCACGCACGCGCGCGCGCACGCGCGCACACGCACACACACACACACACACACACACACACACTCTACCACTATCCATTGTATTGTAAAAAACAGCTATAATAATGCCCCAATCCTGAAAAAAAAACATCTCAGCTCTATTAATAGTGAGGGTTGAAATGTTTTGTTTTTTTTACTTAAAAATGCGTTTTGTCTCTTTCGTATTGATTCATCAAGCGAAAATGCAGGGGGATAATTATTTCTTCTCTAAGACAAGATGTTGGTAATTGTTTCAATGTGGTTAAGATTTGTTAGTTTTCAGAACGATATCTCAGAATTGCGCCTTCTTTTGCTGAATTCGTAACAGATATCTAGCGGTAAATTTGTGAAATCAGCTTAAAACAGTTTACAAATACGCGAATGGAAGACAGTGCATTCAGCGAATTATTGAAAACACAACACTTCCTGTCGCTAAAAACAATCAATTACGCTTCCTGAACGAGTATGGGATTTTCTCTTCACAGTTTCTTCAGTGACTTATTGAAAACGTGTTTGAAAAAATGTATCTCTGAATGGAACACGAAGAAATATTCTTCTCAGAGTGGGGAAGTGTTGTATTACAAATTGACTGTCTCCATAGGGCGGCTTGTCCTCAAATGCCATTTTACCCGTGGCTGGCACTCCGGCGAAAAACATTTAACACTGAATTCCCCATACCCCCAATGTGGGCACTCTGGCGAAAAAATTAAGATAGGATTCTCTATACCGCGGCTTATCCCTCAACAGCCATTTTACCCGTGGCTGGCACTCCGGCGAAAAGCATTTAACACTGATTTCCCCCTTCCCCAGGCTGGCACTATGGCGAAAAAACATTTATCGCTAAATTCCTCATACCCCCATGTTGGCATAATAGCGAAAAAATTAACACAAGATTCTCCATAGGGCGGCTTGTCCCTCAAATGCCATTTTACCCATGGCTGGCACTCCGGCGAAACGCATTTAGCACTGAATACCCCATACCCAAATACTTTCGCTTTTGGTACAAGCATTTAAGAGATACTTCTCTTTTCTTCACCATTCTATGGAGAGATTGATTAATAAGCAAAATCCACATATTTGCCAGCATAACGTAATTGGGAGGCCTACCCCAGGGGGTTGCACTATAGACACAAACATTTAACACTGAATTCCCCATACCCCAATGGGGCCACTATAGACACAAATTTAACATAGGATTCTCCATAGGGTTTTGTGTCTATAGTGACATTTTTGTGTCTATAGTGGCCCCATTGGAGGCAGAAAAAAGATTTTAAAATCTATAGTGGCCACATTGGAGGCAGAAAAAAAAAAATCTTTTTTCTGCCTCCAATGGGGCCACTATAGACACAAAAATGCCACTATAGACACAAAACCCTATGGAGAATCCTATGTTAAATTTGTGTCTATATTGGCCCCATTGGGGTATGGGGAATTCAGTGTTATATGGTTGTGTCAAAAGTGACACCCTTCACTACTAACATACCAACGAAAAAAGGAATCGAGAGTACGAACTTCCATCAACCGACTCGGATTCTGACTCAGATCAAGAAATAGACAATCTCATCGTGAACACAGGATCAAAATTTATTATCATTTATGCGGCAAAAGAGGTGCATATATTAACCCCTTTGCATTGGAAAAGGAAATCCCATGAATAGCTGGGAACGTTAAAAGTGTAAACAGTTACGATCTTGTACGATTCTCATTGAATATTGAATGCAGGAAGGATTTGGAAGCCATACATTTATTAAGACTGGAAAACTCGTGGATATAGCGGCCAAAGCCTTTACACATAAAACTCTAAACAAATGCAAAGGTGTACTGCACTCAAAATAACTGTCAGGCATCAATGAGCTACAAATACAGAACGAATTATAAACACAGGGTGTTACTAATGTTAAAAGGATAAAGATAAAAAAAGAGATGGCAAGTCTATGCAAACAAACACTTACACTTTAATTTTTAACTCCTCTCAACCAATCAAAATCATTAAAATAAAATTTATGAACATCAAATATAAGTTATGTCCGTCAACACGTATGGTATATGTAAATTTCTTACTTTCCGAAGTGTGATTTACTGGGATTTCCGGGTTTGATTATAAACGATAACTTCTCAAGTGAATTATGCAATCAACAATTGTGCCATGTATCCGTGTGCGTATAGGAAGACGCTTTGCCGTGGGTGTAATGGGGACTTCATTGTTTTGTTGTTTTTAACCCTTTACCTAACATGAAAACCCCCAAAAATTCTTGAATAACTAAGTTTTTCATTTTTTTGTCTCCAAAACATAGGTTATGACCCCTCCATGGAACGAGCTCGTTCCAATGAGGGATCATAACCTATGTTTTAGAGACAAAAAATGGCGATTTTTGAGAATAGCGCTGGCCGATATTGGCCATTACGTTGGGTAAAGGGCTAAATAATATAATTATCCTTAATAATTAAAAGTAATAAACAGAGTGATCGCTTGACTGGACTGGTTACGTGAAATAATTCATTCGAGGCATAGGACTATATTGTAAAACACGCGTACGCATTCGCGCACTCGTGTGTGTACAGCGTCCCTCACCTCTCATGAATTATTTCACGTAACCAGTCCAGTCAAGCTATTACTCTCTATTAAATACCTGGATATCGGCTTGCTAGCTATCTCAGATCACGATCTCTACTCCCGGCCATGTCTTATAATGTCCAGTAGAGATAAGATCATCCAATCCCTACTACTACACTAAATAATTAGCATCCACAACACGACAACACAATCTTTCATTCCAAACTGCCCACGGGATAGTGCAAAGATTATGTGACTGTGTAGTACTAAGGGATAACAGCAGACCAACAGAAGAAAATACCGTACACTGTATACAACCGTACTAGACAACAAAGCATACCCCAACACACCGCAAGACTAGTAGAACAACAACAGGCTACATACAGTACGCCCTATATTACATCACTGGGCAACCATATATACAACACAGTACTTCATGGCCTATAATTACGCATTGCCTATGCCAGATCTGGGTCGGCACAGAGCCTTAGATGGGTAGTGATACTGAGAGCTAAGGTGTACAGACAGTTCATCATATACTACTGTTCCTGAAAATCGCTGCATGCTCTAGAATTATATACTACCCAAGCTAACTGTAGGACAGTATAAGGCCTTAGGCTGATTGATAGTACAGAGGACTAACAGTAGAACAACAGGGGTTCAGAACGTTCACCCTATACTATCGGTCTAAACTACCAATCAATACCACGCAGTACCCCATGTCCTAGCATTACGCACTACTGAAACAATAAATGATGGCAAAACACGTTCGATGGGCTAGTGGTATCACTGACAAACAGTAGACCAACAGGTGTACATACCATACGTACTATACTACTGCACGATACAACCATGCATATCCCTCGACCCCCATCCCACAACACCACCTTCCCATCATTATGTGACACCTATACCGACTGTAGGTCAGTATAACACATTGAGCGGATCAAGAATACTAAGGGCTGATGTTGAAGCAGCAGGATATAGACCATACATGTACATCATATACTACCGCAGAAGACAACCGTGAATTAGCACCACTCACTATACAATACCACCCAGACTATCAGTACATGCTACCTATATCACTCATAGGTTAATGTAAAGCATTAGGTAGATTAGTAGTACTGAAGACTAACAGGAGACCAACAGTTGCATATAACGTCGATAATATACTGCCATATCAGTCCATTACCAGATGCTGGACATACTTTGAACCGAGCAACGTAATGCCTGATTGTACAGTGGATCAGTCAGCCTAGTGTCATTAGCACACGTCAACCGTTTCGTGGGGATAACTTTCGAGAATACACTCAGCTTCACCATCATTTTTTCCTCACATACCCACACTGTAAACCCAAAGCCATATACATACATAATAACACACAGCATAGATTACTGTTTATGTAGTACGTATATCACATGCCGGTATTAGCTGGATAGAGCCGATATTTTCACAAAAAGCTCCGGATTTGCTCCGGCAAAACGCCGGATAATGAGACCTGATCGGGTACATTCTATACTTCTCACGTCGATGGTGCACTTGTCCTCAGCCCATGCTAACCATGACTGTGTGAAGTTTGTGCGTTGGGAAGTCGGACAGTTGCTTGCCACTAACTGGTGGTTCTCTCGGGGACTCCCGTTTCCCCACCCTTAAAAATGTCCGACAGAAGTTGTCCCTGGCTGTTGAATGTGTCGTTGGACTCCAATAAACACTTATATGAATAACTTTATGAATTCAGGTCTTATCATGAAACTGGACCGGAAAGCATTCGAAAGAGTTAACGGTTTTTGAAAGATATAACTGTTAGATTAGGTTTGTTTTTATGGAAACACATTTCTGTAATGTGTCGTTCGTTTACTACAGAATAATGAACACACTAATTATAATCCACCTTATGTCGCGTAACCTAAAATGGTTAATAAGTTGCTTTAATAGTATTTTCGGATAGTCGAGATGTTTCGGCTCGACCTCTTCTTCCTTCATCCGGTCTCCTCTACAGGACAGAAGTAGAGTTCAATGTGTTTCCGCTTCTGAAACTACTTTGATTCCGTTCGGAAGAATTCCGTACTTTTTTATCGATTCAGCCAAACAGACGAGTCGCTGTTGTATAGAATACTTGGATGGAGGCTGACAATATATATGGTTGTAAGACGGTGCTATATCTACAGCTTGAAAAGTGTTGTGAAACACAAACAATGTTCCTGCCAATGGAACTCCGGGTTACCCGGAGGTCCATTGGCTGAAACATTGCTTGTGCACAGGCCATATGTGCAGAATTTGACAGCCTTACTGTGGTCATAGCGCGTATATTAATGCGCAGATCGACGTGCTATTTGTGCGCATTTCATGACTGGACTTCTAGTTTTAACTGAAAACTGTGTCGTTATTTTATCATAGCATAATGAATTCACCAAGATACCACTTATAATCCAATCCAGGTTGTGTAACCTATAAACTAGTAATCAGTTGTTAATAAATTTACATCACTTGATGTCTGTGTCAGGCATCTCCTCGCGTTCTTGTTGTACCAGTTTTTCTACTCTTTTTTCTGCAGAAGATAGCCCGACTAATTTCGAGATACATTTCCACTCAGACATTATATAAAGAAATTTATAACATTATTAGTAAACATCAACATTAGAATCAACACCGCTGCCAGTTTATGCTAAGCGTGGCCATTCGGCTTTTCTGTATCCCTTACAAACGAAACGAATCAAATCCACGAACACTGGTGACATTGTTAAAAAAACGCAGCGTTCAAACTAAGTATTGTTATTGTCAGAGAGGACGCTCAGTTCTGATATTTATTTTTAGCATTTTGGTCGACTGTGCAAATGTCCAGTCTTTTCTTACTTTTCATTACCTGTATCATAATAGGCAAGTTTCCCACTACAATAATGGTGAATGGTATGAGACAGAATGTTCTCCAGTCTATGTAGGACCAGACAGTCAGGTAGAATTTCATGTAACTCGGTTTATCTGAAAAGCAAATGAGAAGGTTTTCTGCCGCTTCGTCCACCTTGTCGATGCCGTATAATACGTGAGCGTTTATTGAAAATAATTCAACTAGTAAGCGACATTGATGAATTCTAGTCTACGTCTGTTCCAGGCGTGTATTTTATGAGGGGACCAAAATAGACAACGTGCGGTATACAGGGGTGTATGTAGTTGGTATAACTATAACAGCCATGGATCTTATTTTCAGATGCATCCTGTGAGGACATGATACCGCACCAGGAATTTGGAAATAAACATTTGAAAATCCTGATACCTGTACTTGGAAATTATTGGACAGGGATTTGCATTCATCATTGTCGATACTTGTAACTTTTTTTTTATTTTAAAGTGAGAAATTGTGTCCTTTCGCCATACCGTATCACGTTGTATGCGAAGTTCCATATGTCCATCGCCCGTGGGTAAGGCCTACCCCGGAGGGAGGGGGGTCGAAAGAATTAAATCTGTTGTAACCTTTGAACTAATTACAGTACAGCAGTGTGGTTGGTGTCAAAATGACGGGTATCAGGTGTACTTTAAGATGCACTATACTGATATGCTATGCCGAACTTAGAAATAAACATTTGGGATCAAAACATGAATAATCGACGCGACTTTCTCGCATTAAAACGCGTTGAATGCTGTTGTCTAGCGGTGACATTCACTCATTTACGTTCAAATCGATCACAAAATCTCTCAAAAAGACTGGAACAACAATGGAAAGATCTGGGCATGTTAACGTACACAATAACACAATATCTACCCTCTACAGAGAAATGTCTTTCTTCTACTCAATTTGCGCCGCCATTTTAAAATTTCAAAAGCTGACAGCAGACCTCCAGGCGAATAGCTAGTGGACTGCTCAGGAGACTAACTCAAATGTTGTGTAGTGTTGTTTGTAAAATATCTCATCTGATCGCCATAAAATGATCGTACTACAGCTTTTCCAAATTGCATTGCGGTCGAGCTGTTGAGTTTGAAACCGAGTAATATTGTAGCAGTTCTCAATAATAAGTATGAGATCCAATGAATTGTCTTTTTTTCATTTAATGCAGGTTGCCTCTGTAAAACTCCTTGGTTCGATAACTACATCGCACTAACACATATTCCACGACAATTACTATACAAAGACCTATGGAGATTTTCTATTCTAAAACATAGGTGGGTAGACAGCAAATCATTTTTCTTCTCGAACTGACACGCACGCCGATTAGATCCAGTTTGGGTTGTAAAATTGGAACTTATGTGTACATTCAGAATTGTTTTTTGCCCAACAAGCTGTCTATTGAGTCTACCCCCCCCCCCCCCACTCCCCCACCCCAACAGAAAAATATTTTTTCCCTCAATTCTATTTTTACTTAAATTAAAAAAAAAAAATGGATAGAAAACTGAAGTTAAGAAGTCTGGAAAACATTGATATAAGGACAGATCCACTTGTTTAGGCTTCACTGCACCTAAATGCTAAATGTGAGAATAAAATTTCGCTGCACTGGGTTGGAAAATCAACCAGCAATGTGCCAGAAGTTGAAAATTCTCATCAACCGATATTATGGGATAAATTGATTTGCACTTAAACAAAGTCAAATAAGGGCCTCGTCGTGAAAACAAACCGTAAAACACAACAGGAAGGAGGTTGGCGGGGGAGGGGGTGCTGCAATAATCCAGCTGGTCAATTACCCTATTTCACCAAATTATATCACGCCAATCAGAAAACACCCAACAGACATTTGCACGCTAACTTGCATGAGTGTTGATTTTGTTAATCGATCATTGATTGTGGGGTAAAGATGTTAAAACAGGCTCAAGTATGTGCTCATCAGCCCCGGTCTACTTAACAGTTAAAAACTGAAACATACAGTGCGTTGGGTTTTCACACAAAAAATAAGCAGCGACAAGTCTGGAAATGTATAAGAAATACACAGAAAAGTTGCAGTTTCTGGACTTACGAGTTCAATCCGGGGCCATTTGCCAAAACTTTGCGTTTCTCCCGCATCTAACAGCTACTGAGTTGACCTATTGGTTCACCCGTATTGTATTTGTAATACACTCTTAGCGTACTTCATATCACGAATGGCATCACCACATGTGCTTCATAACGAGATCCGGAAACAGTGATGGAAGGGAGTGCGATATATCAGTTATTGCAGCATTTGTCTTCAAACCAAAATATCCATAGTTCGATCCCCATCAGTGGTAACTGCGTTGTTCCCCTGGACAACGCACTGAATCCCGATTGCACACGTGGGGAACGGTAGCGTTGTGCACTAAGGAATACTGCACGCCGATGGTTCACTTGTATCTAACCAATGCTAACCTTGGTTGTGCGGAGTTAGTACCTTGGAGAGCCTGACAGCCACTCGTTGTTGCTCGATGGTTCTCTCTGGGTGCTCCGGCTTCCTCCACAAGTAAAACTGTCCAAATCGAGGTGTCTCCAACTTTCCCCATAGCAGAAATCTAACGAATTCAACCTTATTTGACAAGGGCGAACAGCGGCTCAGTTACGGCATTAGACTTCAAACCGAAAAGACTATGATTCGATCCCCGCCATGGGCAACTGCGTTGTATCCTTCGGACAAGGCACTCAATACCGATCGCCCACGTGGAGGCACGGTGGTGATATGTACTAAAGCGTGATAGACGTCGATGGTGCACGTGTCGTCAATCAATGATAACCCTGCCTGTGTAGAATTAGTATGTTGGGAAGTCTGACAGTTGCTCGCCGCTGTCTGAGGGTTCACTCTGGGTACTCCGCCTTCCCCCACCCGTAAAACTAACCGACACGGGGTATCACTGGCTGTCAAAGTGTCATTAAACCCAAATAATAAATAAATAAATAAATAAATAAATAAATAAATAAATAAATAAATAAATAAATAAATAAATAAATAAATAAATAAATAAATAAATAACAAGGTTAAATTGATCAAATTCCTAATGCTTGGGAGATGACCCGAATAAGCTAAAAGCTTACTGTCAAATCCCTTCAGTACTCAATGTGTATTACAATTTTGATATATGTTACACTGTGTTTTGTTGCTTACTGTTTTTTGCTTTTGTCAGATTTACTGTGTTAATATAACAAATACCATTCTCTATTGAATAAATATTGTTTCAATTAAATTTCTAATTGCATTATGGGAAAACAAATGTTTCAAATTGTTGTATTCTGAAACCAGATTGCAGAGCATTAATGGGAAAAATGGCAGTGTTCTAAATAAGACGAATACGAGAGTTACAATGTTTCCAATGTTAGAAAAAGGTCATTTGGAATTATTTTGTTGCGTACACAAATTCGCTTTAAATTTTAAAAATATGAACTAAGGATCTATAACATGTGTAAAAACTATATTGTTTACATAACGAACACGCCAACCTCGGTAATCACAACGTTATCAAGTGCAAGTATTTCGTGGGGAAAACCATTTGGGAAATGGTGGGCCTGCCAAGTATAACATACGGTACGGAAGTGGTACCCCTAAACCAGACGGCCGTATAGAGCATGAAAATCCTGCAGAACGATGCAGGTCGATGGATAACGGGGTCGGATAATGCCGCAGCGCTAGAAACAATCAGGGGTGAGCTTGGGTGGATGAGGATCAAAGACAGGAATGACCTGTTGAAACTCGGTTATCTTAATTATTTGGTAAATCTTCCCGACAGCCGATGGTGTAAAGTAATGTTCCTGAGAATTTTCAACTCAAATATCAAGACGGGGTGGATGGTCCAAGTGAGGGAGCTAGTAGAGAACTACTCATTGGAGATCTCGGACCTGGACGTTGGGGCAAACCAGGGTAAAAAAATCGTCAGAGAAAGGGTCATGGAGGATTGTAACCGTAATTGGCGAGAGGGGGTCAAATCAAAGAGGTCTTTGGGTGGTCTGCGTGATAAAGAGAAGGCAGGTTTTGAAGAGTACCTTGATGGCACCTTTGGGGGCTCACTCTTGTTCAAGCTGAGGTCGCGGTTCCTGGAGCTGAGGGGAAAAATTGGAACAGACAGTGAAAAGGAGTGCCAGATGTGTAATTTGGGCATGGTGGAGACCCTGGAACACTTTCTTCTAGAATGCCGAAAGTACCAGTCTAAAAGGATGAGATTCACTGGGAGTTTAATGGGGAAGTGGGATGGGAGAATGAAGGACATGTGGTTAGGGGAAGACTCAAATGAGAGGGTTAATATGCTAATCGGAGAGATTGGGAAGAATGGGGCAAGGGATGTCATCAAACCGTTCGTCTCCGAGTGTTGGGAGGAAAGGAGAAGCGTGGGAATAGGGAGGCAGTTGGGTGTACAGGGGTAACCAAGGCCTTCTCATCCGAGAACCGCGACAAATCAGCGGCTGGCCAAAGTGTTATTATTATTATGTTAATTAATTTGTCAGGAAATGTCAGTAGGTATATATTCCACGTAAGGAACTGTCTGATACTGAAACAATGGTCAAGTTCGAGGGTCAAGCCAAAATAAAGCAGTATTTAAAAATAAGCCAACTAAATGAGGATTAAAACTGTTTACACTTGCAGAATCAAAATCTGGATACGGATTAAATATTTTATCAATACATTGATAGACGAGAAGATAAATATTAGTGACCTGACAAAGAGATCAGAGATTTTGCCAACTTTGGTGAAACCTTATTTCGGGATTGGGCACAGAGTATACATTGACAATTATTACACCAGCCTAGAGTTGATCTCACAATTGCAAAACTAAATGACACCTTGTCATCTGGAACAATCGGGCCATGTCGCAAGGGCTTTCCACGCGAAATGCACAAAAAGTCTGCCACCGTGATAAAAATGTCCAGGGGATAGAGCATAAAAAATCAAACAAAGAGGGTTTCTTAGCCGTATCATGGAAGGACAACAGATTAGTTTCTTTATTAATCAACATCTCGGATGTGAGTGGCGATGTGAAACTGATTCCCCAAGCGAAGGTTGGTGGTGCTGTGGGTGATGTTCAGATCATTAAGCATGCTTCCATTGTGAATTATAACCAACATGTCGTCGCCTGAGTGATAGAATGTTCTATGTCTTCTATGGGACATAGAACATTCTAGCACTAAGCCGACGATATAGATGGGGTAGATATTTCGGATCAGCGTGTCTCGACATACAGACAACATTTCAAAACCGTTAAATTGCATCGACAGATTGTCTTTCACCTGTTTACATTGAGTACCGTGCAGGCATTCTTAACGTATCGATAATGCAATCCAAATTCCAAGATGAAACAACGTGAATTTTTCAGCACAATCGCTCTCAGATTACACCAGGGAGCTCATACAGGAAATCAGCAATGACAATTCTCATTAATTGTCAGATGAGGTGAACTGTGTCATGCACCATCACATGTTTAATACACAATCTAAAGGTGTTGTACATCAACAAAGAAAGGACACCGCCTATGGATGTAACGTTTGCCGTTGGAGAATGCAACCTGTTCTTTGTTTTTATAGATGCCATTATATGGAGAACTATGTTAAAGTCGCCCCAACCAAGAAGTATTCAGCTCAAGTTCATGAAAATGAATCACAGGTGTCTGTAGACTTCATAATAAATATTCATGATCATCTGCCACCTCATAAACATATTAATTACAAAAAAATTGTCCGCTTTACCAACTATCCTTGTCAAAAGTCCTCCAAAATACAATAATTATACAATTTTCCAACTTTTATCAACACTTTTCCTAACAAATCTACCAAATCTTCCATATATTTTTTTTCTCCAAAACACAGCGTATGGCTCCTCAATGGAACGAGCACAATATACCTTATCCAACCAGTGGTCATCAGTTAAGTTTTGGAACGCAATATATTGGGTATAAGTTTCAGAAACACGTGTTAGGTAAAAGGTTAACTCTCAAACACCACAATATTAAACAATACAGTTGTCCCACAATTCAGGATTCAGCCATTCATACATCTACTTTGTTAGTCAAACACTACAATATTAAACAACATAATTGCATCACAATTCAGGATTCAGCCAATCATACATCTACCTTGTTAGACAAACAACACAATATTAAACAACATAATTGTCCCACAAATCAGGATTCAACCAATAAAGCATCTGTCTTGTTAGACAACTCTCAATTACCCCTGTCAATCTTGGTATCGGTGGTTGAATTCTGAATTGTACAAACATAGTTTTCATTCACATTCTGTAGTTCATTTTCTTTTTATTATTCGCTATAAGCCAGAAGCTTATTTTTTTCCAAATTCATTAAAATCCTTCCTTGGTACAGTGCAGTGACTGAACACTGAAACAATGAAGTATGAATTTGTTGTGTGTGTTTTCACGAGTGCATGGAAATTTACACCCGGCCTCATGGGGTATCAATTCCCAGGACGGTGCACATTCCTATACACCCAGGAAAATACACGAATAACTTTCTTGTCCCTGTCTAACCCTTTACCTAACATAGCCGAATCGTCCAATGGCGGCCAGGAAATTCTCTAGCATTTGTATAATACATGATGGAATATCTTGGAACTGTGTCAATAAGACCATACAAATATGGATGTTATTGGAACTATCTAACAGGTAGGAGGCTGGCGGGGGAGGATGCCTCAGGAATCCAGCTGGGCAATTACCCTATTTCACCAAATTATATCACGGAAAATCAGAAAACGCCATACGAATACTTGCACACGCACTTACACGTGTGCTTGTTGATTTTGTTATCATGTCGTTGCAGGTCAAAGATGTTTACATGGGCTCAAACCTTTTTCTCAGCTCCGATCTACATTAAAGTTAACAAAAATAGAACAAGAAGTACGTTGAGTTTTCAAACAGAAAATAAGCAGCAACAGAGTATAAAAAACATACAGACAAGTTGGAGTTAGTGAACTTCCGATTTTATTTCGGAACCCATTTGCTGAGACTTCGCGTTTCTCCCGTTTTTAACAGCTACTGAGTCGAAGCTTTACACGTATTATTGTTTTATTACTTTCCAAAATGTGAAAACTACCAAATATATCTTCACTTTTAATGCCCCGCATGCAACAAAAAATATTAAGGTGGGATACTGGAACCCAATACGATGTTTTAGGTGTTAGATGCTTGGTCACTGCGATAATGCAGGTCGAGGACAACCAACATGACATAAGTGTCGAAAAAAACATGACCAACAACAATGAAACAAAAATGCAATACGGTGTGTTGATTGCCTCGCAAGTCATATGACATTCTCAAAGGATTGTCCCACTTGGCAAAAAGAAAAAGTGGTTCAAAGTGTTAAATGTTAACAATGTGAACAACAATGTTAGCCTCAGGGAAACCAGAGTAATTGCATCATGAGTGCCTGGTGTGAACGTCACATGACTCTCATATGCTGTCGCACTGGAGCAAAATCGCAAATTAGTAGCATGCCAGACAATATATACAATGCTAAAAAAATGCAACATGCCTTCGCCATCGAACAATACAGTCAAATCGTACCAAAGTCAACCCAAACAAAGCCAACTCCTTCAAAAGCAACCGAACAAACATAGGAAGGAGAAACAAACGTACATCTGAATGGAATAAGGAACAAATAAATATGACAGAAAAAGGAATCAAACGAACTGACCACAAACCCCCTCAAACCCAATGACCCCAACAACAAAATCTCAGTCAGAATCAAATACGAATTTTTTAGAAAGATAATATGAAAAAAGAAAAGGAAAAAAAGCAATCATCAGACAAAAATACCCCAAAAACGCCAAATGCGCTTCAAAAACCAGATTAACCGCAAACTGTTGAAATACTTTGAACAGATGGGAATCGGTGATTGCATCGACGACACATTCGGGCAACTACGCCCGATCACCCTGAGACATAAAACCTCCAGTAATCCTTTTGGAGCTATTCCGACCAAAAGTCCACAATCCAATTATCCAACCAAATATTAATAATAAAATCAAAAACAATACAATACAATGACATTGTCGAAGTTTCAGATCGAATATTAATGGACTGGGCCTTCTAAGTCAAATATATAGACATGTTGGTGTTTGCCAGAAGGAGACGCTTTTAAAGAAACCTGATACCCAAGATAAAAGCCTTTACTTAAATAATTGGTAGCTTCCGCCGGCATTATTTCCTAATTTAGTTGTTGAAAAAAAACTGTTTTTTAAAACGTTTCAACAAAACAGTATCATGTGATCCTTCAGTGGATCGAGCTTACTGTGCTCGTTCCAATGAAGGGTCACATGTTATGGTTTCATTGAACATTTTTGAGAAATGTTAAAAAAACAGTAAATAATATATTAAATGTTGATATCCTATGCGTTGGGTAAAAAGTTGAGCATTATACTTCGTTTATTAACTGGATATTGCAGTTGTGCCTTATTTGGCCTATTGTCGATATCGGCTGATATAGCTAAGCACTCGACTGATAACTCGGCTGATATGTGTTAATTGAACAAGGCGTAGAAAGAGTTGTTGCTCGTGCGACGTAAATGTAATGTTTCTCCTGACTTTGTAATGGAGCGAGTTTTTGTTCAAAACGAAATCGACGTTAACTGTCAGTTGCGGGAGTCACTACGGATAAGCTATGGATAGAACAGAAGCGGTATTTCTTAATTTAAGTGATGATGACCTATTGACGAGAAAATGACGAAGAAAACTGCGATCGAGAAGTGGGAGATTCTATTTGTAGCTTGAAACGGAGGTTTGTAGATATTGAGGATGAAGAACGGTTCAACATTTCAAAATAAGAGAGAAATTCAACTGTCTATCCGATTAATAAATAGGTCATCACTTGACCTAGATATCAGCCTTCGGCAATTTCACATCAGCCTCCGACCTTTGGTCTCAGGCTGATATGAAATTGCCTCAGGCTGATATTTCGGCCGATATCGAACTAGTCAAATGATAACGTCTAAATGATGCCTGAGCAGATGTTAAAGTCCCTCATATCCGTGGAATGTCCTTCTTTGTTACAAATGAAATTATTCACAGTTCTGCACCTTTACAAACACACTTATAAACTGGACGCCAAAGTTTAGATAAAACTGTTAAGATGAGTTTCATCACCTTTCACCAAGTAAAACCCTGCAACTCCATGTATGTTGGTGGGTGATTTAAACGCATATAATCCTCCCTGGGTTGGTTCCTGAAAATAAGAAGATGTAAATGGTAAAAAGGTAGAATGGTTTATATGGCTTGTGTTTAATCACTGATGGATCAGACACTTACCTGCATCCCGCAGCCGGTTCATATACGTTAATTGATCTTACAGTTGCATGCACTTCCATCTTTCTTGATTTTTTGGAAGGTTGAAGATGACTTGACTGTGTAGGATTGATCAATTTCCAATTCCGTTGGAGAGTGTGGTTCCAATGAGAGAGTGCCCAGTACAAATTGAAAAAAAAGATGAACTGGGATACATTCTCACCGCTTTGTTCTGAATGTCTCACATGGGAGAAATTTGAGAAATGTCATGGCCGGTAGAATATTTTAGTAAGAAATTACTTTAACAGCACCTTAACGATAGCAACGCACAAATTACCTCGGATAATGAGATATCAAGCAAATTGGCGACAACAGTTTCTAAACAATCGGCATATGAAGTCTGTCACCCAGAATACTTTAAACTTAAAAAAACAGCAATATTAAGGGTCGAATTTACCTCAGATAATTCTGAGTATTACAATGAAACTGACTCAACAAACCCCCATCAATAACATTTGGAAAATAATTAAAGAAAATGAACTGAAAGAAACAAATTCCAATGTACAATACCTCGAAGATAACACCATATTAATTACATCGAAAAAGAATATATAAATCATATCGGCATCAACATTCGCGAAGCGTTCGTCGTCTGAGAATACACAATTCGTTGAAATTGAAAAATAAAGAAAAACAAAATATCAAATTTACGTGTGTCCGCTTAGAGGATTACAATGAACCTCCCTGAATAGAAGAGCTGAATAACTCTCTGTATAAACCAAAACATACTGCCACTGGAACCGATAAAATTAACTTTTAAAACATCTGCCTCAAACTTCACATGACCTTTTACCATCAGTTTCCAATGTCATATTGGCGACCGAACAGTTTCCACTTTCCTGGCGAAAATCAACAATTATTCCCATTCCAACGACTACTGAAGATCACGGCAATCATAGTAATTATAGGTCCGTTGCACTAATAGGGTTACAATGTAAAACCGTGAAAACGATGAGCAATCGTGATCCAGTCGAAATTCTTTATCCGCGTTTATGATCACAATGCTATAAATCGAACAGAGTGTGTTCTGTTGGAATGGTTAGCGTATTCGATACTCGATTCGGTTTTCAATTTTTTCACTGATTCGATCCAATTCGATTTCGAAACTATCTTGATTATTCGAAAATCATCGAATCCCGGAGAGTTTTGGATTTCATACATAGAGGATATGGAATGAGTGTTTTTCTCATATAATATTTATGAAACGAGTCTAAGAATTTTCCGTTTTGGCGAGCCTCTGGCGAGCCCAAACGAAAAATTCGGAGGAGTTTCATAAATATTATATGAGAAAAACACTCATTTCATATTCTATTTATCATATGACACACACACGCACAAATTAGCCACTTAGTATGACCCTTTTAACCCATCACTAACTTGAGTTGCAGACTGCACTTGGAAAAAACATAACTAAAAATTTTCAGCTCGTTCCAATGAGGGGTCATAACCTATGTTTTGGAAGCTAAAAGTGAAAATATAAAAAAAAATAAAAGGCGTTTTTCTTGTAGGTAAAAGATTAATGCAATATAGCCCACCCAAAATAGGACAGATAACGTAAATTCTCCCTTCTGAAATTATGCAAATGTAACCCAGTTGTATTTTGTTTAGCCAATCAAATTGTCCAGTTTTGAAATTGACCAATGAAAGCTCCCGACTCTAATTATGCAAATTATGAAAATGTGGCCCAGTTGTATTTTGTTCATCCATTCAAATTGTCTAGTTTTGAAATTGACCAATGAAACTGACGGAAGGCTTTATTTATCACTGATTAATATGAAAACAAAATATCAAATGTTTTAAAGTGAACAAAACGGACGAGTCATATGATAAATTTCAGAAGATGACATTTCATCCTGCACTTTTCTGAGGAACAAGAATAACCGTATTCCCCAAAACTAGATAACACAAATTTAGTATTTTTGAATCGATAGCATTGATCGTGCTATGTCTAGCGTGCGCAGTACATCACCCCGTGAGTGAAACAAGGCGCCACCTACAATGCTAAAGAATAGCAGATGACGCCTTGTTCAACTCAGGGGACGATATTTGGCTTTCTCTTCGCCCACTTTTGTGATACTTGGTCAATTCTCGTTTGAATCGTGTCCCGTTGCTAAGATAACTTCAGGATGAGTTGGCACCACTAGACGGTAAAGAATGGAACAGGACCATTCTATTTTCAGTAGTAATATATTCAAACTATAGCTATGCCAATACGCCACCTCATTGACCTATTTGTCTCTAATTAATAAAAAGTACGTTTTCCATCGGGTCTATGCACTGGTCCAATGCCGAAATGTCTATACGGAATACCTTTGATTGCCAAAGGACTAAATTGCTCAACCATTCAGAAACAAATGGAAGATTAATCTCCTTGTACTTCCGATTCGATAGTATGAACAGAAAAACAAGTATGCACATTGAGACTGTGTACGCATGGGAGATAGACAATAATTGTGAGACTGTCATAATTGAATCTATAATCGTTCGCGTAGAGTCGAGAAAACAGCGTCATTTAACCCTCAGTCTAATGTAACGGTAATAATATCCGTAAAAAGGCTACTGACAAAATTGTCTTTTACATTTTTTTTTTAACTTTTCAGCAACAAAGCATAGATTATGTCCATTCAGTTGTACCAGGACGTGTTGCTCACTAGAGCTGGGAGGTTTTTCGGTTCGGTTCAGGTTTTTGTGGCAAATTGAAAACCGAACAACAATACTCGGCCAAAAACGGCCGAGTTGTTGCTCTGAGTTGGTGTATAAACTGATCAATCTATCTTACTGGGAGGGAATGGTAGTAGTGGTACATATGGACTCTTGTTACAACGTGGCGAATTCTCGTCGTGTTCTGGTTGTCACATGTCCCCCCCCCCCCTTACTGTCTCAATAAGGCAGGAAATGTGATAAACAGAACACAACATAGACTGGATGAATTATATTCTTTTGTTAGCCACATTTATGGCTCCTTTCTGTCTGACTAGGCTTAGCAACTGATCCCCTGGAACCCCTAGGAATGGTCAAAGGAAAGTTAGGCTGAACACAAATGAGATACTTACAGACAGGGCTTTTAAAGTAAGTGTTGTTGTAACAAACTGTTGTAGATGTTTCTTCCATGTTAAGGAGCCTGAAGTGGTAATTACTATCTGTTCTTAACACATAGAAAAACCTAAAAGCAACAGAGGTTTTGTTCCTGGAACCAAACCGAAACCAAAACCAGATCTGCAAAATCAAAACCTCCCAAATCTATTTTTCGTTGTTACAATATGGTGCCATACGCTGTGTGTTTGTAGCAAAGGTTATTCAGAAAGTGGATTTGCATGTGTCGTCTGTTGTTTTAGGTAAAGGATTACACTTGAATCTTTTCCATGGCAAGAGAGGACGAATCCCTCTCCGTTTGACCTAATTTTACGACACAATAGCAATCTTACCACATGAGAATTGAAATGAATCATCTGTAGCTTTAGCAGAATGTGACTGTGGGTGGGGCGGACGTATTAAGTTGTAGGAATTTGTTTTTACTTGAACTTCCAACTGGTAGTCGGAAGCTGTATGCATCGGTAGGCCTCTATTTTCACCATAACCCCCCCCCCCCCCCCACCCCCACCCCCCCCCCCCTTCTCGGAGCTGAGGGATTAATTAATGTTTTTAATGAATTATATGTCGCTCTATTTATTTGTTCTCACTCCAATCGTCGAGTCATGTGTATTTTGTGTAGAGGGTGCTCTCCCTTGATTTGTTTACACACGTTTTTTAGGAAGCGAATAAAATAAAAGAAAGAGAACAGGAATAAAAGCATCGACGAATATTTTAAATTTTATTGTGTAATTTTGTATGATATACGACTCGTAACACGGTATCAATTTCCCAATATCGGTACTTGTTTTGTAGAAATAATAATTAAAACATGTTGTGCATCTTCAATATGTGTTGCCGTTAAAGATATAGAGAGTAATCGCTTGACTGGACTGGTCACGTGAAACAATTCATGGGAGGTGAAGGACCTTGTTCGAACAAGAGTGCGCGAATGCGCACGAGAGTTTTACAACATAGTCCCTCGCCTAGAATGAATTATTTTGCGTATCCAGTCCAGTCAAGCGATTACTCTGTTTATTACTTTTCATTATTAACGAAAATTATATTATTCACCACTTTATCTAACGTAACCTCCAGCGCTATTCTTAAAAATCGCCAGTTAATTTTCATTATTTTTTTAATTTTTTGTCTCTAAAACATAGGTTCTGACCCCTCCTTGGAACGAGCACGTCGAGCTCGTTCCTATGAGGGGCCATAACCTATTTTTTTGAGATGAAAAGTTTTATTATTTTTTTATTATGGAAATAATAGCTATTCAAGAATTATGTTTGCAAGTGTCGTCTGTTTTTCGTATTAGGTAATGGGTTAAAGAAACAAAAAAAAAAAACAATGAAGTCTCCATTACGTCCATGGCAAAGCGTCTTCGTTTGCGCGCACGGATACATGACACAATTGCTGATTGCATAATTCACTTGTGAAGTTATCGTTTATAATTAAACCCAGAAATCCCAGTAAATCCCACTTTGGAAAGTAATCATTGCACTTCATCATTAATTGTTCACAGACATCAAAAGTATATTTAAAAAAAAAGATCGGTTATTGCGAGGTGTTAGGAAACTGAACGGATTTTTTTTTTCTTTGTTGAGCATTGTTATTTTTATCTCCTCCCACCACCACTCCTACGATTACAGAGTCTTGAGCATTTATCTCCATGTGACCAATGAACGTTCCAGCAATCTAGTTGTATAGAAATCAACAGTTCACTATTACCAAAGCTCCAAACATGGGATGGAAACTGCTCAGGCAAGATTCTTTGGAATGGACTTTGAGGTCCTTCCGAAATGTCTGTTGTAGATTGATTTGTACCACAAATATGCGGTACTGTGACTATTCAAGTTTGTTTCGTTTTATTATGGTTTGATAAAATTAGTCATTCAGATATACATTTTTCATACAAACCCTTGTATATGAGCAATTACATACTCCATATTATTCCAATTCACTTTCGAATTAATGCGTCAAACACATTTAATTTGTCATTCCCCAGTTGGAGCGCTGACCATCCATGATGTAGGTAATGAAGAGTATTTTAACGATGAACGATAAAGAAACAATTCATCTACATTTATTGTTGAAACAACCTCTACTGTTCCCGCGTTCTTGAGAACATGTGTGGATAAACCAAAATTGCAATTAGCTTGAAGATCTCTCCAATCTGCGAGTTCTTTCGATGATCCGTCAAAACAATGTCGGCTAATCGATAGATGTAGAAACTAAATTTTAGCTGCTCCCACCCGTTTAGGAGTCTCCGCCGTAAGTGATCAGTACTTTGAGCAAAAACAGTTCCTGGGATGCAACCTTGCTCAAATGGCAAATAATTTTTTTATCGGAAAACGGCGGTCGATATCTGCAAGAAGTTGCCAGGTCTCTTTCAACCTCAATAAGTGCTGCAAATCGGGAAACCTGAAGTACATGCAAATCTCTAAAGATAGATTTCACAGTTTCTGTTTGGAATCAGGTGTGGAGAACTCCAAAGAATTCGAACAAACAACAATCTTTATCGGCTTGGGCTTTCCAAAATGGCCACTCATTAGGTAAATCATATTTGGATAAAGCTGTTTGCAGATTGAAAAATTCGTTCACCTCTTTATCCTAGTTTCCAGTTACAGGAAAGACTATAGTACAGATGTCTTCGGAACATGATCTAAATGAAAATGGCCATTGCTAAAAGCGACAGGTTTTATTGTGAGGATAATAATTGCGAAGATGTGCCGCGGGGGGGGGGGGGGGGTTAAACCTGATTTGTCCTGTATGTGATGTCTCAAGTCCCGACTGGCTAATATACCAACTACGTCATCAAGGCGTGCCTTCGTCGAAGGCATGCCTTGGTGATGTAGTTGGGATATTAGTCAGGTTTATAGTAGAAAACGTCAGCCCTCTTGGAACGTATTGTTGAATAAATAAAATTAACATGCAGTAGAGGCAAAGCAACTTCTTATTTAATTAATATGTTCCGTACAAGTATACAAAGTTGGTCATGCTGCCCCATTACCACCTGAATCGGGTACTACTAAGGCTCCTGAAGTGTCGTTTGCTATCTGGTCTTAACACTAACCCAGGTTTTATCTGAAACCCAGCCGAAACCGAATCCAAAAAATCAAAACCTCCCAGCTCTATGCATGATATGAAAAAAAGAGTCGAGACGACATCTTGACCATTTTCTGACTGACCTGCAGATGTAGTTGTTTCGAAAATTTGACATCCACTGAAAAAAAACTGTGTGACCTGCAGTAATGTCTCCCTGATCGGCATTTGTAAATCCTTGACGGTTTCCTTATAATCTGGAATATAAAATGCTTCATCCCATTCATCCATTCATATAGCTTATTATCACCATGTGGGGTTTCGAAATTGTGTAGTGAAGTGAAGATCTCGTCTCTGGGCAGTTATCTTCGAGTCCGTTAGACTTCAATACACCATCTCGAAAACCCACCGGGTTGTAATAATCAATTTATCTTATAAAATACCCAACTCGTTTCTTGGCTTGTTCGTATAGATTTTGGCACTCGTTCAGTGTCTAAAACTTGAGTTTTTTTTATGAATGAAAATAATAACTTCATGGCATCACGCTCTTGACCTATGCAAGACATGATCCCCATTCTGTGCCCCACTTGTAGTATAACAGCTGAAGTTTATAGTTGTAGTGTTTCAGCTGTGTGTTGTTTGTTTTATTTTTCAGGTTCATCTTTACAGAAATTCCCAACCTTTGAGTGGCAAATCATCCAGTTAAGAGCCTGTGAGATTAATATTATCCCTGGTGGATGAGGGTGTGAGATAGGGAAATCTCACCCGATGGCAAGATATTTGTGTCAGACACCAAATATTTTGTCCCGAGGATGAGATTTCTCCCACCAAAACACTCTGTTGTCATCAAAAGTAATCCCGTGGCACGTGTAGCTATATCGAACAATTTTGTTGCCCTTTTCTGAAAAAAAAAATGATTTTCTTTTCGGTCAGACCGTATAAAAATTCTGTATATACCCGAGGTATATACTGCTAAATTAAATTTCAACGCCGGCAAGACAGGGGTTAACCCTTTTCCAAACATAGCAGCCGAAACCGGCCAGCGCTATTCTCAAAAATCGCCAATTAATTTTTATTATATTTTATTTTTTGTGTGTCAAAACATAGGTTATGACCCCTCTTTGGAACGATTAGGGTCATAACCTATGTTTTCAAGACAAAAAATTAGTTATTTAAGAATTTTGTTTGCAAGTGTAGTCTGCTTTTCAAGTTAGGTAATGGGTTAAAGATTTGTAGCGAAATGAACATTGAAAGGAACTCTCTCAACTCGTAATGTCGGTTCATCCAAAAAATTCATATGCAAGAGTCCTTTGGTTTTGCTGTCTGTGTTTTTATTTCTATTTCCTCCGACAAACCTTCGTTGCCAATATTTCCGAAACATGACGCCATGTTATTTGTTTGCGGAAGATTGTGAGTTGATTAAATAGTCTGTACGTTCATTAAATATGCCAATATTATTTATTTATTAAGGTTTTAACGACATTTTAACAGCCAAGGTCATATCGTGTCGGTGGCAATTTTCTGGTAGAGTACCCGGAGAGAACCACCGAGCAACGACGAGCAGCTGCCGGCTTCTCAACATCGTAGCTCCGCACTGCAGCACAGGCAGGGTTAGATTGGTTGAAGACACGAGCAACATCGACGTGCTTAGTACACGGCGTCATCGTGCCCCCAAGTGGACAATCGGTGTGAAGTGCCTTGCCCAAGAACACAACGCTGGAATCTGAATTGATCGCTCAGACGGTCACCCATCCCAGTACTAACCGGGCTCGACGTTGCTTAACTTCGGTGATCCGACGGGAACCGGTTACCATAACGAAATATGCTAATAAGCCGGCCACCTTGGTCATGTGAGATAGTTATCTATCTCACATGTTCTTCTCACATGACACACGCATATCTCACATGGGAATTGGGGGAAAAAAACAATATCACAATAATCTTGATCATCAGAAATTCTGGTCCGATTATCAGCATTTCGTTGTTTCTTTACCAGGATGATGCATGATTGCATTCCCTATTGTGCCAGTTCCACAATTCATCTAGTTAACTGACCTTGAGATTCTCAAATTTACTTAGCCACACCAAACTGTTTTGATCCGTCAGATGGATAAAATAACAAATATGTAAACAATGGCAAAAAGTATCAACAACATTAACTCATTGCCTACTGACTTGCCATGACTAGATTTCATGAAAACTATTTTTAAAATACTCAACGTGTTAAGTGTTAAACCACAGCCAATAATTTTCTCTGTGTGGTTCAATACATATAATGGACAGAAGTTAAAACATGACTAGCATAACAAATCTGAACGGAAAACTAAGCTCCATCGGAACCGTTTGTATCAAGAATACATGTTCAATCTGTTGATGGATAAGGCAACAGATGGGGAGGAGGGGGGTAGCAAGAGCACATTCCTAACACCCAACAATCCACCTGATACTCTAAATGATTACTGTGCTGTCTTGTTTAATGTGGAAGGTCATGCAAACCAACTACAATTATACTAGAGTTTTTTTTTTTTTTATGTGATGATTATTAACATATCCCAAGACATTACATCAATTCATGCTGATTTGTGAGATCGGGACATTCATTACACCTTCAATTTTGTAGGAGCTATACTATATCCTTTGGGCCAATTGTGCCAGAAATCTGAGAGTACAGCCACCGGGCACTGGTCATAATCCACGCGTTGATAGTAATGACCACGAATACGTTTACCAGGTAATAACAATCACCATCAGTAAAATGTTAATTAATGAAACGTCGGGTTGTACCCCGTGGTTCATTAATTTTATCTATGATGATTATGTCTATAATTAGTGTTTGAAATCTAATAATATTGCTCACACGTGAAAAGTGACCAATCACGACTGCTGTACTATATATCATTTTCCATATTTCACATGTTGGGGTCTTGGGCTTCAAAACACGCATTCTAAATGATGCAAGGGATCTGATTGACTAGAATCAAACATAACTAATCTGAGATCGAGCGTAAACTTCGGGGATGAAGATTAGAAATCGAAACATATGTTTAATCGTACAGTCAAAGTAGCGTAAAACGGTGTGTTAATTTTGATAAATCTGTGTTATATAAACCGTGAATTAAAAAGCAAAATGAACACTTATGATGAGATATGGCCGAAATAGCTAAACATAACAAGTGATGTATAGAGGTCAAAATGGCGATAAATGAAAAAATTAAAAATGCAGGGTTTATAGTTTTTAGTAAAACCTAGCGCTGCTCTACCTTATGACGCCACCCATGAGTTTGGCCATAATGTTTGGGAGTTTCCAAGTTTCTTGGGAGATTATATATCCAAAATGTTAAAAGGATACGCTCAAAATTGAGGTTGAAAATAAAAACTAATATAAGAAACAAAAATTCGTATCGCTCGCATCAGAGGGCGGCAGTTAAGATGTGATGAATCGAAGTGACGGTGCGAAAAACGATGTGTAGAGTTTGATAGCTGTGTTTTCTGGAGATATTGAGCTATGTGAATAAATAAATTGGCGTTTATAATTGTTGGTGTGTTTTTGGGACGTTGGTCGCCTCATGACATCATCCAAGAGTTCAGCCATAACGGTTTGGGAATTTCCCAGGTTGGAAAACATTTTTAGATAGTTCTCCTTAGATTTTATATTTCCAAATCATCAGAAGGATACGCTTAAAACTGAGGGTGAATGTACATAATTTAATAAAAAACGTAAAGTTCGCAAAGCTTGTATCGTGGCTGAAAATTTGAAAATAAAACATGAATAATCAAACTCATGATAGCGTAAACAGTGTGCGACAGTTCGATGGTTGTATGTTCAATATATAGTGAGTTGTGTGAAATACAAAATTAGCTTTTATAAACAAAAATGTCAAAAACGGCCTAAAATTTAAATTGGTGTAGTAACATCAAACATGGTGATAAATGGTTAACTAATGAATAACGGATTTCTCACTTTGAAGCTCTACATTAACCCTTTACCCGACCAATCGGCCACATATGTCCGCGTAATATGCAAATTCAGCAGCTGGAAAATATTATTTTTCAAAAAATTTCAACATAACCACATCATGTGGCCCCTATTTGGAACGAGCTCATCGAGCTCGTTCCAATGAGGGATCACATGATATTGTTTTGTTGAAATTTTGGGA
The DNA here is from genome assembly GCA_031216915.1 of Pictodentalium vernedei. Lineage (NCBI taxonomy): Eukaryota > Metazoa > Mollusca > Scaphopoda > Dentaliida > Dentaliidae > Pictodentalium > Pictodentalium vernedei. The sequence continues at coordinate 66,872,648 of CM062288.1, read as the reverse complement.
AAAAGTTTTAAAAATGATATTTAAAATAATAAATGTTCATATCATCTGCGTTGGGTAAAGGGTTAAGGTATCTTGTCAGCAAATTCCGAAGCACTTTAATGGTTTGGACGTTGGTCCTCTGTGACGCCACTCAAATGTTCAGCCACAACGGGTCGGTATTCCACAACACTTTTGTAAACACGTTTTTCTTTTCTTTGAGATTCTAAACAAGAGCTATTGCCAAAGGCAATTCGTACCCCAACTGCAGTGCCGAGTCGATGAAACACAAATGAATTCAAAACAATGATATCGCATGCCCAATGTCGTTGAAATCCATTTCACTAACTGCCTAGATATGGATCCGGACGGACGGGAAGACGGATAGACGGAAGCATGTAAACAAGTATGCACCCAATCTCTCCGAGTTGGGGTATAAATATCCAACAGGATACGCTTAACATTGAGGTACCTTAACATTGAGGTAGAAAGTAAAAGATTAACACATTTAAAACGCGCATCGCTCTCTTCTGGGGGTTGGACCAAAAGACAATAACTATTTGAAATGAACCTATTGCGAAGAAATGCGCCAAATCGGGTGATTGTGTGTCAAACGAAAGTATCTAAAGAAATGAAGAGCCAAACAAGGAAAAAGAAAAGCAAAGGCCGACGATCGTAATATGTCATTTCAACCTTCGTTTTCTTTCTGACAAAACAAAGTGCAAACGTTTTGCCACCGTGATGGCACAAAACACTGTTGTGAGGGGACACTAATTCATTCACAAAAATGGAAGAATGTGTCGAAATTTATTCAAAAGAGTCGGGTAAAATTGAGTTCGAGAAGTCGGAAATCGTGTGCTTCGGTGTATACGTTGGGTATGATTTTAATATGTTTAATATTGTGACGTTTTGGTGTGGCTTGTCACGATGTGTTTTTGGGGGGCCCAAAAATTGAAATTGGCGTAAACGAGTTAAAAAACACGTTAAATGAAAAAATCCATGAACGGGTATATTGTTATTTTTTTAGCTATACATCGTGCACAAATTTCATGAAAATGAACGAAATTGAATTTTTGGTGATGTTGGTGTGAAAAAGGTCACCCGAGAAATCGGCCATGATCGTTGATAATTCTCAGGTCAAAACAACATTTTAAAATATGGGTTTTGTCAGAGATGGGATTTGCAAAAATTGAAATAGGGAGGTTTGATACAGGCATATTAAAAAATGAAAAAGAGACTTAATTTTAGGTACTGTTTTGGATAAAGGTGGACATTCGCACTACATTCGATTCTCCAGCGTCGACATTTATTATATTTACATTCTGTAATTTCTGTTTACTTTCTATGGATAGACGGTTTCCTCAACTCGAATGTGAGTTGTATTTTAGACACTATAATGATAGATTACAAGAACTATTTTGTACCAGAAGATATTTTGTTTTGTTTCCTTTTTAGGAATAGAACATGACCAAATTATGTTTACTCAAGGTCTTGCCCTGTACAGTGGCGGCGCTACGGAGAGGGGGGGCATGGGGGGGGGGGGGCATTTTCCCCCCCCCCCCCCAACGAAGGCTTTGCCCCCCCCCCCCAGTTGCCCCCCCCTCCAACCATCTCGCATGCATTTCCATCCACCCTCACACACAAACACATTCAGTCACTCTCTCTCTCACACACACACACCCCTCTCTTTTTTTTATTCCCAATAATTTCCCATACACACTTAGCCCAAAGCCTCAGGCTAGCTGATGAACACATCCAGGCAGTAGAGATTTAAAGACTCGGATGCAGATACTTATAAGTTATAATTAAGTTATGAGCCAACAAAGGCATGTCTATCCATATCCCTTGTCTAAAAAAAATCATGGATTTCGCATTATGACAGACGGGCATTATGAGTCTCTCTCTCTCTCTCTCTCTCTCCTCTCTCTCTCTCTATCTCTGTCCCTCTCACTCTCTCTCTCTCTCTCTGTCTCTCTCTCTCTGTCTCTCTCTCTCTCTCTCTCTCTCTCTCTCTCTCTCTCTCCTCCTGTCCTCTCTGTCTCTCTCTCTCTCTCTCTCTCTCTCTCCTCTCTCTCTCTCTCTCTCTCTCTCTCTCTCTCTCTTTCTCTCTCTCTCACGCACAGACCCACCAGACGCGGATCCAGGATTTTTTGAAAGGAGGACCGCTAATTATCATTACATTTAGTCGAAACTTGGACCCAAAGTCGTAATATAATTTTTTGGTTTGGTACGTCCACAGGACGTGCCAAACCAAAAAAGTATATTACGGACTTTGGGTCTAGTTTGGACTACCTCATAACAGAGTAATGATATGATCCTTTACGTATTTGCCCCCCTTCATGGGAGTCTGCCCCCCTAGTTGCCCCCCCCCCACCACCCACAAAAACAATTTTCTGGCGCCGCCACTGGCCCTGTAGATAAGCCAGCTCGATAGGCGGTCCGGACATAACAAAATAATTGAGTTTTATGAAGGGAATAAACATAAGAATTGAATCATGACGGTTCAAAACAAACTGATCACACGCAAATTTACCAGGAACCGCTTCGGTCATGATTCAATTCTTCATTGAATTGATGATATCCATCCAGAAGTGGACAAAATTCCACGAGTATTGGTGAAGCGGAAGAGCCCTAAAAGGTTGGACTAAAATCAAACACAAAAAACGAAGAAAAAGCTAAAGTCACTTCCACTTCGTTTCTATTATTTTGATATCGCACAGAGAATTTTCATCAGTCATCCAATGAAACACGTCCAGCAACGAGTTAACCCAGCAACGAGAAGATACATGCAGCTTTTAACGTACTTAGTCGCAGGATAACGTGTGCTACTTCGCTTTGTGCCACTGGACAACAGTGAATGCCTCACCTCAGAATTACAGTTCCACTCGTTGAGAGTAAACAAGGGCAAAACATCGAGAAGCAGCAACTCCAGATTTTAATCGTTTTTTTCTAGGTACTATGACAAACAGTTTATAATACCAGACTATACTCCAGAAAACGTTTGTTAACCCATCCAAAATTTTTAGCGTTTTAATGAATATATAAATAATGGTTAAACCTTGAAGTGACGCAAATACATCAATAATGGCGATAAGTCGAAGAACAAAAAAGCAACTATGTTCTATTTGATTAGCTCTCAGACGCATTTTTACTTGTTGATTCTATGAAAAGTGGCCGAAAAAACGGTATGTAATGATTCACCGTCGAGTAGTTTGTGTACACGAAGAAAATGATCGCACAGAAGAAGCCTTTTGAATAAAAATTACTTCAACTTTGATGTGACGTTAAAACGCCAAAATGGCGATAAGTCGTAAACTAAAAACAGTTATCTACTATTTTTGTGAGCTCTACAACATACTAAAATATAACGAAAATCAGCCGACATCTATTTTTTTGTGACGTTAACGTGAATTACGTCTCCCGACAATTCGGTTATAAACCGTTGATAATTTCCCGGTCGATACCAACTTTTTATATATGGTTCTTGATGAAGATGATATATCAAAAATACTAAAGAAGGAGGTTTGGAACAGGAGTTGATATTAAAAATATAGTAAAAACAATTTAAAAGTGACGTTGTTTTGGATAAAGGTCAGAAGTCAAAAAACTAAATGCTAATTTCATAACTAGGAGTCTCCCTTAACACTTGCACCAAACGTGGTCACTGAAGTCTTTAAACTGTGGATGTAGTGTGCTGAACAAAACAAAAGCTAACGATTCCAATAAGTCATTTCAACTTAGTAAAGAAGAATAATAAATAGCAGTTAAGCTCATTTTGCTTACTGCTTTCAACTATTTTGAGCATTGTTGGCCATTAAAGTGAGAGGGGTGAAACCCATCCCTCACATCCCGCGGCTTCCCAATGGGGAATGGAACTAAAAAAGAATGCAAACTCCGCCGGTCACAAGCCCTAGTTAAGAGGGGAGAACGTCGTTCTCCCGTTCAGAAGGTCATGGAAGAAGGAGTTCTCCAGTTGAGGTCAAAAAGTAGTCCGGTTAGGACAGCCGATCGGGAGCACCCAAAATTTATTTTAACCCGCTTTTATCATTGCCAACGTATACTAACTTTCAATAAATTTCAGAATGTTTGAATATGTTCCTTCCATTTCTCTGTCTGGTGTGGTAGTGAGTAGCAATTTGCATTGAACTGTATCGCAAAATACTTGGTTGACTGGCTCACTTCTGAAGGCATGGCACTATCTACACCGGTCAATAGGTCAGCGGTGTGCATATTCATAACTATTGCCAAGTTTGCATTCCAAGCAAATTCAGATCTCCATTTGTGTGACCGACTTTGTGTGTGTAACCAAGTTTGAGTATTGAATCAAGTACAGTAAGAAAATACCTAATTGCTTACCGGAGCAAATCGTAATCTAAGACCAATGTTCGACTGAAAAAATAATGAGAAGTGTGCATGTGTGTGTGTTTGAGGGGCGGGAGGTCACATTCCTACCACACCCCCTTTTATATCCCTTGATACGACCGAGTGGTACAACGCCACAGAAACGGTGAAAGCAAAGTGTTGCATTTTATCTGAACATGCCGGTTATATCAACAAGTAACGTTGCACCGTGCCACTGTATTTTTTATACACTGTGATCTGACTTCTCTTCACTTCGATGCTTGCAAGCAGTCTGTTGGATTCTGATATAAAACAGAAGCAAAATCCCTATCAACTATTTAATTTAAAATGAACCAGCCACACATCGACACCGTCAAACCACACATAATGTTTGGCCAAGATTGTATAATGATGGAAACGAAGACACCAAATAGTAAGAAAACGAACAAAAAGGATAAAAAAGGATGTCATTTAAGTATTCTCATTGCCTTCGGACAGCACAAATGATATATAGAATTATTTAGAAATGTGTGTTAACACGTCGACGACCAGTGGGAATGTAAAACTAACCCCTCGCTTCGAAGATTCACTTAGATAAATCTGAGGTTATATAAAATACAAATCTCTTGTACCTTATTTTTTTTATTCTAAAGCACCTTCACGACACCTACTGGACCATGACGGTTCACCTTATTCTAATGAGACAGGGAATCCGGTGGTTCAGTGGTTACGGCAATGGACTTCATACCGAAAGGTCCACTGGTTGATCACCGCCGGAACGTTCTGCGTTGTGCCCTCAGGCAAGGCACTTACTCCCAATCAGGATTACGGTGGCGCTGAGTACTAAGGTGTACTGCACGTTGATGGTGCACTTGTTTCAACCGATGCTAAAGCTGATTGTGCTCGGTGTTTCTTTCCGGCTATCTACTCGTAAACCTGTCAGACACTAGATGACCCTGGCTGTCGAACGTGTCGTTAATCACCAATAGATAAACAAATGAATGATGAATCAGAAGACTGGTAGGAAGGAAATACTACTCTTTCAGTCTGGTATTGTCACGAGTATGTTGAAAAGAAAACGTCTGTTTTCAACACAGGTACAATATTCTTAACCTACTATTCAATTTAACTGGTAAGAGGCAATATATCGCCGCATGTGTGCTAGAATGTTCTATGTCGCCTATGGGACATAGAACATTCTAGCACTCAGGCGACGATATGATGCGTGTCAGGTTATTAGTTTTAATTTTTTATTTCGTCAGGTATTACTATTACAGCTTTTTTAAGAACGTGGATAATGGTTCTGGCAACGTCTTCTGATTGTTCAAAGAATATTCCAGGATGCAACAGAGGCCGATTATTTCCATTATCCTCAAAGTAAATGTGGACCCTTTCTCGACGCGCTAGAATATGTAAAATCGAGAAACCCTTGAACGTAAAGCGCGAAGACTACTGCACAAGGTACAATTTGAAAACTACCAAACGGAATGACCATCGAAATAATGAAGGCTTATGGCCCAGGATAACGCACTCTAACCTTGATGTGTTTCCCCGGCTGAGTAGTTCCCCGGTGGAGAACGAAACTAAAAGGAGTGGAGGCTTCGCCATAGCCGATTCCAAGCCCTGGTTGAGAGAAGGGAGACGGGTCCCTTGTTGCCCCGTGAGTGGGTTCCGAAGGTTCTGGAGGAATGGATCCTGGTAGTTGAGGAAAAACAGTGCCCTGGTTAGGGTATTCTCCATTTTGGATATACCTGTACACTGCTTTAGCTCTAACTGTAGCGGATGGTCTGATGGGTCCCGTCTGGACAATGGGTATCCCCCCTCCCCAAAAAAGTGTCACATCGGGACAGGGGGAGGGGTATTGGGAGAAATTTGAACCAGTTATTTCTTGTAACACGTTTGTCATTTCCAACGTATTCGACTTTCAACGAATTTCAGAATTGTTTAGCATGTTCAATTTATTGCCCTGCCTGGGATTAGTTGGACGTGGCTATTTGCATTTGCTAGTTTTGCATAATTTTTGGATGAAAACACGACTTCCGAAGATGAGGCACTACCTTCACTCGACGAGTCAATCGGTCAGTGCTATGCGTATTCATCACCCTGTCTTAGTATGCTTTCTGTGTACTCTCTGTGCTGTTTGCCGGATACCCGCAGCATAACCACCTCGGTTGGGTTCAGCGTAAGAGTGTGAGTCATGGAATAATAAATTGATCCAAATTTAAATATGGCTTATACACAAAACAGAAACAAAACAGATACGTGGTCGAGATTTCTACAAACACTGATTCTGACTCGGATCATGACATTCTAAAATCAAAAAGGTGGCCGAAATTTATTGTTATATATAATAAGAGTAAAAGACACCCAACATTAACCCATTTGTGTTGGGAAAAGCCATTAAAAGAATAGTTGGCACTGTTAAGAATATGAAAATAACTAAGGTATTGACATGGATGTGAACACCTTTCCACATCGAACCCTGCTCAAAAGCAGGAGTCTAATTCCAAGGAGATAATTAGTTGACACTGATGCACTGGAAATACGGAATGAACATCAATCACAAGGCGTCCGCCACGTAAGCGTAGATAAATTAAAAGAGATGGCTGACCAATAAAAACACAAACATATATTATAACTTTTGATTTTTCTCCGCCGCCTAGATCTATTACAGTTGGTTGTATGCAGATCAAAGTAGATTTGTATAATTCAAATCCACTTCCATTCTTCAACTGTCAAACGTTTGGTCACGGACAAAACAATTGTAGAGGAAAGACTGTGTGCTTCAAGTGTTTTGAAGAACACAGAACTCTTGTACTAATACTGTTAACTGTTGTAATTTCCAGCGCGCTTTGTGGAGCTTCGAACGACTGCACTATTTGAAAAAAGAGAAACGAGTACAAACAACTTAACTTCGAAAAGCAAGTTAGATTCAAAGAGGCCAAAGGTATCACAAACATTACCATCACAGTCAGTAGAATGTCAGACACAATATACATGGCTCAAAGGAACATTTCTCTCTTGGTGAAGGCATTTACAACAGAACAAACAGAACCGCAATCAACCCAAACAAGTTCAACTACTCAAACACAGAGACAATAACAAAAACAAGAGCAAACAAAGGATATATCGCGTCGCCTGAGTGCTAGAATGTCCTATGTCCCATAGGGGAGATAATATATAGTCCCATAAGGGAAGATAATATATAGTCCCATAGGGGAGATAATATATAGTCCCATAGGGGAGATAATATATAGTCCCATAGAGGAGATAATATATAGTCACATAGGGGGGATAATATATAGTCCATAGGGGAGATAATATATAGTCCCATAGGGGAGATAATAAATAGTCCCATAGGGGAGATAATAAATATTGGTGAAGGCATTTACAACAGAACAAACAGAACTGCAATCAACCCAAACAAGTTCAACTACTTAAACAACAGAGACAATAACAAAAACAAGAGCAAACAAAGGATATATCGCGTCGCCTGAGTGCTAGAATGTCCTATGTCCCATAGGGGAGATAATATATAGTCCCATAAGGGAAGATAATATATAGTCCCATAGGGGAGATAATATATAGTCCCATAGGGGAGATAATATATAGTCCCATAGAGGAGATAATATATAGTCACATAGGGGGGATAATATATAGTCCATAGGGGAGATAATATATAGTCCCATAGGGGAGATAATAAATAGTCCCATAGGGGAGATAATAAATATTGGTGAAGGCATTTACAACAGAACAAACAGAACTGCAATCAACCCAAACAAGTTCAACTACTCAAACACAGAGACAATAACAAAAACAAGAGCAAACAAAGGATATATCGCGTCGCCTGAGTGCTAGAATGTCCTATGTCCCATAGGAGATATAATATATAGTCCCATAGGGGAGATAATATATAGTCCCATAAGGGAAGATAATATATAGTCCCATAGGGGAGATAATATATAGTCCCATAGGGGAGATAATATATAGTCCCATAGGGGAGATAATATATAGTCCCATAGGGGAGATAATATATAGTCCCATAAGGGAAGATAATATATAGTCCCATAGGGGAGGTAATATATAGTCCTATAGGGGAGATAATATATAGTCCCATAGGGGAGATAATATATAGTCACATAGGGGGGATAATATATAGTCCCATAGGGGAGATAAAATATAGTCCCATAGGGGAGATAATAAATAGTCCCATAGGGGAGATAATAAATAGTCCCATAGGGGAGATAATATATAATCCCATAGGGGACATAGGACATTCTAGCATTCAGGCGACGATATCTAAATCGGTACACACAAAAGTCCAAAACCCTAAATCAGAAAAGAATAATAAGTCAAACAAACGAAACGAAATATACTACACTGATCCCAACAAAATCTGAGTCAGAGTTATAGACGACAACAAACACAAGATACAGTTAAAACTAGAAGTCCTGTCACGAATGGTGCGCTTATCTAGGCTTAATTGCGCGTTGGAATTGCGCGCAATTGCTATATCGAATGGCATCCAAAGTACGGCAGGTTCTCTTGGTTACTCATAGCAAACACATGCAATGTTTCTGCCAATGGACCTCCGGGTTACCCGGAGGTCCATTGGCAGAAACATTGCTTGTGCACAGGCCATATGTGCAGAATTTGATAGCTTTACTTGGGCCATAACGCGTACATTAACGCGCATATCAACGTGCTATTTGTGCGCATTTCATAACCGGACCTCTAGTTTTAACTGTAGCAAGAAAACAAGGAAACAACAACTAGAATCCTACAGAACACCTAAACGCTTTCAAAGCGGTGTCACGAGAAACATGTTTGAAGGAATTCCAGTCAAAGAATGCATCAGTACGTTTTCGACTAAACCACGCCTGAATTCTTCCCAAGGTAGGCCCACACGTAAAAAATCATCAAAGAGATACAGGGACAATTTTGCCAAGACGACAGCCACTTAAGTCACCAACCAACCTTGGATTACAACACTAATAGTATAATGCAATAGAATTATTGAGGTTTCAGATCAGATTTTAATAGAAGGGATCTCTAAGCCAAATATGTAAATCTGCTGCTTTTTGTTTGCAAGAAACACGTTTAACGAAACCAGACAATCACGATCATTCATCTTTTAAGCATTATACTTCGTATTATGCCTGGGCTGAAGAAAATTATCTTAATCTTCATAGAACATCTGTTTTAGTCATAAACGACATTATTCACAGTACTATTTTTTTAAAAAACAAATTTGCCGTCTGTAGCGGTACGCCTTACTTTAGACAAAGACATTGACATTATGTTCTATTTACATTTCACCTTATAACACCTTTCATCTGAATGGCCTTGAGCAACTGTTTCAATAACTTCCAACTCCATACATTTTATTGAAATATTTTAATGCACATTGCTCTCTTTGGGGTGATGACTCCTGCAACAAAGAAGACATATACAAAAACCAGTAGAAAAGATTATTTCAAAATATAATTTGTGCTTATTGAATGACGGTTTAGACACTTATTTGCACCAGGTTATCGCTCTTCAATTGACCTAACAATTGCATGTCTCTCTGTGTTCCTTCATTTTTTGGGGAGGTTGTACGACGTGTGCCAGAATGACCGCTTCCCTCTTGTGTGGTTACGGTGGATGATGAGCGGGTGTCTCTGTGATTGGGACACCTTCTCATCGCCCTTTTCTGCACGTCCCAAACGGAAGAAATTTGAGGATAGTGTCGACGAAAAAGATTTTTTCACTAAGCAGTTGTTTGGCATTGCAATCATAGCCATTTCAAAGACCTTAGGAAATCCAAATCAAGTTTCGATAAAGATTGCAGGAACTCACAACAATTGAATAGGTACTTAATAAGTCACCAACAGCAGTTCGTTTAAACAAAAACTACATATCAATCGAGCGAAGACCAGACGACTTATGAAACAAAAAAAAAGAAAACTTATGTTTCTAATATTAACCAGCACACACATACACATCATTAAAATTTGGTAAATGGTTAAAAAATCAAAGGTACTGAAAAACAAGATCACATGTACAACACCTGAACGATAACGAAACACCAGTTACTTCCAAAAAATGGAACATCAAACAAGTTGGCTTGAACATTTTCTAAACATTCGTCGTTTGAAAATTGTATTTTAGAATTTATGAAAATTAAAAAAAAAAGAAAGAAATAAAAAATCAAATTTACCTCTGACAATTTAGAGGATTACAATAAACCTTTCTCAATGGAAGAGTTAACACCCTCTAGGTGGTCGGTAATACAGATGTTTTGGGATGCTGACCAAAATAACAGTACTCCATCTGTATAAATCACTTCTTAGAAAAAAATCGGATTACGGTTATGTAGTTTGCGACAATGCGAAAAATGTAGTACCTCAAACCGCCTGATGCTATTCATAATAGTGGTATTAGAATTAGTCTGGGTTATTTTAATACATCACCAGTTGATTCGATGCCCGTTGAGTCAGAAGAGCTTCCTCTTGAGGGGCGCAAAATTAAACTGTAAATGCACTTTGTCTCTAAACTGTTGACTAATGCATCAACCCTTATTATTGTGTCTTACACCCGAAAATGTTTTTTTTTTAAAAGACCCAAGAAAAATGTTCTTCTATTGAGTATTAGAATACACCCCATATGCAGTCCACCAAACTCGAATCTGATTCGATAAAAGAGAAACATGAAACACACATTCTTCTATGGCATCTAAGGAATCCTTCTGTCATTTTTAAAAAAGCTGAGACAAACTTTCTATAGTTCAGACAAAACTGTGCCGAAATAAAGTCCAAGTATAGAAAATATAAACGAATCTATATAAACTGTAAAAAAGACGGTGTACCGTTAGCTGTTGTTACTGTGATCACGTTAACTCAGCTAGAATACCAACTGAAAGTTATATTTTCACAGCAACCAATAAACAAATAAATTAATAAGCACCAAACCAAGTAAAAAATATTTGAAGCCATGGTGCAATAATTATGCAAAATACAAATAGAGTATAGTGTTTTGAAAGTACGAGCTTCCAGTTGAAGGATTTTTTTTTAAAAGCCTGAAACACTTTCCAATATGCTATAACGTGATACTATCAGCGACAAAATCTAGATGTCTAACAATCTCTTCTCTGGAATATAATAACGTGCCTACTAAATACCATAATAGTTAACTCTTCTTGTTTAGAGCCTACAGACAAGCTGTAAAAACTTCTTTTTTATTGACGGTTACAAACCGCTCCACGTCTGTGAGACTGGAAATGTACTCCCCGATCAATGTATATGATAAAAAGACTAGAAAACCGCCAGAACAAAACTTCGAGAAAAAAACATTGAATAACTACAAAATTGTATTTTCTTACTACCACAGAAAGCAGCACACGACCATTCAATGGAACGTGCTCCAGTAGTTGTTGACATGAAGTGTAATATGGTATGTTTTTGGTGCAAATTGAGAAATAAACTTGGAGAGTTTTGTTAATAGCGTTTGACAGATATGGCCTTTATAAAGCTCGCAGACCACCAGTCTAAGTTTGTAATGAATTCGACTTTGTTCTGACCCTTAAACAGTTGTTCGCCTGTGTTTAGACCAACCGCTTTCCGACCAACAGGTATATTCCAAAAGGCTCAATCTAAAAAACATACCATAAACATTAATTTGCTTTGAATTAGAGCGGGAAGTATCGCTCAAGTGAGACATGACTTAATCGACTGCTTTAATATATTGATGGTTGCAATGTGATTTAAATGATTTTTGATTGGAGTGTTTATAACTGGGGCCCGAGGGAATACCTGTATATCTCTGTGAGTTAAGAAATTTTATATTTCATAAAATGTGTTTTGTGCTCACACTCCACGAAAATTGGGTTAAAATACGTTATAAAAACGTCGAAATTACCACATAATTAGTTAATTAAGTTCGTGTTAAGAACACACACACAAACTGTATCGCTTAAATAATGAAAACACCGAGAATCAAGTTATAATAACATTTACGTTGAAAAACCTGTAAAATACCTATTGGTTATTTTATAACATGCTTTTTCACCACTAGATGTCAGTATAGATATCTCCTTGCGTTCTTGAACCAGTTTTTCTTCTCTTTTTCCAAGGAAGATAGCCTTAAACTCACTTCGAAAGAAGGTTCCAGTAAGATAGTATATAAAAAAATATATAGCATTATTAGTATACATTAACCTCACAATCAACATCCATTATAGTTTATGCATAGCTTTCGCATACGGGTGTTCGGTGTTTCAATAACTAAACTCAATCACATACACTGTCGAACGTCATCTGAGTATGCATTCGATTGGTAGTTACATATCTGCTTGACGTAATGACCCGACTGAAATGCTCCACCACAAAACAGTAACATGGCCGAAAGTAAGCAGTCAACAGGTTGTGATATTTTTCTTCAAAAATCTAAGCTTCATTCATTTAATTAAACTTTAATAGTTGTATAAATATAGGACATGACTCAGGTAGAGCACGTTGGACTATGACACTGGGTTGTTGATTCATGTCCATCGTATTCCGATGTCGTTGTGTTCTGTCTTGTTCATAATTTTAGCATATAAGAAAGTATCGTTATCACTAAAAGTGTGGTTGTTTCTCAGAAACGGAGACGTGGAGGTAACTTGGAAATTAAACAATATACGATATTCGTATGGATGGCGATGAACAAAATAAAGACGAAATTTTCCGAGCCTGATTAATATGCCCACCTGGGGTCTTTTGGCAAACACTTCGCGAAAGACTTACAATCCTACAAGCAAAACGTATGTTTCAAGATACAAAACGGTTCTGCACTGCAAGAAACATATTTATATTAATTTGTATATTTCAAATACAAATGGAGCTACATAAACTTTTTTTTACAGAAAGAGAATAGTTTGTTTTCAAACATTATTATTACCACTTTTGCGGGCGTTCCTAGCACATTAACGATATTTTGTCGGGCGTTGAAACCTCGTAATGTTCAACAAGTACAAGTCATGTGACGTGTTGGGCCGTTATTGACTATAACAGCCCAACACGTCAATAACAGTCCGACACGTCTAAATATAGACAATGACGTCACATCTCTCAGCCGATCAACAACATTTTTCCCAGATTTCCATTTGGATCGAAATTCAATTCGGATATTTTAATTTGTAAACACAATTAACACATTTGTTTCAAGTGTTTCCCTTTGTGTCACGGGTAGATAATGTATCAAATATAGGAAGCGATACACGTAAAGTAAGTGATGACATCTTTGATGAATAAACTCCTTGCCTAATGTTCGCATTTCGAAGATATATTTCATTATCTAACTTTCCAAATTTCGCCGTAGACTGATCAGACGATAGTCATGTTACCCGGTTTGTTTGTCAACAAATCAGACGATAGTGTCGCTGCTTTTAATTCTAAAATGTCAAACTTCATTTATTTATCTTATTTCCTATATAATTTAATTGTAATGAACCCGATATACGAAAGTGGCAATAATAGAAATAACATGACTTTGTCGGGATTACAGTGTATCAACGGCTCAACAGAAATGGTTAACAGCCCTTGAGCTTATTAGCGGCCCTCGACTTCGTCGCGGTCCGCTAATAAAATCTTGGGCTGTTAACCATTTCTGTTGAGCCTTTAATACACTGTAGACCCCTTCAAAATAATGTTATTGTTATAGTATCGGAATTATCACACTGTTTCTGGACTCCATATTTTAGCACAGTGATACTAGAATTACACAACACATACCAACCTACGGCTAATCCTCACTTTTATAAGAGCTCACGACACACTCTCGAAGGTCTTGAATCAGAATCAAAGGAAGTGTCATCGGGTGCTCTTGGTAATATATGATTTGGTATGATGCCGTCTGGTTCCGTTGTAAAGTCAGAGTTTATTGCACATTCTTTCGGACTGGAGAGTGATTTTTTTTTCGTATGTCATTGCGGTTACGCTGATCTAACTTCCTGTTCTGATCAACCACAATGTACCGCATTTGTATCCGAAGTTACACTTAGTCTTGTTTTTAAACATTATTTATGTACGATTTCTATTAGCTATGCATTTTGTGAGACGATTAAGATGTCTTCTACCAAGCAGTATTCCTTTGGAATAGATTCGAGAGGAAACAAATCGGGCAGCCGATTTCGAATCGAACTAAATGTCAACTTAACATTCGAAATCGAATCGAATCTCGAAGCTTTGCAGGGCTCCTCTACATCCTGAACATTACTTCCACGTAGATGAGCCTAGCTTATATACTGTAATTTATAACATCATGGTGACTCTTTAACATACCCAAACATAATTCAGTACCTGCTTTCTCAAAGAAGTTGTTCACCATCCTATACTAACTATACAGTTATACAGCAACCCAAGTCTTAAAATATTTAAAAAGGCACAAAATATCCATCACACAGCTGAGAAGTAAACCTTGCCAATTTTGTGCTCAAACTACTGGTAAAACTATAGATTGCAGTCAACACGTCTTTATGTGTGTTAGATCATGAACTTTACAACTGATAAAGGTAATAGACGCCTGGACTTCCGTTTTCGATGAAGGGGCAGGGTCGATGTAGTCCATGTGGATTTCGTGAATGCCTTCGATATGATCCACCAATGCAGACTAATAGATAGAAATGAAGGCATTTGACATGCACCAGAAAATACACTACACAAAATAAATGTAGAACCACCCCAATTTTCACAACTGTTTCGTATATCTGGCAGAAAGTTTTATAAAATGTATGACATGAATACCAATAGTATGGAGCCCGAGAGGTGACATGGTATTTTGTTTTTTTTTTTGTAATCCGCGCCCACGTATTTCTAATCCATGAGAACAGTTTAATAATGTGAACGGATTACTAATCCATGTGAACGGATTACTAATCAGTGCGAACGGATTACTAATCCGAATGAACGGATTAATATACAATGATTTTGTTTCACTCTTGGCACCTCGCGGGCACCAGTCATTACAATCGGCCGACAAGGAACATATTAATTTAATTTAGGATTCCAACACTAATTAAGGACCATCAAGCTAGAGGAAGGGTTGAATGAATGAGGGTCAATAAGAACCTGGTACACGACACCTCCATCCTGGTGTGGATAGGAGCGTGTTTGTATGCCGTTTGTAACATTTACCCGTCATTTCCTAAAACAATAACTAGAAAAGGATTGATTGATAGTTATGTTCAGTTCGATCAATCCTTATTGGGGTTGCGGAGACCTGAGCGGGAGTCCTACCCGTGTTGGAACTCATTTGGTTTCAATTCATCACGTATCTATACCTCCTGGAAAAAAACCCTATATTTTCAAAGCTGTCTTGACCAGCGTTCTTATGTGGATTGTTGTCATCTATATACTTTTTCATCCAATCTGTTTCATCGAATCGGATGACGCGACGTATATCGAATTGTCTCATACCGTAATCTATGTATAATTTAGGATTTTACAGTGGACCACTGATTTATGCTTACCGCTTCAATTTCAGATAATTGTTGAGCTCATCATGTAATTCATCTAGGTAATGAAGATCCACTTCTAAAAGAGACCGATAGTACAGTACAGTCGCCGTGGACTGGTCGTAATACACGCGTAGGCAGTAATGTCCACTCATGCCTTTACCGGGTAATACAAATCATCATCGGCATACATTTTAACCCTTTACCCAACGAATCGCCCGCATCCGCCTGCGTAATATCAAATTCAGCAGTTGAAAAAATATTATTTTTCAAAAAAATTCAACAAAACCAAATCATGTGACTCCTCGTTGGAACGAGCTCGTTGAGCTCGTTCCAACGAGAGGTCACATGATATGGTTTTGTTGAAATTTTTTGAAAAAATTAAAAAAATGATATTTATAATAATAAATGTTGGTATCGTCTGCGTTGGGTAAAGGGGTAATTAATGAAGCACCGAGTTATTTCCGATGCTTCCTTAAAACATTTTTTTTATATTGTTTCCTATAATTAGGGTTTGATATCAAATATTATTACGTCCATGGAAATAGTGCCCATCCGTGGAAAATAATCAGTCCACGTCAGACGTACTGCATGCCTACTTTTCAATCATTTCCCGGTTCGTAATTCATTTGGAATTTTCTGTCGGTAATGGATGACTCTTGGCCCAATCGTATAGATTATTAGCATCTAAATATGATATGTATTTCTTAGTACTGTACGTTTGAATCGAATATTCTTCTATGTAATGATTATTAATTTTCGAGTATCTCAGATATAGTGAATGCTCTGCCTCAGAAACTTTTTTCGAACATGAGCAATATATTCATATATATATTGGATAATAATTCCAGTTCGTCAATTTCAACAGAGCATCCAAAGCTAGTCCGGGAGCCGTGTAATACCAAGCCAGATGTAGATCGTAATGTGTAGAACAGACCTTTCGCAAACGATTGAACATGTCAACTAAGAGAAGCACGTGTGTTTTCAGATACAAATCGAGATAATCTCCCATAGCATGTAAGATAACGTCCATACACTTAGAGATTGCTCACAATCGACGTCGGAAATATGAGCGTCGTATGTGAGCGTCATATAATCTCGAATAAAAGTATTCTCTGTTGGGTTCTGGGATGTTGCTGAATCTTTCCAAACTGTCCATATAAGGGTACAGATAGACTAGTTTTTTTAGTACACTATCTAACCGCTGCTCGTTTCCAAAACGGTCGGTCGTGATTTTAAATCCATTTATCTCTAGATTGACAACGAGTTGTTCGAGACTGGCAGAGATGAACTTAACCCTTTACCCAACGTAACGGCCAAAACCGGCCAGCGCTATTCTCAAAAATCGCCAATTAATTTTCAAAATATTTTCATTTTTTGTCTCAAAAACATAGGTTATGACCCCTCGTTGGAACGAGCTCGTCGAGCTCGTTCCAACGAGGGGTCATAACCTATGTTTTTGAGACAAAAAATGAAAAAATTTAGTTATTCAAGAATTTTGTTTGCAAGTGTCGTCTGCTTTTCATGTTAGGTAAAGGGTTAAAGATGTCGATAAAACGTATTTCTCGATTGATTAGTACTTTTGTTCCAACGTCTGTCCATATATTTCTTCGATCTTATCCCGACTGGTTATTTCTCAAAAGAAATGTATCTTTCTTTTTAGCAATACATCGGGTATTCTCCTCGGTAACGCTGAGGTTCTTCACGCTTCACGAACAGATACCTGTTGTAACCCGACAGATTATGAAATGTTACTGGGAAGGATTTGGCATTTTGATACTTTGCAACCGCTATACGCGGCGCCTCGGAATTCCTAATTGTATATATCGTGATCTCTAACTTCCCACATTCGGGTTTCGTATGTTCGGCGAACGATTGTCGACATATGTGACGTCCCGTAGCTCCCTCAACTTGATTCTCTTGCTCTCGCGTAATAATCATATTTGCGATAGTTTTGAATTCCTTGTATAACGTATTGATTTGAGAGTATAAGTTCTCCTCGAACGTTTGAGCCACGTCATCAGCGTCAGAAGATTTTGTGTAAGTGAACGGACATGAGGAATACCGATCGTCGAAAGAACAGTTTACACAGAATCAAAATCCCTGCGGTTCGTGCTTTTGAGATTTTTTTAGGTATTGTTCTGATTATGTTTGGGCTGGCACGAACGCACCTTCGTCTGAAACATTATAAATAGGTATGCACGACGAAAGGTTTCACCAGTCTTCTTTTGTGATGAGTAAATTTGCTGAAAGTATTTGGTTTAGGCATTTCGGCGGCAACACATTCACTTCCGTTGCAGTATACCTTGTGACCTCATAACGGTTGTTTGCAGCTGAATGAATTCAGACAGTTGAAACTAAAGAGTCGTTCTCCGTTATAGTTTGATTCGACCGAAGCTGACTTCAATTATTAATCCAACAATAGTATTGATAATTGTCTTCTGGAATCAACATTAAATTGATTTTTTTTTCTGATTCTTGTGTGAACTCACTCTCGGTGGAAATATATTTCAAGTCGAATCTTTATATCCCAATACGTTCATGGCAATGGTGGGATTCTCATTTTCGAAATAATCAATGTCAGTTAAAATTTATTCTCGGCCAATCTAAATTTTTACAGCAAGCCTTCATTTATTTTGATACTCTCTGTGGATGATTGTTTGTCCATTCCACGGGATGTACGACGGGTGTGACCGCCATTTGAGCCGTGACTGTTTTCTGTATTTAGCACCTTTATTATGGGTTCTATCTTGAATACAAATAAGTTTTTTTGCAAACGATGACATGCGCTACTGGTCGAATTTGTATGAGAATCTCAACATTCGAAACTTCTCCAAATATCCAGTTTCTACCCTCACGTTGACATTCGGCTAAATATTCTAATATTTTCCCTTTCATGTTATCGAGAACATCAAACATTAAAGAACTTTCACTCATGGTCTGGTTCTTGTACCTAAAATAATGCGTTATTTTTTTAACCCTTTACCTAACATGAAAAGCAGACGACACTTGCAAAAAACATTCTTGAATAACTATTTTTTTTTATTTTTTGTCTCAAAAACATAGGTTATGACCCCTCATTGGAACGAGCTCGACGAGCTCGTTCCAACGAGGGGTCATAACTTATGTTTTTGAGACAAAAATGAAAAAATAATGAACATTAATTAGGGATTTTTGAGAATAGGGCTGGCAGGTTTTGGGCGTTACGTTGTGTAAAGGGTGAACTAGGTTATTGGTTGCCACGTCGATCCTTACAAGTTCACACTATAATGTCATTATTTTTTTTAATTTTGTGCTTTGATAACCGTGACGAAATAAATTGATCACGTGATATTGTGCCTCATTTTTAAAATTGTCGGTCATGAACTTCTTGCGACCCGCGATGTCGAATAATTTAAAATAATTTTCGAGGCTCGAGCTCCTGGTACGTAAGTGGAAGCAGATTGGAATTTCTTGTACAAAAAGAGCTTTCACTCATGGTCTGGTTCCTGAATCTAAAATAAGGTGTTATTCTTTTAACGACTTTAGCGGTTGCCACGTCGATCCTTACAATTTCAAACGATAATGCCATTTGCACGTTGTTTCCCGTTACGAAATAACTCCATCTCGTGAGACTTTGTCTCTTTTATAAAATTGCCCTGAATGAACTTTTTGCGACCCGCGATGTCAAATGACTTAAAATATCTTTCCATGGCTCGATCTCCTGGTTCGGAGTGAAGGCAGATGGGAATGTTTTGTATGACATTCCCTCTATGATATCATTTACATCACTAGATGGTTTTGAAATCGCTAAGCGAATTTCCAGAAGTCATTCAGCGAAGCACAAGCCTTGGTCGAGTAGACCCATACACAGAGTAGGCCAACACAGTGGTTAAGGTGCCCGTATCTTTAGTAATGTTATGCATTTAATTTAAAATGCTTGGAGATAACTATAAGTTTTACGTTCTCGGACCTTCATCGCTAATAAAAAAAATGAAATAAAAAATAACATTGAACACTTTCAAATAAGTAGAAAAGACGTTTATGAAGTTTGCTAGCTGCATCAGAGTTACGTGAATTAGTAGGCAGCGTTTATAACGAAATATGTCAATAGGCTAAGGTTTAAAGTGACGTTAAAACGTCAAAATGGCACCAAGTTGAAAAACAAAAAAACAACATCCACTTAATTTCTTGTTCTACGACATATTGAACATTTCAGAAAAATCAGAGGAATTTTAATTTCTGACCATATGCCCTCCCATGTGAGGTCACCTCAGTGGTATAAGGGTTGATAATTTGCTAGGAAATTACCACATATTTTAGATACGTTTTATTGTGGGAATTATATTTCCAAAAAAGCGATAGGCTAAAGCTCAAAATGACGTTGAAAATAAAAGGTATAGAAAAGATCCTAAAACTGGCATCGCTGACAAATTGAAATGTGTCGGGTGTGTTAAATTGAAATGAAAAAAAAAATAGGGTTAACAAGACAAATTCGTCTATGGTTTAATAGCTGCAATTCTCTTAATTAAATAGATGGGACTACGGTTGCTCGGTGGTTACGGAATAGGTGTTTAATCCGAAAAGTCCACGGTTCGATCTCCATTGGGGCAGCTGCGTTGTGTCTTTGGGGAATGCACTTAATCCCATCTACCCACATGATCGCACGGTGGGGTTGTGTAATGAGGCGTACAACTCGTTGGTGGTGCACTTGTCTTCAACCAATGCGAACCCTGCTTGTGCGGAGTTCGTACGTTGGGGAGTCTGACAGTTCCTCGTCGCTGCTCAGTGGTTCTCTCCGGTTGCGCTGTCTTCCCCAACCACTAAAACTATCTGACACGAGGCGACCCTGGCTGTCGAAAGTCTCGTTAAACCACAATAACAATAAATTACTAAACAGCACAGAAAGATTGCCATATGAAAATTTAACTCTTTACCCAACGGAACGGCCTAAAGGGGCCAGCGCTATTCTCAAAAATCGCCAATTAATTTTCATTGTTTTTTTTCATTTTTGTCTCAAAAGCATAGGTTACGACCCCTCGTCGAGCCCTTTGTTCAGGATTTTTTTTTTGTAGGTGTCGTCTGCTTTTCATGTTAGGTAAAGGGTTAAACTGAACCTAAAATTGAATTGAACTCCTTTAAATGATGCATGATACGTATATTTAATAACTTTATTTATCAAGCCCTGGTCAGACAAATTCTTCTAAGGTTTATATTAATAACATCAATAATCTTAACTAAGCATACGTCAATACAAGATTTATTATACAATAGCGCCATTGTAGTATTTACCACCACAAATTTAATTGGTGTAAATTTGCTCTTGATTTTCAATTACAAAATGAAAATCCCCTTATTGGAAAATTCGTTCCATTACAATATGTCAATTAAATCTCTATATCTCGAGGTTTATTATCTTTACGTAGCATTATTAAGTTTGAATAGCTTATTATATTAGTTTTAGCACTTGTGTCCGGCTTTTCAATAAATAATTTTACAGCCATTGTGTCGCCAGAGAACCACAATGATATATCGCCATTTTGTGAAAATCGATATTTTAGTTTTGTTCCATTTTTAGAATGAGAATCTGCATTTCTTTTTACATATGAGTAATGGGCTTCCACAGTATACTAATTAGTGAAATGTCTTTTTTCCAGTGATAGTGATTCGTCCCTTCTAGTATGGCTGCATCCCGTCAATAGATACCAGAAAGCTAGTCTGAAACAAAACTATTCATTCACATGGCTAAGAAAGCTGAAAATTTGAAGGAAGCCCAATTTGAGGAAGACAGAACACTCTTGCTTCATCTTATGTGACCTGAAAAATACTGGCCATGAAGGCTGTCCTTTTATTTATTTATTTATTTATTTATTTATTTATTTATTTATTTATTTATTTATTTATTTATTTATTTATTTATTTATTTATACGGGTGGAGGAAGCAGAAATATCCAGAGAAAACTACCAGGCATTGATGATCAACTGTCAAATGCCATAACGTGCGAACTCTGCACAAGCAGGGTTAGCATTGGTTGAAGACTAGTGCACCACCAACGTGCATAACACCTTAGTACACTGTGCTACCATGCCCCCACATGGGCAATCGGGAGGGGGCGGGGATGACGTGCTTTGTCCAAGGACACAACACTGTTACTTCTGGCGGGGATCGAACTGTTGGCCTTTTCTGTTTGAAGTTCAGTTCGGTAACCAGTGAGCCACCGAGCTCCCTCATCAATTGATATCGTACGAATAATTTCAGATCCTTGAAGTACTCCGCATTTTATATACATTCCACAAATTACGTTATAGGTCGTATTTCTTCAATGGTCAGACTGCGTTGTTGAATTTCTTCAATGGTCAAATTGCGCTGTTATATTTCTTCAATGATCAGACTGTATCGAGTCTTTTTCTACACTGATGCTATTTTTCGGCTGTAGCCAACTTGAAGAAGCAGGTCGTAAGGAAATGGGAAAGTAACCAATCATATTTCTCTTACTGAGTTCCCTGGGTACCGTTAACCCTTTACATAACGCGAAAGGCATACAGCGACACTTACAAACAACATTCTCGAATAACTAATTCTTGGCATGTTTTGCATCAAAAACATAGCTTATGACCCCTCATTGGAACGAGCTCGTTGAGTTCGTTCTAATGTGATTCCATAAGCTTTGTTTTGAAGGCAAAAAATGAAGAAAATAATAATGAAAATTGAGTGTCGACTTTTTGTGAATAGCGCTAGCTGGTTTTGGTCGTTCCGTTGGATATAGTGTTAAACAAATATCATTAACCAAGCTCATATTCACAGAAATGTTATTTGTTGCCTGTTTGTTTATTGGGATTTAACGACACTTTCAACAGCCAAGGTCACACTGTGCAGGAGAGTTTTACGGGTGGAGCCACTGACTACCGTCCGGCTCTCCAATTTATTAATTCTGCGTAATCAAGTCACTAGCGGTTTAAGGCAAGTGTACCATCGACGTGCAGTTTGCCTTAGTGCACAGGGCCACATTGATCCCCCATAGGCAATCAGGAGTAAGTGTCTTGCCGAAGGACCCAAGGTAGTTACCACTGGTAAGTTTCGAAACGTTGATCTTTCGGTTTAAAGTCCAACTATTGAGTCACCGTACGTACACAATGTTGTATAAACGATCAAAATGAATGATAAATACAGAAATGTAAAGGAACAGTTTATTATTTCCATGTTCCTTGATACCCTAAAGCCATAGATAGTTGTTTTTTTGTGACACTTTTGGGAGCAGTGCACCAACATACACATTTTGTTCAATTACTTTCTTCAAAAGTTCATAAAAAATAAATTTTCTTCAATTTGAAAGTGCACCATCGACGTGCAATCCGTCTTAGCACACAGCGACAACGGGACCACACATGGGTAACCGGGAGTGAGAGTCTTGTTTGAGAACACTGCGCTACTACCGCTGGTAAGGCTCGAACTGTCCAACCTTTCGGGTTAAAAGTTAGATAATCTGGACACTTATTTTTGTAGGTGGAGAGGGGTGTGGGCTGTGAGAAACCCGTGTCCCTTACAGCAACTCCCCTGTTATCACGTTCATGTCCCAAAATACCTGCACTTGCCACTTAGAGAAAATTAATGTCGACATGAGATTTTTATTGTGTGGGCACCTTTCTCTCACAAATTAGGTTAAATTATGAATGAAGCAGCAATATCTGAAATGCTCGTACTCTACTAAGTATCAGGAATACTAGCCCCACAGTAAAATTTGGGAATATTCTAACGAGACGTATATTTTGTAACACCAACCACACTTTGTCATTTCTGCGCTGTGGTGTGATAATATTCACAATTTGAAACTACATAGAAGGTAATAAGTTGCTCCGTTACTGATGGAAAAACGTTGTGATAACGTGAGCAGTCTCCGTTTTCAGCCATCCGTAATGGACAATAAGATAGAACAAAACGAGGGTGCAGTGCGGCGGACTAGAATCAACGATCCGAAATGAAGTGTTGGCTGTACTCCAAGAGCGCTGGATGGCTGTTTTACCTACAAAAAAGCATTTGTGATAGGTGTTTAACCCTTTACCCAACGAATCGCCCGCATCCGCCCGCGTAAAATGCAAATTCAGCAGCTGAAAAAATAATATTTTTCGAGAAATTTCAACAAAACCATATCATGTGAACCCCTCTTTGGAACGAGCTCGTCGAGCTCGTTCCAAAGAGGGGTCACATGATATGGTTTTGTTGAATTTTTTTATAATATTTAAAAAATGATATTTAAAATAATAAATTTTGAAATCGTCTGCGTTGGGTAAAGGGTTTAATCACATTTTGACTTTTGAAAACATTTCTCATTGTGATTTATGAACAATTTACATTTGTTTCTTGTAAAAAAATGTTTCAATTATTTATAATTATATATAAAGTCCTCACAATAGAAAACTAGACTCATATTCACCAATATCAAAAGATTTGACCCAAACATTTAATGTCAAAAGCTGAGTAACTACACTTCAGAATAAAGCCAAAATACGGGATATCGACACACAACTGGATAAGACACCTTTGAAATCGAACATGCAAAATTCTATACTGTTTTTGTTTTTTTGCATAAATTTTGTATGCAAAAAGCAAATACAGTATAGGGTTCCGTAACTAACTTTGTTTTTGTAAAGTATACAGCATACTTTCCAATAAATTATTACACAATATTATCAGTAAAAAAATTGGATATAAAAAACATATCTTCTTGGGAATATAATAAAATGACGGACAAATATCATAATCGTGTACTTATCGTGTTTTGTGCTCACAGAAAACAATTCGTACAACGGTACTATATATTTTCAAATAGACCATCATTATACCGTTAGTGTGAAAAAATATGATCGCATCACTTGAATTTTGACATTCAAATATCGTTTCAAGTATACCCTATTTCTTTCCCGAAAACAAAGGGGTTCATGCAACAAAGGACAGACAGAAAAAAGTACAGGACGTCCATTTTTTACAGAGCTTGGAAACAAACCTACTTACACGAGAAATCTAAAATTTGCGTAAGGAATATATTTGTTAAACCATATCATTTAACCACACGGCGAGAGAAATGTTCATACTCAATTTTCCACTTCAGCTGACTGGTTCAAGTGGCAGGTTATCTCACCTTATCAACTATCCCTTAATGACTATGAAAACGCATCAGCTAATTGCTTCACAGATAGTTTGCTAAGGTGTGAGAAAAGTAATGGGAATATACAGAATTTTGGACATCAAAGGGTCAAAAGTCAAGACTTGTGTTTTATAGATATTTTTCCAGGCAGCAGACACAAGATCATATTTCCTAATTAATCCGCTTCCCAGTTGTCAATCAAACCAAAAGAAACGTATATGGATAGCCGAAAGTCAATGAAAATACTGTTTTTTAAACATTTTAGCATGATTGCGCTGGCGAAAGCAGTACATTTTATAAATGACGGGGGAACAAAACTGAGATGGTAAGCTGGAAACATTCAACAATCAATATAAAGACAACATATTGAACTTTCCAATGCCAGGCGTTTCCATAATGTAACGTTTGAACATTTTATTTAATCGTAAGAATTGTAAAAACTTTCCCATCACCGCAATGCTAATTTCGAATCAAACGAAATTTCAGGGGAGTCTGCCAGACCGTTTTACCATTAATCTGAAGTTAAACACTGGACATGATTCCAACCCCTCTCCCCTCCCACCCTTCTGAAACAACATGAATCTCAATTATTGTTTAAATAAGGGTTGCAGCTTTATAATTTATCAATATCAAAAGATTTGACCCTAAGATTTAATAGCAACTTTTCTTCCACTTATTGATGTCGTAATAATATACCTCTGAGTGTCCCCACTCAATATTCCACTTTTCATGAAAAACTATAATCAAATTCGTCGTTTAATTGATTATGACACAAACATCTTCTTATTATATTAATTGTTCCATTTGTGATAGGTTTTTAATCACATTCTGACTTTTGAAGACATATCTCATTGTGATTGATGAACAATTTACATTTTTTTTGTAGAAAATATCCTCAAAATTCTCAGAATACAAACCTAGACTCATTGATATGACACTAACATAATGAAGCTCACCGATTTTTTCCAACAATACTGCTCTTTTGTAGGGCCTAATGCCGCGAATCGGAATTCCGGGGTTCCCGGTCCCAAAATCCAGTTCCGATTCCGGGGAAATCTACTGTATGTGATCGGGAATCACGCGTGGCACTATTTGTGTGTTGAACTGAAGTTTTATGAATTGAAAAACTACCTCAACGTTACTTTGTATAATTTCGTCAGCCCTTCCATGCTCTACATTTTTGACAGTAATGACTCCTAACGAACATTTGTCGCTACATCACTGTAGCTCTCAGCCAATTCAGTATGGCACCCCTATTCAACAGCAACATTTTCATCCACTTTAACGTTCAAACTCGCTTTCATTCTCAGAATCACTAGTATCACTATTCACTACCTCATACAACATCACCCCCCCCCCCACCCTCTCTCCATTGCATCCACAGGCTCCCCTGCTTCAAGCAGAGGAGAATGCTGACGACCGTGAAGAGTGTATTGATGTTGGGGGAGATAGAGGTGATAATACTATGATTATGAAAACGAAGAGAAAATTGAACTTTTCCGTTTGAAAAGGACTGAGTGCCACTGAATATGACAATTTTCATTAAAATAAATATGTCTTGTTACTTTCGTCAATTTGCTTGATATTACTCGGTAAATTTCCCGTTGCCCGGTTCTGATGGTAATTTTATTCCCGTTCCCAGTCACTAAAAAACAGGGAGTATATTAAAACATACTAGTGTAGTACCTCATAGAACTGTTAAAATGCCAAAAAAACCTGCAAAATATTGAGTCTCCTCTGCTGAATTTGTCCTACGAGTACGCATACCTACAATTTCATAAGTTGGCTTTTAACCGTTACAGATATCTATTCTGACAAAAAATAGTGGAATTGTAGAAAATATGTTTTCAAATAGGAGCGACAGAAGTGTGTCCAACAGAAGCCACAAATGAAGCAAAATATTGTGTTGTTTCTTGTTTAATATATAGAGATTATTATGACAGTAAACTGATCTGGCTTGTCGTATTCCGTCAAGATGATGAGGTCAGATCGCTGGATCCCACAAGCCGCCAAAGGCTGATTGATTTGACAGATCACTTTACTGCCATAATGATATGTTTATTATTTGCCGTTATGGAAATTCACCTTTCACACGATAAATCAATATACTGTAATTAATGTGCAATTGTAGCTTGAAATACATTTATATCAAAGAACAATACTTGTAAAATTATGGGGACTTACAGAAATAGGGTTTCAAAGTTTCCAAAGTTGACAACTTCCAGCATTTCATTCTTCCACTTCAGGCTCAGATAAACGCATTACAATAGTAACTAGACTTTATGATTCTGGAGAAGCATGGCTTTTCCTGATGAGATTCCGTGATTTTTCATGACCCCACAGTGTCTAGTGAATTTGTTTTTAACTGTCTCACTGAAGTTCCTTCAGTGATGTTATGAGAAAGGCGACTATATTAGTCTAAAATGACTCAGTTTGATTAAAAAATCGTTTTAGGTAAAACCCTCCATTAACGGTGGAGTGGGTTGATATCAATATCGTCGTCTGACAAGTTAATGACCGACAAAAGGAGTTATGTTTGTTTGACACATACCCACTGAATGCTGTGTCTATTTGAAAATGGTCCATTGCATCTCAAATGTATCCGCAATATTGATGTCTGGCAGCTTCTAGAGGGCTAACAAGTGCTAACAGGAATATTTATTCATGCAACTTGTAATTTCACACCAAAAACTGCGATTGGCCGTATTTACTTAAAATCTACGATATGTTTTCAGAGAAATCCACAAAGACCTGCGAATAGTCAATTTTTCTTGAAAACCTACAAGATGTTTTTAGAGAAATCTACAGAAGATGGGAAGTTTAAGCTTTTAAGGGGCATCTCTGTTTATCCTGCCAAAAATGGGTTAAGACTTCGACGTTTGAATACCCTTACTACTTACAAAGATGTTTCTGTATAAATTTTGCGCTCAATAAAAGGAGGTACGTTCCTTTGCGGCGTACCCATTGGGTGCTGTTGCTGTCCAAACACAGCCCATTTTATCACAATTTTGACTTTTAGCAGCCCGCGGAGGGTTAACAAATGCGCACCGGAATATTATGTTCATGCATCTTGTATTGTCACACAACGACCTGCGAGTGGACAATTTTTCTTGAAAATCTACAAGACTCGTTTAGAGAAATCCACAGAAATTATGTTTTTTTAGCTTTAAGGAGGTACTGCAGTTTAACTAGCCCAAAACGGGTTAACGCTTGGCTCTTTTAATACCCTTTTTACTTAGAAAAATGATCCACGGTGAATCCCACTTGAATGAAGTTATGCTTATCTCCCGTTTATGGTCTGGGTGCTTTAGGAGCCCAAAAACAGCCCATTTCATCAAAAGTTCGATGTTTGGCAGCCTGTGGAGGGTTACCATATGCATCGCCTAATATGTCTTGTGCATCAATGGGCGCGTCACAGGCAGTTCTAGCTATGATGAATGTTTAAAAAGAATCTACAAGACGTGTTTCGAGAAAGTGCCGATAAACCCCAATTTTTGTAATTTTTTGCCAATTCTGACGTAATAAGAGTTAAATCGAAAATTCAGCTTCGGTACCTTTTTAGATTTTGTGCCCCTCTATGACTGTGCAACATTTTATGAAAATCTGTTCGAAAATGGCTCCTGAATCGTACGGACAAAATGTGTGGAAAAAAATAAAAACCCAAACTAGACTTTATGATTCTGGAGAATCAGAGCTTTTCCCGATGAGACTCCATGATTTTTCATGACTCCGCAGTGTCTGATGAATTGTTTTTAACTGTCTCACTGAAGTTCCTTCATTGGTGTTATGAGAAAGGTGAGTATAGTAATCTGAGATGACTCTGTTTGATAAACAAATTGTTTAGGTAGAAACCATCATTAACGGTGGAGTGGGTTAATGTCAATATCGTCGTCCAACAACTCAATGACGACAAAAGGAGTTATGTTTGTTTGACACATACCCACTGAGTGCTGTGTCTATTTGAAAATGGTCCATTTTATCTCAAATGTATCCAAAATATTGATGACTGGCAGCGTGTAGAGGGTTAACAAGTGATAACAGGAATATTAATTCATGCAACTTGTAATGTCACACCAAGAACTGCGAATCGCCATTTTTTCTTTAAGATCTACAAGATGTTTTCAGTGAAATCCTGGGAGAACATGAATTTTAAGCTTTTCATGGGTATCATTATTTATCCAGGCCAAAACGAGTTAAGTGTTGTATTCTGAATACCCTTATTACTTCCAAAAATAATTCTCAGTGAATTATACTTCCACTTATTTTGATCTCTCCTCTCAACGTTGGGTGCTGTGGGTACGCAAACACAGCCCATTTTATCAACATTTTGATGTTTGGGAACCTGCATAGGGTTAACAAATGTAAATGTTTAACCTTTCGAGGGGTATCGCTCTGTAACCTGCCCTAAACGGGTTAATGCTTGGTTTTGTGAATATCTTCATTACTTACAAAAATGATCGTCGGTGAATTCCACTTCCAATGAAGGAGGTTATGTTTATCTCGCAGGTACACATTTGGTGTTATGGTTGCCCAAGAACAGCCCATTTTCTCCAAATGTCTATGCTTGGCAGCCTCTGGAGGGTTAACAAATGCTTACCGAAATATTGTGTTCATGCAACTTGTCCTTCCAAGACCTGCGAATGGTCATTTTTTCTTGAAATTATTTTTGAGAAATCAACAGAAAACTGGAATTTTAAGCTTTTAAGTGGTATATCTCATTAACTAGTCAAAAATGGGTTAAGACCTCGATTTTTGAATACACTTACTACTTACAAAAATGTTTCCCTATCAGTTTTGCGTCCGGTAAAGGAAGTTATGTTTCTCTGTTGCATTTCCATTTGATGCTGTTGGTGTCCAAAAACAGACTATTTTTCTTTTCAAAAATGGTGACATTTAGCAGCCCATGGAGGGTTAACAAATGCTTACCAGAATAATTTATCCAATCAACTGGTAATGTGACACCAAGACCTATCAATGGCCATTTTCTCTTGAAGACCCTACCAGATGTTTGTAAAGAAATCCAGGGAAAACATAATTTTTTAAGCTTTTGATGGGTATCACTATTATCAACCACGAAAGGGGTTAACGCTTGTTTTTTTGAATACCGTTATTACTTACAAAAATGGTCCTCGGTGAATTCCACTTACAACAAAGTAGATTATGTTTATTTCTCCGGTGCAGCCCATTTCAACAAAATTACGATGCTTGGTAACCTGTAGAGGGTTAATAAACGTTCACTGGAATATTTTGTCCATGCAACTTGTAATGTCTCACAAAGACCTGCGAGTAGTCAATTTTTCTTGAAAACCTACAAGATGTTTTTCATAGAAATCTACAGAAAATGGGAATTTTAAGATTTTAAGGGTCTCTCTCTTTATCCTGTCCAAAATGGATTAAAACTTCGACTTTTGAATACCCTTACTACTTACAAAAATGTTTCAGTATAGATTGCGCGCTCGATAAAAGAAGACACTTTTCTTTGTGGTGTACCTATTGAGTGTTGTTGGCGTCCAAAAAACAGCCCATTTTTTCACAATTTTGACTTTTAGTAGCCCGTGGAGGGTTAACAAATGCTCACCGCAGTATTTTGTCCATACAACTTCTATTGTCACACAAAGTCCTTGGAGTGACACATTTTTCTTGAAAGATGAATGTTTAAAAAAAATCTACAAGACGTGTTTGGAGAAAGTGCATATAAACCCCAATTTTGGTAGTTTTTTTTTTCCAATTCTGACGAAATAAGGGTTAAATCGAATTTTTTTTAGATTTTGTGCTCCTCTATGAATTTTGTGAAAATCGGTCAGAAATTGGCTTCTGAATCGTCAGACAACATGTGTGGAAAAAAAAAAATAAAAACAAAAAAAAAAAACAAAAAAACAAAAAAAAAAATCATAATCCGTAGAAAAAACAGTCTTTTCCAGATTGAAAAGCCTAATTAAGTAATAAAACAGATATATTTTATTGTGACTAATAGGGGTAAGTACTTATAAAATTGGTTAAGAAAAATATTAGAAAATCACGTTATTTGATAGTGTTTGTTTCACAAATGACGCATACAAGAATCGATTGGTAAACAGGGCGGACTCGAGTGAAGTTCTCCAGTGCCGTCCTCGACCAACCATCTGGTACGGAATTGAGAAACCACTCAGTGTGATCTGGTGATCAGGACTCGATGGAGGAAAAACATGGCCTACCATTGATAGGTATATAATAAATAGGGAGGAATGAGAGTCAGGTGTTAATTACTAAAAAGGTAGAGCAATGCTAAAGAAAAGCAAGGAAATACTTTACCTGATCGAGGGACAGAGAGATGACTACACATTCGGGAACTAAAAATGAGAATATTGACTGAATTTCACTAATAAAGGTAGTTAGAAGAGCCAGGACAAGGTTGTCAAACAGAAAAAAAAAACTCAGTGGAAAATGAAAGATGCATTCCTCCCAAACATCCTATGAAACCGGTAGTTTATCCTTTTATCATCTGTCTTCAAAAATACATGTTGTGTCGTCTTTTCAAATGTTTCTCATCAGCTGAGTTGTTCAGTAGAGACGGGGGGGGGGGGTGTATGGCGAAAACAATATTTGTCAATTGGTACGGCAGTTTTGTGCAAATGTGTTCCAAAAATGCTCCTTGGATGACGAAACTGTGTTTTCTAATTGTTTTTAAAGGTTTTATGTTGTAGGAACTCCCAAATACCCGTGAATAGAATAGTAAGATATATTGTATTGCTTAGGCCCAAAAAATCATTCCTTAAATTTATCTTTTTATGTCTTTGGAGAATTCAGCAATAATGCAAGATGTAAGTAGAATGTTTCAAAAGTTTATTAAAACGTATAGCTATCTCGGGATTGCATTGTTTCGGAGTTCTCATAATATCTGGATAGATAACTGTCATTCAAATATGTAAGAAAGTTTTCCGAGTAAGGCAGCTTCAGTCTTTATTGCAAGCAGCTCCACTGCTGTGAGTAAAGAAATCCAATCTCCGCTGGATGCATATGATAAAATCGCCAGGTGTCAGTTATCTCTGTACATGGTTAAAAGACGACACTTCGTGACAGGAACCTTGAACAACTACAAAATTGAACATAACTACAAAAGGAACACGACCACGAATTGGAACGTGTTCGAGTATCTCGTTCCTAGGAAGGCTCATAAGGTATGTTTTCGATGAAATTGCGAAAAAGAATTGAATGACGATTATTTTTTTAAACAGCGTGTCTTAACATTGTCATTAGGTTATGTAAGTTTAAACCAAACCCATGTGTACTGACCGTTTCGTCAATTTATAACAAACTAATGGTCCAATACAGCCACAAAGTATAATCCTTATTTTGCAATGAGGGCGGGGAGGGTGGGGGGTATAGGACATTGGTGCCGGACAGTTCGGTCATATCGCCCAAACAGTTGGACAAAATAAACACATAACGGTGAATTTATTAGAGCTGCATAACAGTGTTGACAATTACACACCATCTAGGTAGCGATGCCACACCATATGCTTTTAACAGGTCATTGTCATAAAAATCTTTTGCTATGAGTTAGTCTCTCTCAGAATGTGGAATGCTACCAATATACTGAGTT
Source organism: Pictodentalium vernedei (assembly GCA_031216915.1). Lineage (NCBI taxonomy): Eukaryota > Metazoa > Mollusca > Scaphopoda > Dentaliida > Dentaliidae > Pictodentalium > Pictodentalium vernedei. The sequence goes on along the minus strand of CM062288.1, from coordinate 66,840,154 downwards.
GGAACTTATATACTTTCCAATCTGCACACTAAAATCTGTTGGATAGAAATCAACCCAAATCAACTGGGCTATTCACTCAGCCCAGTTGAGTTTGGTTGATTTCTAAGCCAAGTGATTTTAGAGTGTGTGTATATTTTTGTCGGACAAGAGATTTTGCCCAATCCAGTAAGCCAAAGCGTGTGTATGTTTTCGGCAGACAAGCAAGGGCGTGTTCCCAATTTGGTATTTCATAATATCTCGCCCAACTTTTGCCTGACAAAATCCATCATGTTGGGGGTTGTTGGGGGTATCACCCTCCCCTCCCATAAATGACGCCCTGTAGTCCCATTTACATTGCATAATCTACAAAATACCAGTTAGGGTTTTTCATGTAACATTCGTTAGTGCACTAGATGGCAGTGCTGTTAACTCCTTATGGTGTTCCTGTTACATGTACAACAACTTTTTTGCTCTTTTTCGCGCAGAAAATAACAACAAACGCATTTCGAAAGATAGTTCCACTCAGACAGTATATAAAGAAATGTATAACATAGTTAGTATACGTTAACATCGCAATCAACGTATATGATAGTATGTGCTTTGCTATCAGATGTGGGTGTTCCGTGTCCCAATAATTGAGACCAATCCAATACACGGTCACTGGTGCCGTGGTTAAAATAACGTACACGCTAAAAACTAAAGTGTTAAAAACTCCACTTGAAGTGCTGTATTTAACATTTACTAAGTTCTGAACTAGCACTTTGGTCAAGTGTAGATATCCCAGAACTTGACAGGTGCTACAATAATACCACTTGACAAGTGTAATGTCGAGACACTTGAAAGGAAACAACGCAGATGGCGCGGATCAGGCTCGAACTCTCGAGCCTGATCCGCGTCATCTGCGTTGTGTCTTTTTAATTATGTACCCACCAAGCGCAAATCAAATTATGGACGATTCTGGAAGAACCACCAATGCTAGACACATGGGAAGTGCCATCCATTCCAGTTTCAGATATCTGACGATTGTAATGTCTAAGTGTTTGGAGCATTGCACTTTGAGTGTTAAAATCAAACCCTAAGAGTCAGAATGTGTTCAACTCCTTGAAAGTGTCAGTTTTAACACTTTAGTTTTTAGTGTGTAGTGTTCAAAATAAGTACGGTCTTTGTCAGAGAGGACGTTCGGCTCTGATAGATATTTTTAACATTTTGGCCCACTGTTGAAATTGTATAATTGTCCAGTCTCTTCTTACTTGTCATTACCTGAAGTATCATAGACACGTTCCCGACAACAAGAATGGTGGATGGTATAATACGAAAGACACACAGGTCTATCCACGGCTGTTGCAACCACTTTTGTTATACCGCCCACTTTTGTTAAACCTCACCAGTTTTGTAATAGCGATCACCCATTTTTGTTATACCTCACCAGTTTTGTTATAGAACGCCAGCTTTTGTTATAGGTTGAGGTCACCATTTTTGTTATAGAAATCGCCCATTTTTGTTATAAAAAAACAGCTAGCTACTTTTGTTATATATATCGCCAGCTTTTGTAATACATGAAATCAAAACTTGCATTCGCCCCTATTCTGACGTGTGTTTGATGAAAGTGATTTTGGTTGGAGTTGGGGTGTATTTGAAACGTACACGCAAGGAAAAGGGAAACACAAATTCGTTTTTATTCGATGTCCTGCATGCTTGCCTGCTGTCTGCCTGCTGACCGTTAATATTTGAGCTCCCTATTGGAGCCGGAATTGGCCATGTAGCGGGAGACTTGGAAATGTTTTATTCAGTACCCTCTAGAGGTGTGTAACTAAGAGTAATCAACATAGATTGTATCAAGGAGCTTCAGAGAGGAGCTCCACATTTTACATTATGATGAACTGAAGAAAAGGCATGATGCTTAGACTGTTTTTGTCACTCCTGAGGGGCTCAAGGATTAACAGATTAACAGTGTATCCCAAAGAGATGGATTGCTTAATGTAGATTCATTCTTGGACTTTGTTTATGTCGTGTTCTGTTCAAGGTGAACGCTTCAGGCTCCATGGGACCTCTTATTTTATTATATATTTATTGGGTTTTAACAACACTTTCGACAGCCAATAGCTACAAGTTTCTTCTCTCCTTGGATCACGTTTCTCGCCTAACTGAAGCACTCATGATCCACTGAGTTTTTAGCTCACCTGACTTCTGTGATCACTCGCCGTCTGTCGTCCGTGAACATGGTTTCTGCGTCTTCTCCTCCAAAACTGCTAAACCTATTTAAGTGAAATTTGAGATGCTTCGTTGTTATGACATCTCATTTTGATTTTGTTCAAGTTATGTTGCCCTGTCCCTCAGTAGGGCCACGCCCAAACTGTATGCCTAAATCTTTAAAAAATCGTCTTCTCTTGAACCAGCAGTAGCGGAGACTTGATATTTAGTGTGCTGCTTTCTTTTGAGGTGGAAACGTAGATATGTTCAAGAGAAATTTCTGGGGCTCCATTTGTCTTCGTTGTGGGAGGGGCAAGAATTTTCGCCCCTCCCAAAATTTCTATTTTCCAAACCAAGAGGCTGATTTGAACCAAATTTAATGTGAGGTCTTATTAGGTCATAGGTACTAAATTTATGCCCAAAAATATTTCCCCGTCACCCCATGAGAACCTCTGGAGCTAAAAATAAAACAAAATTTAAAAGGCCCATATCTCCAACATTACACGGCATTGATAATTCGTATCTGGTGTGAAGCTTGCTTGGGACCAACAGAATGGAATGATCCAAGAAAAAAATGCTGTCAGGTCTATAAATGGGGGTATTTGTTCGGGACTTTGAAGTCAGCATTTTTTAACACTGTGGGTAATGGGGAAAGCATTTAAGACTCTTCTTCACCCAATCAACTACTCCAAAAGCTTTCGAAGTTCAGTTTCATTGGAAGATTGTTTCACACGTTTATTGAAATCAAAGTCCATATGTGTGGTCTCTATGGGAGTCCAAATGTTGAAACTAGTGCAGTATGAGGAATATTCTTTAAACATCTTCTTCAGAGCAGCCAATCAGAATCGTTTGATATTTGGTATGCAGCATCCTTAGGCGGTAAAGTTTGTTCAAGCCAAGTCCTTGGGTTGATATTTGGGCGCACCGGGGTTTCGCAAATTGCGAGAACGGTCGTTTCGTTCCTGTGACGTTCTCGCAAATGCTTGTTAAGAAGGTTCATTTACCGTTCCTCAAAAATATAAGCATTTTTTCATAAGATAAAATTAAATAAAATTAGATTAATTTTAGAGCTGAAACGATTAAAGGGTTTTCTTGATTGACTAATCGCGTTGATTAACCTTTGTTAACCGATTAATCACTTGCCCCAACAGGTAGCTGAATAATTGCTGTACCGTTGATGATTTATATAATTAAAAGTTTACTCAACGTAATGAACAAAACCGGCGAGCGCCATATACAAAAAATGTCCTTTCAAATTTTATAATATTTTCTATTTTTTGTCTCAAAATATAGCTTATGAACGCCTCATTGGAACGAGCTCATTGACATTCTTCCAATGGGGGGTCATAAGCTATGTTTTTGAGACAAACTTTGAAAATCTTTAGTAATGCAAGAATTTCAAGGTTTGAGAATGACCATTCCCAGCTACTGATACAGTATAATGATCATGCAAGTGAACAAGTATGTCAGCACGTAACTGGCATGCTTCACTCTGTCTCATATAATTGATATGAGCCAGTGTGACAATGTTTGCCTGTTTTGGAGCAGGTTTGTTCCTTAGTTAACCCATATAATACCGTACTTCGAAAGTAATGGTTAATGGATAAATTACTTTTTTATCTATCAAGACGTTGGTCATTGGTTAGCCGATTAATCGGTTAACCGTATTAGCACTAATTAATTTCTATAAACAAGATTACTGCAATAGCCTTTGATGTGGTGGTTGAAGAACAATCTAACAAGCTATGTATTTGAAGATAAATAAACACAATTCATGTGATTAAGACATATGTTGGAAATGGGTCCCGCAAAAAATAAATGGGTCCCGCAAAAAATATATTTGCGAAACCCTTGCTCACTATGGGAGCCCGAATTATAATTTAGTTCAAAATGAGGAATTTTCTTTAACAGTCTTCTTCTTCGGATCCAGCAGTCGGAATGTTCTGATGTTTGGTACCGTATGCAGCATCCTTACGGGGGTGAGATTCAAGTTTGTTCAAGCCAAAACCCTGGCTTCATATTTGGGATCCCCGTGGGAGCCAGAATTATAACTTAGTTCAAAATGAGTAATATTCTTCAAAAATATTCTTCTTCACACCCACTGGTCAAAATGTTTTGATATTTGATATACAGTATCCTTCGGGAGGTGAGATATAAGTTTGTTAAAACCAAGTCCCTGGGTTCATATTTGGGATTCCTGTGGGAGCCCGAATTGAACCAAAATGTTTATTTTCCGAACTGAGAGGCCGATTTGAAGCAATTTTGATATGACTGGCTTTTTGGGTCATAAGTACCTAATTTATGCAAAGCAATTTTCCCGTCGCACGCAGGAGATAAATATAGAAAAGAAAAAAAAAATTAAAACGCCTATATCTTCAAAACTACAAGGCACTGAGCAGAAAGGAATGGTCCAAAAAAAAATGCCATCGGTTTTATCATAGGGCAGTTTTCCAGGAACAAATGTTGAGTCATCATTTTTCAACACCGTGAGTACTGGGAAAAACATTAAAGAATCTTCTTCTCCCATACCACTGTTCCAAAGGTTTTCATATTTGCATATAACATCTTTGGAAGATTCATGAACAGGTTTGTTGAAATCAATCCCTGGTTCCATATTTGGTATCTCTTTGTGTACCCTGTGGGAGCCTGAATTATAACTTAGTTCAATAAGACGAATATTTTTTTTTTAAATCCAGTAGTCAGAATCTTTTGATATTGGTATACAGCATCCTTAGGGGCGGGGGGGGGGGGGGAGGATTCAAGTCTGTTCAAGCCAGGTCCCTGGGTTCAAATTATAAATTAGTTCAATATGAGGAATATTCTTTAAAAATCATTTTTTTTTTAGAACCACCGGTCAGAATCGTTGGATATATTGTATAAGCTTTTCTTATGAGGAGCAGATGCAACTTGTTCAAATAAATTCCCTGTGTTGAGATCTGGGTTACCATGTCAAGTGAACGCACTCAGGCTCCCTGGAGCTTCTTGTTTTCTGTTTGACAACATTGCCCTGGCTCTTCTTTCTATATTCGTGTATTGTAAGTTAGTCACTAGTTTTATGTAGGCTTCCAAAATGTGTTACTGTATGTCTGTCTGTCAGTCCTTCAGACGAAATGTTTCTTTGCTTGCTTTTCATTTGCCTGTATCTGCATTTTAAATAGTTTGTAGGTATCTTTCACCCTCCAACCTCCCCCACACACACATACACAAATCAGGGCTGAGGCGAGTATTGAGTACTTTGTCAAAAAAGTGGCACTCGAGGACTACGAGTACTGAGTACTTTGGACTCAGCCCATCACAAATATATTAAACATCAAAGAGTATTATATACTTGAAACAAATATAGTACAGCTGCTTTGTACTGCTCACTTTCCATGGATGGGCAATATTTCCATGGATACAATAATATTTGATGCCAAACACTAACTATAAGAATAATCATCAAACATTTAAATAATGAAGCACCAGGTACCACCCGGTGCTTCATTAATTAAATTTTTTCGGATGATGATTTGTATTGCCTGGTAAACGCATGAGTGGACATCACTGCCCACGCGGGTATTACATCCCATCCACGGCGACTGTACTGTAACTGATTTGTCCTCCATGGGAACATATTTTCTACAATGTCACTCCTTTTGACAGAATGTGTGTCTGTGGGGATTAAAACCTAAGTACTGAAAGTGCACTTGTGCATACTTGCAGCACAAGCACAGCACTACAGAAACAATATTTGATGATTTTAGGAATGTTAACAGTGTCACGAGCCCCCACAGTAGCAGGTACTGGTAATTCTGTTGGAAAAAATCATTGTTTTATGACTCGAGGTGCCTTAACTGAGAAAACTGAGGGTTTTTTTTTCTAACAAAGATTGCAAAATATTCATCAAACAAAATGTGAAATGTCTTCAGAAGCCAGAATGTGATTAAATAACAATGGGAAATGTGTCAACATCACTTTATTTATAAATTAATCTATTTTTTTTAAAAAAAGTCATACTGAAGGGTATGTGCGGTGGGGGTTGGGGGGAGGCACATCCAGGGCTATATTTTACCCCATTACTAAGTAAAAGAATATTTGACATCATTTGTTGAGATAAAATGACACTGTCTATTGATATTCGTGAATTATATAGCCTCAGTCAGGACTTATATTTCGACGAGAATCTGAGAATCGATTCACGGAGAGATCAATGCAACAAAACCAGTGAGAAACCATGTAGATTCTCGTAGCACCGCTGCTGGGATTCACTGAGTCAGATTAACCCTTTATCTAACACAAAGGATGCAAATTAACAAATACAAAACTAACATGACCTGAAATATTGTGACTCTGGCAATAAAATTTGTATAAATATAGCTGTCATTGGAACCGGCTCCTCAGCCGTTTCCAGTAACACCCATAATTATTAAGTTTGATGAATATTTTTTTATTGTTAGCTCACCTGAATGTAAGTCATTGGGTGCTTAAGTGATGACTTTCTGTCTGTCGACCATCCACCATCCGCCTGGCGTGAATTTTACAGTATCAACCTGTCCTCAACTGGGCCGAACTGAACCAAATTTGGTATTCATGATCCTTATCATATTTGAATTCCAGTTTGTTCAAATAAGTTGCCACGCCCACAGGGGCCCCCAAAAGAGGCATTTCTCCAATAGTTCCCATAAATTGTTTTCTAAAATTAAATAAAATCTTTTCCAGAACCATATATAAGAATATTTTGATACTTGGTATACAGCATCTCTAGGAGAGAGGAGGGGGGGGGGGGGCAGATTCAAGTTTGTTCAAATCGAGTCCCTGAGTTAATATTTGGGCTCCCTATGGGCACCCAAATATCAACAGTGCAATATGGGGACATTTCTTTGAAAACCTCCTTCAGATCCACCAGTCAGAATGCTTTCATATTTGGAATACAACATCTTTAGTGGGGAGCGGGGGGTGGGAGGGGGGATTGAAGTTTCTTTGAATTGGGTCTCTTGGTTAATATTTGGTTTATCTATTGATGCACAAAGTTTAACTTAGTGCAGTATGTGGAACTTTCTTTAAAAATCTATTTCTTTAGATCCACCAGTCAGAATCCTTTCACATTTCACATACAACATCTCTAAGGGAGTCAGATTCAGGTTTGTTCAAGCCAGGACTATGGGTTAATATTTGGGGTCGTTGTGGGAGCTTAAATTAACTCAGTCTAACATGAGAAAAATTCTCTAAAAATCTTTTTATTCAGCCCCCCCCTCCCCCACCCCCACACCCAACCCACCAGTTAAAATAGTTTAAAACTTGGTGTACAAAATATTTGGGAAAGTCAGATTTAAATGTGTTCCAGTTTGCTTCCTGTCAGTCAGAATCCCTTCATATTTGGTATAGCATGGGGGGGGGGGGTCAGATTTGAGTTTCTTCATTTCGAGTCACTGGCTTAATATTTGGGAAGGGGCGGGTTAGCTTCAAGGTTGTTCATTAATGTTCAAATCAATTCCTTAGAGTTTTCCCATAAAATTGTTTAGGTAAAAACGATTATTAATGGTGGAGAGGGTTGTTATCAATATAGTCTTTCAACAAGTTAATGACCGACAAAAGGAGTGTTTGTTTACCACATACCCACCGTGTGCTGTAGCTACTTGAAAATGGTCCATTTTATCTCAAATATATCCAAAATATATATGTCTCGCAGCTTGTAGAGGGTTAACAAGTGCTAACAGAAATATTTTACCATACAACTTGTAATGTCACACCAAGAACTGTGAATGGCCATTTTTTCTTAAAAATCTATAAGATGTTTTCAGAGAAATCTAGGGAGAACATGAATGTTACGCTTTTGATGTGTATCATTGTTTATCCAGCCAAAAACGGGTTAAGAGTTGTTTTTTGAATACCCTTATTACTTACAAAAATAATTCTCAGTGAATTCTACTTCCACTTAAGCTGATCCCTCCTCTTAACTTTGGATGCTGTGGGTATGCAAACACAGGCCATTTTATCAAAATTGTGATGTTTGAGAACCTGCATAGGGTTAACAAATGCTTACTGGAAGATTTTATTCATGCAACTCGTAATGTCACTCTAAGATCTGAGAATGGCCATTTTTTCTTGAAAATGTACGAGATGTTTTTAGAGAAATCCTCGGATAATATGCATTTTTAACCTCAATGATGAATGTTTAAAAGAAATCTGCAATACACGTATCGATAAAGTGCCTATTAACCCTATATTTTACAGTTTTTTTTTTTGCCAATTCTGGAGAAATAAGGCTTAAATCGAAAATTCTGCTTCAGTACATTTTTAGATTTTGTACCCCTCTATGCGTGTTCAAAATTGTGTGAAAATCGGTTCGAAAATGGCTTCTGAATCGTACGGACAAAATGTGTGGAAAAAAAAAACAAAAAAAAATAGACTTTATGATTCTGGAGATTTATGGCTTTTCCAGATGTGATTCCATGATTTTTCGTGACCCCAGAGTGTCTGATGAATTGTTTTTTAACTGTCCCACTGAAGGTCCTTTATTGATGTTATGAGAAAGGTGGGTATAGTGATCTCAAATGACTGAGTTTGATAAAAAAAATTGTTTTGGTAAAAACCATCATTAAACGTGGAGAGGGTTGATATCAATACCGTCGTCCAACAAGTTAATGACCGACAAAATAAGTCATGTTTGTTTGACACATAGCCACTAAGAGCTATGGCCGTTTGGAAATGGTCCATTTTATCTCAAATGTATCCAAAATATTGATGTTTGGCCGCGTGGAGGGTAAGCAAGTGCTAACAGGTATATTTTTCTATGCAACTTGTGATGTCACACCAACAACTGCGATTGGCCATTTTTCTTTAAAATCTACAAGATATTTTCAGAGAAATCCTGGGAGAACATGAATTCTAAGGATTTGATGGGTTTGGTTGTTTATCCAGCCCAAAACGGGTTAAGGGTTCGTTTTTCATTACCCTTATTACTTCCAAAAATAATTCTCAGTGAATTCTACTTCCACTTATGTTGATCTCTCCTCTAACTTTGGGGTGTTGTGGGTACGCAAACACAGCCCATTTTATCAACGTTCTAATGTTTGGGAACCTGCAAAGGGTTAACAAATTATTACAGGAATATTTTGTACATGCGACTAGTAATGTCACACTAAGATCTGAGAATGGCCAATTTTTCTTGAAAATGTACGGGATGCTTTTAGAGAAATCCTCGGATAATATGCATTTTAACCTCTTGAGGGGTATTGCTCTGTAAACAGCCCAAAACGGGTTAATGCTTGTTTTTTTTTAATACCTTTATTACTTACAGGAATTATCCTCGGTGAATTTCACTTCCAATGAGGGAGGTTATGTTTGTCTCGCAGGCACACATCGGGTGTTATGGGTGCCAAAGAACAGCCCATTTTCTCAAAATGCCTATACTTGGCAGGCTCTGGAGGGTTAACAAATGCTTACCGGAATATTTTGTCCATGCAACTTTTAATGTCACTCAAAGATCCGCAAATGGTCATTTTTTCTTGAAAACTTGATAGATTTTCAGGAGAAGTCCACAGAAAACGGGAATTTTAAGCTTTTAAGGGGTATATCTCCTTAACCAGTCGAAAATGGGTTAAGACCTCCATTTTTGAATACCCTTACTACTTACAAAAATCTTTCCCTATCAGTTTTGCGTCTGGTAAAAGAAGTTACATTTCTCTGTGGCATTCCCATTTGATGTTGTTGGTGTTCAAAAACATAATTTTTTTTTCAAAATTGTTGACAGTTAGCAGCCCATGGAGGGTTAACAAATGCCTATTAGAATAATTTATCCACGCAACTGGTAATGTGACACCAAGACCTATTAAGGGTCATTTTCTCTTGAAAACCCTACAAGACGTTTGTGAAGAAACTCAGGGAAAACATGATTTTTTTAAGCTTTTGATGGGTATCCCTGTTAACCTCCCCAAAAGGGGTTAACGCTTGTTTTTTTAATACTCTTATTACTTACAAAAAAGGTCCTCGGTGAATTCAACTTCCAACAAAGGAGATTATGTTTAACTATCGGGTATACCTTGGGTGCTGTGCGTGTCCGGAAACAGCCCATTTCAACAAAATTACGATGCATGGCAGCGTGTAGAGGGTTAATAAACGCTCACCGGAGTAGTTTGTCCATGCAGCTTGTAGTGTCCTACGAAGACATGCGAATAGTCAATTTTTCTTGAAAATCTACAAGTTGCTTTTAAAGAAATCCACAGAAAATGGGAATTTTAAGCTTTAAAGGTGTGTCTCTCTTCAGCCTTTGCAAAATGGGTTAAGACTTCGACTTTTGAATACCCTTACTACTTACAAAAATGTTTACCTATAAATTGTGCGCTCGCAAAAAGAAGGAACTTGTCTTTGTGGCGTACCCATCGGGTGCTGTTTGTGTCCAAAAACAACCCATTTTATCACATTTTTTTAATTTTAGCAGCCCGTGGAGGGTTAACAAATGCTCACCGGAATATTTTGTCCATGTAACTTCTATTGTCTCATCAAGGTCTGCGCGTGGCCAATTTTTCTCGAAATTCTACAAGACTCATTTAGAGAAACCCACAGAAAACATGCATTTTTGAGCAACTGAGGAGTATTGCAGTTTAACCAGCCCAAAACGGGTTAACGCTTTGTTTTTTGGATATCCTTATTACATACAAAAAATGATCCACAGTGAATCCCACTTCCAATAAATGAAGTTATGTTTATCTCTCGTATGTCGTTTGGGTGCTGTGGGGGCCCGAAAACAGCCCATTTCATCAGAATTTCGTTGTTTGGCAGCCTGTGGAGGGTTACCATATACATTGCCTAATATCTCTTGTGTATGAATGGTCGTGTCAGAGACAGGTCTAACAATGATGAATGTTTAAAAGAAATCTGCAATGCGCGTTTCGATAAAGTGCCAATTAACCTTAATTTTTACCGTTTTTGTTTTGCCATTTCTGGAGAAATAAGGGTTAAATCGAAAATTCCGCTTCGGTACATTTTAGATTTTGCACCCCTCTATGCGTGTTCAAAATTGTGTGAAAATCGGTTCGAAATAAAAAATAGACTTTATGATTCTGGAGAATCATGGTTTTTCCAGATGTGATTCCATGACTTTTCGTGACCCCAGAGTGTCTGATGAATTGTTTTTAACTGTCCCACTGAAGTTCCTTTATTGGTGTTATGAGAAACGTGGGTATCAGTAGTCTCAAATGACTCAGTTTGATAAAAAAGGTTAGGTAAACGCCATCATTAAAAGTGGAGAGGGTTGATATCAATACCGTCGTTCAACAAGTTAATGACCGACAAAATGAGTCATGTTTGTTTGACACATAGCCACTAAGAGCTATGGCCATTTGAAAATGGTCCATTTTATCTCAAATATATCCAAAATATTGATGTTTGGCCGCGTAGAGGGTTAACAAGTGCTAACGGGTATATTTTTCCATGCAACTTGTAATGTCACACCAAGAACTGCGAATGGCCATTTTTTCTTTAAACTCTACAATATGTTTTCAGAGAAATCCTGGGAGAACATGAATTTTAAGCTTTTGATGGGTATGGTTGTTTATCCAGCGCAAAACGGGTTAAGGGTTCTTTTTTCAATACCCGTATTACTTCCAAAAATAATTCTCAGTGAATTCTACTTCCACTTATGTTAATCTCTCCTCTAACTTTGGGTTGCGTGGTTACGCAAACACAGCCCATTTTATCAACGTTTTGATGTTTGAGATCCTGCAAAGGGTTAACAAATGATTACAGGAATATTTTGTACATGCGACTTGTAATGTCACACTAAGATCTGAGAATGGCCAATTTTTCTTGAAAATCTACGAGATGTTTTTAGAGAAATCCTTCGATAAGATGAATGTTTAACCTTTTGAGGGGTATCGATCTGTAACCAGCCCTAAACGGGTTACAGCTTGGTTTTGTGAATATCTTCATTACTTACAAAAATGATCCTCTGTGAATTCCACTTCAAGGAAGGAGGTTATGTTTATCTCACAGGTACACATTGTGTGTTATGGGTGGCTAAGAACAGTCCATTTCTCAAAATGTCTATGCTTGGCAGCCTCTGGAGGGTTAACAAGTGCTTACCGAAATATTTTGATTTTGTCCATGCAACTTGTAATGTCACTCCAAGACCTGCGAATGGTCAATTTTTCTTGACCATGTTTTTGGAGAAATCCACAGAAAACTGGAATTTTAAGCTTTTAAGGGGCATATCTCCTTAACCAGTCACAAATGGGTTAAGACCTCGATTTTTGAATAAACTTTCTACTTACAAAAAAAAATTCACTAACAGATTTGCGTCCGGTAGAAGAACTTATGTTTCTCTGTGGCAGGCCCATTTGATGTTGTTGGTGTCCAAAAACAGACTATTATTTCAAAATGTGCACATTTAGCAGCCCATGGAGGGTTAACAAATGCTTACCGGAATAATTTATCCATGCAACTGGTAATGTGACACCAAGGGCTACCAATGGCCATTTTCTCTTGAAAACTCCACAAGATGTTTGTACAGAAATCCAGGGAAAACATGAATTTCTTAAGCTTTTGATGGGTATCGCTATTAACCACCACAAAAGGGGTTAACGCATGTTTTTTTGAATACCCTTATTACTTACAAAAGTGGTCCTCGGTGAATTCCACTTCCCACAAAGGAGACCACTTCCCACAAAGGAGATTATGTTTATTTCTCGAGTATACATTGGGTTCTGTGCGTGTCTGAAAACAGCCAATTTCAACAAAATCACGATATTTGGCAGCCTGTAGAGGATTAATAAACGCTCACCGGAATATTTTGTCCATGCAACTTGTAATGTCACACAAAGACCTGCGAGTAGTCAATTATTATTGAAAACCTACAGGATGTTTTTAGAGACATCCACAGAAAATGGGAATTTTAAGATTTTAAGGGGTCTCTCTCTTTAGGCCTCCCAAAATGGGTTAAGACTTCGACTTTTGTATACCCTTACTACTTACAAACATGTTTCCGTATAAATTGTGCGCTCGATAAAAGGAGGCACTTTTCTTTGTGGTGTACCAATTTGGTGCTGTTGGCGTCCAAAAGCAGCCCATTTTATCACAATATTGACTTTTAGCAGCCCCTGGAGGGTTAACAAATGCTCGCTGGAGTATTTTTTCCATGCAACTTCTATTGTCACTTCAAGACCTGGGGGAGTGAGACAATTTTTTCTTGAAAATCGACACGACTCGTTTAGAGAAATCCACGGAAAACATAAATGTTTGAGCTTTATTGGCGTATTGCTGTTTAACCAGCCCAAAACGGGTGAACGCTTGGTTTTTTGAACACCCTTATTACTTATAAAAATGATCCACGGTGAATCCCACTTCCAATAAATGAAGTTATGTTTATCTCTCGTGTACCGTCTGGGTGCTTTATGAGCCCGAAGACAGCCCATTTCATCAAAATTTTGATGTTTGGCAGCCTGTGGAGGGTTACCATATGCATCCCTTAATATCTCTTGTATATGAATGGTCGTGTCATAGACAGGTCTAATAATGATGAATGTTTAAAAAAAATCTACAAGACGTGTTTCGAGGAAAGTGCCTATAAACCCCACTTTTTGCCAATTCTGACGAAATAAGGGTAAAATCGAAAATTCCGCTTTGGTACATTTTTAGATTTTGTGCCCCTCTATGAGTGTGCAAAATGTTGTGAATATCGGTTCAAAAATGGCTTCTGAATCGTACGGACAAAATGTGTGGGAAAAAAAAAAACAAAAAAAAAAACAACTCCCCCCCCCCCCCCCCCCCAAAAAAAAATAGACTTTATGATTCTGGTTTCCCGATGAGATTCCATGATTTTTCATGCCCCCCCCCCCCCCCCCCACAGTGTCTGATGAATTGTTTTTAACTGTCTCACTGAAGTTCCTTCATTGATGTTACAAGAGAGGTGAGTATAGTAGTCTCAAATGACTCAGTTTGATAACGTTGGAGTGGGTTAATATCAATATCGTCGTCCCACAAGTTAATGACCGACAGAAGGAGTTATGTTTGTTTGACACATACCATCTGAGTGCTGTGGCTATTTGAAAATGGTCCATTTTATCTCAAATGTATCCAAAATATTGATGTTGGGCAGCTTGTAGAGGGTTAACAGGTGCTAACAGGAATATTTATTCATGGAACTTGTAATGTCACATCAAGAACTGCGAATGACCATTTTTTTCTTTAAAATCTACAAGATGTTTTCATAGAAATCCAGGGAGAACATGAATTTTAAGCTTTTGATGGGTATCATTGTTTATCCAGCCCAAAACGGATTAAGTGTTGTTTTTTGAATACTCTTATTACTTCCAAAAATAATTCTCATTGAATTCTACATCCACTTATTTTGATCTCTCCTCTCAACTTCGGGTGCTGTGGGTACGCAAACACAGCCCATTTTATCAACATTTGATGTTTGAGAACCTGCATAGGGTTAACAAATGCTTACAGGAATATTTTGTGCATGCAGCTTGTAATGTCACACTAAGATCTGTGAATGGCCTTTTTTTTCTTGAAGATCTACAAGATGTGTTTAGAGAAATCCTTGGATAACATGAATTTTTAACCTTTTGGGGGGTATCGCTCTGTAACTAGCCCTAAACGGGTTAATGCTTGGTTTTGTGAATACCTTCATTACTTACAAAAACTATCGATGGTGAATTCCACTTCCAATGAAGGCGGTTATGTTTATCTCGCAGGTACACATTTGGTGTTATGGTTGCTCAAGAACAGCCCATTTTCTCCAAATGTCTATGCTTGGCAGCCTCTGGAGGGTTAACAAATGCTTACCGAAATATTTTGTCCATGCAACATGTAATGTCACTCCAAGACCTGCGAATGGTCAATTTTTCTTGGAATTTTTTTTTTGAGAAATCCACAAAAACTCGAATTTTAAGCGTTTAAGGGGTATATCTCCTTAACTAGTCGAAAATGGTTAAGACCTCGATCTTTGAATACACTTACTGTTTACAAAAATGTTTCCCTGTCAGCTTTTCGTCCGGTAAAAGAAGTTATGTTTCTCTGTTGCATTCCCATTTGATGTTGTTGATGTCCAAAAACAGAATATTTTTTCAAAATTTTGACATTCAGCAGCCCATGGAGGGTTAACAAATGCTTACCGGAATAATTTATCCAATCAGCTGGTAATGTGACACCAAGACCTATCAATGGCCATTTTGTCTTGAAATCCCTGCCAGTTGTTTGTAAAGAAATCCAGGGAAAACACATTTTTTAAGCTTTTGATGGGTATCACTATTAATAACCACAAAAGGGGTTAACGCTTGGTTTTTTGAATACCCTGATTACTTACAAAAATGGTCCTCGGTGAATTCCACTTCCAACAAAGGAGATTATGTTTATTTCTCAGGTACACATTGGGTGCTGTGCATGTTCTAAAGCATCCCATTTCAACAAAATTACGATGTTTGACAGCCTGTAGAGAGTTAATAAACGCTCACCGGAATATTTTGTCCATGCAGCTTGTAATGTCACACAAAGACCTGCGAGTAGGCAATTTTTCTTGAAAACCTACAGGATGTTTTGAGAGAAATCCACAGAAAATGTGAATTTTAAGATTTTAAGGAGTCTCTCTCTTTAGCCTGCCCAAAATGGGTCAAGACTTCGACTTTTGAATACCCTTACTACTTACAAAAATGTTTCCGTATAGATTGTGCGCTCGATAAAAGAAGGCACTTTTCTTTGTGAGGTACCCATTGGGTGCTTTTGGCGTCCAAAAACAGCTCATTTTATCACAATTTTGACTTTTAGCATCCCGTGGAGGGTAAAAAAATGCTCACCGCAGTATTTTGTCCATGCAACTTCTAGTGTTACACCATTACATCAAGGCCTGGGAGTGACAAATTTTTCTGTAAAATCTACAAGACTCGTTTAGAGAAATCCACGGAAAACATGAATTTTTTAGCTTTATGGGGGTATTGCTGTTTAACCAGGCCTAAACGGGTTAACGCTTGGTTTTGTGAACACCCTTAGTACTTACAAAAATGATCCTCGGTGAATTCTACTTCCAATAAAGGAAGTTATGTTTATCTCTCTTATATCGTTTGGGTGCTGTAGGGGCCTGAAACCGGCTCATTTCATCAAAATATCGATGTTCGGCAGCCTGTGGAGGGTTACCATAGGCATCGCCTAATATGTTGTGTCTATCAAAGGTCGTGTCACAGGCAGGTCTAGCAATGATGAATATTTAAGAAAAATCTAAAAGAGGTGTTTCGAGAAAGTGCCTATAAACCCCCAATTTTGGCAGTTTTTACCCAATTTGGACGAAATAGAGGTTAAATCGAAAATTCCGCTTACGTACATTTTTCGATTTTGTACCCCTCTATGCGTGTGCAAAATTTTGTGAAAATCGATTAGAAAATGGCTTCTGAATCGTACGGTCAAAATGTGTGGAAAACAGAACCCCCCCCCCCCCCAAAAAAAAAGAAGATAATCCGTAGAAAAACAAAAGACTTTTCCAGAGGGAAAAGCCGAATAATAATCCGTAGAAAAACAATAGTCTTTTCCAGAGGGAAATGCCAAATAACAGCATAGCATAGGAAATATTTTTCAATGAATAATTGCAAAATTATAAGATTATGTTACAAAACTTAATATAACAAGTTTTGATGCATGACATAATATAATTATAACCAGTTTGATGCGCTTTTTAATATAATTAATTCTTATAATACAATTGCTAATAATTTTGCAATTATTCACTGTAAAGCGCCGGTGGCATTCTTCAATGAATAATTGCAAAATTATAATATTATGTTGTGGAATTAAAATAACATACATATACTTCAAGAACTTTTGCTGTAATAATATAATTATTATAGGTAATCCATTGAATAAACAGTATTCAGTACCGCGTAAAACAGCGTCGAAATTAATTAGATGGCTGAGTAGTTTATTTTGTTTGACATTTCTGCTTTCAAAATTTTGTATAAGTATATGAAATTTTAATGCAAGGAGGTACATTGAGATATATTACAATATACATTATACAATAAAGAATACAATAAAATTTTTATATAAATAAATAAAAAAATGATTCAAAACACAATACTTCAATATTTTCCCCCAGCGGACGAGTTTCGGACGAATTGGGTAAAATTGCAGCGGGGGACTTGGGTAAAATTGCAGCGGACGATTTTGTTTAGCGGACGAAATGGGTGCAATTCGAAAAAAGTGATACTGACAGGTTGCTTTCTGTCCCGTTAGAAATCAAAACAAAGTAATAATGTGTTACTTGTTGGTGCCATCTGTACTTCTGAACAGTGCTTCGTAGTTTCGAACACTAAAAAATGGAAAATAATAACCTTTTTGGATATTTACCGCCATGCCATCTTTATTCGGGAACTGGAGGAAGAATCGGCCGGGGAAAACTCGGCACAGGGACGATTCGTCCAAAAGAAAAGCAGAACACATCTGTTAGGATATTTTAGATACGCTACGATATTCGCTTTCACTCCTAAAAAAATAATTCTTAAACAAAAATATTAATATAATGCTCGATATTTATTGACAAAAATATTAATATACATGTATGTCGTCGAGCAATTATCTATGCAGTAAATTCACATTCCATATATTCTGTAATAATCAATGTCTCTCATCTGTGAGAATGGTATCCAGTCACACCGGCCCCGTCATTTCGGCCTTCTGTCACTTCGGACTCAAAGTCATTTCGGCCCCAGTTACTTCGGCCCCTTGGTCATTTCGGCACCATTTTGAGTGTAGAGATCTATAAAGATCGCGCACAGTTTATGTTTAGAAATATAGATAATAACCTTTATTAAGTAATGTTCAGTTATTTGTATTTACACAGTGTACGGAAAAGTTTTACGTGACATTAAAAATTATCCACGTGTTCAATTTTACGTACATTTCAGATGCGATTTCGATACTACGATAAATATTTCCCCATTTTCTAAAACACAGAGCAGAATTATTGTAGTTATGAAGAATTCCTAATCGCCTTCCAGTTCGAGGTCCACAGGGGTCTGACCCCAGTAGTCCACTTCCAACGTGCACACTCAAACCAAATAACATTACTGACCCTCGCTTCCGACTCTCGTGGATTCATAAGCAAATAAAATTATTCAGGTCGCTAGAGATTTCAAATCCCACATCGTCCACGTGCACCTTCGGCGTGCTGAAACTTTTCATTCATTTATTCACCATGAAAGAAAATCTACTAGGCATGAAGGAATACCATATATCATATGTATACCTGAATATCTATTTGAGGTATAAATGTTGAAAAACAATGAAATAGAAAAATGTTAAAATTCAAACCAAATTTAAAAATATTTATAGAGGACGAAATGACTTGGTATATTGAGTCGAATTGACTTGAAGCCGTAATGACTGGGGCCGAAATGACTTGGGGCCAAAGTGACTGGAATTCGTGAGATTTGCATCCAAACTGGCCTCCAACAATTTGACCCAAACAGGATACTAATCTAACCCAAACCATCCTCTGACAATTTGACGCAAACTGTCCTCCAGAATATGAGTGCATGATTCTTATTGATTAATTTATTGGGGTTTAATGACATTTCGACAGCCAGGGTCACTTCTTGTTGGACAGTTTTACAGGTGGGAAAAGCCAGAGAGAAAAACCGAGCAATGACAAACAACTAACGTACCAACAACACACAAGCTGGGTTAGCATTGCTTGAAGACAAGTTTACGATTGACATGCAGTATGCCTTGGTACACGATGCCACCACGTGCGCAATGGGAATGAAGTGTCTTGCGCAAGGAAACAAAGTGGTTGCCGCAGATGGGATTCGATCGAGGACCTCTTGGCTTGCAGCCTTCACCTATAACTACTGAGCCCTTTAACCTTCAAAACTGTATAGTACCAGCTAAAACATGTTGTAGAATGGCCACTTGAAAATTTTTCAAGTACACAGTTTCATTATTAGTTTAAGATATTTGATTTTGCTGTACAGTGGAACCCTGTTAATTGAAGAGGCACTTTGCCAATGAAAATTATTCAATTAACAGGAGTATTCAATTAACAGGGATTGTGTCACTTTCCTGTATTTCAGAGATAAACTGAGCATTTATTCTATTATATTTTGTTTCACAGAGCTCCAAGAGCTCTGTCAAACAAGATATAATAGATTAAATGCATGTATTGGATGTACTGAGGCCAAATTGGTCTATAACCAAAGGAAAACTGGGAAGAGTCAGGGTAAAATGTTACAATATATGTTTTTATTCAATTAATAGGAGATTACTCAAAAACCTATATTCAATTAAGAGGTAAAATTTGTACTGGAGGCATGGTAAATGGTTTTGTGTTGGGAAATATATTCAATTAACAGGGATGTACAATTAAGAGATATCCAATTATGTGGGCTCCACTGTATAACCACCCCCCCCCCCCCTCAACCCAATGAAAACCATCATTCAAAAGTCTTAGATTCAGCAAATTTAATTTCTTTATTTATTGGGATTTAACAACACTTTTTACAGCCAGAGTCACCTCATGTTGGATAGTTTTACTGGGGGAGAAACCCAGAGTACCCGAACAGAACCACCAAGCAATATCTAGCAACTGTCAGACTCCTCTACATAGTAACTCCAAACAGGCAGGGTTAGCATTGGTTGAAGACAAGTGCATCATCGATGTGCAGTACGCCTTAGTACTGTTCCGGTAGAAAATTCAATGTCATCCTTCTACCATGAAACAATGGCTTTACTTCGAGGGTCCAAAATCCCCGGCAAGAGTATCGGCATGATGTGCCACAGATTTGTCACTTGTGTTCTTGTATCTATTAAAGCATCCAATTTAGTAATTTTACATCTTCTATGGTGACGGGAAATGTCAAGGATAATTTATCTGTATATCTGTAAGCTGATTTGTCTCGATTGAATCTGGGAATGTCCCAGAGTTGGATGGGACATCTATGGGAGTTTCTGTTAAAGTTGGATCAGGAAACGAAATGTCTTTGATTTGGCCTTGATTTGCTGGAGACGGGCCTAGACATGTGTGTCTGACCCGCTGTCGTTTAATCTTCTGCTTCGTCACTGAGTGTTACAGAAGCTTGGGTATTACTAGGTGTATCTACTGAATCAGTTTTCAAATTTTCACTCTTTGTAGCTGGATGTTTTTTATTATTTCTGGTTGGACACTCCTGGGCCAAATGTGGGGGAGATCCACATTGAAAACAAGTTCGGCGTCGCCGAATGTATTCGAGATGTGTATCTCAAAAAACATAGGTTATGACCCTCGTTGGAACGAGCTCTACGAGCTCGTTCCAATAAGGGGTCATAACCTATGTTTTTGAGACAAAAAATGAAAAAAATTAGTTATTCAAGAATTTGCTTTGCAAGTGTCGTATTTTTCATGTCAGGTAACGGGTTAAGTGTCAGAATAACAACTGATTTTGCCAAATGTGTTACTGACTCTTGCATAGTTTTCATTCTACCAGTCACCGATTTTGTAAAATTTCCAAATTTTATCATAATTTTTCTCATTTTCTTGGTAGTGTAATATGTAGTGCTCCGGATATTAGGTTGATTAGTTTTTCTAGCAAATTGAACATTGGCATAACTCACTTGTGTGTTATTCTCAAACTCAGAACGTACGGCCTCTTTCTGGGACAGTGTATCCCTTGGCTCTTGTCTATACACTGCCACTGATGTATGCTGATAATTTAATTTTACCAATGGCGTTTTCTATAGTGTTTGTTTTTTTTTTGATTGGCAGCAAAGAGGCTTGCATCATTGTCCAAACAACCATGACAAAATATCATTATTGCCTGGGTAAACATTTGTTCTTCAGACAAATGGCCAAATTATTTTATGGCAAGGCCCCACTCTCTAAAGACATTCCCACCCGACATCTGAAGCGCTTGCCCCAGTTACATTTGAACTGTTTCGAGAAATTCGTGCATCCCAAAGTCTTGTTTCCAGTTTATGCATGGGTTCCTAAAGATTTATTGCCGGGACTTATCTGATTATCATAGCATAATATTCACTAGCTATCCCCATTAAACACCAACAAAGGTTATTTGTACAATCCCTTTCTAACTAGCCTTGCATTTCTGCACAATTGGTAATTTTTAATCTGAATGATTGCCAATCAGTATTATCATGATTTTCCCGACCTTTGGACAATTTTATAACTCTTTGAATTGCATTTCATCTGGGTGGGCATTGATATTGAACGTCCCCAGCACCCTGATTTTTGGTAATTCGGTGGAGGAAAAGCACTTTGTCTCTGGCCAAGAAAATTGTTACCTGTTTCTCTTTGAGTGGATTTTGAAAATTTAACGGATCCCTCTGTCGGAAATTTGGGGGATAATTATTTCCAAAATGTTAATGTCTGTCCCTTCTATTTTGAAATTCATCTACAACACGGAACATGCTATCTAAATCAGAAGGATTACATGGCAGTGGTGAACTTGTAAAAATCTGACCTGGGTTTGAGTGTGCTCGGCCAACTGCAATAGTAATATTTTTTTTTCTTTTTTGTTCTCTCTCTTTTTTTCACTCCCTATGCAGTAATAGCAATTGATGTATATAGTGTGATACATCCTTACTTGTCTTGTGTCGTTGAGTGGAATATTGGGAGTCGCATCGATGGTTAACTCGCGATGTCATGAGAACCAAAACACGTAATAATTATGTTCGAGCTTTTATCACTGCCTTTCTATTTCAAAATGTTACTTTCAAATATATCTTCAATTCGGTCCTATGGGACGCGGTGGCGTTGCGGTAACCGGTTCTTGGCATATCACCGAAGTTAAGCAATATTAAGCCTGGTTTGTACGTGGATGGGTGACCGTCTGGGCGATCGATTCGGACTCCCGCGTTGCGTAATTGGGCGAGGCACTTAACCTCGATTGTCCACATGGGCGCACGATGATGTCGTGTACTAAGGCGTACTGCACGTCGATGGTGCGCATGTCTTCAACCAGTCTAACCCTGCCTGTGCTGCAGTGCGGAGTTACGATGTTGGGTTCACCGGGTACTCCGGTTTCATCCATCCGTAAAACTGTCACCAACACGATTTGACCTTGGCTGTTAAAGTATCGTTAAACCTTAATAAATAAATAACAACTGGGCCCCATTTCAGAGCTTCAAATCACCTTTGAACAAAAAACGACTACTTGATGACGATGATTCAGTCAATAGATGACCTGCCGGCAAGGCGAATAGCTACCCGATATATTTAACCCTTTACCCAACGTAACGGCAAAACCGGCCAGCGCTATTCTCAAAAATCACCAATTAATTTTCATTATTTTTTTCATTTTTTGTCTCAAAAACATAGGTTATGACCCCTCATTGGAACGAGCTCGTCGAGCTCGTTCCAATGAGGGGTCATAACATAGGTTTTTGAGACAGAAATTGAAAAAAATAAGTTATTCAAGAATTGTTTTTTGCAAGTGTCATCTGCTTGTCATGTTAGGTAAAGGGTTAATGAATTGTTTTTCAAGGTGGGTTTTCGGCTTGTCAGTTGATCATAGCGTGACCATACGTATCTTATAAAATCAAACCTGTCCTATTTGAACGAAAACGATCACATTGAAGACAACTACTATATATCAGTTGCTGGGCTGGCCACCGAAAGTCCAGACATATTTAGATGTTACACATACATCTTGTACATATTGTTTATCTTTATAGTTTGACTATTTTCTGTTTCTTCTATGTATCTTTCATCTTAGCAAATTCTTCTTCTCTATTTATAATTCACTACCATCTATCTTCCAGAACCATCTCGAATACATTTTGCTTTCGTTATGAACTCATGTTGTTGAGTGTGATCTTGACTATTACCTATATCCGAACAGCAAGTTTTTCATACCACTCACAGATTACATGATGCGTTGCCTTGAGTTATACAGTGCTCGGATATGTATCCTTAGCACAAAAGTTTATGCTCGCAGCTTAAAGCACAGGCCCTTTGAAAGACAAATCTATCTGTGTCTTAAATGTTTTGCGACTACGACTCTATGAATCTGCACATGAGGAAAGCGTCACTGTCATGGTTGCATTGTTTCTTTGTCAATACACAACATCTCTCAACTTAAGTTGTAATTGGCCACTTTATAGTCATCGTATGGTAAATGGTGCAAACGTTAAGCAGTATCCAAGTAATAAGCCCAAAGCCATGAACGCCAATTTGGCGCAAAAATACATATTCAGCCTCCGTAGTAATTCTACTCATCTTCTACTTATCTGTATTATTATTTCTGTGCGCTGACATTCAAACGAATCCGGGTCCTAACTCTGTCAATTCTGAGCACGACCAGAACACCATCAGCATTCTCCAAGTCAACATCCAGAGCTTGAAATCCGAGATACATCTTGTCGAATGTCGATCTTTATCCTACGACATTCTTGTCCTCATCGAGACTTTGCTACAAAACAATCACTCCACAACAGACAACATAATTCACGGGATTCTTGAACCATTGCATTACGACAGCCCAACCAGAGCAGAGATGGTGGGGTGCTTTGTAGTTTAGAGAGGGTATATCATTCCGACACAGAGACGCAGAATACCGAGTGCTTGTGGACCGATGTATTCACAAAACGTAATAGGTCGCTATTGTTATGAGTATTCTACCTTCCACCCAACAGCTCCCAAAACACTTGGGATGCCATTTTATCATCTGTTGAAAGAGCAATGGAAACGCGAGTTGACGACATAATAGTAACCGGAGATTGTAAGGATAACCAGCTGGACCACGCAACAGGTACCTTTCTGAAATAGTCAGTTACTATAATCTTAGACAGCTTGTGAGTGAGCCAGCATGCGTCCCTAAGTCTTCTGCCTCGTTGATATATCACAGTCATCGTGAAAACCTGCGAGGTCTTGGAACCAATTATCCCCGTCATGATCCGCAACCACTGACCAATTTCAGTGGAAGTTGAGCTTTTTGTGCCACGATCCCACTCTTTTAAGGGACGGATATGGCTGTATTCTCAAGGCAAGTATGACGCATTAAATGCTGCGCTCTCTCGCGAAGACTGGAAATCTCTTTTTAATCGATCATGTTTAGATACGATAGTTTCTAAATTCCCTGACAAATTACTCGATATTGCATCTGAATATATATCAAACAAATATATTACTTCGAGGACGAATCATCCGAAATTGATGCATAACCATATACTACTACTAATACGACAAAGAAGAGACTTGTATCGCTCAAAATAAAATTAAAAGGAATCAAGTTGTATCAGCTATCAGGAAGGCCAAAACCTTATACTTATCTAAAATTCAGTCTACTTTAACAAATAACGAAATCCCAAGTTCACAGTGGTGGAAAACGTTACAAACATTTTTTATTGACCGTCGCCCAGCAGAGATTCCTATTAATAATTACATGCACGAAGAATAAACCTCGAAGAGAAAACGGAAGTGCCTAATTAATACTTTTGTCCCGTCTCAACAGTTGACGACTCGCACGTTTCCTTGCAAGAAGCCATAGCCCATCCTACACGAACAATTGATGGTATTACCATTCACTGCAGCGAGGTGTACGAAACACTAAAGTTATTGAAGGTGTCCAAAGCGTTGGGTCCTCATCCTGTCAGCCAACGTCCTCTTAAAGAATGTAAAGTCTCTCTTTGCGAACCATTACCGATTTTATTCAATATACTGCTAAACAATTCGTATTTTTCTTCATTGCGGAAAAGGGCAAATGTTTCGCCAGTTTTGAAAAAAAAACTCGCGTACTTAGTAATTATCGCCCCATATCTCTGATTAGTTTCTCTTTGGTAAAGTTTTTGAAAAATGTATCTTTAAGCGACTGTTTCAATTCTTGGAAGGTACGAACGTTCTTAGCCCATTCCAGTCAGGATTTATGTCAGGTGATTCTACTGTCCTCCAATTAACTGAACTATATGATGAATTCTGTAAAGCGCTCGATAAAAAAAAACAAGTTAGGGTTGTTTTTTGCGATGTCAGTAAGGCTATCGACAAGGTATGGTATGTTGGTCTCGCTCATAAGTTGGACAGTATTGGCGTCTAGGGTGAATTGTTGCTGTTTTTAAAATCCTACCTCTCAGATAGATTTCAACGCGTTATTGTGGGATCAAAGGTTTCCCCGTGGCGTCTTATAAATACTGGAGTCCCTCGGGGGTCTATACTAGGACCCTTATTCCTCATCTACATTAACGACATAACCGAAAATTTACTCAGTGGCATACGCCATTTTTGCAGATGATACTTCGTTATATCTAATTGTAGAAAATCCAAAACCGAGACACGAATTTAATTAACCATGATCTAGCTGTAATTGAACAGGGCGCAAGAACATGGCTAGTCGAATTTAATCCCCCAAAACCTGAGAGTATGGTTATATCACGCAATACGAACTGAAACGATACAGTCGTGGTAGGGTCGGTAAATAAGTCTCGGCTTGGTTCAGTAGTTTGGGACCGATGGTAGTGACAGTGGAAGAGTTAAATGATATTACTTGCCTTCGAGGAAGAGTTAAATGATAATGATAGGCAGGTAATTCAAATATCACCAGTTGCACGAGTTTCCTTTTTCATAGCGATAATTACGTGAAGAATGTATCGCTTGATTGCGCCTTCGTGTATACAAAATCGTTTCTGAATTATTAGAGTTGGGATTTTGTGAAGGCAGCTGGAGGTAAACATTTAGTGATATTTATTTTGAAAATATTTTTTCTTCGATGTAGCTTGCTAGTCGGGATTGGGGAGGTTCATGGGATTTCCTCTATCGGTGGATCCGGTGAGTCTGTAGGCGAATGTACTATATTTTTCTTGCCTTTTTGAATATTCTGTGCTTGAGAATTGTGCGAACCGACTGAGATTTTCTTAGAGGGGACGCACACTACTCAGCCAGTAGCAGACTCAAACGGGTGGGCCGAGGACAGAGTAGTCCGAACCTACCCCAGTTTTGACTGGCCAGGATACACCCCCCCCCCCCCTTAGGTAGGTAATCATTGGCAACATTATAGTAAAAATAGTACAGATCTTGCCATAGCCCTGGTCGTATTTAGTACATTATGGACGGATTCCTTTAGTGGAGGACACACTTTGGTTGAAGGTGTGGGGGGGGGGACACCTTTGTCCCTCCCCACCCGTGAAGTACAGGAGGAGTTGTTAACTTTTATAAGCGTTTCAGCTTGAACATGGTTAGGATTGGGATCCGATTTATGTAGGCCAGCTCACCTCCGTAGAGGACTGCACTGGATAATATAGTTATTGATTGTGAAACGTAGTTTCGAACAGGATTTGGGCGCGGAGTTTTGGTAGCGGAACTCATTTGAGTACGTAGAACCGAGAATATTTGTAGCTTCCCTCCTCCCGACTGTGATAGGGTAAGGGTAGTAGCCTATTTATTATTTCGCGCATTGGTTGAGTGTTCGCGACTGGTATTGGGCGGAAGGTATCGCGTTAGCTATAATGTGGAGTAGTGCTTGTTTACACAGGTAAACAAACCCTACTCGTTTTGGTAACCCTCCTTAAGGTTGATGGTAAAGAAGTTTTTTTGAATGGCCCGTTGGCTAATTTAAATAATTGTTAATGATGCAAGATCTCCCCACTTGAGTACGGAGAAGACTAATGTACTGGAAAGA
Organism: Pictodentalium vernedei; assembly: GCA_031216915.1. Classification (NCBI taxonomy): domain Eukaryota; kingdom Metazoa; phylum Mollusca; class Scaphopoda; order Dentaliida; family Dentaliidae; genus Pictodentalium; species Pictodentalium vernedei. The sequence continues at coordinate 66,813,419 of CM062288.1, read as the reverse complement.
GTTGAAAATGGTTTGTTTATAATTAATTACATATTATATCACATATTCTCTTGTTGTTTAGTCGTTGGAAACCCCGCTGTGAACGAGAACCCGCTTCTTAACCCCCAGTTTTTCCCAAACTGCGGACCTCTATGGGACCCTCTTGTTGTTTTGATCGGGGGCGGTGCACGGGCATTTCTCTGTGGAGGACTATTGAAGGCGGTGGCTTCGATTAGAACCACACAAGGCGCTAGCCGCGGTGTAAATCGAGAGGGGCGGGGCTCAGGTTTGTTACAAAACCCAACTGCCCCTCCACCCTTATTTTAAGTGGTGCTCAGATAAGCGAAGTCAATGCTTATAAGCACCTAGGAGTTGTACTAAGTACAACATGTACTTGGGCCAATCACATTGAATATATCTGTTCCAAAGTCTGGTCTCGACCAGAATTGTTGAGGAAACATAAATTCGAGCCTGACAGAAATGTTTGAGAAAGAATATAATTTGCCTTTATCAGGAACTTACTTGAAGTTCGTCAGGCCAAGTCGCCGACTTGGAAAAAATCCAGATCGGTGCAGCAAGAATAGTTAGAGGGGCAACAATTAGTGCTAGTAAATCCTTATTATACTCCAAAACACGTTGGGACACTCTACAATAAAAACGCAGAAAACATAAGCTCGTGCAATTTTTCAAAGTGCATCACCACTAAACGCCTCCTTATATTGCCAATAAAGTTCCACCTCTCATATCCTCAAAAAACTCATCACTCAATATTGGAACACGCCCAAATCACAGAGTTCCATTTTGTCGCATACAGTTATACCAATCCTCTTTCATTCCTACTGTTATTGACCAGTGGAATAATCTGCGTTTATCTGTTCGTGAGGATTCGTCACTGAATAATTGTAAGACCTTCTTAAATGGTGGCAAACTCCGACCACCATCATTTTACAGTGGCGCGAAATCTCGCACGCGCAGATTTACGACTGTAGATTGCGGTTTCGTTGTAACCTTAAAGCCCATTTATATAATAATCATCTAGCACCTAGTCCACTTTGTGAGTGTGATGAACTTAAGACTCCTGAATACTTCCTTCTTCATTGTCCAATGTTTCTTAACACACGCAATGGAACCATCAATTTATTTTCTTTCACCATCGATATGTCCACACTTCCCTTTGGTTCAGAATTGTTCAGCAACGAGGAGAACAGTATAATTGTTGATGTCGTGCATGACTTCATCTTACAGAGTCACAGGTTCCTCTAACGACAACTGATTTTCGAACATTCTTTTCCTTCTCTAAAATTCCTCTTTCGGTGTCCACACGATTTAAGCCATGTTCTTCAATATTATTATCTAATTATTGATAGAGCAGCTTAATTTCAAGACTTTCTTTTCTATTCAACTATATCTAAAGACAATGCACGATGTATTCGGGTTGGCTACTTCTTTTTTCCCTCTTGCCCTCTTACCAGTAAATGACTGATAAATAAGCAACAACAGGAAATAACTTAAAGAAGATCATTTTTGTCATAATGATATTTTTTTATATTGGCCTACTATGCGTCAAACCTGAAATTTAATACAAAGCAACACACAGCTGAAAAACAACTATAAACTTCCGAGGCCACAGAGCAAGTAGAAAATAATGAATGGGGATTACGTTATGCATAGCGCAAATACGCAACACCATGAGCTCATGATTTTCATTCATAAAAAATCAAAGACGCTGAACGATTTTCAGAATATTTGCGAACAAATCAAGAAAGGGAGAATTTTTTTTATTATAAATTGGTTATTACCTCAAAGTGTGTTCCACAGATGTTATATTGAAGTCTCGACATTGCCTCTGGACCATAATGGACTCGTCGATATATGGCCAGAGACGAGGCTTCGACTTCAATACACCATCTCGGAAATCTGCATGCCGATAATATTAGTTATTACCCCATCAAATTATAAAAAGCTTCCTGATTGGTCAGTAACCAATGCATGTAGTAAGGTAAATTTAACTTCAACGGGGTGTGCGAAAGTCAACGGCGTGTATGAGAATATCACGTGACAGCTAACAAAATGGGTGTACACACATTCTACGGTACACGTCGCCGACTTCCATTTCACCCATCGCCTCAAACATTTTCGTCAGTAATAATAAACATACAGACATACAAACAAAATGAGAACAATATTGTTTCACGAGAATATTCCGAAAACTTTAAATAAAACGTGTGTACATACCCACAACGTCCGATTTTACCGCCAAGAAGAGGGATTATTTTATGGTGTTTCTACGCCACATATCGTAGTGTTTTCAGGAAGTATGCAACCTATCGTCGCCTGAATGCTAGAATGTCCTATGTCCCCTATGGGACATAGGACAGTCTAGCACTCAGGCGACGCTATGTCATTATATGAATTGTCTCTTCAGTGAAACTTAATAAAGCGCTTGTTGTACAATTTTGAATATAGTCGCACCACTGTATCAAAAAACAAACACTTATAAAGACATCTGGTATCCCAGAATTACAACAGCGCGTCATCCACCAGTGTCCTTGAATTGAAGTATCCCAGAATGTATGAGCTCAACCGTAGGGACATAACTCGAATTTAGAAATAATAACCCACCTGTCGCTGATGAAGTTTCTGCAATAAACTGAAATTACAATACAAGCTGAACTACCGAAAATTACTATTGACCTGAATTGTAGAGTCTCCAATTCAATATGAAATGGGCCAAATAATTGCAATTGCTCCGAAAAGATTTTTCCACTCTGCAATTCAATGAGTGAGATGGAGGGATAAGTCCTCGCAGCTTTCAATGACAACAAACCAACTCACACAAAAAATCTAAAATCTGCATAAACAGTATGTTTTTTAACCGTATCTTTTAACTATACGACATGAGAAATGGTACTCCACCACCGTCACCCCCACCCCCAACACACGCATACACCCTTCTGAAACAACATGAATCTGAATTATTGTTTAAATAGGGGTTGCAGCTATACAATTCACTAATATCAAAAGATAGCCCGGTTTGACAACAGCAATTAATGTCAACGTTTCTTCCCTTACTGATGTGGTAAAATTATAGCCTTTTGTACCCCCTACCCCACCCCATATGCCACTTTTATAAAAAAAAAACTAGAATCACCTTCGTTATTTAATTGTTGACGACAAATACATTTCTTCTTTATTTTATTACGCGTTCCATTTGTGATAGTTGTTTATCACATTCTGGATTTTGAAAAGATTTACCATAGTGTTTGATGAACATTTTAAATGTTTTTGTACAAAATATCATCTACGTTCTCAGAAGAGCAATCTAGACAAATTGATATGAAACAGACAAAATGAAACTCACAGATTTTTTCCAACAATTTGGCAGGACTGCTATTGTGTAGGGTTTAATCTCGGGAAGGGGAATTTCTGGGTTCCCTGTCCCAATAAACAATCCTGACACACGGGTAATCAAAAGCACGGAACTGGACATCAGCGTTGCAATGAATGTGTGCTAAAATCGAGTTTTCTGAATTGAAAAACTGCCTTAACGTTCCTTTGTAGAATTTCGTCAGCCCTTCCATGCAGCCTGAAATTGTTGCAGTCCGAACTTTTTTCACCAAATTACTGTAGCTCTCAAACAGTTCTGGAGTCTGTCCCCCTCTTCAACAACAAGATATTCACCAGTTTCAACGTTCAAACTTGCATTCATTGTCAGAATCACTAATATCGCTATTCACGACTTCATCCAACATCGACCTCCTTCAACATGAAAGCCCTCTTCACAGCCGTCACCAGTCTCCTCCGCCATAAGCAGAGGAGACTGGTGACGACAGTGAAGAGGGTGTTGAGGTTGGAGGAGGTAGATGTGATAACACTTGGGATTCTGAAAAGACAGAAGATATTGAAGCGGGTTTGAGTTTTCAAACTTCTCTTAACTTCTCTGTTTGGAGGTGCAGATTGCCAATGAAATATATTCATTTTCATTAAAATAAATGCGTCTTGTCGCGCTCCTAAATTTGCTTAAAATTACCTGTGACATTTCCCGGTTCTGAGGGTAATTTCATTCCCAATCCCCGTGCTTATTAAAATCAGGGAATATATTAAACGCAACCATTGTGGTATCACATAGAGCTGCTAAAATGTCAAATCCACAAAATGTTGAGTCTGACCTGCTGAGATTGTCCTCCTGGTTCGCATACCAACATTTTCACAACTTTGCCTTCAATCCTTAGACATATATTCTGACAAAAAGAATGAAACGTAGAAAAGATGTTTGCAAACAGACGAAACAGAAATTTGCTTCAAGAGGAGTCACACATGGAGCAAAATATCGTGTTGTTTGGTGATTAATACAGTACAGTCGGACTGTTCGAAACCAAGCGTGGGCAGTGATGTCCACGCATGCGTTTACCAGTTAATAAAAATCATCATCAGCAAAATGTTATTCACTGAAGCACCGGGCCGTACCTGATGCTTCATCATTTAACTTCGGGATGTTTATTTCTATTATTAGTGTTTGGAATCTAATATTATTGCATCCGTGGAAATATTGTCCACTCGGGAAAAGTGACCATTCCACGGCGTCCGTACTGTATATTAAGAGGCATGAAAATCCGGTGCCAATTACTAAAAAGGTAGAGCCAGACTACAGAAAAGCAAGGAACACTTTACCTGATAGAGGAGCAGACGGGCACAAATCTAGGAACTAGAATATTGACGAATTTTACTGATTAATGCAGTTAGAAGAGCTAGGACAATGCTGTCAAACAGAAAAAACAGTGGAACATGAGAGCTGTATTCCCAAATCAAAGTATTTGAAACCGAGAGTTTATGCTACTATCTTATGTCTAAAAAGTCATGCTGTACAGCCTATCCAGATGTCCCTCATCAGCTGAGTTTGTCAGTAAGGATGGGAAGTGGACTGGGTTCATGGAGAGAACAATATTTCACAATAGTTACTACAGTTTTGTGCAAATACTCTTTAGACAGAGAAAAGTTTGTTTTTTTTTCAAATGACTTTTAATGTTATAAGAGCTCCCAAATATCCCGGAATAGGATTTTAAAGTATATTGTATTGTCTGAGACCAAAATTCATTCATTAAATCTCCCTCTTTATTTCCCTGGAATAGTCGGCAGTGATGCAAGATGTATGTATAATTTTTCAAGAGTGTATCGAAACTATATAGCTTCCTCAGCGTTGTATTGTTTCGAACACTGCATCATTTCCGAAGCCACTTTTCATGATGGATAGCTCTAATTCAAATGTGTAGCACTGTTACATAAGCAAGGCATCTTCAATCTTAATTGCAAACAGAGAAATCCACTCTCCGCTCGATGTATATGATAAAATATAGTACGTCGCCAGGCAGCAGTTATCACTGTCCATGGTTAAAAGACGAAACTACGTGACAAAACACATTCAATAACTACAACATTTCAAATAACTAAACACAGAACACGACAAACTAATCAAAATTTGCTCGAGGATCTCTTTCCTATGAAGGTTCATAAGGTATGTTTTGAGAGAAAAAAACTAATCACGAGTTTTGTGAACAGCGTTTCTCAACATTGTCGAAAGGTTTGGTAAGTGTAATGCAAACACCTGTGTACTGACTGTTTCGTTATTTTATCACAAACTAGTGATCCCATACAGCCACAGGGTATAATCCAACAAGTCTGTAACTAACATTTTTTTGGGGTGAGGGGAGGGGAGGGGGAGTTTATGACGTCGATGTCAGACGCATCCGTCATATCATCCGACTACTTGGAGCATAGCTAATTGCTTTCTTTGACAGACTATTATCCTTGTTCAAAGCACTTCATTCCGATTGCCGAAATGGGGGCATGGTGGGGCTGTGTACTAAGGCACAATGCACGTCGATAGTGCACTCATCTCCAACCAATGTTCACCCTGCATGCTTGGAGTTAGTACGATGGGGAGTTGTTCGCCTCTGTTCGGTGGTTCTCTCCGGGTACGCCGGCTTCCTCCATTTGTAAAACTATCCGACACGAGGTAATCCTAGCTGTAGAAGGTGTCGTTAAAACTCACTAAAAAATTATAAAAATCAAATACTTACGCGCTATAAATTTTCCTTCCATTGATAAAATACTTGCATAACTGAACATTTCTCGGAGTTTTATGACAATGCTATCAGTTACACACCAGCTAGGGCAATAGGATTAAAGTGTCTTGTCCAAGGACACAACGCGGTTGTCGCAGGTGAAATTCGAACCGAAGACCTCTCAGCTTGCAGCCTGCACCTCTACCTACTGTGCCACCGCGCCCCTTTCTACCGATATAATGGGTCAGAAATTTATAACACTTTCTAAACTGCAAGCTAAAATATGTTGGGTCAGAAATCAACCCAAATCACCCGGGTTGAGTGAAAATTCACTCAAACCAGTTGACTTTGATTGATTTTTAACCCAATATATTTCAGAGATTTTGCACAACTGAGTACTCCAAAGCGTGTGTATATTTTTGTCAGACAAGCAAGCAATTTGGTATCTCACAATTTCTTGGCCACTCTCTACCCGACGAAACCCATGATCGGAACAATTTTGGGGGCATAACCCCAGAGGTTACGCCCCTGTAAAACCATTCACGTTGCATAACTCCTAAAATAGCTATCAGGGTTTTTCTTAAAACATTAGCTATTCCGCTAGATGCCAGTGCTGGTAACTCCTTGTGGTGTTCCTGGTGCACCAGTCTTTTTGTTTTTTTTCGCGCAGAAAATAGCAACAAACTCATTCCGAAAGATGGTTCCACTCAGACTGTATATAAAGAAATTTAGAACATTGTTAGTATACGCTATCATCACAAACAACGTATGTGATAGTTTGTGCGGAGCTTTCCAATGTGGGGGTTCCGTGTCCCAGTAACTGAGTCCAATCCAATGTACGGTCACTGGTGCCGTGGTTAAAAATAAGGTAGTGTTTAAAATAAGTATTGTCTTTGTCAGAGAGGACGTTCGCCTCCGATAGATATTTTGAACGTTTTGGCCCACTGTGGAGACTGTGTAATTGTCCAGTCTCTTCTTACTTTTCATTACCTGTATTATAATAGACACGTTCCCGACTATAAGAATTATGGATGGTATAACACAGAAGACACACAGGTCTATCCATGGCCAGATAGTGCGAAAGAATTTGAGGTAACTTGGATTGTCTGAAGAGCAATCGCGAGTGTCGTCTAATCTTATGTCAACCTTGTTGTTGCCGAATAATGCGTGAGCGTTTATCGAAAATAATACAATCATTATTGCAAGAATGATGATTCCCAGTCTACGTTTGTTCCAGAAATGCATTTTCTGAGGAAACCGTATAGATAACGCTCGGTATAAGGTTATTGATACCAGTGTCCACACCGACATATCCGTGGCAAAATAGGAGGTAAACATAAGGAACTTGCACGATTCGACGTTCAAATGAATAAGTGAAACTTTGAGGAGCCATCTTGGAAGTGTGGTCATATATAACGAAGCGTTGTCAGCCAATGCGAGGATAATAAAATACAACGATATATTAGAACGGAGCAGACGTTGTCTCGTGAAAACAAATATCGAAAGTGAATTCCCAAATGTACCGACTGCTATTAAAATAGGTGGAACGATTTTCCATATCCATAATTCCACAGTGTACTCAATATAATTATTAAAACTTAAATGCTGAGTGGTGTTGTTTGAGGAATAACTCATTGGGTTAGCAGAAAAGTCTATTCACAAGTAAATATGATGTTCCGCTGAATATTTTTGTAATCTAATTAAGCATATTGCCTCAGCAAAATTCATTATTCAGATCACTTCATCTCAGTAACACGTCTTTTTCAACCACCAATATACAAAAACATGACGACAATTACTGCCACAACACAGTTTCGTAGAGTACAACACAGTCAGGGATTGTTAGATCAGGCTTCTTTGTTATATAAGGGAGCAATCTGTAAAATAAAATTGAAAACTTATGCATTTATTTCAAAATGAATGTACATTAACAATCCGCCTATGCATTGGCTTCTTGCAACACCTGTATTGAAACAATAATGTTTATGAATAGAAATCTTTACCACAATTGTGCTATGTATTCAACTGTACCCGATACAGTGCCCGCGGTGAGAAATGTGCTAGATAAACCACATGCAGAATTCGGTCTAATTTAAAAACAGCATATTGGAACGCATCTGATTGCTCGGTACGAATGTTGCTTTGTGAATGAAATGCTTTGTCACAAAAACAGTGTCCCGAAAGAAAGTAAACTGAACGCCAGATGTGGTAGTTTTCGTTAAAAGGTAAGCTTTATTCACACAAGTAAGGTAGAGTAATGGGAACAGGAACCAACGGCCATTGTTCGAGCCGTTCTTATATTTTACCTGTTCCTATTTGGGTCGTGAAATACTTAAACAAAATCTCCCAGCTCGGTTCGCTGATTTCTTTCCATCATAGTCTCGTCGCCTGAGTGCTAGAATGTTCTGTGTCCCTAATGGGACATAGAACATTCTAGCACTCAACCGACTCAGTCTATGATTGTTATGTTCTGTCTTAGTCATTTCAGCATATAAAAATGTATTTTTTTATCAGCAGAGGTGGGGTTTTCTTTTCAGAAATGTTGGAGAGAAAGCAACTTTGAAATTTAGTGAGAGCGAAACTAGTTGATATAAGTATTTATCTCCCATTTACTTAAAACGCAATCAGAACCCGCAGTATCAGAAGCGATAAACATTCGGTGATACAAAGATCGCATATAACTATTGCAGTAGCGAACAAAAATCACACGTTGTCGAGAGAAACGAATGCACCCGTGCCTGGTGGATTATTTCATTGGAACGGACAACCACTGGTGAGTTCCTACTAAACTTGGCCACGAATTGTTCCCCTGAGATATTATTTTATTATCAGTTCTGGTACGAATACGGTAGCAGACTTCGAGGACCAATTGGTGCTTCTTGTGAACTCTGTCAGTTGTTTGCATGTATTTGTCGTATTCTTTACACCACAGCGTGTGTATATTTAGTTTGGATTTATGTAATATCAGGGGTGGGAAAAGTATATAAATTTATCTTTCTCATATAGCACCTTAATAGCTTAGTTGACAGCATTTTATATGCAAGTGTTGTGCTACCAATGTGCTTATATAAAACTTTTTATCCCGACTTGACTAGTTTTGCGAGAGATATATCTGCTCCTCGCTCAAGCGCGACTCGTGGCTATATGTCTCCGGAGACGAGACTCGTCGCTATAAATGATTCTGTACAAGTACAATGTGCCCAAATACACCTGGACCTAAATAAACACCCCCTTAAGGGCTGATGTTTCCCAAGCTCGTTTAATACCCTTAATTGGTGTCCCCTGGCAAACACCCGGTGACATGCTTAAAATCCTGCAAATAAAACAGATGTTTTAGGGTTAAAAACGGATCTCAACTGAAAGAAACGTATTAAGATTTCAATCGATGACATATCAAGCAACGAGGATCAGCAAATAATTTAGTAGTGCTGTGTGATTAAAACATTGCAGAACTGTTCATGGATGCAAAGGAATGGAGGATCTCTAAGTAGTTTCGATTTTATTCGACATTTCTGAAATGAATTCATGAAAATGAGCCGAGTTTTTCCGAGGTTCACCGAGGCTCAGTTCGATTTTAGTGAAAGAAATTTCATGTCAAATCGTGACGAATTTGAGATGTGTTTTATCATGTAATGTGTAATGTCACCTCTGCCTAACAAGACGACTAAACTAGTAGGCGCAATTAAAAAAAAAAACAGCTGACAAAATATATTATATTTTCATCTTTTGCCTCGAAAGCAGGCCGACCGAGAAATCTTGGCATATCATCTTTACGCTGATGATGCACTCACTCTACTTGATATTCAATACATCTTATGCTTCGGAAAGAGCCGTTACCATTTATGAAATGGAAATATGTAATAACTCCATCAGACATTGGATGTCCAGTCACCGGCTCAAAATGAACGATTCAAAAATAGAGATATTGGTCATTGTAAGGAAGAACATATCTTTCCCCTCTCCTATTCAGTCAGTTGATGTTGGCGGTTCAACTGCTTTGGTCACGAACAGTGCTAGAAATGTTGTTTTTTTTGTATGCTAATCTCACCCTTGACAGTAATACAAATTGTAAAACTTGTTTTTAGCAACTCGGGAAGCAGAGCAACCGCCATGCATTCCTCAATGGTAAAGCTTTGGAGCGACTGGTTCACTCCTTCAAAACCTCTCATTTTGATTACTGCAATTCTCTATCCCTTGGTCTGCCACATAAATTGCAGGAGCAATTGCAGAGAATCTAGAATATTGGTGCTCAGATTATCAGTCGAGTTAAAAGCTTCGACCATTTCACTCCCACATTGGAGAATCTAGATCGGCTTCAAGCTCAAAGTACAGTGCATATTAAAATTCGCATGCTGATATCTAAATGCGTTCGTAGTCTTGCGCCTGCATACATGTATGGGCTTCTCTTTCGTCGCATACCTATGCATAGCCTTCGATCTTCTGACCATTTGTCACTGACCGTACCATTTGCGCGATCTGTTTTTTTGCGAGCGAGTGGGCTTAACCCTGTATTATCCTTTGAGTGCAAAAAGGTGCCATCTGCAATAAAGCATTGCAGATGGCGCCTTGGTTCACTCAAGCTACGTTTCAGTTTAGTATTAATTGGGTCTTCGAAGGATTTTAGTTACAAATAAGACCACAATAAAAACATGCATAATAAAACAGTAGAAGGCTATTCTTTGGTGTTTACAAAATAATTAGAAATTATTATTTACTCATTGCGTATTCACTCCAAATAAACTAGGAACAAATAATTTATTATAAAGTCATCCAACGAAGATGGATAGATCTATTGTGGCCGTTGGCATTTTGTCTTTTTTCTTTCTTTTTCGTCAGACCAAAAGGTTGGTACTTTTCCTTAATATATACACACGAAATGTGGCGCACTGGTCAGAAATATGAATATCTCGCCCTGACAACCATCTGTTTCCCGAAATTATAAATTATAACCGCGATAAGAGTGATGAGTATTTCAAATGTTTTCATATATTCAATTATTTCTAAATATAAACAATATCAAACACCTCTCTTTCAAACGTCCCATATAACATCTCCAGTAAAATCCATATCTAAAAATGTATTTATTCGTGTGAAGTTCTCGATTTCTCAGTTGACGTCGTGGGGATCAGAAGTCGAAAAAATTTAACTGTCCGATGTTTCTGAAATTTTAATATGTTGTAAATCTCTGAAAATTAAGAGACAGCTGTTTTTTTATGGTTTATTTATTTCCTTTTTGAAATCTCGCCACTTTCGACGTTTTTACGTCACTTCAAATTTTAGAATTTTCTTCTTTCTTAAAAACTCTGATTTTATGACGCATAGCTTCAAAGTTCTGAACGCTACAGTTTTCAAACTTTCCACAAATATTTCTGATTATTTTCAGGTTTGGAGACTTATTGGTTCATCTTAACATGAAAGACCTCTGCCAATTTTACATTTGTTTCAATACTTGTCATTTTTACCCTCATTTTAGGCCTCAGCATTTCGACATTTCTGGAATATAATCTCCAATAAAACATATCTAAAAATGTCATGCCGTCATATGAAATGCTCAACCGTTATACCCGATCGCTGACGTGAAGTCATAGAGGGTCACATGGTCAAACATGAAAAGCATACGACACTTGTAAATAAAATTCTTGAATAATTAATTTGTTTCATTTTTTGTCTCAAAAACATAGGTTATGACCCCTCATTGGAACGAACTCGACGAGCTCGTTCCAATGAGGGGTCATAACCTATGTTTTTGAGACAAAAAATGAAAATATAATGAAAATTAATTGGCGAATTTTGAGAATAGCGCTGGCCGGTTTTGGCCGTTACGTTGGGTAAAGCGTTAACATGTAATGCCACCATAGGAAATTCTCAATCATTATACTTGACGGCTGAGGTGATATCATAGAGGGTCATATGGTCAAAACTTAAAATACGTAGTTTTTTTCTGAAAGTTTAGTTTGTTGTGGAGTCTTTTAGCCTATTTTCCCTATTCTTCATTAAAAGTCCCACGTTGTTGTGTCCAGTTGCACCCTATTAAGATAGTATTCACCTATTTAACTTACTACAGCTCTCTGTGATCATATTGAGCTGTTAACCCTTTACCCAATCCAATGTAACTGCCAAAACTGGCCAGCGCTATTCACAAAAATCGCCAATTAACTTTCATTATTTTTTAATTTTTGACTCAAAAACATAGGTTATGACCCCTCGTTGAAACGAACTCGTCGAGACCTTTCCAATGAGGAGTCATAACCTATGTTTTTGAGACAAAAAATGAAAAAAATGAATTATTCAAGAATTTTGTTTGCAAGTGTCGTCTGCTTTTCATGTTAGGTAAATGTTAAGCCTCATTTGTGTCATTTCAATTTGACGCACCCGATGTCATGTGATGCCAATTTTACAATTTTGTTCTACACCTTTTATTTTGGACCTCATTTTGAGCCTTTGTCTTTCGAATTTTCTAGAATATAAAATCTGCAGAAAACCATATCAAAAAATGTGGTGCCGTCCTTGCAAATTCTCAACCGTTATACCCGAATCCTAAGGTGACGTCATCGAGGGTCATGTGAAAAATTCAAATGAGTCGAATGTTTCTGAAATTTTAGTATGTTGAAGAGCTCAACAAATTAAAAAATAGGTATATTTTTCTTTTTGCATCCATTTTGACCTTAAACGTCACTTCATAGTTTATGCGGCGAGGTACGCTTTACTGAAAACAAGCTACGAGGTAGTTTACGCCTTAGTATGTAAAGGGACGAAAGAAACCTTCACTTGTTGTTGGGCGCGTCGGTGTTGGCCGTACTTAGTTGCTTGACTTCTGGAAATTCGCTTTGGGATTTCAAAACCGTCTTGTAGATTTATCTGGCACTGTCTATCGATGAAATTTCAAGATTTAGTGACAGATAAATTACAAAGACACATTTTGGACTGCCGGGTATTTGCTTATTGATGCGTTTTAGCAGGTAGATTGGTTAAGTAAATAGTATCCATAAAGAAATCCAGATAGAAACTCCATCTAGCACTCAGGCGACGATATTACGATCGTCGGTCTTTGCTTTTCTTTTTCCTTGTTCGGCTCTTTATTTCTTTAGATACTTTCGTTTGACACACAATCACCCGACTGAGCGCATTTCTTCACAATACGTTCAATTCAAATAGTTATTGACTTTTGGTCCAACCCCCAGACGAGAGTGATGCGCGTTTTAAATGTGTTAATCTTTTACTTTCCACCTCAATGTTAAGCGTATCCTGTTGGATATTTATACCCCAACTCGGAGAGATTGAGTGCATACTTGTTTACATGCTTCCGTCTATCCGTCTTCCCGTCCGTCCGGATCCATATCTAGGCAGTTAGTGAATGGATTTCAACGACACTGGGCATGCGATGTCCTTGTTTTGAATTAATTTGGGTTTCATCGACCCGGCACTGCAGTTGGGCTAGGAATTGCCTTTGGCAATAGCTCTTGTTTAGAATTTCAAAGAAAAAAAACGTGTTTTCAAAGGTGTTGTGGAATGCCAACCGTTGTGGCTGAACATTTGAGTGACGTCATAGAGGACCAACGTCCAAACCATTAGAGTGCTTCGGAATTTGCTGACAATTTACCTTAACCCTTTACACAAAGCAGGCGATATGAAAATTTATTATTTTAAATATCATTTTTAAAACTTTTCCCCAAAATTTCAACAAACCCATATCATGTGACCCCTCTTTGGAAAGAGCTCGTTCCAATGAGGGGTCACACGATATGGTTTTGTTCATTTTTAAAAAAAGAAAAAAAAGGATATTTTATATAATTAATTTTGATATCATCTGTATTGGGTAAAGGGTTAAAAACGAGCGTCTGAGTACGCATTATTGAGCGGCTTAGTACGTAAAAGAGCGATAGACGTATTTTTCTTGTTCGATTTGCTGCCATTTTTAAATCACTTCAATGTTTAGCCTATTCTGACATATTTCATTAAAAACGAGCGAAGGGGACCGAATTATTGAGCGGCTGGGTACGTAAAATGGCGATAGACACCATTCCCTCATTGTTTGAATGTTTTCAAAACCATCTTGTAGATTTATATGGCGCTGTCTATTGATAAAAATTCAAGCTTTAGTGACAGATAAATTACAAAGACACACTTTGGACTGCCGTGTGTTTGCCGATTGATGCGTTGTAGTTGGCACAGGAAGATTGGTTCAGAAAATATAAAATATTCCACCTAGAGACTTGTAAATCGAACTCCATCATAGTGAACAGCAGTAAAGGTTCAATTGTTGGTCATATCCTGTAAGAAAAAGCCACTTCAATCGAAAGCCTTCCTCAAAACATCACAAGGGAAATCAGTGACATTTTTAATGTCCAAAAATATCATGTCTTGGTATTTTTCAATCAATTACGATCCACATACATGCAAGTGATGTGATATAGCGAAAGGGTGGAAAAAAGGATTGCGCTCCATTTCTCCGTAATTTGTGTATATGATATACTGCAAAAAAAAAAGACTCGTGTTATTTTCTTCAGTCGATTTGAAGCTGTTTCCGCATATTATGATGTCTGGAATAAAGGAGGCCACTGTGATCAGAGCTTGCTTGTGACACAACTAAACGAAGCTGCACATCTACGGGAGTTAGAGGAAGGAAATATCACAGTTAGATGCACTGATGTATGTTGCAATGCTGAATGCAATTTCCGAATCTATCCGCTCGATTCACTGTGGTTCTCGAAATCAAAACAAGGACAACAGAACACTTCTAAAGGTTCAATTCCCTACCTTCAAATCTTGATTGTTTAACTCTTTACCTAACGTAACGGCCCAAACCGGACAGCGCTATTCTCAAAAATCGCCAATTAATTTTCATTATTTTTTTCATTTTTGGTCTCAAAAACATAGGTCATGACCCCTCGTTGGAACGAGCTCGTCGAGCTCGTTCCAACGAGGGGTAATAACCTATGTTTGTGAGACAAAAAATGAAAACATTTAGTTATTCAAGAATTATTTTTGCAATTTGCAAGTGTCGTCTGCTTTTCAGGTTAGGTAAAGGGTTTTAGGCGTATTTCTAAAATGTAATTTACATATGATATAAAAAAATCGCCAATAATCAGTGACCGTGGACCTGTGTATCTATGTATAGAAATGACCGTGTTGTTTAAGACGTTCTTAGATAAACCGTTTAACCCCAATCGCCCGGCCCTGTCTGAAGGTGCGAGTGGTTAGAGTTGAACAGTTCATCAAATATACAGAAATAATTCCAAACTTATCCGTTGAAGGGCTAATTCTGAGTAGAAAAGTCATTGCATTGGCAATAAGGCAGGGACGAGTCGTCCTCAATGTTTCCTGGCGAGTATGTGAGGCAGGGATCGTTGAACACATTCTGAAAACTTCAGGTAGCCGCGTTTGGAGATTTGAACACAGTTGGCATATGTCTAATACTGCTATTTCTTCAATTTTAATGTCAAATTAGCAAAATTACATTTTGTTCGCCATTAACCGATCTATTTCAGTTCACTTTTAACTTCTGGCGATTATCTAAGTTATAAATGCAGTGCCGGGACCCATTTGCGACGGTCTTGAATCGGTTATGGAGTGGGGAGGCATAACCATGACAAGCAGAACAGCTTTACTTGTCATCGAAGGGCGTGTCACAGGGTAGTACTACCGTGACAACATGTAGCAGCTCATGTGATGCCATTTGCGCGATGTCGCGGCCGTCGTTTCATTTTCCTAGATGACAATGCAAGAGCACCCAGGGCCAGTATCGCTACAGAGTTCCTCCAGGAGCAGAACTTCACTACACTGCCTTCGCCAGCACTAAGTCCAGGCCTTTCATCAATCGAGCACGTCTGGGATATGCTTGGCAGACGCCTACGACAACGCCAACAGCCCCCTACCAATATCCAGGAACTCGCCGCTGCACTGCAGGGAGAATGGAATAACACCAGTCAAGCTGATATTGGACGTTTGGTGAGGAGTATGCCACGTCGGATCCGCGTTTGTTTCGCGAACTGAGGAAGAATTGCAAGGTATTGATGTCTTGGACTGAATGTGCTAAATTCTCTGACTGATCGCCCATGTCTTCTACAGCTCAATGCGTGCAATGTGTGCTTCATTCACCAGGTGTCATAGTGCAATGCCTCAACTGTCTTTTTGATGAAAATATTAATATATTTCTTCATATATCTCACTTTTTTCAAATATCCCCTACTTTTTTGGATAGTATATTTTGTGCACATGACAGCGTGAACACTGATAGAATCTGAGATGTCTTGGTAGTTTGAACATTAATTGAATCTGAGATGCCTTGTTAGTTTGAACATTGATTAAATTTGAGATGCCTTGTTAGTTTGTGAACATTGGTGAATGTGAGATGCCTTGTTAGTTTGAACATTGATTAAATCTGAGATGCCTTGTTAGTTTGAACATTGATTGAATCTGAGATGTCTTGTTAGTTTGAACACTGATTGAACCTGAGATGTCTTGTTAGTTTGTGAACATTGACTGAATCTGAGATATCTTGTTAGTTTGTGAACACTGACTGAATCTGAGATACCTTGTTAGTTTGTGAATGTAAGAAAAAGTGGAATTGTACAATAAGGGACACACACACGGTGTGTGCACAGTGGCCTATATCTATGTATGTATATTATATATATATGTAGGTATGGGTCTGTGTGTACATATCGAGTGTGTGTTTGCCCGCTTCAGTATTGAAAGTGCTAAAATACTCTGAGGTGGCCTTAAATTGTTACATTGATCATTAACTGATAGCGTTATGGATCAGTGGTTCTTACTTCATTGACCACTATTGTGAGAGACATGTAGTTTCTCGTGCTCGGCGGTGTTGACTTCGCACGAAATAATTGCGTCTGCAATATTATATTATTCTGAATCGGAGTCTAGTGGATCAGAACCGTGTGGAGCTTCCTATAGGTGAGTCGAATATTTATTTCTCCGTAGTTGTACCCTGCCGGGGCCGGTCATATTTTATGTAATTTACCGATCCTCGCCGTAAGCCGAAATATGTTATAAAAGGCTGTATTAAATTGGTTCTAGGATTATTCACGATTGATCCAGGGCATCTTATTGCTGTTGCGATAGGATGCTATGGCCTAATCGTGATCTTTCGGCTTGGGGCGAGTTTCGGTGGCCCGATGGATTGTACCCCCCCCCCCCCTCTCCTTTTATGGCATTAGCTTGAATGTACAGACGTGAATACTGAGATAACGCTACCCTCAGTGAATATTTAGCAATATTTAGGAGGGTAGGTGGGTCACAAATAATGAAGTAACCCTTCTGCTGGGTGACATGTGAAAGTAAATATTTGGTATTGCCGTATCTTGGACTCCCCTTCTTTAGTTAAGGGTAGTAGTCATGTAGTCTGGTGTGCATATTTTAAGGCGGCATAAGTGCCAGATTGTAGGGTTTTTCCCCCTCTTTAGTAGGGGACGTAACTATTTTATGAGGAATTATGATCTCACCTTGAAGGGTGAATGAAATGAGTTGGTCTGTACAACTTGAATGTAAATCTGAATGTACTGCTGAATTGTGGGAGGGTAGAGACGATTTGGGGATTTGTGAATAAATTTGCTAATAATTTAGTGGAATTGTTTTTTTTTTTTGTATTTTTAATTCCTATTCTGTTTCAGAGTCCTAGTCCTAACATATATCTTAACACAAAACACGGTTTAAGGGTGGATTGGAATCATAGGAAGATGTTTGTTCCTTGGTTGACTGTTGTGGCGAGGTTCTCGGTAAGGGCTCACTTATTGTAAGTGAGTCCGGCCCGAGAACAGCGGCACAGCACGGGTGCCAGGGTAGTCTGGAATAATTTTGTAGAGGTTCTAGGTGATTGATTACGCTAACTAATTTTCGGTTTGAAATTGCGAACTTGTAACTAACCCCTCGACAACAAATCTGTGCTATGGCTAGACCTTGTTTGGCTTTGTGGCGTGGCTCTCGGCCGGAACTCACTTCATGTAAGTGAGTTCGGGGCCGAGAGACTCGACACAAAGTGAGAGCAGGGCGGGGTGGGTCGAGTTTCGCTACAGATTTTTGGCGTCGCCGACAGGATAATTTTTGTATTCGACAGGATAATTTTTGTATTCGACAGGATAATGTTTGTATTCGACAGGATAATTTTTGTATTCGACAAGATAAATTTTTATTTTCAACAGAATATAATTTTAACCGATTAAATTTGGTTTGGCAGAGTAAATTTGAACCAACGTTTTGGATTGAAGGGTTGTGTGATTGAATCCGAGATATTTATATCCTAGTGACCATAATTTGTTAGGAATGTTGTAGGACTAAAATTGGACTCCTTGTTGTGAATTAATGTAATTGTTGGGGGTGTGGTCCTTACATATATACAAAATGGCTAGTGGAATTAGTAAAGAGCTAGGTGATTATATGTATGCCTCGGAGGCCTTGACCGCTGATATGACCTCCAAAGGTGCTAGATCGAAGAAATTACGTAATATTCCTCCTACTCCTGATCCTACCCCTGATGGGAAGTTTAATAAGGTTGATGAAGTTATGTTGAAATGTCAACAGTTGAGTGACGAATTGCAGAATTCTATTGTTGAGTTAGGTGACCAAACGGAGGATTACGCTGCAATCTTTGATACACCTGGGACGGTTTCGACAGGGGCCTCTGTGCGTCGAACTTCTGCAGGGCGTGCGGTTGATATGATGGGATTGCCCAGGGTGGTTCAACCTAAGAAAATTCCTGGGGAGAATCCGAAAGTATCGAGTTTGCCTAGACATCAGCATGGGGCAAGAGTTATACAGTCTGACGATAGGCATGGTGAGCAAGCTTATCCACGTAAACCGATTGTTACGCCCGATACGTTTAATGGAACCACCAGTGTAGCTGATTGGTTATCCCATTTTGAGAAATGTGTTGGGATTAACCAGTGGTCTGAAGACCGGGCTCGTCAATTTTTAGTGGTATCTTTAAGGGGCGCTGCCTTGCAGTTTTATGAAGATTTGGACCCGGAAATCAAATCCAATTCTCATAGAGTTATGCAGAGTTTGCGCGATCGTTTTGATCCATTTAAGGGGACTGCAATATATAGGGCCCAATTAAGGTCTAGACGTAGGTCACAGCGAGAGACTTTGCCTGAGTTAGCGGGAAGTATTAGACGCTTGGTGAGAAAGGCGTATCCAGGGGTTCCCCTCGATGTTAGGGATGACTTGAGTAAGGATAGTTTTATTTCCGCGTTGACGGACAATGAAGTTAGGATGCAAGTGTTGAGGGCTAAGCCTGAAACCCTTGATGCGGCAGTGCGTGCTGCTTTAGATGAGGAGTCGTACAAGAAGGTAGAGGTACCTTCTTCAGTTGGTGTAGTTGGGGAATCGGAAATTTCTAGTGAAATTGGTGCATTAACCCAGGCGGTCGAAAGTTTGCAGGAACAATTGAAAGAAATGCAGGTTGAGCAAAATAAATTGCGAGAAGAACTTTTCAGGCAGGATCGTGGTCAGGATAGGGATAGTTTTTAGAGGTCGTTTGGGCCGAGGTGGTTATGGAAATGGTAGAGGTAGGAATAGAGGTAGAGGTAAAGGTGACTGGTCCCATAGGTCCAATTTAGATAACAATCAGGATTTAAACGGGTAAAGACTGAGGTAGGGGTCGAACCTCAGTCTGTGATAGAAAGGACCCTCCCATCAGAGAGTATCGGTCATAGTTATCTGACTCTTAAGGTCTTGAATGAAAATGTTAAGTTCCTACTGGATACTGGTTCAGCGGTAAGCTTAATCAGTACCAGAGTGTTGCATGAAACTTTAGGTATTGAGCAGTCTCGAGTTAGAGAGGCTCCTCGTAGTGTTTTGGGGGCGAATGGGCAGCCCCTTGATTTAAAGGGGTTGGTGGATTTGCCTGTAACTGTTGGTAAGTATCAATATGTTCAAACATTTTACGTGGTTAATCTGTCCTTTGATGCAATTCTGGGAATTGACTTTATGAATAAAACTAATTCAGTGATTTCTTTGCCGGACAAAACTGTTATGATCCAAGGGGTTAAATTTTCCCTTGAGTTTTTGAAAGAAAATGATAAAATTCACGTATTATTGATTGAGGGATTGACAGTACCTCCCTTTTCTGAAGTTATAGTGCAGGGCCGAGTTGACGGTCCACCGGTTGGACAGAGCCTGTGTGAACCCGACCCAGGGTTCATGAAAGGTCATCACGGATTAATGTTGGGACGAAGTGTTGTTGATGTTAGTCAGCCGGAAGTTCCTGTTAGGCTGATAAATGTTTCTCAGACCCCTCAAAAGTTAAAAGGTGGTGAGTCTGTGGCTGGTCTTGAGAATGTTGACATTTTAGGTGAACAAATTAAGGAGGCTTCCCCTTCGGATGATGGGAAGTTCTCTTTGTTACAAACCTATGACAGAGCGGTTTTGACTGGAAATCAAGCGGAACAGGTCAATGATTTTTTAGAGAAGAACCGCGACGTATTTATACAGTTCGAAGGTGATTTGGGCCGCACTGATCTCATTCGGCATGATATTTGTACGGGTGACCATCTTCCTATTAAACAGCGGGCATATCGGCTCCCTTTTCACAAAAGGCGCGAGGTTGAGCAGCAGATAGATGTTATGCTTAAGCAAGGGGTAATTCAACCTTCCTCTAGTCCTTGGGCGGCTCCTATAGTTTTAGTTAAAAAGAAAGACAATAGTTTTCGTTTCTGCGTGGACTACCGTAAATTAAATGCCATTACAAAAAAAGATGCCTATCCTTTGCCCCGTATAGATGAGAGTTTAGAGGGTATGGCGGGGGCACAGTGGTTTTCCACTCTAGATTTGGCTTCTGGATACTGGCAAATGGAGCTAACTCCTGATGCCCGGGAGAAAACGGCTTTTACTACTGGCGTTGGGCTCTATCAATTCACGGTCCTCCCTTTTGGGCTCTGTGGCGCTCCTGGGTCCTTCGAGAGGCTCATGGAGCTAGTTCTCAAAGGGCTACACTGGAAGACTTGTCTCATATATCTTGATGACGTCATCATATATGCGCGGTCTTTCCAGGAGCATATTGAACGATTACAAGAGGTTTTTACTAGAATAAGGTCTGCAGGATTAAAATTGAAACCTTCTAAGTGTGCGTTGTTTAGACGTCAGGTTTCATATTTAGGTCACATTGTTTCCGCGTCGGGTGTGTCAGCTGACCCGGAGAAAATTGCGCGCGTAAAAGATTGGCCTGTTCCGACTTGCTTGAAAGATCTTCGAAGTTTTATCGGGTTATCCGCGTATTATTGAAAATATGTCTCACACTTTTCTACTTTGGCTAGTCCTTTGACCAAATTGACTCGTAAGAATGAAAAATTTGTTTGGGGCGAGGCCCAACAGGAGGCTTTTGAGATATTAAAAGACAAATTGTGTCAAAGTCCAATTTTGGCTTACCCAAATTTTGAGCACGAATTTATTCTTGACACGGATGCGAGTGATTTTGCCTCTGGTTCGGTTTTGTCACAGATTATAGAAGGCAAGAAGCAAGTAATAGCTTATTTCAGTAAAACTCATTCCCAACAAGAGAGAAATTATAGTGTTACTAGGAAGGAGTTGCTGGCAGTAATTAAAAGTGTTAAACACTTTAGACATTTCCTCATTGGCAAGCATTTTACGCTGCGAACCGACCATGGGTCCCTGCAGTGGTTGTTTAATTTTAAGGAACCGGTTGGGCAGGTGGCGCGTTGGCTGGAATATCTCAGTGGGTTCGATTTTATGACGGTTCATCGTCGCGGTGAACAACATAAGAACGCAGATGCGCTGAGTAGGATTCCTTCCTGTAACAAACATGATATTAACACTGTTGAGTTTGAGTCTGCAATTCAATTGACTAAGGAAAGTCAGGGGGCTGATCCCCTTATTAAAAAATTTCTCGAAATGAAGAAAACGGGCGAGAAACCTGGACTTGAGAAATTAAAAGGAGAATCTCCGGAGCTTCAGAGGTATGTGAGTCAGTGGGAACAATTTTTAGTGGAAAATGACATTCTTCTTCGAGAGTGGACACAAATAGGGTCCCCCAGCAAATTTTTGTGGGTGGTCCCAAAAGACTTAAGAAGTCAGGTATGTAAGGAGCATCATGACTTTTTAGTGGGTGCACATTTGGGCGTTCATAAGACATATTCTAAAATTCGAGAGCGTTTCTTTTGGATAGGTTTGCGTCGGGATGTAGAACTCTGGGTTCAGTCTTGTCCGAATTGTCAGTGTCGTAAGCCACCGGGCAAGACCAGTCGAGCTCCTATGGTAACAGATAAAGTTTCGGAGCCTATGGAACGAATTGCTTTGGATATTTTGGGGCCATTACCTGAATCCGTTCAGGGTAATATTTACATTTTAGTTATATCAGATTATTTCTCCAAATGGAGGGAGGCTTTTGCTATCCCCAATCAAAGGGCAAGTGCAGTAGCCGATGTGGTAATTCGAGAGTGGATTAGTCGGTACGGAATGCCGAAATTTATTCATTCAGACCAGGGGTCAAATTTTGAATCTGATTTGTTTCAGGAAGTTTGCCGCTATTTTGAAATTAAAAAGACTCGTACCTCTCCCTATATGCCCCAAAGTGATGGCCAAGTTGAGAGGTTTAATAGAACTTTGGCGGCTATGTTAGCTTGCTTTGTAGAGGATAATCATGGCGACTGGGAATACTATCTTCCATTCGCCATGATGGCCTATAGAAGTGCCAAACATGAGACGACTGGGTTTACTCCCTTTAGTGTCATGTTTGGTAGAGAAATTACTTTACCTACAGAGTTAATCGCTGGTAAGATTCCTGATAGGGATTGGGCTCCCTCTCAATATGTTAGCGATTTGGAAAGTCGTCTAGCCCAAATATTTCAATTGGTCTCGTTGAAATGTGAATCCGAGATTAAGAGAAGAAAGAAAATATATGACAAGCAAGTTTTCGGCAAACCTTTTACCGTTGGGGATAGGGTCTGGCTTTATTTACCTAGAGTAAATAAAGGTCAGACCTCAAAATTTGCAAAATTTTGGGTTGGTCCCTACATCATAAAAAGCAAACTCTCGGACGCAAATTACCTTGTGGTTCGCGTCGGAGGAGGTAAACCCCAGGTTGTACATTTCAACCGGTTGAAGAAGTGTTTTTCACGTAATTTAAATTTGGGTGCCCCCATTGCTCCCACACCTGATAGTCCTATCGAGAGTAATGTTGACCGGCCCTCGGTGGGAGATCCTGAGGGGAGAGAGACGTTCGACGGGAAAGCTCCGACTAGTAGGCGTGGTCGTACCCTCCGGCGACCACGTCGACTAGGTTCTCAAGACTTTGTTTTTTATTAAGTATTTTTTTTCTTTCTCTCTGCCTGACACCACACTTGGTATTTGAGTTAAGTGGCAGTTCTCGGGGGCCTGAATATATATATATTTTGTTGAGCGCAATAAAATGTAAAAATTTGATATTATATTTAGCGCTCATGTATTGGCCTCCGAGGTGGTGCTGCCTTTGAAGTGTATTTAGTGTGGAACCAAATTTTCATGTAGATAATGGATAGATGAGCATTATTGGCTTGTCCATAATACGAGCTTTGTTGCATTATTTTAAATTGCGTCATTTCCCTGGTGTGGGGAGTTGCCGTATTGTATTGGTTCCGAGAAATTGGGGTTTTTTTTATTGGCTGTTGGAAATGGCAAATACAAGTGTGGTCGTCAAATTTCTATACCTGTTAAGATTTTTCTTAAACCCGCTGACCGGTTTGTTTTTTTATTTCGGTACGCAGGAGGGTTGGGATGTTAATAATTGGGGGGTTTTCGTGCGCGTGTGTATGGAGGGCGGTGAGAGTTATATGTTAGGGTACGATTCGGAATATAAGAGTTATGGAAGTTAAGGCACCGGTGCCAAGTATAATTGGATTTTTTTTTTTTTTTTTCGCGAGAGATGTGTCCGTGGTAGAAAATAAATCAATTGACGGGTCAGCTTGGTTGGAGAAATTATCTTTCGGGAAATATTGAAATGGTTGTCCTTTTTAGTTGCTGGGTCCTCATCTTATCTATGTAGAATTATTGTATGAACAAAGATACTGTTCTGTTTGTAAATTTTCTTCTTGTAGCATTATGGCTTTAATAATGGGCCATTCCTTTATAAGAAGACTTGCAGCATGGTCAGGGGAAATACCTGGACGTCTGAGTTCGCTGGAAGCATATGGTGTTCCTGGTGCAACTATCCAACAACTTGAATGGATTTGTGTGGAGAGTGCAGAGACCGTACTTGTGCAGGTTGGCGAAAATGACATTGACTGTGATACTTTTTGTTTTTCACATTTTAAACTTTCTGTCGAAAGACTTTTAGAGAATTTGTTACGCCAAGGCGTTAAAAAAATTATCATTCTAGGACTGTTTCCTCGTGTGAAGACCAGAGTGTCTGGTATTGTGTACGAACTCCGTAGAGTGGCTGTCACCCAGTTTTACGAAACACTTAGAAGGTCTAATGTATTTAATAAAGCCTTATTTAAGGTGTCACGTTTACATTTTGCACGAGATGGTGTGCATTTGAATAACCTGGGTCAATGTCAATACCTAAAATACCTTGCTTTGGTCTTGGAGGAGCAGTGCTCCGTTGAATAAAGGTTCTACAAATAATCTTACCAATTTCCCGGGGAAATTGTGTGAAAGCTGAATGCTTTAGAATAAATGACATAAAAAGAATTGTATGTGCCTGATAAAGGTCATTACATCCAGAAAGTGAGATGAGTTCCTTGAGAACTTTCAGTTGTAATAGAAAAGATTTAATATTCCTTTGTTTTGGAAAGATAACCTTGAACTAAACTGGGTTCTAGATGGGACCATTATAAATATTGTCATCGTTTTATGCTTGAATGAGCTCAATCTGACGCTTACATCTCCTGTTGCATGACCTCGTCGGCTTCAGGCAGTGCAGACCCTGTACGTGGGTCAGTGCTGGTCGGGGACTCATTTCGGCCTAAAGCTATGACTGATTTCCTAAACGGAACCCCAGTTGGATGGATTTAAGGTGAATTATTTAAATAGTGATTTATTAATTTTTTTAAAACGAAAATACATAGAAATTATGAAGAAAAATTTATGTGTTTTATGAGGAACCAGCGACTACTTTTATTCAGCCAACAACTATTTCAATTCAACTAGCAATTATCTGGCTATTTTTTTTTAAATGGCCAGTATGACAAAATCTACTACCTTTGTTTGCGGAGGGGTGTATATATCTTTCCCCTTTTCCATTTTCCTCTCCTATCTTTTTCAACAGGGACGTTGAATCTCGGGGTGGGGGTACAAAAAAGTGGAATTGTACAATAAGGGACACACACACGGTGTGTGCACAGTGGCCTATATCTATGTATGTATATTATATATATATGTAGGTATGGGTCTGTGTGTACATATCGAGTGTGTGTTTGCCCGCTTCAGTATTGAAAGTGCTAAAATACTCTGAGGTGGCCTTAAATTGTTACATTGATCATTAACTGATAGCGTTATGGATCAGTGGTTCTTACTTCATTGACCACTATTGTGAGAGACATGTAGTTTCTCGTGCTCGGCGGTGTTGACTTCGCACGAAATAATTGCGTCTGCAATATTATATTATTCTGAATCGGAGTCTAGTGGATCAGAACCGTGTGGAGCTTCCTATAGGTGAGTCGAATATTTATTTCTCCGTAGTTGTACCCTGCCGGGGCCGGTCATATTTTATGTAATTTACCGATCCTCGCCGTAAGCCGAAATATGTTATAAAAGGCTATATTAAATTGGTTCTAGGATTATTCACGATTGATCCAGGGCATCTTATTGCTGTTGCGATAGGATGCTATGGCCTAATCGTGATCTTTCGGCTTGGGGCGAGTTTCGGTGGCCCGATGGATTGTACCCCCCCCCCCCCCCTCTCCTTTTATGGCATTAGCTTGAATGTACAGACGTGAATACTGAGATAACGCTACCCTCAGTGAATATTTAGCAATATTTAGGAGGGTAGGTGGGTCACAAATAATGAAGTAACCCTTCTGCTGGGTGACATGTGAAAGTAAATATTTGGTATTGCCGTATCTTGGACTCCCCTTCTTTAGTTAAGGGTAGTAGTCATGTAGTCTGGTGTGCATATTTTAAGGCGGCATAAGTGCCAGATTGTAGGGTTTTTCCCCCTCTTTAGTAGGGGACGTAACTATTTTATGAGGAATTATGATCTCACCTTGAAGGGTGAATGAAATGAGTTGGTCTGTACAACTTGAATGTAAATCTGAATGTACTGCTGAATTGTGGGAGGGTAGAGACGATTTGGGGATTTGTGAATAAATTTGCTAATAATTTAGTGGAATTGTTTTTTTTTTTTTGTATTTTTAATTCCTATTCTGTTTCAGAGTCCTAGTCCTAACATATATCTTAACACAAAACACGGTTTAAGGGTGGATTGGAATCAAAGGAAGATGTTTGTTCCTTGGTTGACTGTTGTGGCGAGGTTCTCGGTAAGGGCTCACTTATTGTAAGTGAGTCCGGCCCGAGAACAGCGGCACAGCACGGGTGCCAGGGTAGTCTGGAATAATTTTGTAGAGGTTCTAGGTGATTGATTACGCTAACTAATTTTCGGTTTGAAATTGCGAACTTGTAACTAACCCCTCGACAACAAATCTGTGCTATGGCTAGACCTTGTTTGGCTTTGTGGCGTGGCTCTCGGCCGGAACTCACTTCATGTAAGTGAGTTCGGGGCCGAGAGACTCGACACAAAGTGAGAGCAGGGCGGGGTGGGTCGAGTTTCGCTACATGAACACTGATTGAATCCGAGATGCCTTGTTAGTTTGTGAACACTGATTGCATCTGAGATGTCTTGTTAGTTTGAACGTTATTTATTTATTTATTGATGTTTAAGGTCACATATGTATGCACAATGGCTAATCATGACCGTGACAGTTTTACGGGTGGAGGAAGCCGGAGTACCCGGAGAGAACCACCGAGCAACGACGAGCAGCTGCCAGCTCCCCAACATCGCAACCCCGCACTGCAGCACAGGCAGGGTTAGATTGGTTGAAGAAATGTGTACCATCGACGTGCAGTACGCCTTAGTGCACGGCGTCATCGTGCCCCCACGCGGGCAATGGAGAGGAAGTGTCTTGCCCAAGGACACAACGCGGTTGCCGCAGGTGGGATTCGAACCGAGGACCTCTCGGCGTGCAGCCTGCACCTCCACCTACTGAGCTACCGCGCTCCCCCTAGTTTGAACGTTGACTGAATGTGAGATGCCTTGTTAGTTTGTGAACACTGGTTAAACCTGAGATATTTTAAAAGTTTTTTTTTTCGTGCTGCGGTTTTGATTTGGCAATCCAGTTACAACCAGATTGTCAAAAAAGATCACTTGCGGGACCACACTTACGGAATAGCCAAGTTGAACGACACTTTCAACAGCCAGTCACCTCGCGTCGGGCAGTTTTACGAGTGGAATCCGGGGTTCCCGGAAAGAACCACCCAGCTACGGCGAGCAACTGCCAGACTCCTCAACGTACTAATTCCGCTCAAGCACGCTGAGATTGGTTGTCTTTTCTAATATCATCGACACTGGTGGTAATGCCAGTCATGACTTAAAGCTAAGATTAATATTTACATCTTAGATTACAATTATGATAAACCGAACATAATATGTCAACGTCGCCTTGTTGTAGAAAAATGCGATGCTGGTTGTTTTCGATTTCCAACAGGTAAAGCCCTCAAAAAATACATACGTTTCTGCATTAAGAGACCAAACTGATTTGTTTTGCCCGGACTACAGTTCTGTGATAACAATGCGCCCTCTTTCTCGATCCGTCGCGACAGAATTATTCCACTGGTTTGCGATTTCAAAAACTAAATTTTCGAAACCAAAACTGAATCAAGAAAAACAAAAAACATTAGCATCAGGGATTTAATTGTTTCTGATTCATTTCTAATACGTGTGATTCAACAGCGCTGTTGGGAGGTAAGCAGACAGATAGTCTCTACTCAGTCGCGAGCCATTCGAAATTCTATGTCCGTTTTTTTTCAGATCACTGTTCTGTATAATGTATACATAGTGCGGAGTTTGATTCAACCCATGACTGAATACAATTAATACCACCCTTCCCCACAATGCACATTTTTCATCTACAACCTGTATATAATAACATATTTTCATCACAAATACCGTATTGGTGAAATATGATCTTTAATTTGCTTCCACACGCCCATGAATGAGACTAACCTCTATCTTTCAAGTTGTGAGTTAAAACTTGCACGATTATAGTGGGCTTGCCTTAACATGCTCAATCATAAAATAATACCTGCTTTCACAAAGTGATTCCCCAACCAACAATGTAGTTATTCAGCTAGCCAAGACTTGATGGAAATATTTTAAAAAGAAAACAAACAATTTCCATCAAATTACATACAAGTAAGCCCCCGGGGATAGTGCGTAAGGAATTGGGAAAAATAATTCACCAAAGGAATATTAATCCTTTAAACATGAAGGGCCTTTTTCGGCACGAGAACATGATGCGTCATAACTGTAATAAGTAGGATGGGTGCAAAGTGAATGTGTGAATGTGTGGGGTAGACCAATCAATATTTTCAACGTGCAGTCTCAAGGACTACCCAAACCAATATAATGAATATGGACTATACCAAATGCTGCCACTGTGTTGGCATGGAAGATACCACTATGGTTCAAAGAGTTAACCGCTTTTGTGCAAATAAAATATTGCGCCACAGCCATTTTGGCTTTATAAATGGCAGCTGAACGACTTAAAAGCTACTGAATGTAATAGACGACTGGGCTTCCTACCAGTTAAAGATGAGCTCGATGTAGTTTGTATAGATTTCATGAATGCCTTCAGTAAGGTCCACCACTGCAGTCTAATAGAAAAGAAATACAACCAAATGGCATATGGCATAAAACACAGTAGTCTGTGTGACAGAATAAACTATCCGATCAAATTAAAGGCAAAGAGTTCATTTGAATACTGCGATTTCGAATTTAGCACCTGTTAACAGATACCCTCTCTTAGGACCAATACTCTTTATCAAATTTATTAATGGACAACAGGGTGGTGTTGCTTCAAAAACTGATGATACTCAAATAAAAAGACAAATAAACACATGAGGTAAAGAAAAAAATTATGCAAACTGATCTGATGTAGCTGTTTGATCGGTGAAACAAATCGACTATTGAAATTCCATCCCGACAATTTTAAATGCATCCACCTGAAGGAAGAACAAGGTAAGCAACAACAAGTGTACAGCATGCCTACATAAAGTGGGAAACAGATATCACTAGAAATTGTCAACAACGAATAGGATCTAGGATTAGAAATGGTTCCAGAAAATAAAATGGAAAGGCTAGATTATTTGATTATTTTTTGATGTCTTCGGATCTACAGGTTTGTTTCCGAAATGCTGATTTCAAGGCACGAAACAAATCTGATCACAGTCCTGTGAGCATTCTGCTTTCGTTCATCAACCCAAGGAAAGGGGTTTATAGAAATTCAGTAATACTCTCCTGGTCGATCCCTAACATGTTAATTCAATAAAAGAAGTCATATCGGAGACAATCAAGCAGTACAGTGCATACAACACTCCAAACACAACCTATAATAATTTTATTATAATTGACCTCCTTTGTTTGGGAAGCACTGAAGTTGACGATACGCGGTGATACTGTAGCTTGCACGACATACCTGAAACAAAATCAATATGTGAAATAATCCGAAGTCGAAAAGAAACTAAAAGATCTTACAACAGAATTTCAAAACGGTGATTTACACGTCTCTGCAGAAATCGAAAATTCAGAATTGGAACTAAAAACTATTCGTGATAAAAAAAATGAATCGTATGATATTGGGAACAAAACTAAAATAGAAGACAAAAACCATCAAAGTATTTTTGTAACCTAGAAAAGTATTTTACTAACAAAATAACGACAACATCAGTAAAATCTGACGGATTCGAAATTGGACACTTGAAAGAATTTTTTTACCGAGCAGAGATATTTTACTAAAATTAATAGTTTTCAAAAGTGGCTCCCTCAACCCAAGACAATAAAACACAGGGCCAGTTCTTTGACGTTACCAACCTTTTTCTCAAATTTATTGACAAGGATGAAAGTGACGTATTAGGAGACCCTCTATCCAAAAGGGAAAGCCTAGCAGCACTTAAGGCAATTGAAAATAATAAATCACCAATATCTGATGGTTTCACAATTGAGTTTTATAACATTTTTGCAAGAACTTTGGATCATGTCAAGTACGGCCACTAAGCCATGGTTTGTATCAAATGAACTCTCGATAACACAGAAACGTGGTATTATAACGTGTGTCCCAAAGCAGAATAAATCAAAAATGTATTTATAAACCCGGCGATCAGTATCACTAATTAATACGGATGTAAAGATAGGCTCGACTTCTATAGCAAATCGTTTTTAACTGTTTTACCAGAACTTACCTCGGGCATTCAATTAGGCTTAATGAATGAAAAATACACTGGAAAAGCTACTCGATTAACTTTTTATTTGTTAAGAAAATGCAAATACCTTAACATACCTGGCATCTTCACTCTAATCAGGCTTTAAAAAGACTTTTGACTCCCTCGAGTGGTTCTTCGTTTAGAAAACACTAAAATCTCCCAATTTCGGTGCATTAATCTTACAGTGGTTTTCCAATTCACCAGTGTATGCAGGTGTGTTATAAATAATGGTCACTTAGTTTAGGCCATGGTGTAAGACATGGTGACCCACTTTCGCCGTCCCTTTTTATTCTTTACGCTGAGATCATGAGTGCAGCACTGAAATATAACTCACATAAACGGCATCTCTATAAACAGATCAGAATATCTAATGAGTCAATATGCAGATGAGTCAATACATTTTTAAAGGACGATGGCTTCTCATTAAACAATGCTCTGAATACAGTAAACCCAATTTCCCTGGTATCCGGACTTGAAGAAAACCTTGCTAAAACGCAGGTGATATGGATAGGTCAAAAAAGGTAGTAGAGAGAAGATACAGAGAGAACAGGTAGTTGAACGGAACTAGATGTAACGTTTTCCATTTTAGGTAATTAGGGCAATTTGTTTGATAAAAAATAATACTAAAATGGGAAACAATCAAACTTTAGTAAAGGATTGGTCTTTCCGAAAACTAACATTACTTGGTAAAACCACAGTGGAAAAAAACCCTGGCGCTGCCAACCTTAATACATTATTTGTTAGTTCTTCCACCAGAGACAAGTTTTAATATATTACAGTCACTTTTTTAAAACTTTGCTTGTGGAATGGACAAACGAGAAAATAAAGCATTGTGTTGTGACTTTTTATCTGGAAAATGGCAGTATAAAATTTCCCCATATAAAAACATATCGACTTTTTTAAAAAAATGTGTTGGATCAAGAAGTTGTTTGATCCTACTGTTCTCGCTCCTTGGAAAACACTTGTTGATGACTTTGAAAAAAAAACTGCAGCTATGAAATTTGGCATCTTCACAAAAAGGCATAGAAATTGTAGCAAAAAGTACAAATAAATTCTGACAGGATATTCTAAATTCATGGTCACAATTGGATGCGCAACTAACACTAAGTGAGTCGTCGGAGGAAGGCTTCTCCGAAACCCTATTGCATAACAACATAATTGTAATAAAAAATAAACCTTTTAATAATAAAAAACTGGTCTGGAAAAGATATCTAATTTCATAATGATATCGTAAATGATGACGCAAACTCGCTTACATTACACGAATTTTGAAAGATATCCAACATGACCACACCTTTGACTGTCACCAGATTCCAAAAGTGGAAAACGTGCAGAGCCGAAACATCACACTGCTAAACGGTTGTCAGAAAACATGTAAAACCTTTCATCCATTTTTTTAGAATTAGTAGCTATGAACTCTTTCCACATGCAGAGCACACTTTTAGATACCAACCTACAATCAGAAGATTGGGAGATGATATATGTAAAGGATATCTAATGTTTCTGAGAGGATATCGAAAATTATCTCACGAGTGACCGATACAAATGTTTATTTTTCGCGAGCTCTTGCGCGAGCGAAAATAACCATTTGTCTCGGCACAAGTTAGGTAATTTTCGGTTTCCACTCAAAAAACACTACATTTTCTTTTTATTATATGCTGCTTTTTATACGAATCTGATAATTCCACTAGTTTCAACTCTGAACTGATGCATTAAAGTTAATAGTGCATTGAATCATTGAAACAAGGAAGTGATTTGAATGATACTCGGAACAGATAGCGTCTTAAAATTCAATTCAGGTCTTAGGTTTCTAGTCCAAATATGGCATGAAAGTCCGTAATATACGTTTTTGGTTTGATACGTCCTTTGAAAGGACGTACCAAATCAAAAACTTATATACTGAGTCAAGAAAGAAAGTATAATAGAAACAAATGGGAAAAAAGCATAAAGAATGAAATGTAATAGTTCTTATGTTGCATGGATGTGGACAAGAGGTCGTGCAAAGAGTTTAATGGCATGTTGTTGTTGTCCACCCAACCGTATACAATTTTTCTACGGATCTCAAAATAGCACGTGCTACCCGAGAATGTCAAGGTGAATGGGCGACAGACTATTTTCTTTGTCTTGTGTTATGTTAGAGAGCCTAGGTTATTGAGAAAACACGCTAGTTTCTGTCTACCGACATTTCAAAAAATGCCAAGATTAACATTGGTATGCGTGAGGCTGGGACACCTCCAGATGAGCACGCTTCTGAGTTCATAGTCACTGTGGCCGCTATTTACCGTCTCATTGGAAGGCATAGAACCTACCGCGTGCAGGTCGATCAAGAGTTATGATTCCTGAACAAGACCGACATATTTTGACGTCTCACTCGTGTGATCGCTTCCTCCCGGCGACGCAGACAGCATCAATTACCCCTGATAGAACTAACAATTTAATCTGTGCACAAACTGTCTGCAACAGACTCGCTGAACACGACGTCCCTATCACCGACCAGTCCTTACCCAACGCCATCGTACGGTCAGAATGGAATGGGTACGTCAGCGTGTTCGTTGGACTCAGCAACGTTGGAGCACAGTTCGTTTTAGTGATGGGCCAGTGTCGCTACAGAGTTCCTCCAGGAGCAGAACTTCACTACACTGCCTTCGCCAGCACTAAGTCCAGCCCATTGTGAAGTCACATATCGACCTAAATTGACATACCACCTCGACCCAAAATTAAATAATATCCCACGGCGTGTAATAAAGGCAGATCGTCAGGGTTTTATAGAATAGGTTTTCAGGACACTACTCTGACAGATTTGTTCCACCCTCCCTAGTATTTAGTATTAAGCATACTTAAGATACTCAACCAACTGGTTAGATGTCTAGATTCTTCCAATCGGAAGCACAACGGGTAACATAGATAAGTACCCTACATCCTCATAATATTTCCGATGATAATGATATAAGGTAAATCCGTGCGACCCAAAGTCTATTCACTAATTCGTTACACTATGCCTTCAAAACCTCCGTATTACACCATCAGTTATCAACCCATGCGCCTGTACCAGCAAATCTCAAGAGTGTTCCGGCCCAGTCATTGGTACAAAGGCGCTTAGTGAATGCTATTGTAGAACGATTTAAACAGAAAGCATTATACTGCGCCCTTAAGGGGACGACCAACCTAACTTTGGTCAAATTTCATGCAATTTTCTTTCAAGTCTAAAAAAAGCCCAAAATGAAAAACCCCAATAAATTATATACCAAAACTCTTGGAATGAAACATAGAACGTGTGGAAACTGAAATTTGCCATGGAACTGCCGCCATGTGTAAATAGCACCACCTGAAAGTCTGCTATGGCATAAGTAAGAGAACAAAAGTTTTACAATAAAATACCTCAAAATAAAATAACAGCTGTATTCTATAAACATTGAAGTACATACTCGAAGAAATCTTTTCCTAATTCATGAAAGTAATAAAGATTGAGACCAAATGTTATAAGTGGAGTGCTCAGTGATTGACGGCAGACATTTTCTTTTGTTTATGTTTTGATTTGGGGAGTTCAACAAAGGTCCACTTGAAGGAGTCCACCAGAAGAAGTATGGAAGGACAAAAGAGTGTCTCCCAATATAAAGATGCATGTGTCACTGTGGTGGTTTGGAAAGAAACTATGATATTCTCCTATGAAGAATGCACTGCAATGTCAAATATTGTAGTTGAATAAATATATTTACCCCTTGCACTGTAACCCCTTTTATCCCATGCATCAATTTGATAGTGATTAAATTGTTAAATTTGTCTGGTTTATCAATAAGTATAATAGTTTTGTTTACTCTTGGACACCAATATACTCATGATATATGTTGGAGAAGAAATAAGGGTAACTGTAAGCTGTCACTGCAATTAACCATCTAATGTACTTAAAAGTACATTGTTATTCAAAACACATTAAATCAAGCTTACATAACCATAACTGCATGTACTTTCCCCAAGGAGGCTTATTGGCATATTGAGATCAGAAGGGCACATCCAGAGGGTCTCACATATTTATTTCAAGAACGCAGTATACAAAACAACCCTCAAAAGGTGACAAGTTAGCTCCATTTGACACAAAAAATTCCCTGGGGGGGGGGGGGGGGGGGGCTCTCTTCCTTGTTTGACTCTACCTCCGGCACTCAAGGCATATGCCTTTTTTCTCAAAGTTTAACTATTTTTTTCTTTTTGAAGATCCTGGCCACACATGTTCCAAACACTATCAGACATAAAATACCCACCTTATCAATTCATAATTTCAGTAAAATAAAAGGAATTATCAATTTTAATTAATTTATGGATAATGGGAAATATTCTTTCGCCTTCTCGTACTATTAATTACCACAAACAATATCGGTTTGATGCGGACAAACGAAACTGAACACATGTGGTCTGGTTAAAAAGTAACTCGGCATGGACAATGAAAAAATTGCGAATATTTCGTGCATTTCATTTGTTTAAAAGCCAATTACAGCTAATTTTGACCGTGGACTCGATAATTCGTTTCGGTTTTGACCACACGGTCACGCTGACAGCAGTTATGTTTATTGTGATATGCAAATTGGGAGATAGTTTCCGGTGAAGGAGATTTGTCACACTTGTCAGTGTAAAACGTTGACAAAAGACACTGATCGACGCTTGTGTTAGTATGGTTGGTTGCAAGAAAAAACTAAATTCTCAGCATCGTCCAAACGCACCTTTTTAAAAGCGCGAATGCATCATTTTCAACCCATCTTGAATCGGTCCTTTGCAGACTTCAAACAGAGCCGCGACAAATTCCATGGTTACTAGGAAGTAAATAACTTCACCACATCGGGGGAAATCAACACGCTCAATATAGTTCCAGGTCACTTGGAATATACTTCGTGAAAAAGCGATTTCTGAAGCATTCTGCCCACTTTGTTATGAATATTGCCTTATTTTATGTGTATCGTCCGGATTTTATACACTCAGTTATTTTTTTACAAGTGGTTCATGTTATCTTTCTAGCGCGCAATAATTCAGATGTTTTGTCAACAAAAAAGTTCTGACGGCCTGTAAACACGAGAGGGAATTTCGAACCATATTTTGCAGTTATGACATTAACAGCTCAAGTATTTGCTGTCACCTGTTTGCAAATCCGCTCATACACAGTCTCGAACAAATAAAGGGCGTGATCACGTCCTTGCATTCTTACGATTGCCCAAATTGAGTATTTCTGCAAGAACCATAACGTAATCACATGACCGGAATAAACACCATTGAAACATGGCCACATCCGGAACATCCAAAATTTGTGTTGGTGTTATTACATTCAAACATCAAAACCCACCAGAGTGTGTGTCAAAAAATGCTTTCTCCGAGTCTGTAGTATGTTATCATTATAGTGAGGACAAGGCTTTCGAATTACCGATTATTTTGTGGTTTTACCGGTTCGTTACTTACGCCATTGGCAAATTAATCTTCTTCAAAATCATAAAATTCACATTTTTTCCAGAAAAAAAATTATATGTACCTTTTCTATGCACTTTACTCATTATTTTGATATATAATTTGCCTTTCCTTACTTCTCTTATCTGTTTCTGAGGCATTGGGAAAAATATCAACAAACTGACCAAAGTTAGGTTGGACGACCCCTTGATCTCAACGTAACGTCAGAAAATTGGCAAACCCAAGCTCCTGCGCCAGTAAGTCTCACGAACTTGCAAACCCAATGACAAGGTATATTATTGGGACAGAAAACGCTTAGTATCTGATTTGGCTGAACAATTTAAACGAAAATCACTACACTTCGCCCTTAAATTCAATGTGATGTTACCAAATTGGACCACCCCAGTTCACGTATAAATATATTTCCAAATTCCATGCCCTGGACTACGTGTGCTCCACATCCTGAGTTATAAAGAATCACTGAACGACTCATTAATGTTTTTTTCCCGGACACTAGAATCAATACAAATAATCCACACGATATTAAAATTATACTCATGGACTTTTACCAAACCGAAAATCCATCGCCAAGGGAAGCTACGAAAAGAATGCAAAGTCCTATAATACACACTCAACCTACCCAATTCAGTTCAATCTTGAGAATCTCACCAAAATAATACTCATTCGAGGTATTATAGTTTGCCACGCACGAGCTTTCACTGATCAGTCAGATGAACTGCTCTGATGAACTGAAGCGTTCTCGCAACCAATAAATACATATTCACGCTATGCGTGCAACACTGTGTTCTAATTTTTCAATAGGCCACATTTAACGCTTTATTTAACACGAAAAGCAGACGACACTAGCAAACAAAATTCTTGAATAACTAATGTTTTTTTCATGTTTTGTCTCAAAAAAAAATAGGTTATGATCCCTCATTGGAACGAGCTCGACGAGCTCGTTCCAAAGAGGGGTCATAACCTATGTTTGTGAAAAATGAAACAAAACAAAAAATGAAAATATAATTTAAAATTAATTGTCGGTTTTGTGAATAGCACAGGCCGGCTTTGGCCGTTACGTTGGGCAAAGGGTTAACCCACCTAATATTTGTGTCAAGTATTTTATTTCGGTACACAATTCAAACTGACAATTTTTCTTTCAAAATGCAAGTTAGCATTTAACCACTTCGATGTGTTTGGCACCACTTTTTCTTAACGAAACCAGTAAGAAAAACCCGAAGTCGTTAAATCCCCAGTTGCATTATGGTGAAAAATTGATGCTTGGAATTCAAGTATCTTTGCATCAGTATGCAGTAGATTACTGGACAAAAAAACCCACGGAGACATGGGTAAGACAGGTAGAAGCGTTCAAACATATCGATTTTCCGACAAATCGCATTCGGAATAATATCGCCGCGTGCAAATTCGCATTAAATTTCGAAAAAAAATATTAAATTAACGATCCTTCACATGTGTGCAATCTCTATTGTGTAAAAAACGAACACGCCTATATCTGTAATAACAATGCTATCAAACACAATTTTGTACTTTTTAGCTGTGCTGCAGACGAAACAAGTGATTCTGATGTGACATTTCCACGCCAGAATGGGTACTTTCGCGTTTTTTGTTTTATATATAAAACATTCTTTCTGGAGCTATGAAAACTATAAAAAAGGTTAAAAGTTTTACAACATTCTGTTGGATACTTTATTGGCTAAAAAGGTATAATTTGGTTGGACGTTCCCCCAAAAATCACAATAACTCACCTGAGCATGAGATGTACCAGCTATGAGATCCAACGCTCAATTGCCAATAAGCTAAGTGATTGGCCCGAGAAATAAATAATTGTGCTGAAGGGAAAGAGACGTGATGTCTATTTATGTTGATTTAAATTACAAACACGCTATCGATTAAAGTTGTCTTCTATTGTAAATAAATCCATTAGCATCTATTAACTCCATTGTCACTGTCATATAACGCTACAAAAGTGTCATACGCCGTCAGTTTGATAAAATATCGACTCGTGGTTTTGGTATTTAACAGAACTTGTAAAAGGAAGTCACAGTGAGGAAGTGAGTTGATGTAATTTCATCCAACACAGTAATTTGAGGAAACATTGACCTGCAGTGTACCCGGAGAGAACCACCGAGCAACTGTCAGCTCCCCAACATATTAACCCCATACAAGCAGGGTTAGCATTGTTTGAAGACAGGTGCACCATCGACGTGCAGTGCGCCTTAGAACGCCACGTCACCGTGCCCTCACGTGGGCAATGGGGTGAAGTTTCTTGCCAAAGGACACAACGGGGTGGCCGCAGGTGGGATTCGAACCGAGGAACTCTCAGCTTGCAGCCTGCACCTCTACCTACGGTCGTTTGTATTACTCTCCTTAACCCTTTACCTAACATGAAAAGCAGACGACACTTGCAAAAAAAATTCTTGAATAACTATTTTTTTTCATTTTTTGTCTCAAAAACATAGGTTATGACCCCTCGTTGGAACGAGCTCGACGAGCTCGTTCCAACGAGGGGTCATAACCTATGTTTTGGACACAAAAAATGAAAAAATAATGAAAATTAATTGGCGATTTTTTAGAATAGCGCTGGCCGGTTTTGGCCGTTACGTTGGGTACAGGGTTAATGAAAAAGTAGTTATTCCCTCTACTCGGAAATTTGGTTTATCAACGGGGCAAATCAACTACAGTTAGAACATTAGGAGTTTTATCCATAATCAGGAAACAATACGCAATTCTAATCAATACAATGTTAACACAAATATCTCATGTTGTCTGGAGTTATTTTCAGGTCATCCAGCGTTTGCCATTTGCTGTTCTGTTTTATTCATTATTTTGATTGTCTCGGGGATTACAGGAAGACATTCACAAGACTATCTCATTCCCAACAATATAAATTTATACACCTAACTATGAATTTGTAACTTTGTGTTTTCTCATCTTTACCTGCATTTGTATGCTATGAAATAAACTGAATCTGAATCTATGGACATTTCAGTATTAATTTCTAGACTGTTCCGGCAACTTTAGATTTGTACTTTTAAGTGATCAAAGGGAAATGACAAAGGGATCTGAATACGCGAATAACAAAAAAACTATAAAAATTAACACTGAAAATGCTTATGAAACATACTGCTTCAGACATAGGAAATTACAAGTACTTGGAACTTTTGGAACAGAACACCGATTTGCAGATGAGCAAAGTGCAAACGAATTTGTTATGTGAGGTTTAGAATTTATATTGAAAGTTCCCAAGACAATTTCTGGGCCAGGAAAAAATCTATCGTTTTCAAAGTCGGAAGAAAAGTAGGTGGTTCAAAATTGCCAAACCACTACAACTGTCAACACAACGACACCCCAGGCCAGTCTTTGGGCGGCAAAAATCTGATTGCATTCTTACACAGAGTTTTTGATGGAGAGTATATTTCCAAAATTTTAAATAGAAAATTCAACATCATGGTAAATATCAGACATCTATAGACATAACGTCAATATGACATTATCTAGGGGGGGGCGGAAGGGGCGGGGGGTGTTTGAAGTATTCAGTTATAGCATCTGCATTGAAGAGAGGCATCACCAACATTATAGTGTGTGAAATTCCATTGTTTGTGTATTATTAATAGACAGTTATGAATGTTAGAAAATCAGCGTTTTCAATGAAAAATTTATAAAAAATGTGGAGTGACATTAAAATGTAGAAAATGGCGATAAATAGAAAAACAAAAAAAAACAATTATCTCTTATTTTCTACTCTACAACATTATATATTATTGTGATGAATTGACGGTAACATGGTCTGAGGTTTGCGGGTCGGAGCTTATGTCCAACCGAGACAAGAAGCGTCTCGATTGAACATACGCTCCAAGCCGCAAACCTCAGACCATGTTACCGCCAACTCATCACAATAATGCATATGTTCCAATAAAACACTACCCATAGCCTAAAACATACATCGTGAATTCACGAGAGGCCTATTTACTAAACCTGTGGTCGTTAAAAGTTGCCTTATTCAAGGCAACTTTTAACGATCACAGGTTTAGTAAATAAAGCTCTCGTGTATCCATGACGGCATTTGATAAATAATCAATAAACCACATCAACTCATTCCATCTCAGTTCCAATCGTAAATCGGTTTGTAATTTAAACAGCACCTCATCCGGAACACCGCCTGCTGCACGAGTGAAAAATCCAGAAAAATTAAGCCGCTCACCAGTCAGTCCGTTGGTGAAGCAATTACGAAATGGGCGACGTCATTTCAAATATTTCGCGAATTGACGTCAGACGGTAATATTTGCCACTTGAGCCGTAAACATACAATATACTAAGCGAGCTCTCGACCAATCAGAGGAGGAGGATTTTAGTCTTGTTGGAACATACTAACATTTTATTAAAACATTGTCGACGATTATTTTTTGTAGATAGCGACGTCAATAACGTCACCTGAAAATTTAGGCATAGATTTACAATTTCCAGTGTAGGCACCACACTTTTTATGTGTTTATTTTTGTCTGAGATGCAATTAACAAATGTTGAAAGTGGGAGGCTTGATAAAAGCATTGAAATTAAATGTATAAGAAAAACGGCTAAATTGGGCGATGTTTGCGATCAAGGCGCGATATTAAAAATCGCTGCCTTAGCAAAGAACAAGAAAAAAAAATCTATATGTGAGTCAAATGTCGTCAGGATTGCTTTACAGGAATTACACATTATAAAAACTGGTAACGATAATAATAATAATAATAATAATAATAATAATAATAATAATAATAATAATAATAATAATCATCATCATCATCATCATCATAATAATATTCATAATAACAATAATAATAATAATAATAATAATAATAATAATGATGATAACAGTAGTAAACATTTATATATCTCCGAAATTAAGAATGAGTCAACATGGCATCATGCTTATTCTAAGGCGCTTAACACGAATTTAACTCATTTAGAGAGATACTGTCGTATCGAATATAGTCCTCTAAATACCTTGTTACATACATTGCTGATGTGGTCATTCAAAGACATAGCTGAATCGAAGTAAGCATCCAAGTTCCTAACTTGTCCCTTGCAACTGACGTGTGCTTCTCAGACGCGAATTTGACATGACGTTCACTTTGCAGAGTTGTGGTTTAGCACCGGCGATAAGGAATTCCCTTTTGTTATCACGAGTCCGTTTGATAGGTACGAATGTCAGGTATACAATTTTCTATAGCTGATACCGCATCGGATTTTCCATGCTCTGTGGTTTGAAGAGATAGTCTTGTGTGTTGTCAGCTTACCCATATCAATCTGAAAGGTGAGGTTCAATCACAGAGAACACGTCTGAGGTGTGAAACAGGAATAAAAGTGGCTGGCTCAAGACAACTTCATCGAGTAACATCACAGTAAATACACAGAACTACACGCGTGTGTGAATGGGCTAATAGATATGACACGAGTCCCAGCGCGGAAGGATGGAACGTGAGGACACAGGCCTCGAGTTTCATCCTCCTGCGAAGGCACAAGTGCTATATCGATTAGCCCTTTCACACACGCGCATTATTCTGTGCTTATTACGCGCTTTCACGTCCATAACAAAAAATATTAGTTACTACTTGAGCCGTAAACATACAATATACTAAGCGAGCTCTCGACCAATCACTCATTTGACACTATCAACAAAAAGAACACATTTTATCCCAACCAAATTTGCAAGGGGAACCCGTGTTACTCTTTCGTCCCCTGCGTTCCAATGCGTTCTGTGTGCCTATTGACAGCCTATTGGCACATAGAACACATTGGAAATCAAGGGACGATGTTCAGCTATCTCTAGCGATTCAATTGAGGTACACGATTTGTAGAAAATTCCAGTGAAATTTCGCTTCTGTTTAAAAATAGTCAGTCGACGATTTCCGTTCCGCACATATATGCGGAACAGGTTTTCATTTTCCGCACTGTTTAGTGCTGCTGTTGATGGGGATTACATAGAACGGGCGTGTCTTCAGATTTTCACTGGATGAGACTTTCTAATGCTTGCTTCTATAATGTGATGTTTACCAGTCTGCTGCAGTGTTTGTAATCCAAAATGTCAGTTCATTATGTCCAAAAGAATATTATGCTGAACAGTATCCAATGCTGCATTCAGGTCCAAAAAGAACAAGTAAGGTAACACTGAAATTTCCATATTCATTTAGATGTCGTCCTGTACTTTAAGTAGAGCAGTTTAAATTGTGGTGAATTTTCCGAAGAAGATGTCTAAGCTGGTAGACGGCCATCATATTTTACAATATGACAAATCACAAACTGTAACTATGCTTTATATATTGCATTAACAACCATCGGGGAAATTTTCAAAGGAGTTCGTAGCATGAGGGGAGAAGTAAAGCACCATCAACTATCTAAATTTTAATTTTGTATTATGGCACTCCATATCAATATTTTCGACAGAAAAGGTAAAGCAAGTAAACTAATTGCTCTGTATGGCAAATACAATTTTTTTTCTAATCTATCTCATAATTTCCCTACACACTCTTAAATCAGCTGGGTTAACATCAACCCAAGTCAAGCTGACTTAGTCAACTGGGTTGAGTGAATATGAACCCAACTAGGTTCAGATCCACTCAACTCAGTTGATGTGGGTTAGTTTTTAACCCAACTAATTTTATAGGACATTATCGTGTAATCGTGAAGTGCAAAAGGCTGAAAGTCTTGTAATCAAGGCTTGCGATGGGATTTTGGTATGAAAACTCTTTGCCCCTCTCTCGATTTCTTGCAACGAAAATTACTTTTCGTCCATAGAAAAGGTTGGAAAAATTGTGAGTCAATATCAGACTTGGCCAAAAAGTTGTCCTTTGCTCTTGAGGCATATGGTGTGTAATATAATTTTCCATATTGCCGTTCCCGCTGTGTGACTATGAATGCTATCATATCAACTCAAACAAGCTTCGTTCTGCGAATAGGTGGTCGTTTAGGAGATCACTGAAACCTGCAAAAGTACAAAAATATTGGCCCCTCCTCTTTTTTTCTTTTTTCTTTTTGGGGAGTGCTGAAGTTTTAATGACCAATCGGGTAGAATGTGCAGCTTGATAACGAGATTTGTGTTTATAAAATGACAATTGGTAACAAAACTATTGGATTTGATTAGACATATCACAAAAGGTTGACCGTTTCTGTGGGACGAAAGCGGTTTAATTCTGTAACACACAGGAGAGTCTCTCCTGTAACAATTTACAATGGATACCAAAAAAACGTGCTGATCCCTCTTGCTAACCGAATCCTTACTTCCTGAATGTGACGATGTCACACACCCACAGGAAGGAAAAATAGGGCTCATAGGAGCTCACTAATAGACTCTATCGTGTACTGCCAGCGTTTCTTTCTTATAATATATCCCTGTAACGTCATCAGTCAGTGCAACAGTAACTTCGCAGTAAAGCGTTTAAAAGTCCACTCGCCGTTTTAGTAAAAAATGTTTATAAACAATAATGCCATTGCTTGCTTTGCTTATAAACCATGTGGAAATGAGTTTTTATTACAGGAGGTACACATATGTTATCGGAAAGCCCAAGCAGAAATATCAGCGGTTGAAGACAATGACATCCAGGGAGGTGGCGCCCCAATCCTGGTCCAAATTTCCTTTACTTGGAAATTCGGAGGGCAAGTGATGAGTAGTTGGAAATTCCATCTATCTGAATTTTAGAGCTGCTTTGGCGATTCTGATGTCTCCTTTACTTCCCAAAATTCCTACTCGGTTTCCAATCGACAATAATCCTAATTGTTACTATTTAC
This sequence comes from Pictodentalium vernedei, assembly GCA_031216915.1. Lineage (NCBI taxonomy): Eukaryota > Metazoa > Mollusca > Scaphopoda > Dentaliida > Dentaliidae > Pictodentalium > Pictodentalium vernedei. The sequence goes on along the minus strand of CM062288.1, from coordinate 66,769,743 downwards.
AACTACAGTGTACGCAGTATCGAGCTTCATAAGTATACATGATGTCAATCGGTACGAGACTTCGATAGTACGTTTTCGTATTGTAATAAAAAAAATCCTCGAAATGCACTTGAAGAAAATCACATAAGGTAAAATCGTTATCCTGAGTTAATTCTATCATTCACAGTTACAAAGTGATGAAACATTGAACACTGATCATGCCTGCATAAGATCTGATTTAATGTTTGGACAGTGTGAATTGTTCGGAATTCAAAGTGAGCATTTGTTCAGCACATATTCAATTCCCAGAAGAATACCAAATAATAATAACCTGATAATTCTATCATAAATGTGTTGCAATTTTAGTTACTAGAATCAATGGGGACACCATCGGCATGCGGTGTGCATTAGTACACAGCACTATCGGGCATTCACGTGTGCAATCGCGATAAGGTATCTTCCCCAAAGCCACATCACAGTTACCGCCAGTCAGAATCAGATCGCTGAACTTTCGGATTAGAGTCCAGTGTTCTAACCACTATGTATATCCTACCCCCTGTACATCCATACTCGGCCTGCAGGGGGGTTTCTGTATAAGAATACCAATATTAGTTTGTCAAGATTTCTAAATCACCCACTTTAACCAATTAGTGCCCGTCATGTACCAGAGATTTCCTAACTCTAACGCAAGGTGTTTTGTTTCTTTAGAAATATAGCATAAATGAGCATACGTAAACGTTTGCATTGTAAACGTTTATATTTATAACGTTCAAAACGTCATATCTAATCCCTTCTTCTAGCGTGTTGTAAATAATGCTATTATATACCTATCAATGATACGCCATGTTTTTCACCAATCGAATATTGATCGCCGGATCACACTGAGTGGTTTTCCGATTCCGTATCAGATGGTTGGTCTCTGAACGAGGACGGCGCTGGAGAACGTCAATCGAGTCCGCCCAGGTTACCAACCTTTTCTAGGTACCTTCATTTGTGTAAATAAGCACCATCGAATTCCGTGAATTTCTAATATTATTCTAATCAATTTTGTATGAACTAACACCCATTAATCACAATAAAATATTTTTGTTTTCTTACTTTATAGCGATTTTAATGAGTGAATCTGACTCTGATCAAGAAGAATGAAATGCTAAATGCTGTCAACTTTGGAAACTTTGAAACTCTATTTTGATAAGTTCCCATAAGTGTTGTTTGTTTGAGAATAAATGTTGTTCTAGCTACAATTGCACGTTATTTGGACTAAAATTGATTTCTTGTATGGAAAGTTATTTTTTATAACGGCATATAATTTACAGATCGTTATGATAATACAGTGATCTGATTTATCGAATTCGACAAACCTGATCTCTTTACTCTCATAATAATCTCCATTTAGCGAACTGACCATCACCTCACTGGTTAATTATTTCCTTCTGAGAAAAATTAAGTGTAACTGCGATGACGCCCGTTGTGAAAAATCAGGTTTTCTCATATTTGTATTCGAATTTTGGGTAAGTATCAAAAGCATATAACATGTATAGATTTGCTTTATTTGGTAGAAGCGTTACAATATGGGCATTCTGGGAGAGCAGTAAACTCAAGATGGCATGCGTTTTTATTTCAGTTAATGATAATTTTATCGAATATTTTATCAAGACACACTCCTTATGGATTTTATATTATTTTCGTTGTTGGCAACTCATGTTTCGACCAAATCTGATTTTGACTCAAATGCTAAAGATTCCACAAAGCGCTGCAGCTCTGCAATTTTACGTCAGACCATCTGTTTAACTACGCCACGTGTTAAGAAGTGAAATAATATATTTTATACCAATTCGATCGATTATGTACAGAATAGATCAAAACTGATATCAACTATTAGTTTTTAAATTAGAGATGTGATTAAAGAGATAGGTGGGATATAATGTTTTTTTTTCATTATGATTTGTGCTGAACATCTGTGATTAAAGAGACGGATTCTTTCGTTCTGGATACAAAGTCATTTTTTTACGCATTGTAACAATTCCTCAAAACTTAAAACATGTACGCTCCGAAATTGTTTTCGATCCGTTTGCATCAAATGGAGCTCGATGAGCACAATAAAGCACGTTGTTAGAATTCGAGTCAGCTTCAAATCGGTAAGAGGAAAGAAGTCCACTCAACTTGTTCCAGTGAAGACAGCGATCAATATAACCTTTATTCGGGACGATAAATAGACAGAACGCGGTGTATGTTTGAATCGGTGCGTGTTTTTCATAATGAGTTGGAATGGCGTAGTCGTATTTCGCGAGACCCGTAGGCCTACGGCTCTCGCGAAATATGATTACGCCGTTCCAACTCGTTATGTAAAACACCCACCGATTCAAACACACAACGCGTTCTGTGTTTATTAAACAACCCATGCATTAAAATTCATTACAATAAACACATTTTAATTCCGATGTTTAAACCCAAAGGTGAAGAGTCTGTTTGTTTTGACTGAAGCTGTACTGAGCAAATGAATCGATAAAATATCAAAACAACCTTTTCGGAACCAGTGTTTGTTGAAATTCGTATCGCTGTTTCTCTTCGGCTGGTGCCCATTCACCACTAACCATTTGGTGGCTATTACTGTTAGTAAACATCTAAGTTCAAATTTGTGCAGATGTGCAAAACAGCTGAGAGAAATATTTTTAAAAGACGTTCGAAGCATGTCAAGATATACGAAGATTTACCGAAATAAAGTTGACCAATTTAGAAATAACGGATACACAAAACGAGACGGCCACGGGACTGGGTTAATGTTCTGGTTGGAAATGATTGTTTTGTTTTTTTTAAATATTATATCATTTTTGGTTAACTAATTTTTTGTGAACCGACTTTATTTTGCTTTGGACTTTTTCATTTTCACACTATGCGCCAGACTGTCGATAATTGTATAACGAAATTTGGAAACTTTTCGAAGCGTAACTAATGTCTCGATGGGAAATGAACTAGTATGAACGGTGCTGGGAAAAAAGTTCCGGCTTGTACATCGCCCATTGAATACAGATTGGTTTATGTCATGGCGGCTATTCCGTTAAATACAAGGGTTTAAAGTTGAATGGATGTGTAATAAAACCTTACCTTTATCCACATTGAAATATGTAACGGTATTGCCTACGTTACGTTATGTTGAGAGGAAATTCAATGTCTACAAGAGGCAAACAGTTACTGAAAGTCAAAAGCAAGGGAAGAAAGGACAAAAGCTTCGAAAACATTAGTAACTACTGGTTTCCTGATATACATAACTAACACGCATAAGGAAGGTGTCCACGCCACAAGTACGTCTTTTGTAGCCGAGGCCTATAGTCATGTGGCCATACTAAGGATTTCGAATGGCTTGGAAATTCAAACTATGTGTTTTACGTCTTGCAGGCGGGCCATGATTACGACGGTTCTCTCGAACCCTCACATCTCCAATTTGGATGTTGAACTCATTATCGTTATTCACTTAGTCACGTCCCAACGTTTAAACAACTTACTAGTCAGCCGTAGACTGGGGGGGGGGGGGGGGCATCCCCTACTAGGCCGGTCCTCAAGTGTCGGATAGAAGACGCATGATCATTTGAGCAAGTTTTACGAATCAAAATTAGGATGTTTGCTGAATTCAGCAGGTCTGTTGCGGCATACCGGGATAGGCAGCGCACGAACAAAATGGTACTTTCCTGTTATTACATCATGCAGGCACCTTGTTTCCAGTGAGATGTGTTCGAAGGCCCCGGTGGAAGAAATACTGGCAGTCCAAGACAAGCAGTGTCCCGGTCAGGGCACTCTCCATTTTGGAGATACCTGTCCAATACATTGCTTTGGCCTAACTTCGGACTCATGCAGATGATCAGATGGGCCCGGTCTGATTAATAATCGGGAGCCCCCAAAAGGGTGTCACATCGGCGGTGGGGGGATTCGGTGTTTTTTTCAATCAGTTATTTCTCACTTCCATCAATTGCTAACCATGCTGACTTTTAATGACACAAAATAAATGGTTGAATAACCGCTTTCTGACAAAATGGCAAAACCTCCAAACAACCTAAAAAGACAGCGCGAATTAGCAAATCAAATATTGTTTCTTGGTCGAAACGTATTACTATTTACACTACAGATGAAAATACTCCAATTACCAAATTGAATCCATTCAGCCTACAAAAATTTATTCAGAGTATTGCTGGTACAGCAAAAGATGTTAAAAAATAAGAACAGGTGGTCTTCTTGCGGAATGTGCCCGTGATATTCAGCAGATTAAGCTTGAACAACTTCTTCACCAGCTTCCATCTCAATACATTCTGTTAGGTGAGTTTAATGCTCATAGTCCTCTTAAGAAGACGAAGTAAACTAGTGGAAGAATTTACTTCAACATACGACATGTGTTTGTCCATCGATGTGTTAGATACATACCTGCATCCCACATATGGATCTTACACTTGAATTGATCTTACAATTGCATGTCATTTACCATTCCCAAATTTGTATTGGAAAGTAGAAGATTACTTGTGCGGGAGTGTTGTCTTTCCAGTTATGTTGGAGAGTGTAGTTCCGGCGAACGATGAGAGGGTTAGCCAGTGGAACATTACAATGGCTGACTGGGACACCTTTTCATCGTTTTGTTCTGAACGCCTCACACCGGATACATTTGAGTAATGTGGTGACCAAATAGAACATTTCACTAACGAGTTGCTTGACTTTGCAAACACAGTCATTCATGAAACCTCGGTAAATCCAAATTTGATTGCAAACAGGCTATATAAAAGCGCAAGACAACTGAACGGGAATGTAATAAGTCAACAACCACACATAATTTGGACAAACTAAGTATCAAAACAAGACGACTTATAAAACAAAACAAAAAGTTCTTAGGAAACTTAAGTTTCTAAACTAAATCAACACACACCATCACCAACAAAATTTGTAAAATGATTAAAACAATTAAAGGAAAAGAAACAAAATCCACTAACAACACCTGGAAGATTATTTAATTATTTATTGGTGTTTAAGGTCACATATTTCTGCACAATGGCTAATCATGACCATGACAGTTTTACGGGTGGAGGAAGTACCTGGAGAGAACCACCGCGCAACGGCGAGCAACTGTCAGCTCCCCAACATACCAACTCCACACAAGCAGGGTAAGCATTGGTTAAAGATAGGTGCACCATCGACGTGCAGTACGCCTTAGTACACAACACCACCGTGCCCCTACGTGGGCAATGGGGGTGAAGTGTCTTGCCCATGGACACAACGCAGTTGCCGTAGATGGGATTCGAACCTCTACCTACTGAGCCACCACGCCCCCACCTGGAAGATAACAACACACCCATTACATCGAAAAGACAGATATCAGTCAAATTAGCCTCAACGGTTTGTAATCCGAATTCGTTAAGATTAAAAACAACAGGATCACAAAAAAATTCAAATTTAAATCGGAAAGTTTGGAGGATTAAAACGAACTTATCTCTATGGTAGAGTTATATAACTCTTTGCGAAAAGCAAACGATATTGCCACTGGACCAGATGAAATACATTAAAACATCAGCCACTCTCATCTCTTGAACTTTTATTATCAATTTTCAATGAAATATTGGTGACATGTCAGTTTCCTCCTTCCTAGCGTAAACCAACATTAATTCTCATCCCAAAGCCTGATAAAGACCACAGCAGCACAAGTAATTACATATTTATTGTATTAACGTGCTGTCTGTGTAAAACCATGGAAAGGACGATCAATGATCGTCTTGCCTGGTTTCTGGAATCAAACAATCTACTAATGTTCAGTGTGGTTTTATGATTTAGAGAGGTACTGTGGATCATTTGGTTACTCTAGAAACGTTTATAAGAAATGCCTTCGCCAGAAAATAACATGTGGTCGCCATCTTCTTTGGTCTGGAAAAGGCATATGATACAACGTTGAAGTATGGGATTGTAAAATGTATCTTTTTAGCATGAGCGTGTGTGTAACCCTTTTTATTGAAAACATTTTGAAGGACCGTCAATTTCAAGTTCGTGTCGGGCTTACATTATTCGATTCACACGAGAAAGAAATGGGAGTTCCTGCATCATCGACGCAATTGAGAATATGGTTGATTCTTCATTGTATGTTGATGATGTTTTAATTTGATCTAGCAGCAGAAATATGAATGGCACCCACCGCAAAGTTCAGCTGTGTTTAAACAGAATTCTGAAACGGGCTACAGAAAATGGTTTTAATTTCTCAAAGTCTAAAACAAATTGGGGTGATTCCTGTAAGCTCCGGAGGCACCACCTTGACCCTGAATTAACAATAGATGGAAGTCCTGTTAAAGGAAGTGAAATTCGTGGGTTTGTCATTAAACGTTGACAATGAACTGAATTTCGCTTCTTACATGAAACAACTAGAGGTTACATGTAAAAGGGTACTTGATCTTCTGAATTGTGCTGGTAGCACTGATTGGGGTGCTGACCAAAAAAACATCACTCTAACTGTATAGATCATTTGTTAGATGAAAATTAGATTCCGGTTGTGTGGTTAACGGTTCCCCGAGAAAGTCATACCTCAAACCACTAAAAGCAATCCATAATAGTGAAATAAGAAGTAGTCTGGGCGCATTCAAAACGTCCCCAGTTGATCCAATGCTTGTTGAGGCCGGGGAGCCTTCTCTTGAAAAGCGCAAAATTAGACTGTCACACCAATATGTTTCAAACTATTGGCTAATCCATCAAACCTCTCTTACCATTGTGTCTCAGATCCCCAAATATAAAAGTATATAACAGACACTAGAAACATATTTCTCCATTGGGAATTAGAATTTAAAACACATGGAGTCCGTCACGCTTAAATCTACTTCTATAAAAGTGAACTGTGAGCCACACATTCCACCTTGGCATCTAAGGAAATCAACTATCATTTTGGACCTAGCTTCTTTATAAAATCTGAGACAAACTCCCTGCAGTTCAAAGAGAATAATGCAGAAATAGAATCTAAATATAAAGCTAATAAAAGTATCTATACAGATGCTGACAAAGTATGACCCGCCGTTGTTATTAATGATCAAATCACCTCAATCACAATGCCGAATAAAAGTTCCATTTTCTCAGCTGAAGTTTCACAACTTGGACTTCGACACGTCGAGAATGTACAGGAAAGGAAGTATATTATCTTTTTCCGATTCTTTACTTTACTCAAACCCTGGTTGAAGAACCCTCTCATTTTGGAACTTAGGGATTTGTTTGATACTCTCAAGTCTGACCAATATGATATTTTGCATGTTGTTCGGACATGCTGGTACTTGCGGTAACACCAGTGCAGGTAGTGAGGCAAAACAGGTTTTAAGCAGACATATCACTGATTTTAAGATTACGTTCAGTGATTACAATCCACATGTCAATAAATACGTCAAATCTGTGTGGCAGGTGGAATTAGATGTTGCGACAAATAAAACGCTCCATCGCTTCCGATCAAATATTCTTGAGCACTACTCGTCTAGTTACCTTTGTAGAAGAGAGCATGAAATTCTGACACGATATCATATTGGTCATACAAGAATTACACATTCCTTTTCGTTAGAGGGTAATATGCGACCAAGTGTGTTCCTTGCCAGTGGGGGTTGACAGTGGAACACATTATTTTACAGTTCATTGATTTTGACAATGTCAGGGGCAGTATTTCACTGTAGGATTCCTAAAATATCTTTTTTATCATACGGGCCCAAACACAATATTCTCCCATTTCTTAAAGTAATCAACCTTTTTAATAATTTTTTATTTTTTTTTATTCTTTTACACTAGACTCTTCAAGTCAAAAATTATCATGTTGATTTATAAGTATTCACTTCTCTTTTATCTAACAATCATATTGATTTGGGCCTGAAAAACACGAAAAACGGTATGTATCACATAATGTGTTCCGATTCTGTATCAAAGAGATGACTCATTCTGATTCCGTATCATATAGACGACTCTTTTCTGGTAATGCGACGGGCTATCATAACAGGCGCATGAATTCATTATATGTGCGTTTCAGTGATCGACCCAACATTATGTCCCAAAACTGTTTTAATAATTTAAGATTTAATGTGTTTATGTGACAGAATTGTAAGATAAATGAATTATCATGATAATGAGCATGTCCTGTGATTTGCATCAGATCCTTGGTGGTGTCCAAAAATGGGATCCCAACTCGCTGGAAAAGCCGGCTCGTTGAGATCCCATTCTGAACACCACCTCGAATCTGATACGAGTCACTGGACATGCACATTATCATGATAATCTGTATGTATCATCACTCATTACTGTTTAGACCACTCCTCTCTTTGACCTTTCTGTTGTAATTATTTCATATTTTTATTCAATCCTTTTTACTTCATAACTGACATTTATAAATTTTACCGTTTTCTCGCCACGATATAGCCTTAGGTGCCGATGTGGCGTTAAGCAGCAATAAATAAATAAATAAGCATAGCCCGTAGACCTTTACACGTATGAGGCAGCAACAATCGAACTGTTGAATTTGTCGAACATCATTGCAATGGTTTTATATACTCAGTTGTAACTTGTCAACGGTATTTTATCGAAAATGATCACAGCTTAACCCTTTGGACATTGATGGTATATTCCAGGCCAGTTTAGAGCCACCTACTGGTGGAGTCAATATTCGTTACTTGGGGGAGATTAATTCATATTTTTAATGTTCATTGATCTACTACACAAATTCGCCAAGCAACTATCTGTTTGATGAATTTAGTCTGTATCGCGATCCTAGACCAGAAAGAAGGGTTTTCGGATTCAAAGGGTTAAAATAAGATAAGTATGAGTGTAATTCTTTTATCTAACACGAGTAACGAACGATACTTGCAAATGTTCTTTTTAGAAAAATATAACTTTTCATCTAAAACAAAGGATATAACTTCATTTTTGAAAGGCTCCTTCCAATACGTAATGTGTGTGTTCGGATATGGGCGTTTATTTTCCGGTACTTTTTACACATACGCAAATGTCTATTGTAATGAGAGATAAAAACGAATATCTCTACACAAGTTACGCACATTACACAATACGTTTGCATCGATTTCAGCGCGCGTTTTCGGCCTCTGGTTGGTTTATTCATGTTTCCTGTTTTAACCCTTTACCCAATGCAGACGATATCAAAATTTATTATTTTAAATATCCTTTTTTAATTTTTTCAAACAATTTCAACAAAATCATATCATGTGACCCCTCTTTGGAACGAGCTCGACGAGCTCGTTCCAACGAGGGGTCACATGAGATGGTTTTGTTGAAATTTTTTGAAAAATAATATTTTTTCAACTGCTGAATTTGCATATTACGGAGGCGGATGCGGGCGATTCGTTGGGTAAAAGGTTAAATGGAAAGAAACATCGCAACGTATCTTGTAAGAAGAACACATACGATGTTTGTGTGGAATTATTTGAGTTCAAGATTTGTATTTTTTCACTCGAGGCTTTCAGCCGCGCGTGAAAACTAAAAGTGCTCTCAGCACTCATCATAGATCATGAGACAACTGATGTACCTTCTCAAACACAGTGTGTCTCATCTCTGCCTTACGCGTAGCGTTCAGTCGTGTTTTAGTTCATTTTCAAAGCTTCTACTAAACTGGCATTCGATTTGGTTTGCTCTTCTGCATTATTCCCTACGCAGGTATTCCCGTGTAACGTTTTCGGCAATATCTCCCACTCGGGTCGATGTCGCCCGAAAATGATACCGGAAACGACCGAAGAAGAAGTTTCCATGATGCATTCTCTCAGATTGATGATCATTGAATTTAACCATTCAATTTAATCATATTAACCAAATTAACCAACTTGTAACCATTCAACTTAAATTATTCAATCTTTCTCCATCCAATATTGTCGACTGGCCAGTTGAAACGCTTGACTTGAACATGAAATCAAGTGCTCAAGTACTAGTACAGATTTTTTGGATATCAGTTTTTTTCAAATTCGGGGGGAATAAACAATTCGGTATAATAAAAATAATAATGACGTGGCTTGAGAATAACGTTACAGATTGCCTACCCTTAGAAACAATGTCTCCCTCCACTCACGCCTCGGGGGACAAGGGTAGACAATCGGCAATGTTAATCTCAAGCAAGGTCATTATTTTTTTATATTATTACACTTCATTATATAGCCCTATGTTAATTTCATATGGGGTGTTGCTAGTTATTTCGCGATCTTCCCCACTCATTGAACATTACCGGCTAACTTTTTTGTGCAATGTTTATCACTAAGACCGAGAAATTCCACAGTTGCTCAAAATCTATTTGGAAATTTTGCTATTTCGATGGACATTCCGAATTCATTCTATCAGTCGTATACAAAAGTCACGGTATCCTGATCATAATACACAATACCATTATTCAACTAACCTTGCCACGCCCACAACATTATATCAATTTCTCGAGGCAGATCATCTGTTTCTAACTTTCCATTTTTTGGAATAACAATCCGATATCTTTTTGTCTTAACTGACCCAATATTGTGATAAGATTTTAACTACGCAGTTAAAGCCGTTTAAACCTTTTATAGTCTGTGACATAGTTGACGGAACGATAAAATATATTTTTAGGAATCCTGTGTTCAGTTAATTACCATCAAACTATTGAACTGGGAAGGGAACCTGGCGGTTTGCAATAACTAAATATTGTCCAACTGAAATATCAGTCAGTACAAATATCCCAGTGTTACTAAACAGCACAAAAAAGCCGTCATTGGCAAATTTAAGATCAACTGGAAATTGGACAGGAAGAATTGACTTCCTTGTAACAAATTCTCGAATACGTTCAACTTGTTTATCTCCCTTTGATTGTTAATGTTCAAAATCGTATTTGTTCCAACTCTGAAATGAAAAACTGCAAAAATAAAAATAATCTCAGATTGTGTGGGAATGGAATTGCTCCTACTTTATATGATTCAGGTATCATTAATACTTCCTTTTATTAAAACCTGGTCAGTCTAATTCCTCCAGTCTTTATTAATAACATCAATCCTCTTAACTGAACAGAGACCAGTGGAGATTGTGTCACACAATAACGGCATTGCAGTATTTACCACTACAAAGATAATTGGAGTAAAGTTGTTCTTAACCCGTTCGACCATGGCGGTATGTTCCATCAGAGTTCAGAGCCATCCATGAATAGAGCCTACATTCGTTACTTGGGGGAATTCGAAACAATATATTCAACGTGCAGCCCTGGGTTTGCACGTTGAGAATCTTGATTGGTCTACCACCTAAATTCACCGACTAACTACCTACTTTGTGAATTCGGGTCCTATCATGATCCTGACCCGGAAAAGCGGACCTACCTGTTGGAAGGATTAACTTTTAACAACAAAATGGAAGTCTGCTTATTTGGAGTTTCATCCCAAATATAATCTGTAAATTTAATATCCACATCTAGAGTTTTATAACCATTACACAGCATTCTTAAGTTGGAATAGCTTTCATTTTTTTTAATTAAAATCTACATTTTGATATAAAAACCGAAAAATAAACACACTGATTCATTTTAAAACACCAAAAAATGGTCTCTCTCCATTTCACAGTTTCCGTTTGGACCATACTGTCTTACCGCCCATCGCCAGGTTCTATAACGTAATCTGGGTCATGTGAAAAATGTTTTAACCCCCTTACCCAACGAATCGGTCGCATCCGTCCCCGTAATATGCAAATTCAGTAGATGAAAAAATATTATATTTCAAAAAATTTCAACTTAACCATATCATGTGACCCCCTCGTTGGAACGAGCTCGTTCCAATGAGGGTTCACATGATATGGTCTTGTTGAAATGTTTTGAAAAATTTTTAAAAATTGTATTTAAAATAATAAATGTTGATATAATCTGCGTTGGTAAAGGGTTAAAATGAAAGAAACTGCTAGTGTGCATCACTGATCATTAATTTATATAGCAACTGTTTGGATCAAACTATAACCTTCAGAAACTGACATAATAATTGTATGAAATATTTCAATATTTATTAGTGTTTCCGGTAGTGGACTCTTCTTTCTGAAAATAAAACAGGAATTTGACATCGAATCTTTATCAAATTATATACTAATTCGTGAAATTTCTTATTTGGGCAACACATAGCTAGAAGTTAGTCTCTGAAAAAAACAGTTCCTTCACATGGCCTAAAATAAACTTGAAATTTTCAAGGCAACACAAATTGAAGAACATTCTTACTTTATCTTGCATGACAGGAACAATCCGTCCCATAAAGATTATCATTTCTCACTTATTGATATCGACACCAACAAATTCTGATCCTCGTTGTACTCCGAACTTTATATACATTTCATCAGAGAACGTTGCATCATATGCCTTTTCGGGATCAAAGAAGACCACATGTTCTTTTCTGGCAAAGACATATCTTATAAACGTTTCTAGTCGAACCAAATGATCCACATTACTTCTCTGGTTTCAGAAACCACGCTGAACATTCGCAAGTGGATTGTTCGATACCAGAAACCAGACAAGTCGATCCTTGATCATCCTTTCCATGTTTTTGCACAAGGAACATGTCAAGGCGGTAGCCTGTAATTGCTTGGGTTTATGTGGTCTTTTTCAGGCTTTGGAATCGAAATTATTGTTGCTTTACGCCAGGACGGTGGAAACTGGACAGTCACCTATATTTCATTGAAAATTGATAATACAAGTTCAAGAGTTGTTGTGGCAGATGTTTTAAAATTTGGTAATGCATTTCATCGAATCCTGAGGCATTATCCTTTGTTTTATGCAAAAAGTTATTTAACTCTTCCATGGAAACAGGTTCGTTGTAATCCTCAAGAGTAATAGAGGTAAATTTGAAATTTTGTTTTTTCTGCTGTTTTTTATTTTTAATCAATTCAGAATTACAATTTTCAGACGACGAATGTTTTGAAAATGTGAAGGCTAATTTGTTTGAAATTTCTCTTTTTTTGATATATTTAGTGTGTTGTTATCTTCCAGGATCTGAACGGTCGATTTTGTTCCTTCACCTTTTACTTTTTGAATCATTGTCCACATTTTGTTGATGGGTGTGTGTTGGTTATGTTTCAAAAAATAACTCTCCCAAGAACTTTTCTTTTTTGAATTAATAAGTCGTCTTGTTTTTGCCTGATTTATCCAGATGATATTTTGTGGGTGACTTATTAAATTTCCGTTCGGTTTTCTTACGGTCCTTTATAGCCTGTTCACAATCATCATCAAACATGGTTTGCTGAAAAGTTTCGGATTTGCCGAGGTTGTAGGGATGACTGTGTTTGTAATGTCAAGCAACCCTTTAGTGAAAAGTTCTAATTGGTTCGCACTTTCCTAAAAATTCTCCTGTGTGAGGCGTTCAGAACAAAGTGATAAGAAAGTGTCCGAGTCGGCCTTTTTAAAGTTTCACTGTGGCACCCTCGCATCGTCCGCTGGAACCAGACTCTCCAACACAATTGGAAAGTGATCACTCCCGCACAAGTCATCTTCTACCTTCCTAGAAAAATCGAGGAAGATAGAAGGGCATGCAGTTGAATGATCAATTGAAGTGTAAGTGCAGGTAAGTGTCTGACCCATCATTGAACAAACACAAGTCATATTTTGTAACAAATTCTTCTACTGTTTTGCCATTCGTGTCTTCTTTGTTGCAGGAATCACCACAAAGAGGACAATGAGCATTAAATTCACCCAACAAAATATACGGAGATGGAAGCTGGTGAATCAGTTGCTCAAGACCATTCAGATGTAGGGTTTCACTCGGTTAAACGTAAATAAAACATAATGTAATTGTCTTGTCTAATGTCAGACGTACCGCTACAGCCTGTATATTTGTCTGTAACGGTACAAAACTGCCAATAATATCGTTTCTTACCAAGGTAGACGTTCCCCGAACATGAAGATCACTCTCATCTGCCCAAGCGTTATACAAAGTATAACGCTTGAAAACAGAATGATCATGAGTATCAGGTTTTTTAAGAGTGTTTCTTGCGAGGAAAAAGCAGTGCATTTATATTTTTGGCTTCAAGGGCCCAGTAAATTGACATTTGCTCTAAAACCTGAACAATTCCCTTGTAGTATGTTGTATTTGGTTGCATTAGCCATATTTTGGTGGTGATTTTGAGGGAGAAAGTATGGGCTAAATAACCCCCGTGTGTATTTTTCGTGATGTTTTACGTGGGGGTCTACACTGAGCAGAATTTAGGCGTAGTTTGGTCTAAGGAGTGTTGTCGATACACTCATCGACTGACATGTCTTCATTTCCTTCAAACATAGGTTTTGCACAACATTTTGAAGGCGTTTAGGTAACCTATCTGTTTCTAATTTCTGTATGCCCTTTTCATTTTTCTTGTTATCTTGTTCCAGTTGTCGTCTCTGACTCTAACTCAAATGTTGTTGGCATTTGTGTTTTCGATCAGGTTTCGATTTGTCTTGCTTGTTTTTTCTGATTTGACATTTTGTTCTTTTTTTTGTTCGAATTTAGTTTTATGTTTTGTTTGTTCTTGTGTTCGTCCGGTTTTTAATTTCTCTGTTGTTTCGGTAGTTGAATTTGTTTGGGTGGATAGCGGTTCGGTTTTTTTGAATTGTAAAGTCTTGTACTAAAGATGGAAGTGTTCCTTTAACTCTTTTGGCGCGGAATAATCTGAGAAACAGAATTATTAGCACCTAATATTCATCAGGAATTTTACAAAAAGTATAGGTTGCTAGACTAAAGCGTTATTATTTTAAAAGATGTTCTTATGATCTTATTGACAGTTTTTCAAATGATTTCCTGTATATATTTAAATGGCACCTTTATACTTTCAAGGGACGATATCGTTGTTTATGGATAGGACATAAATGGTGCATGAAACATAGGAATACGTATGTTTATTCAACCCTTTACCCAACGAATCAGCAACCACCTCCCCCCCCCCCGCGTAATATGCAACTTCAGTTGAAAAAATAATATTTTTCAAAAAAATTCAACAAAACCATATCATGTGACCCCTAGTTGGAACGAGCTCGTTCCAACGAGGGGTCACATGATATGGTTTTGTTGAATTTTTTTTAATAATTTGACAAAATGGTATTTAAAATAATAAATTTTGATATCGTCTACGTTGGGTAAAGGGTTAAAAGCACATGGAAATGGACACACACAGTTGGCTAAAATGACTACTGCAGTACCTTTCCGCGGTCTGCAGTCTGTCGACTTTAGTCGCCTGTCGGGCCAAAAGTGTTAAGCCATGCGTATTGAGGTTGGCATTCCAGTAAAGCTATTGGTAATTTTTGAGATATTTGTTTTGCATAGGTAGACGATGAGATGTTGATGACAGGCATTGAGGTTACTATTGTCCTGGCCTCTTTGAAGCTGATTTGTTTTTCACATTTAACTTTGGGAATTTCAATTTCTTTTTTCCAAACAGGGCAATCCTTTGATGCAGCCACGTGATTGGCCTGGCAGTTACGACAGTCGCTACGCTTGAAGCATATATTTCTCCCTTAACAGTTATTTTGTGCATGACCATTTTTCTGACATCTGTGTATCCACTCCGACGTTCATGTATCCTATGTTTAATGATTCTGGTGGCTCAGAGGAGTTGAATGTTAAAATGTAAGTATTTATTTGTAGAGACTTACCTTCTTTTTTATCTCTATCCTTTTAAATTTTGTAGCACCCTGTGATTGTAGTTATTTTTGTATTCCCAGTACATCAATGCCTGACAGTTCCTTCGTACGTAAAGCGCCTTTGCAGCTGTTTAAAGTTTCATGCGCAAAGGCGTTGACTTCCATATCGACGTGTTTATTCACCTTAACTAAATTTAATGCTTGCATTTCTCGTCTCCGTTCAATTAGTTCTTCCCCTGATATCGCCAGCTATTCCCTTTATAACTTTTTCCAGTGCAAACGGGTTAATGTCTGCTGCTCTTTTATCCTCGCCTTTCATGTATATAATGACAAATTTCGTTCAGCTGTTCATAACGATCTGTTCTCTTTTCTAGTCTGAGTCAGAGTCAGTGTCTGAAATTTGAAATTCGTATCCTCGTTTTGGGTTTTTAATGTTATTTCAGCCATTGTTTAGAAAATAATTGATTCATTGTCCCGGTGTGACAGGAATGGAAGTCCGTAGGAACGTTAGTCCCTCTGGACTATTATTCCGCGGAATTATAGTCCTAGGTCTAACATTTCTAGGAATAGTAGTCCTGCGGACTACTATTCTTAGAAATGTTAGACCTAGGACTATAATTCCGCGGAATAATAGTCCAGAGGGACTAATTTTCCTACGGACTTCCATTCCTGTCACACCGGCTCCTACCCACCACAGAGTCCAACAAGGGTAGGGTTATTGAAGTGCAGTGAATCCACCTAGCTGCCAGTATTCCTACATAATTTTACTAGGGCAGTATACTCAGCCAGTTTTGATGCCAAGGCATGCCATTGACTGATTGGCCCTGGCCTGGGAGTGTCATGTGAAAAGATGTCGATCAATCAACCAATCATTTTTCGATATTCTGAAATGAGAGTTACCACTGAAAACCAACCCAGACAGTGAAATAAAACCAAAACTGTTATAAAAAGTAATAAATTTCGAAAGTCGTTATACAATGGCAGTTACAATCTTATTAAAGGAAATGACTGATTGAATGACCTCCAAATGCCCCCCCCCCCCCCCCGACATAACACACTTTCCTGGGGCTCCCGATTGGCCAGAACGAACCGGACCGACCATCCGTCTACTCCCGAAGGTAGGGCCAAAACAGTGCATTGCACAGGTATTTCCAGAATGCAGATTGCCCTAACAGGGCCAGTGTCTGTCTTCAGCTGCAAGGATACCTTCTCCCGGGGTTGTCGGAACGCACCTCGTGGGAGTTCAAGGTGCCTGCAAGATGTTAAAGGCAGGAGATAACCATAAAAAGTAATAAATTGTGAAAGGCAGTATACAATGACAGTTTGAATCTGATTAAAAAAGAAATGTATGATTGAATGACCACCAAATGCCCCCGACACAACATTTCTGGAGGCTCCCGATTTGCCAGAACGGACCGGACCTACCATCCTTCTAGCTCGAAGTTAGGGCCAAAGCAGAGTATTGGACAGGTATCTCCAAAATGGAGAATGACATAACGGGGACCATTGTGTGTCCTCAACTGCCAGGGTTCATTCCTCCGGGGCCATCGGAACGCACCTCGCGGGAGAACAAGGTGCCTGTAAGATGTTAATGTCAGTAAATAACCATTTTGGTCCGAAACTGCATATTAGAATATTCCGCAGCAAACCTGCTCAGTTGTGCAAATCTGCTCATTTGTAATCAGCAAACCCGCCCAATTGTGTAGGTCGCCCTTTTTCCGCCACCGGATGCTCCGCCTAGTAGGAGATCCTCCCCTAGAAGCTGAGTTATTCAGTATGGACAGGAGGAGGACTTAGTTCTTGGCAAAACAATATTTCACAATTGGTACAGCAGTTTTGTGCAAATGTGTTCCTAAAATGTTCTTTGGATGAAGAAACTGTTTTCTAATGTATATTAAGGGCATAATGTTGTAAGAACACCCAAATACCTGTGAATAGAACTGTAAGAAATATATTGTACTGTATGGGCCAAAAACTCCATCCATTGAACCTCCGTCTTTATTTTTCTTGAATATTCAGCAATAATGTAAGATGTAAGTAGAATGCTTCAAAAGTTTAGTACAATGGTATAGCTATCTCAAGATTGAATTGTTTCGGAGACCACATCATTTCTGATTTCTGAGTGGATAACTCTAATTAAAATATGAAGCAATGTTTTTCTAGTAAGACATCTTCAGTCTTTATTGCAAGAAGCTCCACGGCTGTGAGAAGAGCAATCCACTCTCGGCTCGATGCATATGATAGCATATAGTAAGTTGACAGGTGATAGTTATCTCCGTACATAGTTAAAATGCGAAACTTGTTCACAAAAAACATTAAACAACTACAAAATTCAAAATAACTTCAAAAAGAACACTAATTGGAACGTGTTACAGTATCTCGTTCATATCAAATTCAGAAGTTATGTTTGCAATGCAAGTTGTGAAAAACGAGGTAACAGCGTATCTAAGCACTGTCGTTTGGTTAGGTAAAGTTAATGCCAACATTGGTGTAGTGACTGCTTCGCTATTTTATCACAAACGAATGATCTCATACTGCCACAAAATATAATCCCACAGGGCCATAACTAACATTTTTTTTTAATTTTGTTTTTTTTACTGGAGGGGGCGGCATAAAACGTCGGTGCCCGACAGTTTGCTCATATCGCTCAAATATTTGGACAGAATACTTACTTAACAGGGGATGTATTAGAGGTTTATGACAGTGTTGATCAATTACACATCAGCTAGGTAGTAATACCACACCATCTTGTTGCTTTTAACAGGTAATGATCATGAAAATGATTTGTTATGAGTTACTCTCTCGCAGGACGTGGAATTCCACCGATATACTGGGTCGGGAATTTATAGTACGTTCTAATCTGCAAGCTAAAATATGTTACGTTAGAAATCAATCCAAACCAACTGTTTTGCGTGAATATTAAGTCAACCCACTTGATTTGGGTTGATATCTAACTCAGCAGATTTAGAGTGTGTGTATATTTTTATCTGGAAAACAAGACATTTTGCCCAACTGAGTGCTCCAAAACGTGTGTATATTTTCGTCAGGGAAGCAAAGACTTGTGCCCAATTTGGTTTTTCATACTTTCGTGCCCAACCTCAGCCCGACGAAACCAATGATCGGGAGATTTTTGGGAATATCACTCCCATACCCCAAAGTGGTGCCCCCGTAATCCCATTTACGTTGCATATTCTATAAAATACCAATTAATGTTTTTCTTATAACAATCGTTATTCCATTAGATGTCAGTGCTGGTAACTCCTTGTGGTGTTTCTGCTGCATCAGACGTTTTGCTCTTCTTCCCGTAAAAAATAGCAACAAACTCATTTCGAAAGATGGTTCCACTCAGACAGTATATAAAGAAATTAACTACATTGTTAGTATACGTTAACATCACAATCAATGTCCATGCTAATTGGTGCTTAGCTTTCTCATATGGGTGCTCAGTATACCAATAAGTGAGACTAATCATATACACGGTCAATGGTGCCGTGGTTAAAAATAACGTAGTGTTCAAAATAAGTATTGTCTTTGTCAGAGAGGACATTCGCTGCTGGTAGTCATTTTGAGTGTTTTGACCCACTGTAGAGATTGTGTAATTGTCCAGTCTCTTCTTACTTTTCATTACCTGTATTATAATAGACACGTTCCCGAGTACAAGAATGGTGAATGGTATAGCACAGAAGACACACAGATCTATCGTTGGCCAGGTAGTGTACAGGAATTTGATGTAACTTGGTTTATCTGAAGAGCAGTCGAAGATGTTGTCTAATCTCCCGCCAACCTTGTTGATGCCGTATAATATGTGAGCGTTTATTGAACATAATACAACAAGTAGAGCAACAATGATGCGTCCCAGTCTACGTTTGTTCCAGAAATGCATTTTCTGAGGGAATCGTATAGACAACGCTCGATATAAGGTTATTGATACAAGTGTCCACACCGACATATCCGTAACAACAAGGGCGGAAAATATAAGGAACTTGCATGATTCGACGTTCAAATGAATAGGTGTAACTTTCAAAATCCATTTTGGAAATACAGCAATATATAACGAAGCATTGTCAGTTAGTGCAAGGATAATAAAAAACAAAGATATATTAGAACGACGCAAATGTTTTCTCATGTAAACAAGTATCGAAAGTGAATTTCCAATTGTACCTACTGTTATTAAAATAGGAGGAACGATTTTCCATATCCACACACTCACAATGTACTCGACATAATGATTACAACTTATATGCTGTGTGGTATTGTTTGCGGAATAACTCATTTGGGTTGGCAAAAGAGGCTGTTCACAAATAATTATGATGTTCTGCTAAATATTTTTTATCTCATTAAAAGTATTGCCTCAGCAAAAATCATTATTTAGATCATTGCATCTCTGTGACACATCTTTTCAAACCACCAACAAACACATACATAACGAGAATGTCTATATTACAACATAAGTGCGTAGACGCCAACACAGTCTGCAGTTAAACATTGTTTTCTCTCCGACGGTTAGATCAGGTTTCTATGTTATATCAGGGAGCAATCTGAAAAATAAAATTGAGAACTTATGCACACATTTCAAAATGAATGGACAGTAATAATCCGTCTGTGCATTGGCTTCTAGCAACAGCTGTATTGAAACACTTACGTTTATGAATGAAATTCTATGCCACAATTGTTCTGTGTATTCAACTCTTTCCGAAACAATGCCCACGGTGAGAAATGTGCTAGAATTCGCTTGGAATTCAATCTACGTGGTAGAAAAGCATATACGAACGCATCTGATGGGTCGGTACATACACAACTAACCCTTTGAACCCTGGTGGTATCTTCCATGTCAGTTCCATGGTTGCAATAGGAAGAGTCCATATTTATTATTTGGGGGTAGACCAATTAATATTTTCAACGTGCAGCTTTAGGGCTGCACGTTGAAAATATTGATTGGTCTACACCATACATTTACCGCGCATTCATCCCTCTTAATGACATTATGACGTAGCTTGTGACCCGGCCGGCAAAACGGCCTCTGGAGTTCAAAGGGTTTATGTCATGACGTGAATGAAATGCTCCGTCACAAAATATTGCTCTCCAAAAAAGTAAACTGGCCGACGTAGCTGATGGTTTTCGTTTCATTCACATTAGACCACAACTTAGGAAGAAAGGGGGCAGAAATCAACGACCCTTGTTGTAGCCTTTCTTATATATAACGTGTTCCTATGGGGGTCATGAAACACTTACATAAAAACTTCCTGCCCGGTTTGCCGATTCCTTTCCATCGTACTCCACTATCGTTGTGATCTGTTTTAGTCATTTCAGCATATAATAATGTCTCGTTGTCGATAAAGGTGTGGTTTTCTTTTCAGAATTGGTGGTGAGAAAGTAACTTTGAAATTTAACCAGAGAGAAACTGGTCGATATTAGTATTTATCTACCATTTACCTAAAGACGGAATTGGAAACTGATGTATCAGAAGCGATAGAAAATCAGCGATAAAAGATCGCATATCAATACTGAAGTGGCGAATAAAAGTCACATGATGTCGCGAGAAAAGAATGCACGCGTGTTTGGTGGATTATTTCATCGACACTGGCAACCACTGGTCATGTCCTTCAACGGCGTGTAACGATGCATTAAATGATGCATCTCGTTTGGCGCCACGTGCATTTCATTTTGAAGGGAATTGCACGATCCAGTACATCAACAAACCACCATGCAAAACACCAGAAGAAAAAAAGATGAAGGTGAATCGCAAAACTATGGAGCCCAAGAGATGACATGGCCTTTTTTGTAATCCGTTCGCATGGATTACTAATCCGTGCGAACAGTTTACTAATCCGTGCGAACTGATTACCAATCCGTGCGAACGGGTTAAAAAATAACTTGCCCACGTTACCTCTGTTCATGTACTGGAGACCGGGACGTGACATGGTAATTTTTTTTCTTAATTTGAGTGACGTGAGGCTGAACGTGCTAAGTGTAAACCGATTATTTGTCATTTTATTGTGCTCAGCCTTGCATTCAAGCCATCATAAACTGGGATGGACAGCAATACAACATTTTTGAGTACCAAAGGCACGACTCGAGCACCCGAGGCGTGAGCGAGAGGTTACCTTGAGGCGGTCCGGGAATCAGCCTTGAAAAAAATTGAAAAATCTAGACCCAAGGAGATGCATTCTGAGCGCATGTTTTGACACAGTCAATCCTATTTCAAAGTCGTCAAGTTCAGCCTTTTTTGGTATTTGCTGAGGAGAATAACTTAATAGTTCCCAATAACAACATGTGTATAGGAGGGTCAAGTCGAAAATCATATTTCAGGAAAATCAAGGTTAGAGATCTGATTGCACCATAAAAACAATTGAAGCTTGTACTAATTCTGCCACGAAATGCTACCATTAAACTGCCATCATAAAGAGAGCCACACACTGATCTCAACAACGGATGGATGATCAATGCATAGTGTCTTCTCTGTGGGGAACCCAGATGTTTGCCACAATTTCGGGGAAATTACTTTTTTTCCCACAGAGAAGCCGCAGTAATTTCCTTTCGCTTAAATGATTTATAGTTGCCTTTTCTGGCTTTATTCGCCTCGGCATAAATGCCACCCAGAAGCTGGAGCTGTCGTGCTAAATACCGTATCACTTTGTTACATAGTCTAACATCATGCAACACATTCAAACACATGACACCTTTCGCGGTGACTCCATCCGATTTGCGAATGAATTTACTCATCATTTACCAATTTTTTTTACTTTATAGCATGTAGGGGCAGCGTTTCACCCCTATTCTACAGGGCTCCGGGCAGGAAGTGACGTCAATTCAAGTGTTTCAGTTACTCCACGTTGGATTGTTATGGTAAGCTGCGTAAGCGGCCATATTGTGACGTCATTACCACGGTGATACGTGGTGTTTGTGCGCATGCGCAGCGCGTGTTAGGGATATACGTGTTTCCATCGTCCATTTTCATACCCGAGGCCACCATCTTGGTTTCTTTAGTAACACGTGATTGCTATGTTACCCAAAGGTCTGCAACAAGACAGGGGTATGTTCGGAAGGTATGTTCCTTTGTACAAGAGTAAATCTAATTACCTCAAACAACCCGGCAATTCCACCAAATTACCGAAAACGACTTCATTTGATACGGATTCTTCAAGAATCCTACTTATAATATTAGCACGTAGTGCTATAGTACAGAGAGACTCCCGGTGTATGTTCTATTGAACTGGAAAATTCGAATTACCACAAAAGCAGTCCCTCCAAATCAACAAAATCAACCCAAAACGAACTTGTATTCCCCATTTTGTCGGCTTGGCACGTAGTGCTATAGGACCGAGATATCTCCTGGAGGTATGTTCTATTTATTAGAAGTACCGATTTTACCAGAATCTCATTTTTATGCCTACTATAAATGCGTCTGTCATGTACGTCTTTGACTCCACCCTCTTCATATTGTTGCATATATATATGGACCAACCCCCCCCCCCCCCAGCCGCCACACACACACACACACACACACACACACGCACACGCACACAAGGTCTAGGGCTAGAATAGATCAATAGATCAATGCCCCAAGGAAGCATCATTGCATGATGTTCAGCTGCATTACGCAAGAGACAACGCATTATGTAACAATGCTGTATTATATAAAGCATTATGCAGTAACACGGAATTATGCAATAAAAATGAAGCATTGTGCAACAATTGATTTCATGTATAATTGGCTGTAGAGCGAGTTATTCTGGTGTGTTTTGCTCGACAAGATTTCCCGCACAGTTTCTTGTCAGCCCCTACCGACGAGCCAAAGCAAATGGCTATAACAATGTTTAGTCCTCGCATGTGTATGTCACATTCTAAAGGCAGTTGGATAGCCCTGGAAATTCGGTATAGTGGAGCAGTGCTTAATAGTGGACTTTGACAGGTTTTGTATTACTAAATTGTATCCGGTTACCTACATGTATACCTGAGGGGTAAGACCCTCAAATTGGCAAAGTAGGTGTAAATTGTTAGAACGACTAAAACATTAAATACCAATGTTTGTTTCGCTGAGTTGGAAAGTAGGAGAGCAGTGCTACAACTGATAATGTTCCAACTCCGCATATTGTTACATCAACGTACACTGATGTAAACAACCGAGAATGTTATAAACTCCATAAAATATTATAACTTCTTTTAACGAATAATGTTACAAATGTTATAAACATCAATGCATTATGTTACAATTTTTTCAAAGCATAATGTTAAACAAATTAACAGATAATGTTGTAAATTTAAATAAACTCGTATCGTGGGTAATTTATAGTGTTACGGCATCAATTCAAGGGGCTATGGTACGACATTTTGTTGATTTATGCAGAAATAAATATAATAGTGCACATTACATTGAAGATGGCTATGTGTGGATGGATGGTGTTTTGCTAACAGACCGCCTAGAAAAGATCGAACACGTATCGTGCGGGAGAGAGAGAGAGAGAGAGAGGAAGAAACGGGCTGGATGGAGCAAAATGTCATGATTATGGACATACCTTTACAACACGTACGCTGCCGAATGGCTGTCTGGGTTGGTCAAAAAATACATGTAGGTTCGAAACTGGATAGCAGAGAAATTACAGCAAATGAAGAGTGACTCCCATGAGAACACCTGCCGAGTTTAAATATACCGGAGTATGAACTAATCAATTCTGAAACATTAATGTAGAAGGATGGATTATTGGGTCTTTCCGACACTTATAACGGCTAAGGTAAAATTGTGTCGGTGAAAAGTTTTACGAGGCCACCCGAGTGACATTTTATTTACGTTTCACTAGCCTCAAATAAACAAAGAAAAGTTACGGGCTGTTGCGGTGGTCTGGGAGGGATATGAGAGTGTGAATGTGGCGGAAGAAAGAGCGGATTGGTACAGAATGACATGGTGGTAGTGGATGGAAAAGGATATCGGATATTGAGGGTATGAGATGTGGGTAGTATGAATACCATGGGAATACGGACTAAAACGGCCCGGAGAGGTGCATGTATAAACATACTCCAATACAAAAGAGAAAAAGGAAAAATCCAAACACATCCCTAACAGTGGCTAGAAGAAGGTGGGGAGCCATCTCAGTGAGAGACAGAAAAATGTGATATTTATGTGTGAGAAGGAAAAGCAGAAAGTGACAGAGAAGAGAGGAATTGAAGTAATAAGAATACCTGAGAATGCCCAAATTCCCAATACAACACTACACGTAATCTCATTCCCAATCCTAACTGCAATTCCAATTCTGATCCAAATCACTACGCTC
This sequence comes from Pictodentalium vernedei, assembly GCA_031216915.1. Lineage (NCBI taxonomy): Eukaryota > Metazoa > Mollusca > Scaphopoda > Dentaliida > Dentaliidae > Pictodentalium > Pictodentalium vernedei. The sequence continues at coordinate 66,744,921 of CM062288.1, read as the reverse complement.
TCTCCTACACCACCTCATCCCCCTCTCCTTCTCCTAATCCCTATGCCCGCCGCCCCATATCCTCCTCCTTCCCCTCCACCCCTCCTCCTTCCCATAATCGTTTCTCCGAGTGACTCCACCCCCTCCAAAACATGTTATTCCAAATCCCACCTCTTCTGCCTCTTCCACCACCTCCGCCACTTTCACAACACTATCACACATCCAGTACTACACTGCTGCGGCATTTTCCCATGGCTTTCTATCCACAATCACCTCGATTTTGCAATCCCTGAGCCTCCTCCTCATCATCATCTTAACCCCTACCTTCCCTTTTAATCATTTTAATCCCCACTCCTCTCACTCCTCATCCTACTCCCTCCTCGTAATCCCAGCTCTAAGTGACTTCACCACCAGTACGTTCACCTCCACCACCTCTACCATCACTGACACCTCCAACTCCACCTCTTTTTTGTTCAATCTTAGCTTTTAGAAAAACTTCTAGCAAAATAAACAAATAATAGGATATTGTTTATAACGAGACAAATAAGCATGAATTGGGATTTGGTCACTCACTAGAAACAAAAAATGAGGTATTTGACCCCCTAGGCCAAATAGCTATGATATACTACTTTCCTGGAAGAAGGGGCTCTTCGTGTAGGTAAAGATACACCCCGGATAACCTAGCGCCCCCTTTCCCTCCCACCATGGTTTAATTGGAGAGAAATCTCGCGCGATTCGGGTCCTGCTCAAAGAATCCTCAACATTGGTCATTTCCCTAAACTTACACTTTTTGAAGCCTGTACACGCGTATCACCATGGTGATGATGTCAGGATATGGAAGGATACTAAAGCTACCTGGATGTATGTCACGTGACTAGGTCCACTCAAAATAAGTACCACGTGCGGCGTCTCCCACCGAAGTCCGCCTAACAGGGTAAGAAACTCATCTCATATATAGCACACATGTTTAAGATGGAAACTAACAGCTACGCGAATTCAAGTTGGAGTTCATTTGAAATAGTGGTGACGGGGCTGAGTATACATAAAGATATAACTTTATCGCTTAATTTATTTATCATTATACACTTTAAAAAAATGTAACAACATGCGTTGATTTTTAAAACATTATGCATTAGAAAAAGTTATAACATTATGCGGATTAAATAACATTATCGGTTGTTTACAACATTGTTTGTAACATTATACGTTAGTGTAACATTATGCGGAGCTGTAACGTTGTCGGTTAGGATCGCATGTGATGACATGCCGCGGTGCATGATGGGTTAAATACTGGTTGTTCTGGTAGCCTATGCAGCAAGCGGTTATACCATGACGTCATTGTCATTATGATGTTAATGCGCATCTCTTGTACGGAGGCACGTATTTCTGTCTTTCACTTTGTGTGATGCCATCATTTTGGTCTTTGTGATGTTAAATGGATAGTTTGGTGCCCAAATACCTATTAAATGGTGAGAGTGTATTCTGGGGGTGTGTTTATTTGTATAGGGTCAGATCTACTCAAAACGCCCTATCATCTTTGATGATACTCGTTTTGTAGATAGAACGGGAGCACGGTGGCTCAGTGGGTATGGAATTGGACTTCAAACCGAAGGTCCACGGTTCGATCCCTGCCAGCGGTAACTGCATTGTGTTCTTGGGCAAGAAACTTCATCCCGATTGTTCGAGTGGAGGCACGGTGACGTTGTGTACTAGGGCACACTGCACGTCGATGGTGCACTTGTCTTCAACCAATGTTAACACTGCTTGTATAAAGTTAGAATGTCAGGGAATCTGGCAGTGCTCGACGTTGCTCGGTGGTTCTCTTCGGGTACTCCGGATTACTCCACACGTAAAACTGTCCAACACGAGGTGACCTTAATTGTCCAAAGTGTTGTTAAGTCCCAATAAGTAAATAAATGAATAAATTAATATACTGGGTCATAAAAGAAAGTTGAGGAGCAATTTTTTAGTGTTATCGACTTTAACCCAAACAAATTATTGTAAATTCATATTTCGAGTCCAGATGTATGAATATGCATAATTTCATGTTCTTACTATTGCCAGCTTCACGTCAGGACGTCGCAGTTCAGACATGGGGTGAAATGAAAAGTTCACACATGCAGTCAATAGGGTGTATGTCCACCGTTTGCCTCTTGGATGGCAAGACATCGACGGCGCATGGACCTGATAAGTCTCTGGATGTCACCCTATTGTACTGCGTTCCACTCCTGCCTTAGAACATTACGTAAATCGCCTAACGTCTGAAGATCATGAAGTCGTACCGGACGGTCCGACTGATCCCAAAGATGCTCGATTAGCGACAAATCTGGCGAAAGTGGGGACCAGGGAAGAAGTTCGATGCGCTGCTCCTCAAGAAAGTCACGACAGATACACGCCACGTGACATCGGGCATTGCCTTGCTGGAATAACTGCAATTCGACGTTAGCGTTGAACAACGGGACAACAACAGCGTTAAGAATTTCGTCCCTATATCGCTGTACATTCAGATTACCATCGATGAAGATCAACTGTGTTCGATGGTGCAAGGAAAGTCCTGCCCAAACTATTACACTACCCCCGCCGAAACGGTCGCATTCCCGCACGCAAACATCAGAAAACCGTTCTCCTCGTCGGCGATACACTTTTGCCCTACCATCAGCGCACCGTAGACAAACTCCTGATCCATCACTAAAAATAACTGTGCTCCAAAGCTGCTGAGTCCAACGAACACGCTGGCGTACCCATTCCATTTGACGGCACAATGACGTTGGCGAAGGATTGGTCCGTGGTATGAACGCCTACTTAGGATGCCGTGGTCAGTGAGTTTGTTGCGAACAGTTTGTGCAATGATTCTGTTGTTAGTTCTACCAGGAGTAATTGCTGCCTTCCTCGTCGCCGAAAGGAAGCGATCCCGCAAGTGAGACATCCTGATGTGTCGGTCTTGTGCAGGGGTCGTAACTCTTGGTCGACCTGGACGCGGTCAGTCGGCAGTAGATCCAGTGGTTCTATACCTTCCATTGAAACGGTAAATAGTGGCCACAGTGACTCCGAACTCAGCTCATCTGGTGATACCCTGGCCTCTTGCATACCAATGGCACACAACCTCTCATTTTCGGTTAACCTTGGCATTTTTTAAATTATCGGAAGACACAAACTAGCATGTTTTCTCAATAACCCAACCTCTCTAGCACAACATAACACAAAGAAAATCGTCGGTCACCCATTCAATTTGACATTATCGGGAAGGACGTGTTATTTTGAAATCCGTAGAAAAATTGTGTACGGTTGAGTGGACAACAACAACATATCATTAAATTCTTTGCATGACTTCTTGTCCACAACAATGCAACATTTGACCTATTATATTTCATCCTTTATGCTATTTTTTCGCATTTGTTTCTATTACACTTTCTTTTTTGACTCAGTATATATTAGAATGACGCATTTGTCGTCTCGTGAAAACAAGTACGGAAAGTGAATTTCAATGAAATTAATTTTTATAGTATTTTTTTTATTCAGTTGTCTGAAATATTTCAGATGGATGGAAAAGCGAACCGTAGGTTCGCTTATCACAACCAACTGAACTATTTCCAGACTATTAAATCGAAAGTGGACAATGGACTCTGTAAGGGCTACACTGGTTCGAGAGTTGAATTCCATAGATAATGGAACTGGTGGTTTGCAAGCCTGGAACGTGATCTAGTGAGATTGTTCAGTGCATTAGAACATTGAAAACCTGATCTTGCAACAGGCATGACTATTAATCATATACCTTTTTCAAGCAAGATTATCTGCACAGATTGCCCTAATGTCGTTGATCGCCACCCCCTCCCTGTGGCCTTCCGGTGTCACTGAGGACTGATATGTTCTCCAGTGTAGTTTGTGTATATATTTCCTTTGTATAACTAACGTTCTATTTTTCCTCTGAAAATCATTTTTTATTATTAGTATTTTGGCGGCGACTGATCGCTGTGGCGACTGATCAACTTCTCCTGCAATATGGGCAACTGTGGCATCTTTGTAAACGACCTACCCGTTATTAGTGCCTCAATGGCCAACATATTTGATGGTGACATCAAGGTATATCGACAAATAAAAAAGGGAAGAAGAACAAAACTTGTACAAAATTATCTGTTTGATTGGAGCATGGAACGGGTATCGAAATTCCATCCAGACGAAGATAAACATATCCACGTAAACGAAGAAAAAGTAGAGCAACAACAAGTATAACATGCTGACAGTAGGGAAGAGGTGTCAGTTAAGAATTGAATGCAATTTTTATAATCTTTATTGGAGTATGAACGTGTGGGAATGGGTAAAATTATGTATGAATCCCGAAGGGATTCATACAATTTGTACCCATTCCCACACATTCATACTCCAATAAAGATTATAAAAATTGCATTCAATTCTTATAATTACATTCCGCAACTGCTTAAACTACTTTTTACCAAATAACAAAGCAGAAAAACGAAATAAAACATGTACGAACGAACGAGACGAAAAACCACCCTCACACAAAAGACAAAGCGCACAACTCTGATTTTTAATTTTCACAACTTTAAAAATGGAAACGAGTATTTTAGTAACGGGCTTTATGCCACAGTTGGGAAATGTCACCAAAGAAACAGCAGCGGAGTTGATAACTGCGAGAGGCGCTAAAAGTTAAAAAACCGTCCAAACACCGCCCGAATTACATTCTGTCAACTGGGCTCTGCCGTAAATGCGGGTCAAAGTTCGACCAAATGTAATCATTGAAAAATGAATTACATTTGGTTATGACGTTTTCATCCGGCTGACCAATGGGAATTGAGTACTTGGACACAAAACATATAACTACATTAACAATGTAATTATTGTAAAATATCTTAACAATATACCCGATCATAGATTTTGAACAACGAACACAAAACCAGATTACCGAAAGCAAGACAAATGCCGGGAATAATCAGAAGAACCTGCCTGAACTAGAACATGGAAAACTGTTTATCACTTAATCACCATCAATAGCTTACGTAAATATTGTCCACAACATGTGTTATAAATGCGTGACGTCAGAAGTCAACGTCAACGTGGTGACATTTTGATTGAGTTGGTTTCGCAAGTAGAATTGAATTAGACTTTTTTGATATATCATTAAATGTTTACCACATACAAACAGCTGATGGCATTTGGACAAAAAAAACGCTTCATAAATAACTATGAATTTTGTTGTCGCGAGCTCGTGATATATGACCCCTCCACGGAACGAGCCCGAGGAGATCGTTGCAATGAGAGTCCGAAAGCTATGTTTTAAAGGCAAATATTGCAAAATAATAAATTTGGTTGTCGACCTTTGTAGTTACGATAAGGAAGGGTTAAAATGCCCATCGTGTGATAAAAAACAATCTCCAATTCGCAATGAGTTGATATGAAATATCTCAGCCTCGTTCACGAAAATCGATCTGAACCTCGTTAAACGGTGGCTCAGATCTACTTGGTGAACGACATTTCGAAATTTCCTATCAAATCGTGAATTGTTAGATATAATTTGAGTTTAAGCCCCTTGTTAATTAGATCTCAGAGTGCAAGTAATGAATGGAGTGCATTCAGAGCAAAAGAGATTGAGGCCATCGATCACGTCCAAAGGTGAGCCACGGAGAGACTGCTCGTAGTAAGTGTGTTTTGGGGGTATTCTAAGCCAACCATGAAATGCTCAAATGTGTTCTGGAGTGGTGACCTAGAATTTACAATGTGCAATTCAAGAGATTTGTTTTGCCAGCTGTACAGTGTATTCTTGACAAGATTGCACAAGAATTATCAGTGTATCCCAATTGCTGTTGCGAAACCTTGGTAAATCGAAACTTTTTTATGGCGAACATGTACCTATGGGATTTTCAGTGTAAGGGGGGAAAATCTGCGAGCTGGAGGTTACTGTAGAATTTGCCACAGAATTTTTTCAATCAGCTCGACTGCACATACGTTGATTGGCCTGGAAATTGCCTCTTGAGAGTCCAATGTTAAATGGCAATTTCCGCGTATTCAAACGAGTACGTCTTCATTTGTGTGCTTCATGCCTTTTGCGGTGTACAAGTTTGTGTTCAATGAGTTTCTAATCGTGTACCTTTTTTTCACACTGACGTAAGAGAGAAAAAAATTGTTGGAATGGGGTACTGTTTCCAAGTGTTTTTGTAACTGTAAGTTATCGCGCGATGATCTTCGATGCTCCAGAAAATATCGTCCAGAGACGTTGCTTATTTCGTTTAGGACAATCTCTCTCGATTTCTTTTGAAAGTGATTTGGGGAAAAAAATGTTTGTTTATGATGTTCTTTCTTTGGCCTGCGGGAAAGCGAAATTTCTGTTGTCTCTAATGTTTGTTTTCTTTTGTTCCTTCTGTTTCGAGTGTTTAACGAACTGGAAGCATTGAAGACGATTAAAATGTATTTATTCCACTGTGTGTATTTCCTTCGCGCTGTGTGAATAATAAAAATGATCAATGGTTCTATTGTTGGGATAGTAATTTAGCGTTTGGGAGTGCTATCTTTTCAAGCTGATGTATTGATTCGCGTTGGGATGGGACAAAAAAGAAAGAGAATTGATTATTCGAAATTTTTCAAAAGTTATTTTGGTTTGTTTGTTTTCGCTATCACAGTCGCCAGGTTTTTATTTTTATCTTGAACCACTCGAAAACAGTCATTGAATAAAGGGACAGACGACAATGGAGTTATTTTTATTATTTTTTTTTAAACCGCGACTTCAAATTTTTGTGTCCGTATGTTTTCGAGAGACGGTGACGGTTGGCCCAGAAAATCATCAGGAGACGTTGCCGATTTCGTTTAGATAATCCCACTCGATTTGTTGAAATGTGTTGGAAATTAATTTGTCGTGAGGGTTTATATAATGCGAGAAATGAACTATAAAATAGTAACATGATCTCAATGGGAAAAATACTTTGAGTTCGAATAAAAAAAAATATTTGTGGGAGGATGAAGACGTTACCTATTTCGTGTAGAAAATCCCCCTCATTTTTTAAATTTGTTTCTGTGGTGTGTACAGACATTTACGTGGATTTCGAAATCGACAGATCTTTATGATAATTGAGTAACTTTCGAAAAGTACATTTAAAACTAGAAGTCCTGTCACGAACTGTGCGCTTATCTGGGCTTAATTGCACGTAGGAATTGAGCACAATTGCCATATCGAATGGTATCCAAAGCTCGGCAGATTCTCCTGGTTACTCATCAGGTCCATTGGCTGAAACATTGCTTGTGCACAGGCCATATGTACAGAATGTGATAGCCTTACTATGATGCGTAGATTAATGCGCAGACCGACGTGCTATTTCTGCGCATTTCATCACAGGATTTCTAGTTTTAACTGTACAGTACAGTCGTCGTGGAGTGGTTGTAATCCACGTGTGGGTAGTGATGTTAATGCATGCGTTTACAAGGTAACACAAATCATCAGCAGCAAAATTGTTTTTAACGAAGCACCGGGATGCAGCAAGTAGAAAAGAAAAGTGATGAGTCCATGGCGACCGCACTGTATGGACTTCCTTCTTGGCCAGGTTAATTTGTGAATCGGCTGGAAACGGTCAACTGAGAATTAATGTACACATTCGTTAAACATGTGTGAACAATTAAAAAAATAGAATGAATTCACAAATAATTACAGAGAGATGCTTTCAGTCAGAAAGTTAATACGGAATATTTTAATCGACTTCTCGGGTTATCAAACTAATATCTGTTAACTGGTAGAGTGCTAAATTATTTTTGGCTATCAAATCTTGTACACATGTCTTTGCCTTGTTACAATTTATGGGAGAGTGCCTATGGTCACTCTCCCATAAATTGGAACAAGGCATTCCCTTATAGACTAAATACTATCACTTCAATGATAATACAAAGCACATGCACTGAATATGTGCCTTTAAGTTGTGGTACCTCCACTTCAGAATAAAGCCCAAATATGGGCTTCCAGCGCTCTACCAGTTAACCCTCACATGCCGAAAAAGTTATTTTTTTTTTTGGTCGTGATACGGTATGAGGGACACCTATAATTATTTTGAGGTACTTAAGAAAAACAAAGTGTTAGTTAACCATGTGATCCCGAATTCTCAAGGCTCTGTAAATTACGATCGTCACGTATGTGCCGTGAGAGATGCTTTTACATTCGTGGAGATGGTTGATAAAGCGATGAGTAACTGAAAATTTGTCTTTCTTAGTTAACCCCCGATCAAGGAATTCTCGTCGCTCTGTTAGTTACAGACGTGTCGTCTGTGCTGTGAGAAATGTATTTACATTCTGGGAGAAGGTCGCTACTTCGCGGAATGCGGACATCAGACGAAGACTGAAGTGAGCCTGTGTGAGCGCGTGCGTGTATTGTGAAGGCACAATCACATTTTAGAGGAATATAGAATGTTGGTTTCTGATCCCCCGCTTAAAATCGTATTGTCGGCAACCCCGCCTGGCAATCGGAATTCTAGCATCTAAAGCAATAGACCACTGCACACCGTCAAAAACGATGGCTCAAATCTAGCTTTTTTGATGAAGTTCTTATAATTACTTAGTTTACTTTCCTTTCGACGGCTGCATGAAAGTGTTCCGTGTGCTCTGACTACAGTAGGGCGAAGTACCCCAAGACAAATTTACGATTACAAAAATGTCATGAATTGTAAAGATATTTACCTGAATCCAAGGTTTACCTAGCAAATATAAATTTTTCCAAGCACTCGTGGAACGCGACCATCTACAAATATTTAAGGTTATTCCCTACGCCACAGACAACTCGATCGTAATTACAGAGAGTTCGGTGATCAGAGGGCTAACCAACCAAAATATTTCCCCAGGTACTTATTGCTGGATAGGCCATCTCCAGGTATTTAAAAGTACCCGTCAAACAACAGATGTCACGATCGTAGTTTACAGAAGGACGAGAAGTCAGTCATCAGTGGGTTAATTAACAAAACTATTTTCTCAGGTACCCATCGGTTTATCGACCATCTTCAAGTATGTAAAAGTATCTCTCACGCCATACTGGACGATCGTACTGAACAGAGCGACGAGAATTCGGGGTTAGTTGATAAACTAACATTTTCATTTTTCTCAAGTACCTCCGAGTATTTAAAGGTGGACATCATAACACACGCGGAAATAAATAATTTCTTTAGCATCCACGGGCAAGAAAATATTATTCTTAAAGCGGCGAGGTCGATTATAATATAACGTATTACCTTCCTGGCTGAAGACATGTTTCTCTCTCTTTAATTATTTGTGATTCGTTCACTTTTGTTAATTTTTCATTCCTACATAACGGCTGTGTACATTAATTATCAGCTGACAGCTTCTCGCCGATTCAAAAAACTATCCACCAAACCTGGACGTATATACTTTTCGAAAGTCATTGCGCAATAATCAGGCATGGGAGGAGTTAAAATTGTCCTTAACACGTTAACGTGTTAAATAATTCTGCCTTGACGAGTTAACTGATGCTAAATGTTAAAATGAACAAAATTTTAATAACTTCGGCCATTTTTATTGATTTGAATTTGAAAATGATTGAACTTACAGTACGTGGAGAGTGTATTATCACTAAATCACCCGCAGAGTGGAGATTCCACCCAATCAATAATAGCAAATTTGTTGCAAAGCATAACAAGCACAAGCAAAGTTTCGGCCAATGGACCTCCGGGTTAAACCTGGAGGTCCATTGGCTGAAACATTGCTTGTGTTTTCAGTCGATATATACAATATTTGAAAGTTATAGTTTGGGTGACAACTCCACTCCGCGAGTGATTTAGTTACAATCCACTCTCCACGTACTGTACGTACAGTTCGTCTCTTGAGTTCCAATGTGTTCTGCGTGCCTAGTGGCACATGGGACACATTGGAACTCAGGGGACGAGTAAATATAGTTATCTCAGGTTATCGTAAATTCTAACATTCAGTGATGTTTCCATTTAAGAATACAATCGTTGCGGCCGTATACTTAGAAAGAGACACCCGCTGTTGCTCGAATACCAGTTCTTACATGGAAAATAGGCGTTCGGATGAAGCTGATATTGCTGTGTCGTCAAATATCGGCGGACCAACTTCGCCAACGTTGGTAGGAGGGCTTCATGGTCTCTCCACCAAATCAATGGGCCGTCTATAATTGACGGACAGCTAAATCATTCGTGTTCATTAATTTCGTCAAATGGCGCAAAATTCGACGTCATCGGCACGCGCTATCCGACTTGGGTAAACACAAGATAACGACGCAATGCTACGTATTATACAATTATAATCTTTAAAGTTAAACGTTATTAACTTGGTTAAATGTTTTTAACGTTGTTAAAATAATTTTAAACGTTAACGTTTGAAACGTTAACTGCTCCCAGCCCTGGCAATAATGATAAAGGTTTTTCGATTACGAAATCCTCGCAAATGTCTAGGATTTTGTATATGAAATGGGCAACTTCTCTGGGCGATTTCATCGAATTCGGACATGTTTTCCGTGTTTATTTTTGTTTTGTTTTTTTTTTTGTTTTGTGAAATCGTCTCTAATATATCCTACGAAAGAAATAAAAAATGAATGGGGTTTTCTACATGAGACAGGCAACTTCTTCATTTCCCACATACATATTTTCTTTACTTTTTTTATTCCAACTCAGAGTTTTTACCAATGAGGTTATGCCAGTGTTTTATAGATCATTTCTGGAATTGTATAAACACCCACGCCCATGATAACGCACTCTTACCTTGAGGTGGTTCCTGGGCTAGGTAGTTCCCGAATGGGGAACGAAACTAAAAGTAGTCAAGTGTTCAACATACCCTGTCCGGGTTGAGAAAGGAGAAGGGCGCCTTGCTCTCCCGTGAGGTGCGTCCTCAAGTCCCCGGTGGCAGGAATCCTGGTAGTTGAGGACAAACAGTGACCCGATTTGGACAGTCTCCGTTTTAGAGATACCTGTCCTATATACAACTATGGCCCTAACTTCGGACGTAGGCGGATGGGTGGATGGGCACAGTCTGGCCAATCGAAAGCCCCTACAAGAGTGTCATTTCGTGAGGTAGGAGAATTAGGAGTTCATTCAATCAGGTATTTATTTTAACACTCTTTTGTCATTGCCAGCGTATAGTGAATTTCAACGCATTTCGGAATTGTTCAGCATCTTCCTTTTATAGCACTGTCTGCTGTTTAGTTGCGTGAGACAATTTGCAATACACTGGTTTCGAAAAATAACTGGCTGAATGACCGATTTATGAGGACGTGACACTACCTGCACAGGACGGGCCAATCGTCTAGTGGAATACTTTGGTTTCTACACTGGGTGAGTATACTATTTATGTACTCAACGTTTTGAACGCTGGATAACCGCGATGTAACCTCCATGTTGGGCTCAGAGTAAGGGTACGATTCTCAAGTAGAATAATTTTAAAAATTATGGCAAAAACACAAAATAGAACGCACGAATTAGCAAATTTTATTACTACCCAAAGTGTGATTTATTAGGATTTACGGGTTTGATTATAAACGATAACTTCACAAGTGAATTGTGCAATCAACGATTGTGTCATGTATCCGTGCACACAAACGAAGACGCTCTGCCGTGGATGTAATGGGGACTTCATTGTTTTTTTGTTTTTTTTAACCATTTACCTAATATGAAAAGCAGACGACACTTGCAAAACAAACTTCTTGAATAGCTATTATTTTCATTTTTTGTCTCAAAAACATAGCTTATGACCCCACATTGGAACGAGCTCGACGACCTCGTTCCAATGAGGGGGTCATACCCTATGTTTTAGATACAAAAAATAAAAAAAAATAATGACAATTAATTGGCGATTTTTGAGAATAGCTCTGGCCGTTACGTTAGGTAAGGGGTTAAATAATATAATTATCGTTAATAATGAAAAGTAATAAACAGAGTAATCGCTTGACTGGACTGGTTACGTGAAATAATTCATTCGAGGCGAGAGACTATATTGTAAAACACTCGTGCGCATTCGCGCTCTAGTGTTTGTACAACGTCCCTCATCTCTCATTAATTATTTCACCTGACCAGTCCAGTCAAGTGATTACTCCCTATTTAATATTACGTCTGATTGTAACTTCGAAAATCTGATTGAATTTAATAATACATCTTGGCCAAAATTCATAAATAGTTACTCTAAAAATGAAAATATTCCGGTCAATACATTTAATCCAATCATCATACAAAACTCTATCCAAGGCATTGCTGGTACCGTAAAAGATGTAAAGAAATTAAAAAGTGTGAGTTGTCTTCTGCTGGAATGTGCCCGTAAATTTCAGTTAATGGCACTGAAAAAATAGGAAAATACATAATCAAGAGGTGAATGCTAGTGTTCACAAGAGCCTCAATAAACGCAGAGGTGTTATAAGAAATCGTGAGCTTGGTGATATTGAAGAAACTGATATTCGAGAAGAAAAGGAACCTCGGGAGGTAAATGAAGTAAAAAATCGAGATTAAAAATGACGGTAAACAAATTAAGACAAAAACATACCGTTTGAAATTTAATACCCTAGGACCACCAAAAGCAGTTAAAATTGGCTATTTGTACGTCCGAGTGGATGTATTCATTCCGAATCCACTTATATGTTTCAAATGTCAAAAGTTCGGCCATAGTGAAGATGCTTGTCGAGGTCAAGCAATTTGTTATCGAGGCGGCCCAAAACATAACGAACCTTCTGCTATCGACACCATTAAATGCATCAACTGCCAGAGAAATCGCATGTCATCTTCGACAGATTGTCCTATGTGGAAATGGAAAAAAAATGTTTTCAAAAAGTGAGAACTGAGAAACAAATCAGCTTTACAGAAGCCAGAGACATTGCATCATCTCAGTCGGGCCTGGAAGCATCAACGCCATCATATGCAACACAAATATCACAGGAGTTACCAACACAATCTGTAGAATGTCATTCACTATGGGCATGATTCAACAACCCAGCACCATTCCGTCATTACCTCAAACCTTCACAATAGAGCACTCCTATGAAGTAGAACCAAATCCCATCAACTACCCCAGCATTCATCGCGAAACTAACCAAAACCGAACAAAAACATAGAATCGAACCTGAATCGAAAAAAAATCAAAAACCCAGACCCGGATAGAAAAATACGCCTACCAAACCATAACCGGATTATAAACTCCAACCACAGCAACAAACTTTTAGTCAGAGCCAGAGAAGGAATGAAAACAAAAAAATAAAAGGAAAATAGAAAAAGAAGAACAAATAAATTCGAATAGAACACCTACATATTTGAAAACATGTTGTTACGAGCAACATGTTTGAAGGGCGTGGAGGACACGTCAGTCGATGAATGCATCGATGATAAATTCTTCAGTCACCCACGCCTGGATTCTCTGGTCCCCACAAAAACATTCACCAAATAAAAACACAAAGGCAATTTCTACCACACGTCCAACCACTAAATTCAACCAAATATGGACAATACAACCATATATAACTCAATGGAATTGTGGACGTTTTAGAGCAAATTTTAATTAACTTGGACTTCTAAGCCCAAAAATATAAACTTGCTGCTTTTTCTCGCAGGAATTTATTTATTTATTTACTGGTGTTTAAGGACGCATACTTATGCACATTGGCTAATCGTGACCGTGACAGTCGTACGGGTGGAGGAAGCCGGAGTACCTGGAGAGAACCATCGAGCATCGACGAGCAACTGTCAGCTCCACAACACGGTTGTGGTTCCGCTCAAACACGGTTACAGCGGTTGGTGACATGTGCACCATCGACGTGCAGTACGCCTTAGTACACGGCGTCATGGTTCCCCCATGTAGGCAACCGGGATAAAGTGCCTTGCCCAAAGACACAACGCGGGTCGCCCCGAACGGAGATCGAACTCGGGACCTCTAGCATAGAAGTCCAACAGTCTACCACTGAGCCGCCGCGCTCCCTTGCTCGCAGGAAACTCTCTGAATGACACCTGACACTGAAGATCATTCAACTTTTAAGCATTGTACTTCGTATGATGCCTTTGCTCAGGAAAATTATCTTCATGTCCGTGGAATGTCTGTCATAGTCAGAAACGACATTATCCAAAGTCCTGTCTCTTTACAATTGAAATTACAGGCTGTAGCATTATGCTCTATTTACATTTCGCCAAATAAGTGTCTTCATCTGAATGACCTTGAGCAACTGGTTTACGAACTTACAACTCCATACATTTTGTTGGAAGATTTTAATGTACATAGATAGTCCTCTTGGAGGTGATTGCTGCAGCAACTTATTTCAAAATATAAGTTGTGCTTGTTCAATAATGATTCAGACACTTATTTCCACCCCGAATCTGGTTCTTTCAATTTATTTATCTATTTATTTATTTATTTATTTATGTATTTATTTATTTATTTATTTATTTATTTATTTATTTATTTATTTATTTATTTATTTATTTATTTATTTATTGGTGTTTAAGGTCACATACTTATGCACATCTGGTTCTTACATTTCAATTGATCTTGCAATTGCATGTCATTCAGTCTACCTTGATTTTTCTTGGAAGACTGAAAGTGAATTGCGCGAGAGTGGCCACTTTCCTGTACTGTTGGAGGGTGAGGTCCCGGTGGACGATGCGAGTGTGCCCGAATATAACTTTCAAAAGGACAATTGGAACACTTTCTCGTAACATTTTTTCTGAATAACTCACATGGGATAAATTGGTACAGTGCTGATCAAGTGGAGGAGTTTACTAAGGTGTCATTCCAAAAAAAACTCAGCTAACCCAAAACGTTTCACCAAACCATGGTTGCAAAAATTGTAAGCACACTATAAAGGAACGCAAGAAAACTGAACGGGAATTAAATAACTCACAAACAACAGTTAATTTGGACAAACTACGTATTAATCGGGCAAAGATCAGACGACTTATGAAACAAACAAGAACACTTATTGAGAAACGAATGTTTGTAAACTTAACCAACACACTTCCATCAATTAAAATATTATTAAAGGCAAAGATACAAAATTAAATGGACCACATCTTGAAGATAACAACACACTAATTATTTCAAAAAATGAAATATCAAACAAATTGACCTCAGTATTTTCTAAACATTCGCCGTCTGAAAATTGTTAACCATAATTGATAAAAATTAAAATACAACGGGAAGAACAAAAGATCAAACTTACCTCTGACAACTTAGAAGATTACAGTGAGCCTTTTCCTATAGACGAGTTAAATAACTCTTTACATACAACAAACGAAATAACTTCTGGACCCGATGAAATGCACTATCAACTTTTAAGACGTCTTGCTCAATCGATCTTTTACTATCCATTTTTAATGATATAACTGGGTCGCTGGCCAGTTTCCACCTTCATGGCGAAAAGCACCAATAATTCCCATTCCAAAGCCCGAAAAAAGACCACTGCAATTCAAGTAATTACAGACGTATTGCATTAACCCTTTACCTAGCATGAAAAGCAGACGACACTTCCAAACAAAATTGTTGAATAACTATTTGTTTTTCGTTTTTGTCTCAAAAACATAGGTTTTGACCCCCCTTTGGAACGAGCTCGACGAGCTCGTTCCAATGAAGGGTATAACCTATGTTTTGGAGACAAAAAATGAAAATTAAATGGCGACTTTTGAGAATAGCGCTGGCCGGTTTTTGCCGTCACGTAATTACAGACGTATTGCATTAACCCTTTACCTAGCATGAAAAGCAGACGACACTTCCAAACAAAATTGTTGAATAACTATTTGTTTTTCGTTTTTGTCTCAAAAACATAAGTTATGACCCCCCCCCCCCCCTTTTGGAACGAGCTCGACGAGCTCGTTCCAAAGAGGGTCATAGCCTATGTTTTGGAGAAAAAAAATGAAAAAAAATAATGAAAATTAAATGGCGACTTTTGAGAATAGCGCTGGCTGGTTTTGGCCGTTACGTTGGGTAAAGGGATAACAAGTTGTATGTGCAAAACCATGGAAAGAATGGTCGATGCTCGGCTTGTCGGTTTTTTTTTTAATCGAACAATCTACATGCGAATGTTCAGTGTGGTTTCAAAAGCCAAAGAAGCACTGTGGATCATTTGTTTAGACTTGAAACGCCATCTTATTTGCACCGGAGAAGGCATAGGATACAGCGCGGCAATATGTGATTATTAAAGATTTCCTTAGCATGGGGTTGAGAGAGCGTGTGTGTTTTTTACAGATTTCTTTTAGGGACTGTGAATTTCAAGTTCGTGTTGCGTCTACATTATCTGGTCCACATAAGAAAGAAATGGGTGTTCCCCGGTGTAGTATTTTCCACCTGTTACTCTGTTTTATGTGAAAATCAATGGCATCAGTGACGCAGATGGAAACATTGTAGATTCTTCATTGCATGTCGATGATTTTTTGATTTGCTATAGAAGTGAAAACATGAATGCCATTGAGAGCAAACTTTAGTTGTGTTTAAACAGAACTCGGGAAATGTGCTTCCGAAAACGGTTTTAACTTTTCGAAAATTAACGAATTGTGTTCATTTCTGCAGGCTCCGGATTTAGGAACCACCACCATGATCCTAAATTGAAAATAGGTGCCACTGCCATTAACATTGTTAACAGTAGCAGCTCTTTATTTCACAAATCATGGTTATGTTACATGAGATTTTCGAGTCATTTTACAAAATTAAGGAAGTTAAATTCTTAATTTTATTGTTTGATAATTAACTGAATTTTACTTCTCATATCAAACAACTAAGAGAGAAATGTAAAAGGCACTTAATTTTCTGAAGGTAGTTGGTAGTAGTGATTGGGTGGCAGACCCTAAAATATTACTCCATCTACATAGATCACTGGCTAGATCAAAATTATAATACGCTTGTGTGGTTTACGATTCCGCGAGAACGTCATACGTCAAACCACTTGACGTAATTCATAACAGTGGTATTAGAATTTAACTGGGTGCTTTAGAACATCACCAAAACATTCAATGCTTATTGAGGCAGAGGAACATTCTGTTAAGAGGCGCAGGATTATTTTGTTTCTCCAATATGTTTCAAAACTGTTGGCAAATGCATCGAGCAATGCTTGTAGTTGTGTCTCCAGTGATGATTTTTTTGAATAGACACCAGAAACACATTTCTCCATTGTGAATTACATTTAAACCCCACATGGAGTCCGCAACACTTGATTGAGAGCTGAAACGGTTAAATGATTTTCTTGGTCGATTAATCATATGGATTATCCTTGGTGAACCGATTAATCACTTGTTTTAGGAGGTAGCTGAAATATTGCCGTACCGTTGATGATTTATAGCATTTAGCCTTTACCCAAAGTAACGGACAAAACCGGCAAGCGACATATATATGTCTCCTTCAAATTCTATTATGTTTTCAATTTTTGTCTAAAATACATAGCTTATGACCCCTCGTTGGAACGAGCTCCTTGAGCCCGTTGCAATGAGGTGTCATAAGCTATGTTTTTTTAGACAAAAATTGAAAATTTTTAGTAATTCAAGAATTTATTTTGCAAGTATCGCCTGCTGTCCGCAACGAGCAAAGATTTAAGAATGACCAGTTCCAGCTACTGATACAGTACAATGATCTTGCAAGTGAACACGTATGTCTGCACATAATGTGCATGCTTTAATCCGTCTCAAAATAACTGATGCAGATCAATGTGACAATGTTTGCCTGTTTTAGAGCAAGCTTGTTATTTTGTTAACCCATATAATACAGCAATTTAAGGCAACGGTAATCGATCAATTACTATCAATGGTAAATCTATTAATCGGTTAACCGTTTAAGCTCTAACTTGATTATGTCGAAATTAAATCGAAATATAGAGCATATAAAAGGATGGTCACAAAGTATCATCAGCAGTTGTTACTGATGATCAGGTTACCTCAATCCGAATACCAAAAAAAAATTCTACTTTTACAGCTGAAGTTGCATCTTCACAACTTGCTTTTCAACACAACGACAATGTACAGGAAGGAAAGTCGAATATTTGTTCCGACTTTCGTTCCTCTTTACTAGCTTTACTCAACCCCAAGTTGAAGAACCCCCCCCCCCCCCCCCCCTTACATCGGTGTGAGACAGAAAAATACAGATTCCAAACTCATCGAACAACCACTTCTATAGCACAAACCACTTGGGACACTCAAATGAAAATGTACACGTTTGAGCACATGGAAATTGCCAATTAACCTTGGACTCTCCACTAACCTTTTCCCGGCCAATTGAAGTGGGCGCACTCGAGTGGCTTTGAATCTCCCTGTGGTAAATCCTATACTAACGACGTGCTCGCGTATTTTATCCCGTATACGTTTTCGTCAAAAAAAGTTTAATTTACGAAGGATTCACCACAGAAAGTGAGATGTACTTGTCAAGAGCACTCTACCCACCAAGGCAAATCTCTGTTAGGTGACACACAATAAATTCTAAGTCACCTCTAGAGAGCGTGTTTGAGCATTTTGTGATGGGCTGGGAATACTCAAAACAGCATACTGTTCTTACTCAAAGTTAGATCACATGAAAAAAAGATTAAAATTATTGAAACGTTCATCACTCCAGTTCAGGAGGCTACGAGGAGGAGTGGTCGAAACTAATAAATGTATCTGCAGTATATAATAGGCATCTTGAGTGCACCTAGCCGCCATCTGAAATGATTTAGTTCAATGAGTGGGAAGATTTATATTTCGTTGACAGGCCTGCACTCTAAAATCAGTTGGGTTAAAAATCAACTCACCTCATATGGGCTGAGAGAATATGAACCCAATTGGGTCATATCCACTCATCCCAGTTAATGTGGGTTAATTTTTAATCCAACTGATTTTAGAGTGTAGGTCTGTCAATGAAATATAATCGTCTATTTACCTGAAAATGAACAAGAAACACGAGCAAAAATCCTTTCAATGGACCCCGATTTCAACACGGAGGCTCATTTGCTAAAACATTGTTGCACTTGATATACAGTACGTGGAGAGTGGATTGTGACTAAATCACCCGCGGAGTGGAGTTACCACCCAAGCCATAACTTTCAAATTGTGTACATATCGACAAAAACACAAGCAATGTTTCAGTCAATGGACCTCCGGGTTTAACCCGGAGGTCCATTGGCTGGAACTTTGCTGGTGCTGGTTGTGCTTTGCAACAAATGTGCAATTATTGCTCGGGTGGAATCTCCACTCTGAGGGTGATTTAGTGATAATACACTCTCCACGTACTGTATATCAGTTACCGAGTTGAACCTCCACTTCACATATATTATATATATTATAATGCTCTTTATGACGTCACTCCATACGCTTCATGGCGAGACTGAACAGCCTGAACCGGAAACGATGCTTGGTTACATAATTGCTTAACCCTTCGCACAACAATGACGAGATATGAGAATTCCAAGCTGCCAATATTTCCCATAATGCAATTAGAAATTTAATCAATTCAATGTTGTCTGTCAAAGCCCTTTCTTTATCATTCTTTATCACATCAAACTTGTTTGAAAGTAATCACCCTACTCCATCAAACAAGATATAATTGGTTAACTTCTTTGTTGCATTATGGGAAATAAATTGGTGCTTGAGATTTTTGGAATTTTGACATCAGCGTTCAGAGGTCTAATGAGCATAAAACCACACAGAGGCTTGGATAGATAGGACGGGTAGACGCGTCATACTGCTAGTAATTTCGCCACGAGCATGTTTGCATTACATTTTTTAAAGAAAAAAATGTGTCAGTAATCTATCGCACGTGTAAAATAAGTATTGTGTATAAAACGAACACGCCTACATCTGTAATAACAATTTTATTAAAGACCATTTTTTGTCTTCTCAGCTAGGAATATGGGCTATAGATGGAACAAGTGGACCTCAACGGATACAGTCTCCTTTTAAATGTTTTAGTCATTTTTTTTTATTTATTTTTGTTCAGGATAGGTAAATATTCTTTATACTAAAATGCTATCTGGAGCTATAAACAAAATTTAAAAAGTTTGACAGCCAAGAAGAATTTGATTCGACGTTTCTCTAACAAAATCGCAATAACTTACCTTACCTTTTGACGAGCTTTACATGTCACCAGATGTAACGGTTAAGTTTCCGAGACCGAGTTTACGCCGAGTAATAACTGCTTATGTTTAACGAAAAGAACAGATAGAGAGTCTAAGTCTATTCGAGTTACAAAACGTGGTATCGACCAATATTGTCTCCTACACACAATCAAACCTACATAGTCCCCTAACTCCATTGTTTTATCCTTGAAACATAAACCTCGAATTTGAAAAAAAGTATCGATTTTGTTTGTTTCTTAAAAGGTATGCAAACAAACCATTGTATGTGTAGTGCACGTGGTCGAAGATGCACTGTGATAACGGCATCGAATTTCAAACCAAAAGGTTCGCCAATCGATTCCCTCCTGGGGTACCTACGTTGTGTCCTTGGCCAAGGCACTTAGTACCGATTACCCAGACGGAGCGATGTGTATTATCATGTACTGCACGTCGATGGTGCACTTGTCTTCACCCAATGCTGACCCTGCTTGTGCGGAATGAGAACTTTGGGCAGTCCTACAGTTGCTTGCCACTGCTCATTGCTTCTCTCCGGGTACTACAGCTTCCTCCACCCGTAAAACTATCCGACACGAGGGGACACTGATTTTCGAAAATGTCTTTAAACCCCAATAATAATAATAATAATAATAATAATAATAATAATAATAATAATAATAATAATCATAAGATCAAACTGTCCTTATCCTCTTCAGCATGTGATTCCCGGTCATCGTCTGATCGTCATCTGCGTTAGTAGCACCAACATGTGCAGCAACAGCAACGCGTTTACCACTGAGAACCGTTCGTTCTGCAACAATTATGCCAATATCGTAGCATAATTTCACAAGCCACCACTTTCCAGAAACAGTTTGAAATGAACTGCTTCGTAACTGTAAATAATTATTACTGTCAACCAAATGCTTCCAATCCAAACACCAACAATTTTTAACTTTAACGTTAAATCCTCAAGTGCTTTCAGACTCAGACTGAAACTACATCACAAGGTAAACTCCAAAATTTGAATGGTGAAACCAGACGGAGTAAACACGTTTGTAGAATGCACTTTTTGTTTTCAGAGTGTCAAAAACATATAAACATGATAACTGTTTCCAGTACACACAGAAATATATTTTGTTTTTTTTTTAAAAATGAGTATAGCATTTGGAACTATTTGTTTAGTGGCAGCGGGAAATATATTTTGTAATTTGGTTCGGAACTCCCCAAATACGTCACGAGTTCTGTATTTTTAGATTTAAATTATTGTCTTCAGCAAAGCGTTGTTTTATAGCTGGGATAAAAGAAATGGTCCCCATTTTCAGCTTAATCATACTGTAATGGTGATAACTATGTTGTATTTGATTGTTTGTGTCCGAAAACGATGGTTGTACTGTCGAAAATATCCGTTTTACCGGAACTGCTAACTTAATTTGCTACAGTAAAACAATCGTTTAAACTCCCAAGCATTCAAATACAACATAGTTATCCCCTAAGTGTTTCCCACTAAGGGGGATTCAATACGTCGTAACGTTTTCGTGCAAATGTAATTAATTTAATGAAGTCGGAGCTTCGACAGGTATAACAGTTTCAGAGTTAAAACCATGCAGGAAAATTAATATCCTTTTTGTGAGATAAAACCAAATTTATCACAAGCATTAATTGAATAAACGTCTATGTCAGGGATAACGGTCAAATGGTTTCCAGCGCCGAAGGCTCACAGGGACGGTTTGGTGCAACCCCTTTTGACCCTCTTTAACTGTATATTAAAATTTTCTAGCAACATGTCCGGGCGCGTTGAAGGAGGAAAGTATCGAAGTACTCAGCTGCGCCTGTGCTTTCGTCTGCTCTTCTTTTGAGATGGTGGATACGTTGGAGATA
This sequence comes from Pictodentalium vernedei, assembly GCA_031216915.1. Taxonomy (NCBI): domain Eukaryota; kingdom Metazoa; phylum Mollusca; class Scaphopoda; order Dentaliida; family Dentaliidae; genus Pictodentalium; species Pictodentalium vernedei. Next base: position 66,723,080 of record CM062288.1, on the reverse strand, counting down.
CCTCCTTTGGCGAGGTTGAAGGAGGAGACCTGGAGGGCTGACTTTGTTGGTTAGATCTAGTCCTCGCTGCTGCCCTGGTTGTGGTGTCTTCTTCAGGTGGTGTTCTTTCAAGGTACATTTTGCTGACTCTCCGTACGATGCTGTCGATGTCCCCCATATTCGCAATTATGTCTGAGCATCATTTCAATTGTGCCTTGCAGATGTTCCAGGTGGCCGACATCTCTGACCTTCTCTCCCAGGATGGCTTCCACGGACTCTGTGGTGAATACCTCCTGGTCGGGGTTCCAGTCGGAAGAAGCTGGAGAAGTAAGAGCAGGGACAAAAGCACCATATCTACTTAAAACTATGATGATCAAAACGTTTCTCAAGTATTTCTGCTGGTATGCATGTATATTTCATCTGTTTGTATATTCTAATTCGAATTTACGACTTCTATTAACCATTCATATTTTAATCAGTCGTCATTCAGTATGCGAAATGTGTCTTTTCACGAAATTGAATTTCGTGTGTCGTCTCTTGCGTGAGGTAATGGGCAAAACGGGTATTTGTTCACCAATGTCCATGGCGAGAGGGGTATATCCATCCCTCATTGTAGTAATATTACGACATAATTGTAATTTTACGCAATAAGAATTTAAATGGATTATCTTTCTCTTTATCGGAGTGTGAAAGTGGGATGGGCGTATGTTAAATTGTATTAAACGTGTTTACTTCACACAAAATCTATTTATTCACTCACCTCACTGATGAAGAATAAGCACGAAATTATGGCCAATGAATTTCAGAAAGCTTTCGACGCTGTTGACCATGACATACTTTTGTTCACTTTGTTGAACTTGGGAACTGACGGAAATATGCACAGGTGAATACAAAACAATGTACGAGTCCTCAGTATCGTGTCACTCAGTGTAAATGGAAACCTTGCAGATTATTCTGACTGTAGTTGTGGGGTTAAGTGGGAGGACATCCTCTTCCATTCCATGTTCTCCCTGGTCATTCATGATCTGGCCAGAAAAATCAAAGCTGAAGGGAGGTATGTCTGAAAATTTTCGGCATTGGCAAAACTTTACAGGAAAGTTAATACCCGTTAATTTGTTAAAGTTGTCAGGAAATTTAACACTAAGGGTATACAAATTTCGAAAAGTTAGAGAATATTAGAAATCTCTGTGTTTTCCAGGGTGTATGGGAATTTACACCCGTTTGGGAACTCATACACTCTGAGGCGAAGCCGAAGGGTGTATGAGTTCCCAAACCGGTGTTAATTCCCATACACTCTGGAAAACACAAGGATAACGGATTTATTTCCAAGAATTTTGGTGTACTTAATACTTTAACCTACATTGTGGGCAAAAACTGACAAACAGTTTGTACTTTGCAAGTTTCTTAAATAAAACCAGGCAAATATGGATGTCATTGGAACTGGCTCAATGAGCCAGTTCCAATGATATCCATATCTGCAATATTTTATTGCACATAAATATTAAATTTCCTGTATGTTTATTTTTGTTCTAACATAACCGATCAGAAGGTTTGAATAAATAATTAAAAATGGGTATTTTTTACACATGTAGCTTGCTCTTGTATATTCTTGTTTTTACACCGTGGTTTAAGACGGTGTAAAAATCTTCTGTGGGTTGCAAGTTACGCCGTACCTCTCAGCCTTTCAAAATGCAGTATTTTGTTTCATTTGGAAATAAATTGTTTTATCGATGGGTCCATCATTTCACAAACTTCATGCACTTTCCTGTAGAGTCGAATAAAAATAAAATGTTGTTCCCAATCAGTTTCAAGGTTTTCCTTTTATTCTCTGTTCCAACCCATTAGAAAAATAATAAAATGGCGCGTTCATCATCTTTTGATGTGCTGTAACCTTTCTTTGTGTTCAGCATATCAACAGTGTGTACATCCAGACAGTATCATTTCCATTGATATAAAACTCTAGTAGTTACAGTTTGCTAATTATTTCCTGGACATAATAAAAACATACAAATTAATTTAAAAACACATTGGCTAAACAAGGATTCAAAATGGGGCAGATATGTAGTTGCTTCAAATTAGCTTGCCACAAAAAGACAGGTTCCATCTTGTAACTTTTGATAAACGAAAACAAAAATAGACAGATTTGAGAGTTGTCTGTTGTTTTTGTTCATTAACCCTTTGCCCAACGCAGACGATTTCAAAATGTATTATTTTAAATACCATTTTTCAATTTTTTTCAAAACATTTAAACAAAACCATATAATGTGACCCCCTCTTTGGAACGAGCTCAACGAGCTCGTTCCAAAGAGGGGTCACATGATATGGTTTCGTTGAAATTTTTCGAAAAATATTTTTTTTTCTGCTGCTGAATTTGCATATTACGCGGGCGGATGCGGGCGGATGCGGGCGATTTTTTGAATAAAGGGTTAAAGATCGCTTTATTTCCTCACATGTCAAAGGTGTTTTTTCCACAGTTGCATGCTTCTTAACTGGACCTTCCTCCCCAGTCTAATAATTTCAGGGGAGATAATTTCATCGAAAGTCGATTTTCATGTTAAGATAGGTTAGGATGATAAGCTACATGTTTGAACCAAGCGCTAAATTGTTATTTATTCACGAAATGGAATTCCGCGTGTCGTCTCTTGCGTATGTTAGTGGGTTACATTTGCATTATTTCACAAGTGTCCATGGCAAGAGGGGTACATCCCTCTCCTATTGTAGCAATTTTACGACACAATAGTAATTCTACGATATAAGAATTAAAATGGATTATCTTTTGCTTTATCTGAGAGTGAATGTGAGATGGGCGTATTAAGTTTGTATAAAATGTGTGGCACTTCACACAAAGCTTACATGTATTTATTCAATTGCCTCACCGTTGAAGAGTAAGCATGAAATTATCGCTATTGATTTTCCAAAAGCTTTCAAGCATGATTCTGTTCAGTTGTTGCGACTGGGAAATGACGGCAACATGCACAGGTCAATACAAATATATCAGTCCAAAGCGCATGTGCCACTCTCTGTAAATGGAAACTTTATAGATCAGTTTGACAGCAATTGTGGCATTAAACAGGGGCTTATCCTCTTTCCGCCCACATTTTCCATCTGGTAAGATAAATCAATGCCCAAGGGGGGGGGGGAGCTTTCGAGACAAGTTTCGTCATTGGAAGAGATTTAAAGGAAAGTGAGCTCCAGTTAACTTCTAAAGTTGTCAATGTATTTATTTATTTATTGGTGTTTAAGGTCATATACTTATGCACAATGGCTAATCGTGACCGTGACAGTTTCACGGATGGAGGAAGCCGGAGAGAACCACCAAGCATCGACGAGCAACTGTCACCTCTTCAACACTCTAACTCTGTTCAAGCTCCGCTCAAACAGGGCTACAGATGTAGAAGATATGTGCACCATCGACGTGCAGTACGCCTTAGTACACTGCGTTATCGTGCCCCATGTAGGCAACCGGGATAACGTGTCTCGCCCAAGGACACAACGCGGGTCGTCCCGGGCGGGGATCAAACTCGGGACCTCTGGCATAGACGTCCAACAGTCTACGACTGAGCCACCGCGCTCCCTAAAGTTGTCAATACGTTTAACACTAAAGGTATGAACATTTCATATGAATGTCTAATTTTCTGAAATGTTGTATTACCGATGTACGCATCATTTCACAAACATCAGGCGTTTTCCTGTACAGTAGCATAAAAATAAAAAAGCTGGCTTTGAAATTTTTTCCCCTCAATCAGTTTGAACGGTTGATTTCTATTCTGCGTTTAACCCTTTGAACTCTGGTGATATCTTCCATGCCAGTTCAATAGCAACAATTAGAAGAGTCCATATTCATTATTTGGGGTAGAGCAATCAATATTTTCAGCGTGCAGCCTCTGACTTCTCTACCTCACATGTTTACTGAACAGCCATCCTATTTAATAACGTTATGGCGTATCGTGTTCCTGGCCGGAAAAGCTGCCGGTAGAATTCAAAGGGTTAAACCCATCTAAAATAATAATAAAACGGCGCTTTCACGATATTTCTGTGTCTTATAACCTTTTGTGTGTTCATTATATCAACAGTGTACACATCCTGATATATTATACAGACGCCATCATTGACATTTAACCCTTTGAACCCTAGCGGAAGTTTTTTTTTCTGCCAGCAACATGATACGTCATAACGTTATTAAATAGGATGGCTGTTCAGTAATGTGTGGGGTAGACCAATCAATAGCAATATTAGCCTCGGGGCTGCACGTTGAAAATATTGATTGGTCTACCCCAAATAATCAAAATGGACTCTTCTAACTGATGCCATTGGACTTGCATGGAAGATACCACTAGGGTTCGAAGGGTTAATATAAAAGTCTAGGTGGTAAGATTTGGTTTTTTTTTTTCCTGGAAAGAATACAAACTTGTAAATGACTGGAAGCACACATTCGCTAAACAAATAACCGAAGTATACAGTTATTTGGTTACTTCTAACTGGCTTGCCACCAAAAGCCAAGTTGTTTTGTTCTTTTTGTAACTTTCAACTCCGAGCGCTGTCTGGTATTTAAGTTTCTTGAAAGTAGCAAAAATATATCATTGTCCCTGCGCGCCTTCGGCGCGCTAAAAACTTTCATTCATTCATCATTCAAAAAGACATCTCGCTGTAATTTTTGTAAAGGATAACACACGAGACACTGAGTATTCAGCCAGTTAATGCTCGAGGGCGAAGCCCTCGAGCATTATCTGGCCGAATACCCAGTGTCGAGTGTATTATCGGACTTAAAACCCACTTTTTTGTTAAGTCAGTGTTTTAAGCTCTGAAACATTAAATTACTTTTTATACAGTTATAGGTGAATATAATTTAAATAGTTTATTTGAATAAGAAAATCCGTGAGAACTCAGTGATGGACAACGCGCGTATTGTTTGAGTAGAAACACAATCAACTGAGTAGAGTTTTGTGTTTTATGCACCGTCCATTGCAATCACAATTTTCGCACGGGCTTTCACTGATGTTTGTCCACCCTGAGTATGTTGGCCAACATATGAATGCCTGCAAGAAATGGATTCAGACGACGCATTTATGTCAACGATGACGCAAAATACTTATTCGGATATCTCCGAAGGGAGCTCATGTCCGGATTTAATCAGCTTCAGTACTCAAAACGTAGTTTCAGATGTGCTTGGTCTTGAAGAAGACTTTGCATTTGTGTCATTTGAAAATGATGGCTTCGACAGCGAATTAATTGAAGCAGTGCAAACAGCAGAAGCAGTTGCGCAGTTGCCTGCATCGAGTAATCGATTCCACATGCCGCAGACTGACAATTCACTAAGCGATATTGCATCAAGACGTTTGTCACAAAGCACAGTTACTAAAAATAAATGGGCGGTATCACTCTTTGAAAAGTGGAAAGAAAACGGAAATATTTTTGCGAAACATTCTGGGTGAAAATTGAGTGTAATCGGAATTACGCTTTTGGAAATGACAAAAGACGAATTGTCGTATTCACTGTCTAGATTTATAAGTGAAAACAAAAAGGAAAATGGTGACGAATTCCCTGGCAATATTTTATATGAACTTATCATAAGTATACAAACTTACCTGAACTCAGAAGGAAAAACGTGGAAACTGCTTAACGATTCGGATTTCAAACAGTTACAGGATACGTTGGATGTTACAATGAAAGAACGGGCGGCCAGCGGAATAAATACAACACCAAAGTGTGCTTTGGTTATAGAACTGAAGCTGAGGAACACTTGTGGAACACAGGCGTCTTGGGAACAGACACTCCTCGGAAATTGTCAAGGACATTATTTTACCTCATCGGGTTGAACTTTGCTCTTAGGGCGGGACTGGAACACAGAAATGTAAGAATGCCACGAAATTCTCAGTCAAATGTAATGACTGATAACAAAGGAAGAAGGCACCTCGAGTGCACGGAGGACATATCAAAAACCCACGAAGGTGGTTTAAAACACAGAACAATTGTGAGAAAAACGTGTGATGAATATTAGAGAGAGGACAAACCAGATCGATGTATTGTGCAAAACTTTGAGACTTACTTACGTCACTGGTGAGTTTATAAATCTTCCTTACTTAACTGACCTGTAATCGGATACATTATAGGTATGTACAATAGGTGGGGTGCATTTCACACCCGACAAAGGTACAAGAAACACCAGATTTTCAGTGCATAGATCACCGGGTACATCCCGGTATCTTTTAAGACTGAAACAAATTATTCTAGCAGATATTTGAGTCGAAGCGATCTTCGAATCTCAAAAAATTCCAACAGGAATTTGGATGGGAAAAGATTCTCCGATCTCGAAGTGAGCTGGAACAGAGATATTTTGTTTTTCATTTTCTAAAATATTCCCCATTGGATTAACTTTAACGGATCTCTGCTCGAACACTAGGTCGGGCGAAAATGAGCTCTTTTTACTATGAGATAGAAAAGTTTTCATTTTAAATTTCCATTGCTCCCAAGCTTAATATTTTTAGTGAACTAGAATTGAATTTGCTCTCAATCAGTGTTCCCGCTATCAGGAGCACATAATATTCGTTTGGCACCAAACATACAGCGTTAGTACCAAAGATATACGTGTTAAACTTTTATGGTTTACTATTTCAGTGTGCCGTTTTCGAAAAAATCGCTGTCTGATGACACAGGCGAGATAGTACTCACGCCTGTCAATTAATATTCAGGCAACGGGTATAATCCTGGCTTTTTATGGGTGAACTGAATTACCACTTTCTCCATTTAACCTGAGACTTATCTAAACATTTCTTTGTTTCTTAATCTTTTTATCTTGCTTAATCTTTTTTATAGTCCTTCTAAAAGGTAATAAATTATTTGCTACTCGTATATTATTTAAAGTGAATAAATAGTGATTAAATGATAGCCAAGAACTTATTTATCTGTTATTTATTAGTTTTAGTTTTATTATCTATATGTTTAACATTTGTAGGATATTTTGCAATTAATATATTTAAGGAAGCCTGGTAATACTAAATAAAATATCGTATTTTGAGTGCAAGGATAGTATTTCGATCCACTCGAAATTCTTTGTCCGCTTTTCAAATCACTGTTCTGTATACTGAAAACAAAGTTTGGAGTTTGATTCTACCGAATCGTTCCATCAGAATACAGTCCCTACCATTCTTTCCCACAATACAGTTTTTTTCTACAAGCCTGTATAAAATATATTTTCACCACAAATACTGAGTTTATGAAACGATATCTGAAATTAGCTTCCACACGGCCTGTGAATAAGACTGACCTTTATCCTTCAAGTTTTAAGTTGCAAATTGTAGCATTATAGAGCCTTTGTCTTAACATGCCCAGACATACAATAACACCCGCTTGACCAAAGCTATTCCCCAACCAACAATTTAGTTATTCAGCAAACCAAGACTAAATTTATTTTGAAAACACAACAGGGATATTAACCATTTGAACCCGATGGACCTCTTTTATCGTCCCAGGAACATGATACGTCATAGTTTCATTAAGTAGGATTGTTTCAAAATGAAGATGTGGGGAAGAGCGACCAATCAAAATGTTCAATGTACATCCCTAACACTGCACGTTGGAAATATTAATTGGTCTACCCTCGAATAAAGAATATGGACTACAATTGTTGTCATTGAACGGACATGGAAGATACAACCAGAAGTCAAAGGGTTAACAAATTTGTTGCATATGAACAACCGTGCAACAATCAGCGTGGATTTAAAAATGGCAGCTCAAGAACTTTGCACCTACTAAAAGTTATAGACGACTGGACCTCCGTACTAATTGTAGGGTACATGCTTGGTGTGGGTTGCACAGATTCCATTTATGCATTTGATAAGGTCCGCCACTGAAGTATAATACAAAAATAAAGATATATTGTATAAAACACAACATATGTGACAGGATAACAGATTTTTATGCAAAAAGCCAATTTGAATGTGATATGTTCGGAGTTAGCACCCAGTAACAAAGACCTGTTTTAGGACCATTAATCATTGTTATATTTATAACTGGACTACCAGATGTTGCTGTTTCAAAAACAGACATGTTTGCTGATGACATCAAAGCATATTAACAAATAAAAACAAGGCATGAAGAAATCTTTATGCAAAAGTGATATGATGCAGCTGCGTGACTGACGAAACACACGGCTCTTGAAATTCCACCTCGATGAGAGCATATGTATCCACGTGAAGGAACAAAAAAAAACAGAGAGCAGAAAAAAATGCATAGCATGCCTACATATAGTGGTGAACAGATATCACGAGAACTTGTCAGCAACCAAAAAGACATAGGATTAAAAATGGACCCATACATAGATTTAGAACAACATAACTATCCAAAATCAAATTACAACGGGAAACCAAACGCTGTGAATGATCAGAAGTGCTCCCCCTCCCCAATCCAGAAACTGATGAACATTGAAACCATCTTTATCTCATAATCACCATTAAACAGCTTATTGCGGAAAGATCGTTGTTCACGACTAATAAACGAGTGAGCTCAGACATCAACGTCGATGCCGCAACACATTGAATTGGTTTCGCAAGTGGAAGTGAATAAATCTTCTCTTTTATTTAATACGAATAGCAGACATTAATTTGAAAAAAATATTCCTGAATAACTAAAAATTTTAATATTTTGAGCGCGAATATAGCTTATTACCCCTTATTCGAACAAGTTTGATGCACTCATTTCAATAAGGTACCATAAGCTAAGTTTTCGAGGCCAAAATGCAAAATAATACAATTTGTTAATCGAATTTTGTGAACAGCCCCGACCAGGTTAAGTCGGTACGTGAGGGAAAGGTTAAAAATACCCACTATGTGATAAAAGATTGTTCAATTCGTCACGATTTGACATGAAATGTATATCTCAGCCTCGTTTACTAAAATCGAGTCTCTGATCGATGTTATTGAACGCGGTCCAAAAATTTTCGAAAACAAGCGACAATAGTTTAGAAATGAAACAATCCAGATTAGAAAACAGCAGAGACAAACATTCTTAACAGTAAGAGTAGTAAACCACAGGAATATTCTGACGGCATATATAATATGTGCCAAAATGGCAAAAACCTTTGAAAAGCTACTTGATATATGGTAGGACACACATCCTCTAAAATATAACCAGAATACAGACTATGTAGATAGCGGAAACAGTACATGATTGATTTAGCACTTTATACAATGATGTCGAAGTATCGAAATTCCAAGGTGCCAATTAGTTTTCCCCATAATGCGACTAGGAATTTAACCAATTCAATCAGGCAATTATTTTTTTTTATAATGCAAGCAAGCATTTTACAACTTCGATTTGTTTGACATAGCTCATTCTTAACCCTTTAAAATCTAGTGGTATATTCCAGCCCAGTTCAATGGCCTCGATTAGAAGAGTACATATTCATTATATGGGGAAGACCAATCAATATTTTCAACGTGCCGGTTGTGCCTCGAAAATATTGATTGGCCCACCTCACACATTTACTGAACAGCCAACCTATTTAATGACGTTATGACGTATCATGTTCCTGGCCGGAAAGGCGGCCGCTTCAGTTCAAAGGGTTAAGCAAATCTGTCAGACAAGCTTGAAGAAAGTATTAGACAAATGCGATTTGTTTCGTTTAACCCATTCTTAACGAAAGCTGTCGGACAAGCTTGAAGTTGTTAAATCCATAGTTGTGTTATATGGAAAATTTGGTGCTTAAAACTTAGGCATTTTTAAGTCAGTGAGCAGAGGATTACTGAGCATAAAACCACACAAAGATACTGGTAAGATGGGTACATGCGTTAAAGCGTATCGATTTTCGGACAAATCGCATTCGGAATAATACCGTCGGACGCAAATTCGCATTAAATGTCAGAAAAATATTGAATTAAAGATCTATCACATGTGTTCAATGTGCATTGAGTACAAAAACGAACACGCCTTTATTATATGCTAGCTTGTGAATTATCGCAAATTATCTAAAACATATTTCTTTATATCTATCGGCTCGATAGACATCGAGAAATATTTCTCAGTAGCTTCCTAAATGACGTCACGCTACGCCGCATCACGCCGCATTGAAAGAACTATCAGGTGATCTCTGTTATTGTTTTGAAAGGTACGCATTTGGGATCGAATTGGGCTGAATATTGTGCAATAAAATGTCTCATAGCATATAATAAAAAGAAAATCTACTCTATTTTAGTCAGTATCTGCAATTATCTCATGAGTGTGGACCTGAAAGTTTTTTTTTTTTTTAAGCGCGCTTGCGCAAGTGAAAAATAATACTTTTAGAACCACACGGTGAATTTGTTTCAGTACCTTTCTAAATGACGTCACGCTTCGGCGCATGACGTCGCCTTGAACGTCGTCTTGAAACATAACTGTTTGCAATGAAATTTTGCGGAATATTGCACAGTAAAATGTCAAGTAGCATATAATAAAAAGAAAATCTACACTATTCGTGTGGACCTGAAAGTATCATTTTTCACTCGAGCAAGCGCTCGTGAAAAATAAAACTTTCAGGTCCACACTCATGAGATAATGCCCGATATTCACAAAAATAGCGTAGATATCCTCTATGGACTTCTTGGCTTTGTTATCGGTGAAATAAGTGCGAGTGGTGTGATGTTGCCACACCACAGTGAGTGCATTCTCGTTTTAAATGTTTATATATATATATTCTTTACAATTTCAGATAGGTGAATATCCCTCATACTAAAATGCTATCTAGAGCTATAAAATGTTTTAAAAAAATAAATGTTTCACACACATTCTATTAGATACTTTATTAACTGAAAAAACATGATTAATTTGATCGGACGTTGCCTTAACAAATTCACAATAACTTACCTTTTGATGAGATGTGCCAGCTACGAGATCCAACGCTTAAATACTAAGAAACTAAGTTTGTTCCGAGAAATAAGTGCTTCCGTTTAACTAAACGAACCGATGAGAAGTCTGTCCATGTCGATTGAAATTATAAACACGGTCTCGACTAATATTTTCTTCTATTGTAAACAAACCTGTTAGTGTCAATTAATTCAGTTGTTCTGGTCATAAAAAGCTGAAAAAGGAAAGGACAAAAAGCCGCAAATTTGACAAAATATCGCAGATTTTGTTGATATTTGAAAGAGCTTGTAAATTTAATTCACAGTGGGGTTGTGGGTTGGTGTAATATCCACCAATACAGTAAAGGTTAGTTGAATGTCAAGAATTTCAAACTATGTCCACATTTGAATGCATTATCACTGCGCTTACTATTGTTTCGCAATTGCCATTGCCATTTACGGACCTCCACCGAGCTCAAGACACCTAGACACTTTAGTAGGTATAATATGAAAGTTCAGCGCCACTGTGTGAAATGGCTCTGAATAAGTGGCGTCAAAATAAATCATGAAGTTACGCTTTTGTCATCGCAGTATTGAAGTGTTGAGCAGGGATTGTAATCGGTACTTGAACTGATACCGGCGGTACTCGCCCTTTTAATCGGTATCGATCCCCCTCCTTCAGAACCGACGGTCCCGTACTCGTAGGTATTATTTGTGAATGTGATACATGAGTAACACGACGTAATATACACGGGCAGTAAATAGCTAATTGAATGTTTTCATAACATTGGAACTTCAAAGACTAGAGTCCTGTCACCCGTTTGAAACGGACTATAGGATGTCAGATAGGTGAAGTCTATATAGCCTACTTCAAATAATTACTGTGTCTTACTATAAGCTCATTGCCGATTCGCCATCTTTGACGTTAATGATATTCGATGTCAGAGGTTGCTTTGGGTAAACACTTCGATCAGACTATTTGACAAGACTGTCGTACATACGATAGAAACAGACAAAATGTTTCGCTTGAAACGAGAAAATGTGCGGTTTAAATCTAATAGTGATAAAGATAGAAGAAATAACATACTTTCAACACTTCATTTAACCCTTTACCTAACCTGAAAAGCAGACGACACATGCAAAAATAATTCTTGAATAACTAATTTTTTTCATTTTTTGTCTCAAAAACATAGGTTATGACCCCTCGTTGGAACGAGCTCGACGAGCTCGTTCCAACGAGGGGTCATAACCTATGTTTTTGAGACAAAAAATGAAAAAAATAATGAAAATTAATTGGCGATTTTTGAGAATAGCGCTGGCCGGTTTTTGCCGTTACGTTGGGTAAAGGGTTAACGGACAGGGCAAAATAATACTGATTTCGTCGTCAAATGAATAAGCGAGGGCAAGTGTTTTTTTGGTGACGAGTGACAAAATGGTAGGTAGATCACTCAAATGACACAGAGATGTCTGCGTGAATGAAAATGCAAACCCTGAGTATCCAAACAACCAATCAATACAAATATTTTGAAGCATAACACAAAGATGTTCCAGCTGGAAGGGACCGGTACCGACATCACCGGAACCGACGGTACTTTTGCAAACCCTTGTGTTGAGGAAATCTTCAGATTCTCCCGCCTACTCTGCGACACTAAAGAAATCAGAGACGTCACAATTAAGTATGGTAAGATACCAAGTCGTCACCGTGCCAAAGAAATGGGAAGATTTTTAGGGGAACTTGTGATCCATATTCGACATTCGCTATCACACGATTTTCGACAAATGTACTGCATTGTGGGGGTGGCAGAAATAGATTCATGAAGACTGCCACCAAAAATGGGGACCGAACCTTCCCAAAATTGGAAACCAATGACTTTCCAAGAGGAAAGTGCCGAGTTTCTGAAAATCGCAATCTTCAACCGATTTTCACAAAACAAACTGCATTGTGGGGCGGCAAAAATAGATTCATGAAGATTGCCAGGAAAATAGGAGACCGGACCTTTGCAAAATTGGGGATCCGGAGACACAAAAGTGCTGGGTTGCTCAAAATCGCATGCATCAACCGATTTGCGACAAATAAATTGCATTGTGATTGTGAGGTGGCACAAATAAGTTCATGAAGATTACAACCAAATCGATCGGGAATGACCTTCTCAAAATTGGGAACCAGAGGGACCCAAATGTGCTGAGTTTCTCAAAATAGCATTTGTCAAACGATTTTCGAGAAATAATCTGCATTGTGGTGTGGCACAAATACAGTTAAAACTAGAAGTCCTGTCATGAAATGCGTACAAATAGCACGTTGATATGCGCGTTAATGTACGCGTTAAGGCCCAAGTAAAGCTATCAAATTCTGTACATATTGCCTGCGCACAAGCAATGTTTCAGCCAATGGACCTCCGGGTAACCCGGAGGTCCATTGGCAGAAACATTGCATGTGTTTGCTATGAGTAACCAAGAGAACCTGCCGTGCTTTGGATGCCATTCGATATGGCAATTGCGCACAATTCTAACGCACAATTAAGCCTAGATAAAGGTACTATTCGTGACAGGACTTCTAGTTTTAATTGTAGATTGTTGAAGATTGTCACCGAGATTGGGAATCGGACCTGTCCGACATTGGGGCCGGGGGACCCAAAATGCTGAGTTGCTCAAAATCGCATTTACCAGCCAGTTTTCGCCACATACGCTGCATTGCAGAGTGACACATGCAGATTCATGGGAATTGCCACTTAACTTCGGGGACGGTCCTTCTCAAAATTGGAAACCAGGGGCCCCAAATGGGTCCAGTTGCTGAAAATCGCATTTATCAACAGACTTTCGCAAAATAAGCTGCATTGTGGGATGGCTGACATAGATTCACGGATATTGCTCCTGGAATTGGGAAAAATAGCTTTCTAAAATAGCGTCCCCCGGGGACCCAAAAAGTGCTGGATTGCTGAAATTCGTATTTATCAACCAACTTTCGACAAATAAACTGCATTGTGGGGTGGAACAGATAGATACATGGAGATTGCCACCAAAATTAGGACAGAAGCTTCCCACATTTGGGGACCAGGGGGACTCAACAGTGCTGAATTGCTCAAAATTGCATTTATAAAATGATTTTCGCCAAATTAACAGCATTCTGGGGCGACACAAATAGATTCGTGGAGATTGCTACCCAAATTGTGGACCGGATCTTGACAACATTTGGGGACCGGGGGGACACAAAAGTACTGAGTTGACCAAAGTCGCATTTATCAACCGATATTTGCGAAATAAACTGCATTGTGCGTGGCACAAATAGATTCATAAAGATTATCACCAAAATTGGAGACCGGAATTCCCAAAATTGGTAACCACGGGGGATCCAAAATTGCAGAGTTGCTCAAAATCGCATTTATCAGCCGATTTTCGCCAATTAAATTGTCGGGTGGCACAAATAGATTTATGGAGATTACCACCTAAATTGTGGACCGGATCTTCCCAACATTGGGGACCAGGGGTACACAAAAGTGCTGACTTGCTCAAAATTGCAGTTATCAACCGATTTTCATCAAATAAACTGAATTGTGGTATAGCGCTAATAAATTCATTAAGATTGCCACCAAAACTAGGGGCCGAACCTTCCCTAAATCGGGGACCGGGTGACCCAAAAGAGCCGAGGTTTTAACAATCGCTTTTATCAACCGTTTGTCGCCAAACAAACTGCATTGTGGGGTGACACAAATGGATTGATGAAGACGGCCACCAAAATTGGGGACGGGACTTTCCCAAATTTTGGGCCCAGTGGGACCCAACGGTGCCGAGTTGCTCAAAATCGCATTTATCAACCGACGTTCGCCAAATAAACTGCATTCTGTAGTGCACAAAAAGATTTATGAAGATTGACTCCAAAAGTGGGGATTGGACCTTCTGAAAATTGGGAACCAGAGGGGATCAAATGTGCTGAATTTGTCAAAATGGCATCTATCAACTCATTTGCATCGAAAAAACAAAATAGTGATTCTGATAGTTTACCAAGAAACCCATAAATGTTCGCTGATTTTGTGAACAATATGCGTGAAGCGGTGACTATTTCAGTGTCAAATGTAGACAGTTTATCCAAGAACACATTCCCTATTCACTTGTCTATGTCACCCTCGATGTACTCGGGATTGGGCATGTAGTAGTCATAGATACACGGGTTTCTCAACTTCTTACTTAATTATCTCGTACCGGACTCCAGGTTGGGCATTTAGTAGACGTAGACACACAGGCTTCTCACCTTCCTACTTAATATCAAGCACTGGAGTCGAGACTGGGCATTAAGTAGTTATACATACACGGGATTCTCAATTTCTTTTTTAATTAGCATGTACTGTAGTAGTCATAGATGTATGAGATTCTCGACTTCTCATGTAAATAGCAGGTACCGGACTCGGGATTAGATATTTAGTAGACAGCGATACACGGGCTGTTCAACTTCTTACTTAATTAACTCGTACCGGATTCCAGATTGGGCATTTAGTAGTCATACATACACGGGCTTCTCAACCTCGTATGCAATAAGCACGTACTGGATTGGGATTCGGCATGCAGTAGTCCCAACCTCGTATTCCAGTAACGCGTACCAGACTTGCGATTCAGCAATCAGTAATCATAGATACGCGGTCTTCTCAACTTATTATTAATTAGCACGTACCGGACTAAGAATTTTGGGAGTTATTGATACTCGTCGGGCCCCAACGTCATCTTTAATTAGCGGAATCGGGGTTGGGCATGTAGTAGTCATAGATACACATCAGGCTTCCCAACTTCTTAATTAATTAACATATACTTGATACGGGATTGAGCATATAGTAGCCATAGAAACAGAGGCTTCTTAACATATTTTTTAATTAGAACGAACCGGACTACGGATTGGGCATGTAGTGGTCATAGATACAGGGGCTTCTCAATTGATATTTTAATTAGTACGTACCGAACACAGGATTGGGCATGTAGCAGCCGTAGTTGCACATAAGTTTTCGACTTATTATTTAATTAGCATAGACCGGACTCGAGATTGGGCATGTAGTAATCACAGATACACGGGTTTTTCAACTTATTATTTAATTAGCATGGACCGGACTCGGGATTGCGCATGTAGTAATCACAGATACGCGGGTTTTTCAACTTATTATTTAATTAGCATAGACCGGACTCGAGATTGGGCATGTAGTAGTCACAGATACGCAGTTTTTTCAACTTATTATTTAATTAGCATGGACCGGACTCGGGATTGGACATGTAGTAGTCACACATACACGGTTTTTTCAACTTATTATTTAATTAGCACACACCGGTCTCGGGTCTGGGCATGCAGTAGTCACAGATACACGGTTTTTTCAACGTGTTATTTATTTAGCACATACCGCACTCGTAATTGAGCGAGAAGTAGTCATAGATACACGGGCTTCCCAACTTATTATTTAATTAGCACGTACCGGTCTCGGAATTGGGTGTTTAGTAGTCATTACACGGGTTTCTCATCCTTTTATTTAATTAGCACATACCGGACTCGGAATTGAGCACGTGGTAGTCATAGATACACTGGCGTCTCAACTACTTATTTAGTTAGCACTACCAGACTCAGTATTGGGTATGTAGTAGTTATAGATACATTTTAGGCTTCCCAGCCTCGTATTCAGTAACACGTTCCGGATTTGGGATTCGGCAATCAAAAGTCATAGATACACGGGCTTCTCAATTAATATGAAAATACGTGACACGTAATGGTGCACACCCAATATTGTTAATTTCGGTAAATATTGCAGGCCCTAAGCAAGATTTTTCAGGAAAGAGATGGTATATATCGCAGAAATAGCAGCAGTTGTGTGAAATATAACAATTTGCCAAAACGTGTTGTACAGCGAAATGCAATAAACACAGAACCACACATGTATGTTCATATGTTAATGTGGCGACAAATATGGCAATCGGGAAATTTTGAAAGATTGCGGGGGGATCAAACTTCAGACAAGCTATAGTAAAACAAACCTTCATTTTTTAAACTGACAAAAGATCATAATTCACTGGCAGATTGGTTCATTAGAGTTTAACAACACTTTCAAAAACCAAGACTATATTATGAGCTGGATTGTACGTCAATTTCAATAACTAAGGTTATTATATCACGTTGTTAGTTCCCAAGATCCTTCCCATCCTTCAATACCTAGACGAGCAAGAGAGTGGTACGTGAAGTCACTCGTTCAAGCAATTACTCATTTGTTCGATTCTGATCGTTCGAGCAATCTGAGATGGTTAGCAAGCCTGTACTAGTGATAGTAATGGTACAAGGCCGCAAGAGTGGAAGACGACTAAAGGTTTTGGTGACAACTGTAAAAGATAATCATAGGGCAGACGATGGCAATATTGGGAAAATCAGTAATAGTGGTGTTGGAGATATGAAGATCACGGAGAGGTCTAGAACTGGGCAGATGCTAGGAGCTAAATTATCATCAGGTATATATAGTACTACATCATCATGTCATAGGTATCCTCCTATACCCCGATGAGCATTAAGAGTCGTAAAAGAAATCGCTCTTTCGATACTCATTTGTTCAATGGGATTTGAATCGTTCGAGCAATGACTTTTTCAGTAATTGCTCAAAAGCTTATTCGCTCGATAAGATTCGAGTCGTTCGGATAATACCTATCCCTGCTTGATTGTATTTTGGGTGTGAGGATCATAGAGGACTTCGCTATACACAGGGGAGGCAAAAACTGAGACGTCCAAGACAAAATAGACTGTTGGGATAGGCAGAAATGGGGCTAGTAAAAGGCAAAACGGGCCAGAAAATAGAAGGATAAACCACAGAATATATCGGGATAGATAAAATACCGAGACTTTGGTGCACATTCGAAACAATAAAGTTACTCTTATACAAAGAATGCGTCTATTGTTGGGCAAAAAGAAGAATTCTAGGGGATAGGATAGAAACCTAATATTTAGTGGGAAATGCGCACTTGTAAAAGATCTGTTGGATTTATTTGGGTAATTTTACAAAGTATTCGAACAAATACAATTACTCATACCAGGAAACGCACCTTAAAGCACTGCATGCTACTCTTTTAAGTCCAAAATTTAGGAATCCGTGCCAAATAAAGTTGTTTTGATGGTTTGGAGGGTTTGTCTGGATGTTCGTGGTATTTCGATTTATTCTAGTTCACGTAAAATTTTTCCACATGAGACCTCTCATCATTCATTTAGCTCTACGTGCTACTATTATAAGCCCTAGATGGGGGTTTGGTAGTTTGGGTAGTTTTGGATTATTTAGAGGGAATGTCATGTTGTTTGTTGTAATTAAATTTACTCCTATTCAATCGAACACACCCTCCGAACACACCCCTTTCCTATTAGAAGGTTTTGGGTCACATAGAAACCATGTGCTACCATAGAAACCAAGATGGCGGTCTCAGATATACAAAATGGACGACATACACTCGTCTCCCCTCAACAAAACGCGCGGTGCATGCACACTAGGACCACGTATCACTATGGGGATATTGTCACAAGATGACACTCACGCGGGCTACCACTGACAACAAAAAATGAAGTAACTGGGCCATGTCACATGAGATACGGCCAATGTGGGTCGATCGTGTACATGATTTACTTCTAACATCAAGCCGAGAGATACACGGTTCGATCCCCAGCAGGGGCAACTGCGTTGTGTCATTAGGCAAGGCACTTAATCACGATTGCCCAAGTTGGGGCACAGGGGTGCAGCCATGGGGGCACATCCACCCCCCCCTCCCCCCCACAAAAAAAAATTCCGATTGGATTTATTACGTTCAAGGTCACTGTGACCTGGACCTTTGACCTAGCGAGTCCAAGATACATTGGGGTGTTCCACTCACCTAGGCCAACCTGCCTATGAAGTTTCAAGAATGTGGGTTCAAGTGTAGTCAAGTTATCATCCAGAAACCAATTGTTTACAATTTACTATGTTGAAGGTCACTGTGACCTTGACCTTTCACCTAGAGAGTCCGAAATAAATACGGTTCTTCCTCTCACCGATGCCAACCTTCCTATGAAGTTTCATGAATGTGAGTTTAATCATAGACAAGTTATCATTCGGAAACCAATTGTTTACAATTTACTATGTTCATAGTCACTATGACCTTGACCTTTGACCACGCAAATCCAAAATAAATAGGGTTCTTCCACTCACCGATGCCAACCTACCTATGGAGCTTCATGAATGTGGGTCGAACCATTATCAAGTTATCATCCGGAAACCAATTGTTTACGCCCGCCCGCCATTCACCAAACTATATGTCGAGCCTGGCTTCGTCACAACTTGACTAAACAAGAGCTCCCAAGGGGCCTTAATCGCTCACCTGCCAACGTGGTTCAAAGAAGTATTTGGGGGCCACATTCAGTTGTACATGGTTCATCAACACTACAAAGGAATGAAGGCATGAAAGGCAAATTTTATGGAAAAACACTAAG
Source organism: Pictodentalium vernedei (assembly GCA_031216915.1). NCBI lineage: Eukaryota > Metazoa > Mollusca > Scaphopoda > Dentaliida > Dentaliidae > Pictodentalium > Pictodentalium vernedei. Next base: position 66,703,829 of record CM062288.1, on the reverse strand, counting down.
GAATCGATTTGAACAAACCTGGACCTGTCATGCTCCCCATGCCACCTCCACCCATGCCCGTAGAGAGCCCAAATAATAAGCCAGGGTTCACAAACTTGAACCTGATCCCCCTTGAGATGAAGGAGGTTTTTAAAGAAATGTCCTCACATTGCATTAAGTTAATCTTTGGGCCCCAATAGAGAGCCCAAATACTAACTGAGGCACCCGATTTGTACAAACTTGAATCTGACCCTCTTAGAGATGTTGTATACCAAATACGGAAGCATTCATACCAAATATGAAAGATTTTTAAAGAAATTTCCTCATATTTCACTAAGTTAAAATTAACCCGATTATTAACTCATGGACTCGATTAGAACAAACTTGAATCTGACAGACACCCCCCCCCCCCCCCCCCCCCCCACTCCCACCCCTAGAGATGTTATATACCAAATATCAAAATATTCTAAATGGTGGTTCTGGAGAAGAAGATTTTTTAAATTTTTAAAAAAAAAAGTATGGGTACTATCAGAGTAATGCCGATTGTGGTGCCCCTTGTGAGTGCGGCAAGGTATTTTGTGCAAATTTGAATTGACATATAAGGAACATGTACACCAAATTTGGTTCAATTTGGTCCAGTAGTTTGGGAGGAGAAGTCGATAATGTAAAGTTCACGATGGATGACGACGGACGGCAAGTGATAAGTTAAGCTCCCTTCGGTGAGCTAAAATTCATCCATACGCCCCCCCCCCCCCCCCCTCCCCCTCCAATTTGACCCATGTAGGGAACATTAGGCAAGAAATTTTATAATGGAGATATTTATACTTGCTGGATGTATAGGGGGGGGGGGGGGGGGGGCGTAATAGCAGATTTATCTGTGATATCCGACCTATCTCAATTTAATGACAACAATGTTGTCAGTTATTTGTCAGACTCGAGAAAAAAAACGTCGCCGGTGTTCCGTCGCCGGATTTACGAAATAACCTCGCCATTATTTGGTAATTTATCCGTTTCTTCCGGTCCGGATTCGCTATTTAAAATTGATGAATCTCTTAGGGCGATTGGAAAACGAAGGAATCGTTAACAAAAGTAAGACGTTAATATTATTTGATACGCAATTGCTGCCAGTTTAAAAAGCATATTTGTCTTTATTTTGTGTGATATCATTAGGCATACTTATTTAATTCTATTCAATTAGTTTCCTATTTTTGGTCGAATTTTTCAACAACAAAAAAAACTTGACTATTGGTATGGCGAGGGCCGGTCGCCGGGCAGGCGGCCTTTTTTGCTAAAAAACTTAGTTATTTCTGGACGGGTTTTGATATTTGGTATGTAGCTTGATATGCACGTGCAACACCGGATGACGCAAAATAGGGTGTGTCAGCGCTTTTTCTCAAGAGTTATGGCCCTTTGTTAAAATCTACTAATTTTGAGCTTGATAGCGCGATACTTCAACAAACGTCAACCGATTTGACAGATATTTGGCACATGGGTTTCAAGGAACAATGTCTTGGTCGAGTTTGAAAATCTATGCGGACCATTTCATAGAGTTGTTGTGTTGACGTTTGTTTCGTGATTGATCATAATACAATGATTCATAAGGATTATTATTGTCCTCACACAAGGTGAAGGGGAAATAAATTTGAAAAAAGAGTTTCAATGTGGCCTAATTACTGATGCCATTCACACGTCCACATATCCTTAAATAAACTGGTTTTGCATCCATTGCACTCCCCCTCACCTCCCCACCCCACGTAGTACATGACGACAAATTTCCTTCCACATACTGATGTGGTAAAATAAAAAATAGCCCTCAATGAATGTGCCCCCCCCCCCCCCCCCATACTCCTTTTCATCAACAACTATGATATAATTCATAAATTAACTGATGTTGACACAAAACAAACATCTTGCGACACAACTATCACAAATGGGAAATATTTATACTGAATGTGGTAAAAATTATAAAAAAAAATTGCCCTCAAGGAATATGCCCCCCCCCCCCCCACAATATACCCCTCTTCATCAAAAACATGATATAATTCATACATTAATTAATGTTGACACAAAACAAACAACTTGTGACATTAAATATCCTACTTGTGATCGTTTTTAAATTACATTCACGCTTCTGAAGACATTTCACATCATGTGTTTGGTGAATCATTTGTAATTTTTGAAAAAAACAAAAAAACAGTTTTCTCAGTTAAGGCACATAGAGTCGTTGGTATGGTACTGACAAAACATAAAACATTGCTTGTTTCAGTAGTATGACCAGTACTGCTCATGTGGTATATCATAGCACTGTTAAAATGCCTAAAAACATTCAATATTGATTTTGTGGTGCTTTGCTTGAGCAGCAAGTATCCATTAGGGTACTTTCACAACCTTGGATTTAATTCCCACAAACACCCATTCTGATAAAAAGAGTGAAATTGTGGAAATATGTCTCCAAGAAGGATGAATGAGATATTTGCTAAAAAAAATTGTTTTTTTTTAGTGTTTAATATACATGTATTTGTGTGTGAATGGGGGGAGGGGGGGTGAAATATAGTCAGCTGCCAGTTATTGAAAATGTACAACCAGGCAAATGAAAAGCAAAGAAACACTCTGTCTGATGGACAGAGAGACATGCAGTTACACAAATTGAAAGTCTACACAGAAATAAAAACTGACATACAATGGAAAATTTTGTTAGAAGAGCCAGGACAAGATTGTCAAACGGAAAAAACCTCAATGGACCCTGAGTGCTGCAGTACCAAAGCAAATCAAAGGAACCTGAGAGTGTATGAGATTGACTTTAGTTTCCCCAGACATACTGTACAGTCTTTCCAATTGTTTCTCATCAACTGAGGCTTCAATATGGGTGGGTGGGAGGCAGGGACTTGATTCAAGGAGAGAACAATATTTCACAGTTGACACTGTAGTTTTGTGCTGTAACATGGGAACCGTGACAACAACGCTCGAACTAAACAAAATTTGATCGCATCACTTTAATTTTGGGATTCAAATATCTTTGTCAAGTATAACCCCTCAGAGAACTTGTTCCGACCTAAAAACAGAGGGTCGTGCATCAAATAAGAGGAAAAATTTAGTAGTAGACTACTTTTTTAGTACTAGACTGCTTTATTGGTAGCTGTGCACAAATGACATTCATTCACATTTGCAACTTTACTGTGTTATTTTTTACACTATACCCCACCCCCAAATTTGTGTTCCAAAATACTCTTTCAATGAAGAAATTATTTTCTAGCATTTTTTAACCCTTTACCAAATATAACAGTCAAAAGCTGCTGGTGCAATTCACAAGTATTGCCAATCCATGTTCATTATTTTCTCGTTTTTTTGTGTCAAAAAGATAGCTTATGACCCTTCATTGGAATGAGGTCATTCCAATGGTGTAAAAAGTCATGTTTTTGACACAAAAAATTAGTGAGTCAATAAGTTTGTGGGCAAAGGTAATCAGCTTTTCATGGTAAGTAAAGGGTTAACAGCATAATTCAGACAAACATATAAAAACCAGTAAATAAAAGTCCTATATGGGCTTTCTGGCTGTGGGTTTGAATGGTGATTTGGAAGAGGGTTGGAAGATTGGAACCCCCTCTGCCCCTAGTACTATGATGAGGAACCATGGTTTAATTACATTTATTTATACATGTGTACACGTTGGGTAAAATTGGTTGTTATTTGGCATTTGCTGGGGGCTGTAGTGTGCCACTGGAGGCTACACTTGCTCAAGATGTGAATTTGCTTGCAATATTTTGCCCTTACTGACAAAAACATATTTTTCAAAACAATAAAAAAGTACTGTAAGGTGTGTGGTACCCCAATGAATTTTTAAATGTGAAATAATCTCTCAAAATAATAATTAAAACAGGTTCGGCAGCCAAATTATGTATTTCCTTACTCAACCCCAATCCTATCAAAGATACATTTTACCTCTTTCATGTGACAAAAGAGTCATTTCTGCATGAGAATTCAACGTTTGGCTTCCACTGAGTTAAAAACATAGGAAATTTGTTGTTTTAAAGAAAACTGTCCAAACTGTGTCAAATGGCTTAAAAACTGCTGTTGCCTCCAATACATTTTTCTACTCTGTTACCTAAAGAGTAAGCTGAGAGGTAAGGAATTCATCTAGCTTTTCTTTGAAAACTAACCTAATCCCAAAATAAAACTAAAATCTGCATCAGCATGCAATACTTTGAGGAAAAATTTGTCTCATTTAACCATATACCAAGACAAAGAGTGGTGTTCCAACCCAACGAAACAATATGAATGTCAATTTTGATTCAAAAATTGGGGTTGCAGCTATATAGTTCACCAATATCAATAGACAGTACCATTTTATCCAAACAACTGATGTCAAATTTTCTTCTACATGTACATACTGATGTGGCAAAATATAGCCCTGAAGGTGTCCCCCTAGTATGCCCCTTTTTTATCAAAAACTAAAATTCATAAATTAATTGATGTTGACGCAAAACAAACCTCTTGTGATATTAAATTTCCCATTTGTGATAGTTTTTAAATCACATTCTGGCTTCTGAAGATATGTCACAATGCATTTGATGAATATTTTGCCACTCTTGTGAAAAAAGCCTCACTTTCTCAGTTAAGGGACCTAGAGTCATTGGTATGGCACTGACAAAACATTAAACACTGATTTTTTCCAACGGTATGGCCAGCTGAGCACTGATCCTATGGTATCTCATAACACTGTTAAAATGCCTAAAACCATCAAATATTGATTTTGTAGTGATGTGCGTGTCCCACAAGTACATGTACCCACAAGGGCTCGTTTACAACCTTCGATTTAATCCCTACAGGCAGCCATTCTGATAAAAAGAGTGAAATTATGGAAAATACATGTATGCATAGTACCCAGTGAGGATGATTCAGATATTTGCTTCAGGAATGTAGTGCGCTTTAATGTTTAATATATTTGTGTATGTGTGTGTATGGGAGGGGGGATCAATTGCCAGTTATTGATTATGTAGAACTGTGCAAATGAAAAACAAATCAACACTTTGTATGATGGACAGACAGACATGCAATCACATATCTTGAAAGTGACAGGCTACATGTACAGAGTAATGGTATGATGGACAGACAGACATGCAATCACATATTTTGAAAGTGAAGTCTGCATGTACATAGGAATACTGACTGACAAACAATGAAAAATATAGTGAGAAGAGCCAGGACTGGGTTGTCAAATAGAAAAAAAAACTCAGTGGACCCTGAGTGCTGCAGTACTAAAGCAAATCATAAGAAACTGAGAGTGTGTGCTGTTAACTTTCTCATCAGCTGAGGGGTTCAGTATGGGTTGTAGAGGGACAATTGTTAATTTAGTTTTGGGCTATAACATGGGGACCCTGACAACACTAGTATCAGACTACTATATTGGTATGTGCACAAAAGCCATTCATTTACATTTGCAACTTTGTTACTTTTCCCAATGTACCCCACCCCCTTTCCTCAAATTTATGTTCCAAAATACTCTGTGAATGAAGAAATTGGTTTTTAACATTTTTCATTACTTTCACCCCAAGCATTGGTGACTGGGTCCTATTTTACTAGTACAGTGGAACTGGTTTACCACAGTAAATAAGTGCTGCTTACTTCCCGGAGTTCCCATAGGGAATCATAATATGGAGAAAACTTCTATTATACCAGTGAATACAAGTGAAATATGGGTTTTCTAGCTGAGTGTTTGAATGGTGATTTGGGAGAGGATTGGAATATAATTGGAATCCCCTCTATAACAAGTACTATGAGGGGAAACCATGGTTTAATTAAATGTGTTAATAGGTAAAATAGGTGGTTATATGTGTTTTTGGTATTTGCCGGAGGTTATAGTGTGCTACTCAGTTTTGGATGCCACACTTGCTCAAGATGCATTTAACTGCATTATTTTTGGCAATATATGGCCTTTATTGCTGACTGTGACAAAAATATAACTTTTCAAAAAATAAAACAGTATTATTCGGTCTCTTTTTCTTGAATGAACATTTAAATGTGAAATACGTGTAATATCCAAATAATAATTAAATCAGTGTTGGAAGCCAAAATACATGTACATTTACGTGTATGTATTTCCTATAATCAACCCCAAACCTTCCAAAGGGTAACCTACAAAACTTTTACCTGACAACCCCCCACCATTCAATCATTTTTCACACAATGCGCAAAAATCCCCCCCCCCCTCCATGTTTTTTTCAGGTGAACAGAAATTCCTCCCTCCATAATTTCTGGTGAACCAAAATCCCCCCCCCCCCCCCCCACTAATTTGTTAGAAGTATATTTAAAGCCATACAAAAATGTCCAAAACCTTTTTACCACTCGAGGCCAAGCACTTCCTTAAACTCCAATAAAAAAATAAATAACTGTCCTGATAAATAGTTACTGAGGCATGTTTTCTTGTAAATGAGTGTTTATGTAATTTACAAATTAAATACATAAGTTGTTAAATCCTCTTGGACTGCCTTTTAACCTTTTGGTGTAAAAGGCCGGGAGGGGGATTTTTGTACTGCTCTTAAAATAATGTGGGAGATTGTGGTACTACCCTCAAAAACTGTAGGCGGGGGGGGGGGGGGGGTTGCTAAGTGTGTAAAAATGATTGGGAGGGATTTTAGCTTCATTCTAATCCTTCCAAAGATACATTTTACCTCTTTCATTTAATAAAAGAGTCATTTCTGCTTGAGAATTCACTGCTTTCTTTGAAAACTACCCCAATCCCAAAATAAAACTAAAATCTGCATCAGCAGACAATAGTTTGGGGAAAAATCTGTCTCATTCCACTCCACACAAAACAAAATGAATGTTAATTTTGTTTTAAAAACTGGTGTTGCAGCTATATAAATCCCCAATATCAGTAGATAGTGCCATTTAATCCTAACAATTGATGTCAAATTTTCTTCTACATGTACATATTGATGTGGTAAAATATAGCCCTGAATGTGTCCCCTAAACCCCCAGCATACCCACTTTCATCCAGAACTATGAAATAATTCATAAATTAATTGATGTTGACATAAAACAAACTTCTTATGATATTAAATTTCTCATTTGCGATAGTTTTTAAATCACATTCTGGCTTCTGAAGATATTTCACAATGTGTTTGATGAATATTTTCCAATTTTTGTAAAAAAGTTCTTTTTTCAAAAATCCCTCAGATTTCTTAATTAAGGCACCTAGATCATTGTCTCTGACAAAACATTACACATTGATTGTTTTCCAACAGCATGACAGTGCAGCCCATGTGGTGTCTCATAGCATCACAAAAATACCTAAAACCATCCAATATTGCTTCTGTAGTATGGTGCTTATGCTGCAAATACCCATAAAGGCACTTTCACAACCTTGGATTTAATCCATACAGACACTCATGACACATTTTGATAAAAAGAGTAAAATTAAGAAAAATACAATGTACATGTATGTTTTCCAGAGAGGATGAATCAGATATTCAAAAATATAGTGCTCTTTAATGTTTAATATATTTGTGTATGTGTGTGTGTGTAAGGTGGAGGGGGTACAGTGTGAAAAATAGCCAGAAGCCAGTTACTGAAAATGTACATGTACAACTAGGTAAATGAAAAGCAAAGAATCGCGGACTGTGATGGACGGTTCTTGGACAACTTGCACCCTGGACGATTCATACCACAATTAGGGGGTACGAATTGTCTTGACAATGAGGTACAAATTGTCTAGACAAAAGGTACGAATTCTCCCAGAAAAAGTTATGAATTGTATCCTTTTTGGTACAAGTTGTCTCAAGTAAGTGTACTCAACTGTCTCATGTATTAACCAAGCCAGAAAATAAGCAGCCTGTCATCTGCAAAATGAGGTCCCCAGAGGGTGAATTTAATGATGGTACCCTGCACAGCAGGGTAGCATCACTACATTTACCCCCTGCGAACCTCAATATGAATCAGGGTCTCAAAACTAAACAGAAAGAGGTGCCCAGAAGATAAATTGGCCCACTATATGGGATAGCATCATCAAATTTACCCTCTGTGAACCTCATTCTGTGAATGCCAGACTGCTTATTTTCAGGCCTGGTATTAACTATTTAAATGTTTTTGACTCATGTTTTGGCTGAGTGAAATGAAAATGAAAAGTCAACGGAGTGATAGTAATACAAACATAAACATATGCATGAAACAACCAATCAAAATATGATTTATGCATAGAAATGAAACTTCAATGGGTGAGCCATCGCTTAACAGCATAAGTGAAAAAGCGATCTCTAGTATTATCAACTGCGGGTCTGTACGTGGTAAAAGAAAATTTATAGTAGATAGTAATGGATGTAGTTTTACAGTTAAAACACTATTTTTGTTATTGAAGCCACAATAATTCTTTAAATTGGTGAAGATCTAACAATAAATAATTTTATGACGTCCCAAATAATAAGTTAAAGAGTGTGTCGTCTTAATAATTTAATTAACTTAATTCTGAGCTCCCTCAATAGAGCATTTTCTTTTTGCCATCGTGACGATGAAACATTTAAGTGTCTACTTGCTTTTTACTTTAAGTAATGAAATTTGATATTCTATGTCTTTTTAAAATAATAGAAATGACATTGCTTTTTTTAACCTTTCTCCAAATTTATAATCCTCTCCCAACCCATCTCCATGTATATTTTTTTCAGAGGGGGTTAATTAAACAGGGTATGAATTTGCAGAAGAGGATACATATTGTCCAGAGAGGGTACGAACTGTCAGATACTGCCCAGAGGAGGGGTACAAATTGTCCTGGGAAAAAGCACGAATTGTCCAGGCATCGGGGGTACGAATTGTCCAGCAAAAGGTACCAATTGCCAGAGATACGAATCGTCCAGGCTATGAGTTTTCCATCTCACTGATGGATGGATGGATGGACAGACAGAAAAGCCGTCACACATTTTGTCATAAATTAAATTTCAGTTTTCTTTTGAATGCTGAAACAAACTGGAATTAGTACAAATGAAATATTTTCTCTGGAATCAGTGTGCAAATGTTATTTAGAGGTCGGTTCTGGGGAGGTTGGTATTTAGGCTTTTTAAACGTTTTTTTGCCATTTTTGGAGAAACATACATGTACTAATTATCAGAATCCCCACCTCCAGATGTTGGTCAGACGAGGAGGGCGACGACACTGATTAGTCCGAGGATGAATTCAGTTCTATTCAGGTTGCAAAGCCTAAAGCATCCAGGAATTAAAACATTGTTTACCAAAACACAGAGGAAGTGTAATTTAAATGGGAGTTCTGAGTGGTTCTGGTATTTAGCCTTCAGGAGAACACGTCGGATCACAAAATTAGCTGGCGGCTACACTGTAATTCTGACAGTCTTAAACTCACATTGTACTGTATCACTGGTAAAAATAGTTCATAGACTAGAGCCAGTGAATTTTGAAGAAAAACCTTGGAAATAAACGAATATCGCTGTTCGCGTGCATGTCTGTTTCTGTAAAAATTTTACTACAAGACTGCATGCCCGTGTTTTGAAAACAAAGATTTCCCCAGACCGCTCGTCAACATAACTTGAATTCATCCGAACTCCGGCTGTTTCTAAGGAAATCGGGCTGAGTTCCCCACAAATGAAAAAGGCCGACTAAAAGTGTCAATAAATCACTGGTTTTATTTTTTTATTCGTTGTCAACTTTTTGTGAAGTGTACGTTCTCAATTAAAATTAAAACTGGGATTTTGAATCTGACGAAACCAGCAACGGACGACATTGGCACTTCGAACTTTGAAGCAATACCTAACTCGCCAACAACCACCTGACTTCGAAAGTCACTTCATTACTTAATTATTTCTCATAGTTTCCAGCATTCTGCGAAATATATTTTACATAATGTCCTTTGAAAAGCCAAAAACAATTAAATATCCGGTACAATGATTCTGGATTTTTTGCCAGTGGGAGAGCCACGCCACCAGATGGCACCCCAAACTCTGTTGCATGGTAATGGAAAAATTATAAAATCATGGATAAGTACTTGGGTTACCTATGTGCGCCCACGCCACTGCGTGGGTGTGCACTATTAAATGAATGCGTACCGGACTCGGGATTGGACATGCAGTAGTCATAGATGTACGGGCTTCTTAACTTCTTATTTAATTAGCACGTACCGAACTCAGGATTTTGCATGTAGTAGTTACAGATACACGTCAAGCTTCTCAATTCAGTATTTAATTAGCACGGACCGGACTCGGGATCGGGCATGTAGAAGTCATAGATAATGGGCCTCTCATCCTATTATATAATTAGCACGTAACGGACTCGGGACTGGGCATGTAGTAGACATAGATATATGGGCTTCTCAATCTCTCATTTTATTTGCAGGTACCGGACACGGGATTCAGAATGTGTACTATTCAAAAAAGTAGGGGATATCCAAACTGATTTTGGTGTTTTCGGAAAATCGGTATTGGATACGCGTGATTGGGCACATCAATATGTTACCAAGTTTAGTGTGGATCATGAATGTCACCGGCCCACGAAAACTTCGTGCAGGTTTTTCGCACGAACGTCGCATTCATGTCTGTGGGGTAAATTTTGAAATTTTCATTTGTACTGGACGGACTTTTTCGGATGTCTCATCGTTCTTTTCTTCGTATAACCTCGTTTATCGATAGTTTATGGTCGAAACGTAACTTTTGAGATATGCGAAGACTGACACGTGACGAACGTTTACGTTCCCTTGGCATGTTGGAAGGTGGCAACAAACAGACTGCAATGGCTCAAAGTCTCAACGTTACTCAATCGGTGATTAGCAGGCTGTGGTCACGCTATCGTCAGACAGGCAATAGTGATGACAGACGTCGGTCAGGTCGTCCAAGGGAGACAACAGCAAACCAGGATCGTTTCACCCTAACCACAGCATTTCGTAACCGCCATCAAAGTTCCTCAGAAATTGGACAGCAGCTGCACCGAGGGACAGGTGTGCGAGTCAGTAGTCAGACTATTCGACACCGCATAGACAGCTGTAATCTGTACGCTCGAGAACCTCGAATAATTCCACGTTTGACTGAATGTCACATCGCAGCAAGGCGTATTTGGTGTGGAGCACGACAATGCTGGTACAATCGTCGGTGGAGTAACGTCATGTTTTCTGATGAATCGAGGTTCACTCTCGACCTCCACGACAGGCGAAACAGAGTGTGGTGGCGACGGAACGAACGATACCACGACGTAACCGTTAGGCTGCACGATCGTTTTGGTGGTGGATCGGTTATGGTGTGGGGAGGCATAACCAAGACAAGCAAAACAGCATTACATGCCATCCAAGGGTGTGTCACATGGCAGTACTACTGTGACAACATGTTAGCAGTTCAAGTGGTGCCATTGGCGCGACGTTATGACCGTCGATTCATTTTCCAAGGTGACAATGCAAGAGCACATGGCCCCTTTTCGCTACAGAGTTCCTCTAGTTTCAGAACATCACCACACTGCCTTGGCCAGCACTAAGTCCAGAACTTTCACCGATCGAGCACGTCTGGGACATGCTTGGCAGGCGCCTACGACATCGCCAACACCCCCCTACAAATGTCCAGGAGCTTGTAGCCGCACTGCTGGAAGAATGGAATAACATCAGTTAAGCTGATATTGGACGTTTGGTGAGGAGTATGCCACGTCGGATCCGCGCTTGTCTCGCGAACCGAGGAGGATTTACAAGGTATTGAGGTCTTGGACTGCATGTGGTAAATTCCCTGACCGATCGTCCATGTCAACTACAGCTCGATGCATGGACCGTGTGCTTGTCAGACATCCAACTATCGCTGAAATAATTCACTAGATGTCACAGTCTTTTTGATGAAATAATAAATATATTTCTAAATATATCTCACTTTTCTCAAATATCCCCTATTTTTTTAATAGAATGTTAGTGATAGATGCAAGGATTTCTCATCCTGTTATTTTATTAGCATCTCAACTTATTATTGAATTAACACGTACCCGACTCCGGATTGGGCATGTAGTAGTCGTAGATACATGTTCTTGTAGGCCTCTCTTTTAATTAGCATGTACCGGACTCGGGATTGAGCATGTATTAGTCATACAACCACGGGCTTTTCATCCTCTTATTTTATTTTCACGTAACGGACTGGGAATCGGACATGTAGTAGGCACAGATACAAGGGCTTCCCACATTCTTATTTAATTAACACGTAACTGTCTCGGGATTGGGCATGTAGTAGTCATAGATACAGGGGCTTCTCAACGTCTTAATTAATTAGCACTTCCCGATACACGGTCTTCTCAACTTCTTGTTTAATAAGCACATACCGGACTCGGGATGGGGCATGCAGTAGTCATAGGTATACAGGCTTCACAACGTCTTATTTAATTAGCACGTAACTGTCTCGGGATTGGACATGTAGTAGTCATAGATACACGAACTTCTCAACTTCTTATTTAATTAGCACACACCGGACTCGGGATTGGGCATGTAGTAGTCATAGATACGGGAGCTTCTCAACCTCTTACTTAATTAGTACCTACCGGACTCGGGGTTGGACATATTGTGATCATATAGATACACGTCGGGCTTCTGAACTACGTATTTAATTAGCATGCACCTGACGCGGGATTGGGCATGTAGTAGTCATAGATACACGTCGCGCTTATCAACTTCTTATTTAATTTGCACGTACCAGACATAGGTTTGGGCATTTAGTAGTCATAAATACACAGGCTTTTCAACTTCATTTTTAATTAGCACATACTGGGCTCGGTATTGGAAATCTACTAGTCATAGATACACGTTCGGCTTCTCGACTTCTTGTTTAATTAGCATGTTCCTGGACTCGGGATTTGGCAGGGAGTAGATATATATACACTGGTTTATCAACTTCTTATTTAGTGAGCACTTATCGGACTCGAGATTAGGCATGTCGTAGTCATACATACACGGGCTTCTCAACTTCGCGCATTTAATTAGCACGTAACGGACTCGGGATTGGGCATGTAGTAGGCATACATACACGGTCTTGTCAACATCTTATTTAATGAGCACGTACCGGACTCGGGATTGGGCATGTAGTAGTCATACATATACGTGCTTGTCAACTTCTTATTTAATGAGCACGTACCGGACTCGGGACTGGGCAAGTAGTAGTCATGCATACACGTGCTTGTCAACTTCTTATTCAATGAGCACGTACCGGACTCGGGATTGGGCATGCAGTAGTTATACATACACGTGCTTGTCAACTTCTTATTTAATGAGTACGTACCGGACTCGGGATTGGGCATGTAGTAGTCATACATACACGTGCTTGTCAACTTCTTATTTAATGAGTACGTACCGGACTCGGGATTGGGCATGTAGTAGTTATACATACACGTGCTTGTCAACTTCTTATTTAATGAGCACGTACCGGACTCGGGATTGGGCATGTAGTAGTTATACATACACGTGCTTGTCAACTTCTTATTTAATGACCACGTACCGGACTCGGGATTGGGCATGTAGTAGTCATACATACACGTGCTTGTCAACTTCTTATTTAACGAGCACGTACCGGACTCGGGATTGGACATTTAGTAGTCGTAGAAACACGGGCTTCTCATCCTCTTAGTTAATTAGCACGTAACGGACTCGGGATTGGAAATGTAGTAGACACAGATAGACGGTATTCTCAACCTCTTATTTATTTAGCATGTACCGGGTTCAGGATTGGACATGTGGTAGTCTTGGATACACATCGGACTTCTGAATTTCTTATTTAATTAGCACGGACCGTACTCGGGATTGGGCATGTGTTAGTCGTAGGTACTCGGACCTCTCATCCTCTTATTTTGTTTGCACGCAACGCACTCGGGATTGGACATGTAGTAGACATAGATACAGGGGCTTCCCACATTCTTATTTAATTAGTAATCATATATACAGGGGCTTCTCAACATCGGTTCATGGATTGGACAGGTAGTAGTCATAGATACACATGCTTTTTCAACTTCTTATTTAATTAGCACATACCGGATTCGTAATTGAGCATGTAGCAGTCATAGATACACTGACTTCTCAACTTATTAATAATTTGCAACTATCCGACTCGGGATTGGGCATGTAATAGTTAGAGATACACAGGCTTCCCAACTTATTATTTAATTATCATGTACCGGACTCGGGATTGGTCATGTAGTAGTCATAGATACACGTCAGGCTTATACACTTCGTCTTTAACCCTTTACCCAACGTAACGGCCAAAACCGGCCAGCGCTATTCTCAAAAATCGCCAATTAATTTTCATGATTTTTTCATTTTTTGTCTCCAAAACATAGGTTGTGACCCCTCATTGGAACGAGCTCGTCGAGCTCGTTCCAATGAGGGGTCACAACCTATGTTTTGGAGACAAAAAATGAAAAAAAAATAGTTATTCAAGATTTTTTTTTGCAAGTGTCGTCTTCTTTTCATGTTAGGTAAAGGGTTAATTAGCATGCACCTTACGCAGGATTTGGCATGTAGAAGTCATAGATACACGTCGAACTTATCAACTTATTATTCAGTTAAGACATGCCTGGCACAGGATTCTGCATCTAGTAGCCATAGATACACGTTCTTCATATTTAATTAGCACGTACTGGACTGGGGATTGGACATGTTGTAGTCAAAGATAACGTCGAGATTGTCATCTTCTTGTTCAATTAGCATGTTCCTAGACTCAAGATTGTGCATGCAGTAGATATAGATACACTGGCTTTTCACCTTTTCATGTAATGAACACTTACTGGAATCTGGATTGGTCATGTGGTAGTCATACATACACGAGCTTGTCAACTTCTTGTTTAATTATCACGTACCGGACTCGGGATTGGGCATGTTATAGTCATAGATACACGTCAGGCTTCTCAATTTCTTATTTAATTAACATGTACCTGACTCGGGTGAGGGCATTTAGTAGTCAGAGATACATGTCGGGCTTCTTAACGTCTTATTTAATTAGCCTGTACCTGACGCGGGATTGCTCATGGCGTAGTCCTAGATACACGTCGAATTTCTGAACTTCTTATTTTATTAGCATGCACCTGACGGGGTTGGGTATAGTAGTCACATATACGCGAGCTTCTCAACTTCTTATTTACTTAGCACGTACTGCGCTCGGGGTTGGGCATGTAGTAGTCATAGTTGCAATACGAGCTTCTCAACTCTTTATTTAACCCTTTACCCAACGTAACGGCCAAAACCGGCCAGCGCTATTCTCAAAAATCGCCAATTAATTTTCAAAATATTTTCATTTTTTGTCTCAAAAACATAGGTTATGACCCCTCGTTGGAACGAGCTCGTCGAGCTCGTTCCAACGAGGGGTCATAACCTATGTTTTTGAGACAAAAAATGAAAAAAATTAGTTATTCAAGAATTTTTTTTGCAAGTGTCATCTGCTTTTCATGTTAGGTAAAGGGTTAACTAGTAGTCAGATACACGGGCTTCTCAACTTCTTATTTAAAGAACACTTACCGGATTCGGGATTGGTCATTTTGTAGTCATAGATACAAGGGCTTCTCAACTTCTTACTTCATTATCACGCACCGGTCTCGAGATTTAGCCTATAGTAGTGATACATACATGGGTTTCTCAACTTCTTTTTTAATTAGCACCTCCCGGTCTCGAAATTGCTCACGTCGTAGTCATAGATACACGAGCTTCTCAACTTCTTATTTAATTAGCAGGTACTGGGCTCGGGATTGCGCATGTAGTAGTCGTAGTTGCGCGACGGGCTTCTCAACTTCTTATTTAATTAGTAGCCAGATACACGGGCTTCTGAACTTCTTATTTAAAGAGCACTTACCGGATTAGGGATTGGGCATTTTGTAATCATATATACAAGGGCATTCTCAACTTCTTACTTAATTATCAGGTACCGTCTCGAGATTTGGCCTATTGTAGTCATACATACATTGGTTTCTCAACTTCTTTTTTAATTAGCGCCTACCGGGCTCGAAATTGCTCACGTCGTTGTCATAGATACACCAGCTTCTCAACATCTCGTTTACCGGACTCGGGATAGAACATTTAATAGACATCGATACACGGGCTTCTCAACTTTTGATTTACTGAGAACGTACCGGACTCGGGATCGAACATGTGGTAGTCATAGAAACACAGGCTTCTCACCGTATTGTTTAATTAGAACGTACCAGACTCGGGATTGGACATGTAAAAGTCATAGATACACCGTATTCTCTGTTGATTACTTAATTAGTACGTACCGGACTCGGGATTGGGCATGTAACAGCATAGTTAAAAAGTCGGACTTCTCAAATTCTTATTTAATTAGCACATACCAGACTGGTAATTGAGCATTTATCAGTTATAGATACAGGAGCTTCTCAACTTATTATTTAAGTAGCATGACCGCACTCGGAACTGGGCATGTTGTAGTCACAGATACACAGGTTTTTTTAACTTCTTATTGAATTAGCACATACTGGACTCATTACCTAATTAGCACCGAGCGGACTTGGGATTGAGCATGTAGTAGTCATAGATACATGGGTTTCCCAACATATTATCTAATCAGCACCGACCAGGACTGAGCATGCAGTAGTTATAGGTGTACGTGCTTTTCAACATCTCATTTAATTAGCACGTAACGGACTCGGGATCGGACATGTAGTAGACACAGATACAATGGCTTCCCACATTCTTATTAAATAACACGTAACTGTCTCAAGATTGGACATATAGTAGTCATAGATACACGTCGGGCTTCTAAACTACATATTTAATTATCATGCACCTGATTGGACATGTAGTAGTCATAGATACATGTCGAGCTTATCAACTTCTTATTTATTTAATTTGCACGTACCATACAGAGGATTAGGCATTTAGTGGCCATAGATGCACAGGCTTCTAAAGGTCATATTTAATTAGCACGTACTCGACTCGGAATTGGAAATCTAGTAGTCATAGATACACGTTCCGCTTTTTAACTTCTTGTTCAGTTAGCATGTGCCTGGACTCAGGATTGGGCATGCAGTAGATATAGATACACTGGCTTCTCGACTTCTTATTTAACGAGCACTTACCGCGCTCGAGATTGGGCATTTAGTATTCATACATACACGAGTTTCTCAACTTCTTGTTTAATTCTCGCGTACCGGTCTCGGGATTCGGTATGCAATAGTCATAGATACACGTCGGGATTCTCAATTTCTTATTTAATTAGCATATACCTGACGCGGGATAGGGCATGTAGTGGTCATAGCTAAACGGCTTCTCAACCTATTATTTAATTAGCATGTACCTGGTGCGAGATTGAGCATGTAGTTGTCAGAGATAGACGTCGAGTTACACAACTACTTATTTTATTAGCATGCACCTGACGCGGGATTGGGCATGTAGTAGTCATAGCTACACAGCTTCTCAACTTCTTATTTAATTAGCATGTACCTGGTGCGGTATTGGACATGTAGTAGTCAGCGATACGAGGGCTTCTTAACTTCTTATTTAATTAGGACCTACCGGGCCCGGGTTTTGGCATTCAGAAGCCGTAGATACACACAGCCTCTTCAACTTCATATTTAATTAGCACGTGCCGGACTCGGGATTGGGCTGTACTAGTCATTGATAAAGGGGTTTCTCAGCTTATTGTTTAATTACACGGACCGGACTCGGGATTGAGCATGTATTAGTCATACATACAAGAGCATGTCAAATTCTTATTTAAAAAGAACACATCGGGCTCGGGCTCGGGCATGTAGTAGTCATATCTACACGAGCTTCTGAACCTCTTATTTATTAGCACATACCGTAATCGGAATTGAGCACGTGGATACATGCGTTTCTCAGTTTCTTATTTGATGAGCACGCACCGGAGTAGGACTGGGCATGTAGTAGTTATAGATACACGTCAGACTTCCCATCCTCGTATTTAATTAGCATGTACCGGACTCGGGATTCGGCATGCAGTAGTCATCGATAAACTAGTTTCTCAACTTCTTATTAAATTAGAACGTACCGGACTCGGGAGTGGACATGAAGCAGTCATAGTTACACGTCGGGTTTCTCAATTTATTTCTTAATTACCAAATATCGGTCTCGTAATTGGGCAAGAAGCAGTCATAGATACACAGGCTTCTCAGCTTATTATTTCAGACCACGTACCGGACTCTGGATTGGGCATGTAGTAGTCACAGATACACAGGCTTTTCAACTTCTTATTTAATTAGGAGATACCGAGCTCGTAATAGAACAGTTTGTAGTTATAGGTACACGGGCCTCTCAACTCATTATTTAATTAACTTGTACCAGACTCGGGATTGAACATGTAGTAGTCATAGGCTTCTCAACCTTGCATTTAATTAGCACGTACCGTCCTTACGGTTCGACATGGAGTAGTCATAGGTACATCGGCTTCTCAACTTCTAATTTAATTCAGCGCATACAGGACCCTGGATTGGGCATGTTGTTATCATAGATACACGGCTTTCTCTTCTCTTTATTTAATTTGCACGTACCGACTCAACATTGGGCATGTATTAGTTGTATATACACGTCGGACTTCCCAACCTCGTATTTAATTAACACTTAGCGGACCTGGGATTTGGTCTGCAGTAGTCATATATACACGGGCTTCTCAACTTCTTGTTTAATAAGCATGTACCGCACTCGGTAGGTGGCATGTAGTAGTAATAGATACACGGGCTTCTCAACCACTTATTTAATTAGCACATACCGGACTCGGAATCGGGCATGTGCTAGTCTTAGTTACACCGGTCTATCAACTTCTTATTTAATTAGCACGTACCAGACTCCGGATTGGGCATCTAGTATACGGTCGAGAAACAATAATTCGAGTGGTTCGACATTCCATAATCGGAACCGTCGCTAAGGATCTTGGCGGGAGTGACACCCCAAAAATGTCTCTCCCTCCAACACCCTAAAACGAACTGTTTGATGATATCCGTACCTCATTCTTTCTATTATTGCTATTATGGACATTCAAAGAGAAAGTCTTCCAGGATCTCTATTACTTTTTAATTACACACTTGTCACACCTTTTCAATGTCTATCCCAATTTGTTTGGCCCTAAGATTCAGTTCAAACAACAGTGACCCCCCCCCCCCCCCCACACACACACACACACACACCTCTACACCTCTACACCCAACAAGGTAGTCTTCAAAACGTTGCCTTTCTATATTGCATGGTCCAACTAAAGATTCTTTTTCTTTAACCACTTCTCGGTAATTTCGGCTACAACCCTCCATGACCCTTTATCTGATGACTGTTGTTTACCTTGCGTTGCCCGCTCACACTCACATACTTCAAAGTCCGAAATCTCTATTGAATTGTTCTTTATTAACCCTTTACCCAACGTAACGGCCAAAACCGGCCAGCGCTATTCTCAAAAATCGCCAATTAATTTTCAAAATATTTTCATTTTTTGTCTCAAAAACATAGGTTATGACCCCTCGTTGGAACGAGCTCGTCGAGCTCGTTCCAACGAGGGGTCATAACCTATGTTTTTGAGACAAAAAATGAAAAAAATTAGTTATTCAAGAATTTTTTTTGCAAGTGTCGTCTGCTTTTCATGTTAGGTAAAGGGTTAACGCACCCACGTGCCCAATCCACCCTGCCTGGACATCAGAATTCCATATATTCTGGAAAATTAATTTAGAATATCGGCTGTCAGATAGATTCTAACACACCAAGGTCGACATCTCATGAACAAATTACTCCAAAATCAGGACCATTCTATTGTGCCATAGGGAGAAAAGAGCAAAGATAATTTCGACCGGATTGCGACCCGATTGGAAGCCGGTTGAAATTCTTTGTCGGTTTTTGTAATCACAGTTCTTTGTGAGTTTGCAGCACAACTCAGTACAACTGTTAGTCATACATTGTTATATGGTGAAATCTAAGAAATAACGTAACGTAACCTCTCTGATGCACCTTTGGGCAAGTTGGGTACAAAATAAATACAGAACACAAACCGCTAGACAAACTATCAATCAATACCATATTTGAAAATAAAAGGGTTTAGCTGCCGAGATATTATTTATTTATTTTTTATTAAGCTGGAACACCTTTTGATCTCAGTGGTTAATGAGTCTTTTCGTATTTACATGATTATCTACATTTCTTAAAATGTTGGATCATTGATAATATATAACTATTTTGATGTTAATAAATATCTATTATTTCCATGACACAAAGAAAGCAGATTAGTTCTTTTGTATTTCTCGCCATGTTCATATCGTACGTTTGTATTGAACTGTTCTATACTCCGCCTGTATTATTCAAGAGTATACTCCTACCAAGTCTCATTGTGTTTTTTTTTATCGGTACAACTACGAAAGGTTCTAA
This sequence comes from Pictodentalium vernedei, assembly GCA_031216915.1. Classification (NCBI taxonomy): domain Eukaryota; kingdom Metazoa; phylum Mollusca; class Scaphopoda; order Dentaliida; family Dentaliidae; genus Pictodentalium; species Pictodentalium vernedei. The sequence continues at coordinate 66,683,542 of CM062288.1, read as the reverse complement.
CCCATTCAGACCGTTATGTATAATATTTTAGGAAAAGAAAATAGTAGCTTTCAATAACAAGTTGACATAATTCAAAACAAATCGATGAGAAGAATTAGCAGTAATTTAATATCACAGCCGCATAGGTCCCCACAGGGTTGTAGTAATAAATTATCCATTCCACCCATACACACATACAGACAAACTTCGGAGCTCTGATGATTTCGTTCCTCAAACATTACCTCGCCTGTTTGATCCTCGTGACCATTTTGACGAATAGTTCATGAAATCTGCATTTGGATTTCGCTTACAAACACAAACAGCAAATATACTGCCTTCAACTGAAGTCCATATAATTCTCATATCTACGATATCTGGTCACAGGAAATGAAAGTCCCTTAATTAGACTCCATCAAACAGGGGCTGTCGCGTAAACTGAAGTAGTAAAATGCTAAGCGTTGTGGATGATAGCGTTTTGACTTTACGCCAATACAGTTAAAACTAGAAGTCCTGTCACCAATAGAGCGCTTATCTGGGCTTAATTGTGCATTGGAATTGCGCGCAATTGCTATATCGAATGGCATCCAAAGCACGGCAAGTTCTCTTGGTTACTTATAGCAAACACATGCAATGTTTCTGCCAATGGACCTCCGGGTTACCCGGAGGTCCATTGGCTGAAACATTGCTTGTGCACAGGCCATATGTACAGAATTTGGTAGCTTTACTTGGGCCATAACGCGTACACTAACGCGCATATCAACGTGCTATTTGTGCGCATTTCATGACAGGACTTCTAGTTTTAACTGTATGTTCAATTGAAAAAGTTTGTAAAATTCCGTGATCAATTTTGTCTCACTGCAGACCGGACTGCATTAATAAACTTTATCATATGATTCGTCTGTTTTGTTCACTTTAAAACATTTGATATTTTGCTTTCATATTAATCAGTGATAAATAAACCCTTCCGTCGATTTCATTGGTCAATTTCAAAACTAGACAATTTGTTTGGCTGAACAAAATACTACTGGGCCATATTTTCATATTTTGCAAAATTGGGGTTGAAAGATTTCATTGATCAATTTCAAATATGGACAGTTTGATTGGCTGAACAAAATACATCTGGGTCACAGTTGCATAATTTGAGTAGGAGAATTTACGTAATCTGTCATATTTAGGTTGGGTTATATTGCATTAACCCTTTACCTAACATAACGACCAAAGCCGGCCAGCGCTATATACGAACAATTTTCATTTTTTGCTTCCAAAACATAAGTTATGACCCCTGATTGGAACGAGCGCATCGCGCTCGTTCCAATGAGGGGTTATAACCTATGTTTTGGAAGCAAAAATGAAAATTGTCAGTTATATGATGATGTTTTTTCCAAGTGTTGTCTGCAACACACATTAGGTAAAGGGTTAAAAAGTCATACTAAGTCGCCAGAGGCTCGCCCAAACGGAAAATTCTTAGACTCGTTTCATAAATATTATATGAGAAAACCAGACGCTCGCCCAAACGGAAAATTCTAACGCGTTTAACCCCACGAATGGCAAGCCATTATAGCTTCAAAAAACATGTTAGTATAATGTTGAAGTTTAATTTAAAATAAAAAATATCTAAACCATATTAAAAGGAGAATTTTCCGCTGCGGTTCGGCAACGTCAGTTCAAAATTATTTGTTTCATGTACAAAACAATCGCGAAGTCCATGAAATGATATTTGATAACTGTGTGATTATATATGATGTTGGCTTGCTCGTTTTGTGAATAATATAGATTTTATACAAGGAATACATCATAAATTCATGTTCTTTAAATTAAAAGCGAATTTGCAGGAGACAAAATTATTCGGAATGCGTTTTCCTCTAAAAAAACGATACGTTTTAACGCTTCTAACCATTTTATCGAGATATCTAGGAGTTCTTTTTTTCGTCCAATAAACATCTTCACACAGGCGCAAAATATCAAAATTTCAAGAATAAACTTTTCCCACAATGGAATGTGGAATTTAACTAATACCAGTCATGTTTGCCAGTGCTCAATGAGCTCTGTCAAATAAGATTGATTTGATTTACTTTGATTTCTGTCAAACAAGGGTGAATCGGTTAAATTCTAAAATGTATTTTGGGAAAAACGGCATGTTGAACGAATGATATTTCGAAATCGATGCAGAGAGGGCCACCATTATGTAATCCCATACTCTTTCCGGTGCACGCTATTCAATCGCTTCATGGCGCGCATGATGTAATACATAGGGAACACGGGGAGTGAATTACAACTGTAGCACGTGTATTTTGGAGTATTCACATTCTATCTTGTAAAAGCATGAGAAACATAAAGTAGGAAATGGGCACACGGGATGGACATTTACTGAAACTCCACTCATCGCATGTATTCAGTATATTGGTGATCATTCATTTGACCATTTATTACAAACTATAGTGTGAAGATAACTTTAGAGAACGACCAACACCTCATGTTAATCTGATTCTTATTAAACTATTTCTTTGTTATTTAATCGTTTTTTATTTTATTTTTTATTTGTTTTTCTTCTCCAAAAAATCGTATTTCCACTCCCACTCCCCGAAAATGGTATTCCACTCCCAGCATAGTATTCCACTTTCACCGATAATGAACCCTGCTTTGGACATGTTTTGAAAGTAACCAGAATCAATAAAAACAAATAAACACAAAAGTTCACTGATCGGGTTCGAGTACGACTTTTATCCTCGAGTGGGGCGAGCGGAGAATTATTTCACGAGGCGTTAGCCGAATGAAATAATCCTCGCGGCCCATGTGAGGATAAAAATCGTACTCGAATCCGAGCAGTGAACTATTGTCTATTTATCCTGCTTAATAATTTGTTGTAATCCCTCTTGAAGATAATAAATTATTTTCTTCAAGTTTATTTGGAGTGAATAAGCAGTGAATAAATAATTTTCAGGATTTTCCATCCCAGTAACGCGAAATTCTATTTTCATATTTAACATTTCGATACAACAAAACTCATGCTAACGATTTCCTAACCTCCTCAGTTTCCCTTCCATTGCAGGTTGATAAACTTTTTAAAAAATCAGGAAAGAAAACTTAGAAAATGTTGTTGTTGTTGTTTCGTTGGAGACTCAACACATATCTAATTCAGGTATTATGTATTTGTGAATACACAAATGAGACCGGCTTTCCAAAACACTGTTTATTTTTAACAGTTTTACTCCTCAAGTTTGAGGTCAATTGTCCGCTGTAAAATTACTGATGATACGTTTTAACCCTTTACCTAACATGAAAAGCAGACGACACTTGCAAAAAAAATTCTTGAATAACTAATTTTTTTCATTTTTTGTCTCAAAAACATAGGTTATGACCCCTCATTGGAACGAGCTCGACGAGCTCGTTCCAACGAGGGGTCATAACCTATGTTTTTGAGACAAAAAATGAAAAAATAATGAAAATTAATTGGCGATTTTTGAGAATAGCGCTGACCGGTTTTGGCCGTTACGTTAGGTAAAGGGTTAATCCCTAAATGCGCTTTGGCGAGGGTTCTGATAATAACGTAGGCCAACAGACGCATAGAGTTTACAATCATAAGTTCAAATAAGAACATCGCGGTTTGAAAGTGTTTGTACTGTTCTGTGGTCAGTATTAAGCTGAGGCAAACTTTTATTGTGATAGCATTTTTGCAGTAAACGGAAATTATTTTTTAAAACATCTGAGGGTCCAACTAAGTGGAATATACAGAGGGAACATTAGCCGTCATAATTAAACCAGGCCGTTTTTTTTAATTCTGGGAGTCCACATATCGCTCTCCTGGGAGCAACTTAGGCAAGCAGATTTTTCTCCTGAACCATTTTTCATTTGTTTGCTCCAGAAGCATCAGCTAAATACCACGTAAATTGGATGTGTTCACCAGGCATGCACACAAGCCATTCAATGCCAATAAACTGTTGTTGAACCTATGTTCGATTTTACGAATCCTCTCTACCCCAGTATGGAAGGAATGTCCAAGACTAGCAGAATTATTTTTCATTCTTGAACTTAGAAATATAACCAGACAGAATTACAAAGCAAATTTTCTTAAAGGGGCGCGTTGTGTTCTGTCAGTCGAATCACGGGATATTCCAAGGCTACTTTTAGACAAGGATTACACATAGCATATGCTGGTTCACGTTTTTCGCACCGCTAAGGCTTGTCATTATAAGAAAATCAATTTTATTGATATTTTTTAAGTTATTGTGCTAATGAATTGACAACTAAAAAAAATTAACTAAGGGGCATCATTCTGCCAAGTATGGTCCAACAGTACCTGTTCTCGAACTCGTTCAAGGCATTGTTAAGAAAGTCTCACATACGAAACATTGACCAAGTTCATTGATATGTATCATATGTGTTCAAGTTATCATGCTAACGGTCTGAAAACAGGCAATAATTAACTAACTAAGGGCCACAACTCCTCTCAGTATCGCCGAACCGTACCAGTTTCCGAACTCATTCAAGACATTGTTTAAAACGTCTCACAAATTATGACGTTTCTCTCAGTTAGGCTGTCTGAACGTAGTGGCCACCCCAGGGAAGCTGATCTGCCTCTCTCTATTTTATTGAGATTGAGAAGGTTGACATTTCGCCCTGGTGCTACCAAAGATGTTACTATCATTCTGTCAATTTATATTCGACTGTATATTATAGAACGGCGCGCGAATAGCTCACATACAGCAGAAACGAGCTTAATGCACCTAGCAAAACATATACAGAAACACACTTACGTTTGGATGGGTTAACGATTACTGGACGAGAGCGAGTGGCGCAGGGATACCACGAGAGCTGGTAGGCTCTGGACGAGATAAGACATTTGTGTGCAATAATTAGCCTTCCGGGGCATACATTCGACCGTTTAGAGTAACTGAGGCAGTTTGAGATTCTATTCTGAGTGAACTCTGCAGTCTTGCCTCGTGGTAAGTTACTAGTTTATTAGTTAGCATTTCATTTGTCAACATTATAAAGTTTCTGACTTGAAATTTAATCTTCTTTTTACTTTACCCCATGCCTTGATAACCTTTGTTTGAAAATGGGCTACACTTACAATAAAGGCGTTAGGTTGTCCACATTTACTACAAATATACAAAGGGATGAAATATATTGTACGATAACTACAAGAATATGTCATGTCTTGTCTCCACAAATAATTTAGTTTGTACACCTTTACATTACAACCTCCCCACCCAGCTTTCACCTGACAGCATTTTCTCGAAAACCCACGAAATGAGAATCCAACAGTCGTAGCCAGAGAAAAAAAGGGGGCGGGGGTTTTCACCAGTAAGCTCCAACTTATTTTGGTTGATAATATTTTCAAAGATTGATTAATATTTACATTATTTTGTAGTTCTATACTTCACCAGTTTGTTATCTGAACTGTTCAATCAGTATTTTTTCCTTTGTGTCTGGTTCAAAACAAAATAATTGTTTATTTGTCTCCTCCAATATCTTGTCAATCTTAAATTTGGAATTAGGAATTCTGAATATGAATTTAGTGAGTAGTTTTAAAGAGAACTGACAGAATGTGGCTAATAATAGGCTTTTAGAGGACATGTTCTTGGGGATTGGGGCTGACCAATCAAATTGCCCTGAGCTGTTGTTTCAAAATCAAAATACAGGCCCATGCCTCGAATTTGCCCATGAAAATGCTCTGCCCACAGCCCTGATATTTGCCAAAAATTATAAAAATAACACCTCCCTCTGAAGAATTTGTTCTGAAAATACCAGCCCCTTGCAGTGAATACTGCAAAATTAGCTGATTGTTGGTGGAGGGGGATGAGAGTGCCGCAACCCACACCCCATCTCATACACCCATGTAGGTAATTCATATCTATATAGGTGACATTCGATTTAAGGGGACATCCAACCTAACTTTGGTCAAATTTCATGCAATTTTCTTCCAAGTCTAAAACAGACCCAACATGAATAACGCCAATAAATTATATACCAGAATGCTTGGAATGAAACATAGAACATGTGGAAACTGGAATTTGCCATGGAACTGCTGCCATGTGTAAATAGCACCACCTGAAAGTCTGCTATGGCATAAGTAAGAGAATACAAATTTTACAATAAAATACCTCAAAATAAAATAACAGCTGCAGTCTATAAACATTGAAGTACATACTCGAAGAAATCCTTTCCAAATTCATGAATGTAATAAAGAATGAGACCAAATATTATAAGTAGAGTACTCAATGATTGAAGGCAGACATTTTCTTTGGTTTATGTTTTGATTTGGGGAGTTCAACAAAGGTCAACGCGAAGAAGTCCACTAGAAGAAGTATGGAAGGACAAAGGAGTGTCTCCCAATATAAAGATGTATGTATCACTATGGTGGTTTGGAAAGAAACTATGATATTCTATGTAGAATGCACTGCAAAGTCATACATTGTAGTTGAATAAATATATTTACAAACCCCTTGCACTGTAACCCCTTTTATCCCATGCATCAATTTGATAGTTATTAAATTGTTAAATTTGTCTGGTTTAACAATAAGTATCATAGAGTACACGGAGAGTATATTACCACTAAATCACCTGCAGAGTGGAGATTCCACCCAAGTAATAATTGCGATTTGTTGTAAAGCATAACAATCACAAGCAAAGTTTCAGCCAGTGGACCTCCGGATTAAACCCGGAGGTCCATTGGCTGAAACAATGCTCGTGTTTTTTGCCCATATGTACAGAATTTGAAAGTGATACTTTGGGTGATAACTCCACTCCACAGGTGATTTTGTTACAAACCACTCTCCACGTACTGTAGCTTTGTTTACTCTTGGACACCAATACACTCATGGTATATGTTGGAGAAGAAATAAGGGTAACTGTAACCTGTCACTGGAATAAACCATCTAATGTACTTAAAAGAGCATTGTTATTCAAAACAAATCAACCTTACATAACAATTATGGCATGTACTTTTCCAAAGGAGGCTTATTGGCATATTGAGATCAGAAGGGCACATCCAGAGGGTCTCACATATTTTTTTCAAGAACGCAGTACACAAAGCAATCCCCAAAAGGTGACAAGTGAGCTCCATTTGACAAACAATTTTCCTGGGGGGGGGGGGGGGGGAGGGGTGGCCTCTCTTTCTTGTATGACTCTACCTCCGGCGCTCAAGGCATATACCTTTTTCCTCAAAGTTTAACTCTCTTTTTTTTCTTTTTGATGATCCTGGCGACACACATGTTCCAAACACCATCAGACAGGTAACCCTCCAAATAAGAGTATCTGCAAAAATCATGTTACATTGCAAAACATTATTTTTAGACATTAAGTTCTGGACCTTTCATGCTTCTTACGTCCAACTATAACACTTAATTTATCGATTAATGAGTGAATAGAAAAGCCATGCCATAATCAACATGTTGAGTTCCATAAGCCTCCATAGCAGCTCCGATAAAAAGTGTCAAACATCAGATTGGTGGCTTTATACAGAATATTCATTAGATTGTTGCTTGATAAATAATAGGAACACGATATTCATCAAAAATATTTTGTAGCAATAAATTTGAGGGTGTCAGCAGGGCCAGGCACTTTCTAACAAATTGTAACAAATCAACTAGTTATAAACAAAATTTTCTAACTCGAAAGAGTGAAAAAGTACCATAACTCTGGAAAACATATGTGGAAGAAACACATGCTACAGCAGCTACACAGGTATTGTTTCCCCATGATGCTCCATCACAACACCAAATATCCTTCAAATTGGAGTAGCAGTGGTAGAGATACAAGGGAGAATGTTGGTATGGGTTAGTTGAAAGAAGTCTCCACGGCACTAGATATGCCTTCGACTTTCCAACTTCCAAGTCCGGGACATAATAATCACAACACACCCACCCTATCAATTCATAATTTCAGTAAAATAAACAGATTTATCAATTTTAATTAATTTATAGATAATGGGGAAATATTTGGCTTCTTTCGCATTCTCGTATTATTATCACCACAAACAATATCAGTTTGATGGCGTCAAACGAAACGGAACGCATTTGGTCTGGTTAAAAAGTAACTCGACATGGATAATGAAGAAATTGCGAATATTTCGTGTATTTCAGTTGTTTAAATGCCAATTGCGGATAATTTTGACCGTGGATTCGATAATTCTTTTGGGGTTTTGACCACACGGTCACTCTAGCAGCGGTTATGTTTATTATGATATGCAAATTGGGAGATAGTTTCCGGTGAAGGAGATTTGTCACATTTGTCAGTGTAAAACGATGACAAAAGACACTGATCGACGCTTGTGTTAGTATAGTTGGTTGCAAGAAAAACTAAATTCACGGCATCGTCCAATCGCACCTTATATAAAAGCGCGAATGCATCAATTTCTACCCATCTTCAATCGGCTGTTTGCGGACATCAAACAACCGCAACAAATTCCATGGTTATTAGGAAGTAAATCAACACGCTCAATATAGTTCCAGGTCACTTGGAATATATTTCGATAAAAAGTGATTTCTGAAGCATTCTGCTTACTTTGTTATGAATATTGCCTTATTTTATGTCTAGCGTCCCGATTTTATGGACTCGGATATTTTTTTACAAGTGGTCCATGTTGTCTTTTTAATGCGCAATAATTCAGATTTTTGTCAACCAAAAAGTTCAGACGGCCTGTAAACACAGGAGGGCATTTCGAACCATATTTTGCAGTTATGACATTAACAGCTCAAGTATTTGCTGTAACCTTTTTTGCAAATCCGGTCATTCATTGTCTCGAGCAAATAAAAGACGCGATCACGTCCTTTCATTCTGACGATCGTCCAAAATGAGTATTTCTGCAAGAACCACATTGTAATCACATGACCGGAATAAATATCAGTGTAACGTGGCCACATCCGGAGCATCCAAAATCTGTGTTGGTTGTATTGCATTCCAACATCAAAACACACCAGAGTGTGTACCATAAAAATGCTTTCTCCGAGTCTGTATGTTATCATTACATCGAAGACAAGGCTTTCGAATTACCGATCATTTTGTGGTTTTACCGGTTCGTTACTTATGCCATTGGCAAATTAATGTTCATCAAAATCATAAAATTCACTTTTTTTCCTGAAAAAAAAATTATATATACCTTTTCTATGTACTTTACTCATTATTTTGATACATAATTTGCCTTTCCTTACTTCTCTTATCTGTTTCTGAAGCATTGGGAAAAATGTCAACAAAATGACCAAAGTTACGTTGGGCGACCCGCAAAGTTTTGTTGCTGAGAATTAAAGCAAAATAATATCCTTATATAAAGCAGAAATACTAGCAAAAATCCTTAATTAGTTATTTAAAAATACACATCAATCTGTGTCTGAAAAATGTTGTCATATTCTAATAATTATTTTTGAATTTCATGGAAGTCATCTCATAAAATGGACAATATATTGCGTCAGACCACATGTATTTACCGCCCCTCCCCTCTTTGTAGTATCATTACCACCTTACTCAAGACTATTCAGAATTTCAGTAGTGGCTAGGTGGTAACATTTTTAATTTCCCCAGTGCAAACTCCAGAAAGTCACATTTTAGCAATACTACATCCTGTCCCTAAATAAAACCCCTCCCCCTCACACAAAAAAAAACTAAAATAAAAAAATGTGTTGCCCCAACACCCACTATCTCGTAAAAAAATCATTGGTTCAACAAATGTTAATTACTGAGTTTTTCTTAAACCAGGCTTTTCATTCTTCCGAATTTATTTTCTTTAATCCACTAGCGTGTGTGTGTGTGTGGGGGGGGGGGGGGGTCATCTAGTAAGGGTGGAGTTGGTGATAGTTAATCAGTTACTGCATGTACTAGCTGGCAAACATCTGCAGGCACGTACGGTGTGTCGCCGTCTGTTTTTTCGCTTCACGGTAACCAGTTTTTAAGATTGATTTAGTCCTGCTTCCTGAGAACTACTTCAACTTAACGTGCTCTTCAATTCAAACTACGTTTGCGTTGGCAAGATAAATATAGCCGATGGTACTGATTGGTTATGTTTCTCTGAACGCTGCAAACTATAAGAACCAGTCTAACGAGAGAACTTGCCCACGCAAAAGGTACTTTTTTCTGTAGAATGGGGCCTATTAGCAAACGAGCATTTTCTGTGCTAATTGTGACAGGACTTCTAGCTTCAACTGTATTTGGCAATCCAAATACGAGCAGATTGACAAAGATATCACTTGTGGGACCACAGTCTGTATAGTCGCCGGGCTTGAGCATTTTTATTGGAGTTTAATAACACTTTTGATAGCAAGTGTCACCTCACGTCGGATAGTTTTACGAGTGGAGGAATCCGGATTACCCAGAAAGAACCACCGATCAGCGGCGAGCAACTTTCAGTCTCCCCAGCGTACTAACTCCGCACAAGCACGGTGAGATTGGTTGTTTTGCAGAATATGATCGCCACTGGTGGTGATGACAGTCATGACGTAAAGCTGTGATCAATATTTTTATCTTAGATTACAAATACGATATACAGTACATCTTATGTCTATGTCGCCTTATTGCAGAACACAGGCAATGTTAGCTATTTGTTTATAATTTCCAATAGCCCTCAAATAATGCATACGTTACGTTTCTGCATCAAATGCAAAACACTAAAACGGATTTTTGTTTTACCCAGCCTACAGTTATTTGATAACAATAGTGATCTGCTTCTCTATACGGTCGCGACACAATTTCTCCACTGATGAGTGCTAAATGGATACATGGGGTACACCAATCAATATTTTCACTGTACAGCCAAACAAAAGGCTGCACTTCAAAATATTAACTGGTCTACGTCCGAATAAATAAGGACTATTCCAATTGTTGCCATTGAACTGACATGGAAGATACAACCAGGATTCCAAGGGTTAACTACTTTGCTGCAGTTGAACTATTGAGCAACAATCCTTATGGATTTATAAATGGCAGCTCAATAAATTTATACTAAATATAAAAGACGACTGGACTTCCATGCTAGTTGAATGAAGAGGGCTTGATGTAGTCTGTTTAGTAAAGGCGCATTGCAAACAACACAACATATGTGACTTAATAATAGATTTCCGATCGAATTATGGGCAAAGATCCCATATTAATTTATATGTTCGGAGTTATCACCCAGTAACAATGACAGGTCTTATAATTACAGAAATAAAAAATAAAAGAAAAATAAAATGCTCACTCACATGAAATTTTATAAATAATGGCCTGAGAAACAGAAGATCTACTTTGTGTAGCCTTATCTATACTTATTCAACTCAACAAAATAACAAAAATAAATGTTCGGAACTTGTCACATACAATCACAATATATATGTGGGCATGGTAGTTCGAAATAAAAATGGTGTTCTCACTCATCCTGACCTTGACATTTTGCCCCAACAGTCCACCTTTCTCAGTGTATAAACAAAACCCATAAGATAAAGATAATGTATAAAACAAATTAACAGTATTTACTGAGTTATATGTTGGATGTTGGTTCAAACATTAACGCAAGTAACTGACCGTATATACTTAACCTGTTGTGAAGAAGATTGCACACACTTCCGCAATATTGAAAATCATGATTTGGCATTGCCGTTTGTCTGACTTGTTTGTGGGTTGACCCTCTATTTACAAACCTGCTGCACTAATCCACACAAGTTATAAATTGGGCTTTGAAAAAATCATTTTTCAAAAACATTCTATAAAAACATTTCAGAAGACATCTCAATGGCGCGAATTTACTGTGCTCATTACAATGAATAGTGACTTTTTTGTGTGGATATTTGTTTGTAAAAAATTGGAAAAAACAAGTTTAATAGATTAGCAAAGTCTTTTCAATGGTTGCGGGTGGTTTCTTAGATTTGACCCAGAAACTGTAACAATTAGTCACGATAACCAGTGACGTGGACCCACATCCCACCCATCCCCCCGCTCCCTTCCAAAAAATAAATAAATAAATATAAAAATAATGAAAGTGTCAATGACACTGTAGCTTAACTTGACTGTGTGTTGTGTTTGATGAAAAGGATAATGTTCAATGTTTATGAAAGGATTAAGAAATAAGACAAGAATTGTGATAATTGGGAATATGTTAATTTCAGTTCCCTGTATGCTACGTTTTCAATAAAAAATAATTTGAGGTGCCGACTGTACTAAAGAACTGATGGGTGGGTTAATGTGGCCCTCACAGTTAATGTATGTCAACCCAAAATACCAAGTTACAGTGACATTATTCCAAAACGAGTCATTCTATCAAGTTACAACGAAATCCCTTCATAAATAATGACTGTAGACTGCGCTAAAGATTCTCGGGCTTTGGGTCTGTGTAGCCATCACGGCTGACCGATCGCAACCAAAAGGGGACGTCCTCATGTGGTCATTACACAGTAACACTGGGTCATCCTATCATGTTACAATGAACTCCCTTCATATATACAGACTGTAGACTGTGCAGAATGTTTTTGGCTTGGGCAGCCGTCACACTCAACAAATCATCACCAAAAGGGGACTGTCTCATCTAGATATTATACAGAATCATCCCACCAAGTTACCATGAAAACCCTTCATAAATATGACCTGTAGACTGTGCTGAAGTTTCTTGGTTTTTCACCTCAGGCAGCCGTCACGTTTGACGGATCGCGGCCAAAAGGGGACATTCTCATCTCGACATGACCTCAAATGCGCATATGAAATTTTGTGACAATCAGACAAGAACTACGGGAGTGTAGCCTGTGCTAAAGGAAAATGTGAAGTGACTCATAGACTTCTGAATGTGTGATGGCAATAGCTTATCTTGACTTTGTCAAGTTAAGCTAAAAATGAAATGGAGACATAAAATGAATTTGGGACCAGTATCACCGACAGCACTTTCAAAGTCATCAGTGACACATTCGTTCAGTTCTTCACCATGCATGCATTCATTCTGGGGTTTTTTTCTATATTTTTTAAACCCAAAATCAATAAGTCACAGCTAATGAATTGTGTATGGGCCAGCTCATCTGGGGACGGATTGACTGGGGTCGGATCGTCTGGGTTGAAGAAACGGCAGATGCCAGATCATCTGGGGACGGATCATCTTTGGGGCGGGATCGACCTGTTTCCAAATGTCCAAAGGTATTTTACGAATAACACAACACAGTGACACCTGGGAAAATTGCAGACGTGTGAAAAATCACGCATGCAGTGTGGCTACCCCTCAATGTTCAGATTCCTACCATTCAAATATGTAGTAAAATTCCCCAACAAGTTTAATTGGGAACTCAAAACACGAGCAAGCTTTCACCCTTATCACTGGCTGTATTTGGTAGTACACGTATTTCCTTACATTTGTGTTTATTGATCCAAACTGTGTTTTATCCTTTATTTATTGAGAATAGACACTGCGGAGAGTCAAGCATCGCTTCGATATCGTCCATGTTTTTGTTGCAAACCCAGTTGCTGCTCGAAAAGAATATTAACGCGGAAACGATAACTCCTAGTAAAATTACCCCATAATGATCATAATCGACCTCCTCTCCCCGAATGCGATTACAAGTATGCCTGTTTCCGCATCGATCTTTGTTCAGACGCAACTTCGGGTTATTATTGTTATGCTGTCTCAGCCTGAACCCCCATTTTCCAGAGGACGAGGCAATTTAACAATTACCTTCAAAATCTGTGTAAAATTATCTATCAGGAAAATTCCCCCCTTTGATTTTTTATATCACTTCTTGACATATTTTATTCTCATTTCGGTAATTACCCATTCGTAATATTACACGGAATTCGGCAACACATTAACAAAGTATTCATCGCTGATTAAAATCATCTGCAACGTATATCACTCAAATCCCTACCATGTTTAAAAAAAACTATTTTATATCTTCCACGTCTTAACATGTAATTCTGAAGAAACCGTCAATTTGTTCTGCCCCGTATTTTGCTCCGGTCAGATTCAGTTACATGTATTATAATATAAAATTAACATGTGCTCTCACATTTCGTCATTTATTATCACGTAATTACTATATCCTATATCATTATTCTACAGAATTTCATCTTAGCCATGAATCAAGTTTCTATTATCTTCATATGATCGTTGATCAAAATGTTTATAACATATATTTTGATTTATTCAAGTTTGAAGCGAGTGTCATTTCAGATTTTCTCCGTGCTTACAGTTTGGAATCGGGTTTTCCAACTCGTCATATGGGATGTAGGTGCTACAATTTCATTGGCTGGCCTTTTACTATAAATACCGAGACTTCTGCTCCGTACGGGACCCACCAAAATAAGTTACAGTTTGTTTTGCTGCATTCCACCTACTCCGACACTGTGCAAGAGGGAGGGGCGGGGGGCGGGGTTAAACTGGGGTTATGTTGCTCCTTTATTTGTGAAAATGCGTCTTGCCACATCCTGTGGTTTGTACAAGTCGAATGGCGTTCTATCATTCATTTGTAACCAGATATTATTTATTAACTGTGTTCACGATAAACATAATGGGTTAAAGTAATTTATCATTAATAAAAATAAGTTAACTGTTTTCCAGTGTCTTCATTTAAAAACATGCTTTATTGGTAATTGCCACCTTGGTCACAGCTCCTGCTTCATCCATCCACTTTCATTATCCAGTATTACCCCCCCCCCCCCCTCTCCCCGTTCACTACCAAAGGATGAAATGCAACCATACTCCTCCTATAGATTTCGCCACACACACACTAGTCTTGCCCGTTAGTGTCTGCTTCCCTACTACCCCCACCTCCAGGCCTTATACTGCCTACCCAAAGGCATGCGATCTTAGCAACCTCGGGGTGAGATCATATTAGTACTAGTACTTGTGAAGTGGGTCATTATTAATTGGCTGAACCAGGGGCGTCATGCTAGAGAAAAATCGGGGGGGGGGATCGGTAACACCTTCTAAGCGGAGCGTCACCATCATTTGGCGCGTGGCGTGCCCCAAAATTTTGGCAAAATGCCTCCCAGTTTGCCGGAAATGGCACTTCCCAGGCCTTCACCGAAAATATTGAAGTAACTTTTATAGAAAAGATTATGTTATTCTGACGCGATGTCATATTGGTCATATAAGACATAGACATTTATTTTTGATAGAGGGTAATATGCGAGCGGAATGCGTTCGTTGGCGGCAGAGTTTGACAGTGGAGCACATTGTTTTAAATTACAGCGATTTTAATCATGTTAGAGGGTAATATTTCACTGTTGGATCATTAAGAGATCTATTTTAACAAACGATGCAACACTATTAATATTGTGTTATTTCTGAAAGTAATCAACCTTTTAAATAAATTGTGAATAGTTTTAAGGCTTTGTGGAAAGTAATTAATATTTCGCACAAATGTTTTTCAGTTTTTAATTTATCGTAAAAGCACTATGATAAGTTCTTTGTATTTTTAATCACAGCCCTCTCGCTTTTCTTCTGAAAAATGAACTTCCATTTCCGCAATACAGGATTGGACGGTAATGTGTCGCTAACCAACAAGTGAATCAATAAATAACGGAGATGAATGAAAAATGACTCCAAATTCGTTTTCTGCTGTGATGCCGGGAGGAAATGTGTAAGTTTAATTTTCTGCTGAGGAACCATGACATCACGTGCAGAATGTTCTGCTGACAAGAAAACTTCGTGAAAAGACTGTAAACATGAGAAGTAGAATATCAAATCCATGTTCCATCCCGCGAATAATAACACTCGTCCCCAAATGGAGCGACAAATAACAAGCTCCATCGCTTTTGACCAAATAATTGTGATCACTACTTGCCTAGTAAGCTTTGTAGAAAAGACACTATGTCATAATCCGTCATATAAGACTTACGCATTCCTTTTTGTTAGAGGGTAATATGCAACCAGAATGTGTTCCCTGCCAGCAGGTGTTGTGAGTGGAGCACATTCTTGAACATTGCTCTGATTTTAATCATGTCTGAGGGCAGTATTTCACAGTTGGATCTCAAAGAGATTTATTTTATCATCCGAGCGCGCACAAAGTCTCTCATTTTTAAAGTAATCAACCTTTCTAATAAATTTTAAAACTGTTTTACTCTTTTAAACTAGACTCTTCAAGTGTCAAATCAATAGGTTGAGTTATAAAGAATTCACTTTTCTTGTATCGTCACTCATTACTGTTCACTCCACTCGTGTCTTTGGCATTTTAGTCAGTTCATTTTCTATTTGTATTCAATCCTCTTATTTCCTGCTTCTACCGTTTTCTCACCACGACATAGCCTTAGCTGCTGATGTGGCGTTAATCACAAATAAATAAATATTAATTTATGATTAATTCCTTTATTTAATTTATTTATTTTTTAACTGTGACTTTTGGTTGGGAACATATGATTTAACAGCTAAAATGGGGAAAGATATTTACTTGAAGGATACCACAGAACAAGCAGTGGCAATGTGATTTCTTCTTTCCGACAAATTGTTAGTTTAGTGCATCAATTTCCAAATATAGACCTTTTTTCTGTGTATTCCATCGATATCAATAGTCCAGTGAAATCGTTCTAAAGGCCACAGTTTGCCTGAACAGTTTACAGAGGCAGATAAAGAATTAGAAAGGGGAGTAGATTTACTACATGCATGGATCTGTTCTTGCAACAGTGAAAACAAATCCTGTTCTCCCAAGTTTCATTTGGACATCGAAAATAATAGAAAAAGAAGAGATAAGAAAGCTCTGTAGAATTTTAATTTCAATTTCTATCTGGATGGTGTCCACCCGACATCAACACTTGCGCGTGTTTGGTTGAAACTTGTGAAATCTATTATTTACTAGTATCTCAATCTAGTAATACTCGTACAGTAAATGGAAAAAAATCTGTACGATGACAACATTGTATGTTTAACTTACTGGTTCGTACGTTGCATATAGTCATTCTATCATATGACTCGTCCGTTTTGTTTACTTTAAAACATTTGATATTTTGCTTTAATATTAATCAGTGATAAATAAAGCCTTCCGTCAATTTCAATGGTCAGTTTCAAAACTAGACAATATGATAGGCTGAACAAAATACAACTGGGCCACATTTTCATAATTTGCATAATTAGAGTTGGGAGCTTTCATTGGTCCATTTCAAAACTGGACAATTTGATTGGCTAAACAAAATACAACTGGGTCACATTTGCATAATTTCAGTACGGAGAATTTACGTTATCTGTCCTATTTAGGGTGGGTTATATTGTATTAATCTTTTACCTACAAGAAAAACGCCATTCATTTGTTTTTATATTTTCACTTTTTTGCTTCCAAAACATAGGTTATGACCCCTCATTGGAACGAGCTCGACGAGCTCGTTCCAGTGAGGAGTCATAACCTATGTTTTGGAAGCAAAAAATGATTTTTTTTAGTTATACTATGATGTTTGTCTCCAAGTGCCGTCTGCAACTCAAGTTAGGTGATGGTTTAAAAAGTCATACTTACTGGCTAATTTGTGCGTGTGTGTGTCATGTGATAAATAGAATATGAAATGAGTGTTTTTCTCGTATAATATTTATGAAACTCGTCCGAATTTTCCGTTTGCTCGCCAAAACGAAAAATTCTTTGACTCGTTTCATAAATTTTATATGAGAAAAACACTCATTCCATATCCTCTATATATGCAGTCAGTTAAAGCGAATACTTGCTGATGACAGCATTATCACTTTCTCATGTTAACTGAACTTTCCATTGACATGCGAAACTCGTTCGATAATTTCCCATAAGACATTAACGATTGTTGTGGTATTGCTACTTGTCATCTGCAGTCAATGTCCGTCGACTCAATGTCCTAATATACTATGTCATGCCGTCGTCAACAAATCCAACCGTCTCTTCCTATTACTCCTGTTTAAAATAAGCAGTACACGGATGGAACTTTGGGGGATTCTTTGTACCATATGTAAACAGGGAAACAAGTTTATGGTGGGCAATTTCTTTTTATTTTCTTCCTTACAGTTAACGTACTTTGAGTACTCTGAAAATGTTAACCCTTTTTAATGCTCCTTCTGTTCCCGGGCGGTACTGTTGAAACTTGCTTGTTGCATGAAACAGGTACGTAGATGGCAATATATTTTTTAAACTTTGTGTGATTTACTAGCATTGATCTATACTTCTTATGTTAAAGAACGTACTTTATTATGGAGGCGTCAGCTTCTTCTGTGCCTTCATTTGCGGGTTAACTGCAATCAGTTACTACACACTGTGCTTCTATTATGTACCAACGTTTCAGAAAACCAAGTTTTTCTGTTTTTGATTATGCCTTTTACTGTTCTCCGTGGGTGACAATATTCTGTATTTTTGTTTTAAGACAAATTATTTTAACTAGAAGTCATTTTCCATTTTCTTCTCACTGGGTGTGACCTCGTATTGCTGTGATATAGACGATTATGGAAGAGTAGAAAAAAAACTTCAAACAATGTCAAAAATTTTAAAAAATAGAAAACCCCAAAATACAAACTAACAACTGCACGCATTCTGCCACCAGCTAACGTCGTGTGGCCCTACATTCAGAGAACATTTTGGCTTCAGAGAGAATCTGTTTCGACACCAGAGCAACTTCCGTGGAATGGTAGGCTTGAGCCATTTGTACTTGTTCATAAACGCATGTCACAATGAGGAGGAGGGAAACTTCTTGATGGCAATTGCGTTATATCTCTGGTATTTGGCCTCGGATTTTAAAACAATTCTAAAATCGGTGTTTTGAAGCACAAGATTGGCCAGTGTTTCTGGTCTGTAAATTTCATGTTTTTACGACTTTTTGATGTCGTAGCGTGAAGAAGGCCTGACTGTGACCAATAAAAGCATGGGGCCTATCAGCTTGGACACTAGAGCAAGATATGCAATTTCATTCTTGGATTATTGTTATTTTTTTAAGAATCCGTGTCTCAAAGAGTGAGAGGCACCGCATTGATAGCAATAACGTTATATATCCAGTATTTAACGCCAGAGTTTAAAATTGCTTTAATCTCTTCTTTAGCGCCATAGTAGTGTACCATGTTTCTTGTCCGCAGAGTCACACTAAAAGGTTTCTGTTTTTTTTTTTGTGACTTCGTTATTTTTTTCTATCCGCATGCGAAAGAACATTGTTGAGAAATGAATATTGTATGTGTAATTGCATTTGCTGACTTCATTCTTCCCTCAGCATGTGGTGGGTCACTTTTCAAACCATCACTGACAGATTTCCTTGATCTCTGAAAAGAAAATTTTAAAGTTGTGCAACCCCCAGAGGTCGTGAGACAAGCAGGTGATGCCCAAATCCCACACAGTGATTTCAGATCGTCATCTTTTCCGTCGCATTTACATCGCGTTCAACACAATTCTTCGTATCTGCCTTTGTCCCTGCTTTAATCACTCTATTTAAGGAGTAGTGCATGGCTTGGGGTTCACTACGCCCATATAGTGCCCAGTGAGGTGGTGTAGTTCCCGCCGCAAAGCGGAGGGACCTACACCACCTGACTGGGCAATATATGGGCGTAGTCAACGACAAGACATGCACTAATCCTTATATTATATCGAATACCCATCAAGAAAAACATCTGTCCAATTTGTTAGTCTATTACCAAGGTAGCATCCCTACCAATCAACGTTATATAGAAAAAATTCCATGTAGTTTTCAAAAAAAACATTTTCTTCTTCCAAAACACGGCTTATTGATATGAGCAGAAGACAAATTTTGAATCGATCGGCAAGGGATAAACAAAACATTTCCCCCAAACGGAACTGTGTATTCTAGAATCGCGCAACTCGCGAACGAAAGCTAACATTTTCGAAATTTGACAACGCAGTTTGATAATTTCCACACATTTGTCACACACATATATTACCGAATGGGTCAGTACGGGTTACAAAACTCCGAAAATTCAAATGAATTCCATTATTTATTCGTTTACTGCCCAAAACATACAATTAAATAGCGAAATAATATGGGCTGCGAAACAAACGATTTTTCATATCCGGACGCGTTCTCATGAATGATGTACCCAGGTATGGATCATTCTCTTCGAAACGAGGTATGGATCATCTTCTCGAGGAATAAAATGAACGCCTCGAAAAATGTGACCTCAACAATGGAAAAGCGATACATTTTTCCACAACGATTTCTTTCCTAGTCGTTTTGTGGATGTTGTGCCTCTGTGAATCGATATTTAAATTTATCCTGATTAGTTTTATTCGCCCAGTATGAAAGGAAAACTGATATAGTAGTGTGCTAAAAATAGAAAACGTGTAGTGCCTGGGTGTAGTTTCTGGTCAGTTCTGTGGATGCAAACTACACGAAATAGGGTGCAGCATTCGTCCAATCAGGTGCCTAGAAGGTCACGTGAGGCATAATATAATCCTGTTACCTGTATTGCCTTCTTGTTGTGTCGCCTAATTCTTACTGTGATAAGAGTTGCTCTTCGAGGTCCTTTTGCTGCAAAATTATTTCGAAATGTATTATTGCTTTTTCCATTAACGCCCGAATCGTAAATACAGTAGTACAGTCTAATATCCGCCACTGGTAAGCAGCCATTACAGTTGTACCCGTCAAAAACGTTCTTATTAATCAATAACAGTTTATGAACTTTTAAGAACATTGACTTAATAGATGTTATATTCACAGCAGAACATTATCTTAACACTCTGTTGTTCAGTAATCTTTGAAGCCACTATCTCAAATATTCGAATACATAAAATAATTTTTGCTTTAATAACCTTGGGATGTCGAAATCCTTTTCTGGCCGTTCACCATCATAATACTAATACCCTCAGATTTTGATCTGCTATTTCCTATTTAGTTTTATCATTCTGTGTAGCTTTGAATTTTTGATGTTGAAGCTATGTGGTCTGGCATGCTTTCAGAGAACACAACATTATCTTTATGTCTCGTTTTCCCATTATATTTCGTAATGGGATAAATAACCTTATATTTTATTTCGTTTTATTTGATAAATAGGGCAAATTTGGAGGTCAGAAACCACACTTGAGTAACCTATGGCACTACCAGGCACACTGGTTGAGTTACTGGTGTTTAAAGCTGATCGTGAGCTCAGTGTCGGCTTTATTTAGAGTCTGCCAACTGTTATTTAGCTCACCCCACATTTAGTTAAATAACCGAACCTGAATAGACAAGATGTGGCAGGGCGGGAGAGCCGAGCCAAGAAGGACGGGTCTTTTGGTCCTTCGGGTGGTGTACAGATCGCACGGCAGTTTAACGACACTGAGTGAACGATCGGGCTAACTGTAGGTCATAGATGGCTGAAATTACCTGAATGCCATAAAACAAAGTGCTAAACAAATCAAAAAACGTTTTGTAGTCCATTCTTCAACAACAAATTGTCGACACACCACCTGATGACCCTCAGCCTGGATGTTCACGTTGGCCGATCCATTGCCAGTGGCAACTGGAACTAAAATTAGACAATTACCTAAACCAAGGGCTTTAGAGGTCACAAAACTATTGCATGGGCAGAGACTAGTTGGTTGCTTCCCTCCGTCAACTACATCCACTACGACTCCGCGAAATGACTTTTAAAACATTCAGAAAAATCATGATCGTAAAAAGAAGAATCGGCAACATCAATCTTTCCGAAACAACCACGACATTAATTATCAGATCAAAAAGAAGTGCGCAGATCACTCAAGATATTTTAAAAATTCGCCATACAGAAAACAAACAAAAAATGGATAGAAGCAAGACCAAGTACGCCATCATGTACTCACAGATGATGATTGGTGGGAGAAAATTAATGATGCAAACAAGCAACGTCGCTATCAAATAAATCTCATATTTTATCTTTAAAAAAAGAAGGAGATATTTGATAAAAGTGAGATATATGAAGAATTATATTTATATTTTCATCGAAAAGACAGTTGAGGCATTGCACTGTGACATCTGAATGATTTCAGCTGTGCTTGGGTGTCTGAGCATCACACCTTCCATGCACTGAGCTGTAGAAGACATGGGCGGCCAGTCAGAGAATTTACCACATTCATTCGATGACCTCACTACCTTGTAAATCCTTCTCGGTTCGCGAGACAAACGTGGATCCGACGTGGTATACTCCTCACCAAATGTCCAACATCAGCTTAACTGGTGTTATTCCATTCTTCCTGTGGTGCAGCGGCCAGTTCCTGGACAATGGTAGGGGCTGTTGTCGAAGGCGCCTGCCAAGCATATCCCAGGCGTGCTCGATTGGTGAAGCGTCTGGACTTAGTACTGACCAGGACAGTGTAGTGATGTCATGCTCCTGGAGGAACTCTGCAGCGATACGGGCTCTGTGTGCTCTTGCATTGTCATCTTGGAAAATGAATCGACAGCCGTGACGTTGCGCAAATGGCACCACATGAGCTGCTAACATGTTGTCACGGTAGTGCTGCCCTGTGATAGGCCCTTGGGTGACATATAATGCTGTTCTGCTTGTCATGGTCATGCCTCCAACACCATAACCCATCCACTACCAAAAGGATCATGCGCCTAACGGTTACACTATGGTATCGTTCGTTCCGCCGCTTCCACACTCTGTTTCGTCTGTCGCGGAAGTCGGGAGTGAACCTCGATTCATCGGAAAACATAATGTTGCTCCATCGACGATTGTCCTAGCTCTGTCGTGCTCCACGCCAATTACGTCTTGCTTCGATGTGACGTTCAGTCAAACGTGGAATTATTCGAGGTTGTCGAGCGTCCAAATTGCAGCTGTGTAGGCGATTTTGGATAGTTTGACCACTTACTCGCACAACTGGCTCTCGGTGCAGCTGCTGTCCAATTTCTGAGGCACTTTGATGGCGGTTATGTAATGATGTGGTTCGGATCAAACGGTCCGGGTTATCAGTTGTCGCCCTTGGACGACCTGACCGACGTATGTCATCAACATTGCCTGTCCGACGAAAGCGTGGCCACAACCTGCTAATCGTTCAGAATTTGAGCCACAGCAGTCTGTTTGTTGCCAGCTTCCAACCAGCCAACGGCATGGTAACATTCGCCACGACGTCGTGTCAGTTTTCGCATACTTCAAAAATTACGTTTCGACCAGAAACTATTGATGAACGAGTTTATACCAAGAAAAGGACGATGAGACCTCCGAAAAAGCCCATCCAGTACAAATGAACATTTCACAAAGTACCCCAGAGACATTAACGTGGCGCTCGAGCGAAAAATCTGCACGAAGCTTTCGTTGGCAAGTGACATTCATGATCCGCACTAAACTTGGTAACATATTGATGTGTCCCATCACGCGTATCCAATAGCATTTTCTGAAAATATCTACATCAATGTGGATATCCCCTACTTTTTTGAATAGTGTAGGGAAAGAATTAGGTTTGCTTGCAGGGTGCGCTACAGAATAAACATGCTGAGGCACATTCGTGGAGTGCGAGTAAGACGACAACGGCCAAAAGTAAACATTAAACAAATAGTTGAAGAATGTCGTAGAGAAATGACGGTGGGCACTGAATTTGTTTGCTGTGTTTGTCATAAACTCCTGTTTCAGCAACAAGTTGTCAAGTTTTCGCTGACAAAATACCAGAACAAGTCGGAACACGCGGGATTTATGGCAAACGCCAGCGTCACACTACGTATCTCCATAAACATACTACTGATTGTGATCAAGATTGTTCTGTGCAGAATAGTCCGAGAAGAAAACTGTGGTGTTGCCACACATGTGATAGGAAAATTCTCCTTGCAAGACAACCTGCCGAGACCGTGGTAAACAACTTCTCGATTGTTTGCAAGATCTGAATGTACTGGAACGGCAGTTCATATCGCGGCATCTCCCCATCGTTAAAATGGCGGCATTACCGAAGGGAAGACAACTGTAGCTTCAGTACCATCAGATATTGCCCGAACAATGGACACATTGCCTCTCCAGAATCCCAATGAGTTGATTCAAGTAAAACTCAAAAGGAAATTGCCGTTCACGGGGCATTTTCAAAATCAATTTGTTAGTATCGATAAGCTTAAAACAGAATTAGAGCTGTTAAAAGAGCACAATCGACATTATGAGAGTGTGACATTCGACACAGATACATTTAATAATTCCATTTCGGAACACGAGGGAAATAGTCAATTACAGATTGAACAGCATAGCCGGTGGGATAACACAGATCGCGATGAAGGAACAGAACTGGGGGGCATTCCAATACGACGCGTGTTTGCAACCTATTAATATTGTTCAGGAAGTGTTGAATCACACAATGAAAAGAATGCATGATGTTGCTCCTGCAGAAGGTAATCTGCCAGTCAAAATTCTGCAGGAAAAATGCGACGAAGCCATGTGTTTCCCTGTACAGTTCCCTGATGGTAATTCAACATTCAGTCATGTGAGAGAAAACAAACTAACTTTACATCGATATTTTCTCTCGAGACTGATGAATGCTGACAAGTGTTTCTCAAGTGATTTTACCCATTTGTTTATGCTCAGTACATGAATGAATTACATCGGGTGATATCGCAAGTGTCTATTGTTCTGAGAAAGGGAACTTAGCGCCATAATGTTGGGGAAACTGTTACACCGGAAAATCTAACTGATCCAAACTTCCTAAGAACTACTATCTTGAAAGAGGATAAGACCTACAAGTATATGAAGCCTATCAGATGTACACCACCCTATCGGTAATTAAACACTGAAGGATTTGTTATCATGCTTCGGCAACTTGGCAAGCCCACCTGGTTTTGCTCATTTTCATCTGCCCATTTTCGCAGGCCAGAAATACTACTAAAGCAGCAAGGAAATTCACGTAACTCTGCCGATCTAAGTTGGTAGAGAAATGTGAGTTTCTCTAGAAGGCCCCCGTAACAACAGCCAGAATGTCTGAGCGGAGGTTCCGAACCTTTCTGAAGAAAAATATTCTTTCGGAAGAACAGCCTGTAGATAAAGTAAGTGACTATTTCTTTCGTGTTGAAGTCCAACAACGCGGATCGCCCCACGTCCACTGTTTCTTCTGGATCGAGAATGCACCTCAGATAGAGGTAGACTTAGATGAAGATGTTACAGATTTTGTCAAAAAGTAGATACACTGCAACCTACCAGATCAAGAATCTGAACCTGCGCTGCACGAGATTGTCAGTAATGTACAACAGCACAGCAAACAGCACTCCAAAACATGTCAGAAGACAGGAATTACATGCCGATTCAACTTTCCTCACCCGACATCATTGGCAACATTCATCTGTCGCCCCAAAACTGCATTCGAAGTCCTTCCCGGACTCTCACCTGAAGAATATGTTATTACAGCAAAACACGTTGTAGAGCTGTTAAGGAACCCCTCTATGAGCGTGATTACAGTACCTCAGAAGAGGTGATGGATGCAGTTGGCGTCACATAACAAGCATTCCAGGATGCCTCGGGCATTTTGTCAAAACACACCTCACTTATTTTAGAAAGGCAGCCAAAGGATGTGTGGATTAACAATTATAATCCGACATTACTACTATCCTGGAATGCTAATATGGACAAACAGTTCATTACTGATGCTGCTTATTCCTGCATCATGTATGTCGTTTCATACATTTTCAAGTCCGAAACCGAGATCGGGGCACTCTTAAAAAAAGCAAACAGAGAAGCGGCAGAGGGCAACTGGGATGGACAGGAAGCCATGAGGAAAATAGGCGGGGTGTATTTTAATCACCGCGAAATCGGTGCTCAGGAAGTAGTTTATAGACTCTGTGAGTGGCACCTGAAAGAATGTGCTAGAAAGGTGCAATTCATTCTTGTTGGCAGAAATCCAGTGATGATAGGTCTACTAATATCGGTCATTCGATCACGGCAGTCTGAGTAAGAAGATGTCTGGTTTATAAGTTTGATCGACAAATACAGAGCGAGACCGGATACAGAAGGATTTTCTAGCATGTGACTTGTTGTTTCGCTTACCTCTGAATATTAAAAGTGTTGCTCTTGGATGTCATTTCATTGCAAAATTCTTTCGAAATGTATTGTTGCTTTTTCCATTGACGTCTGAGACGAAAATACAGTGATACGTTTAGTCACGTCTTATTGTAAGTTCAGCATTATATCCCCAATTACGTCTATTTGTTTCTGTCAAATTATCATTTTTTGTGCAAATATTTATACGGTACACATAACACTCAAACCATACGTAACAGCTCTGCTATGAGAACAATGTAAAAATTGGATTTCTTCCAGAAACATTTATCTTTCAAGCAACAGTTTTTGTCGGAAGTACTATGAGTTTTGGCATTACGAGTGAGGAAAACTGGAAAAATATCTGGAGAAATCGTGGGAAGAAGTTTATGTAAATGGTAGAAGTACACATTTTATCTTCACTAAAATGGGTATATATTTGAAAAAAAGTCCATGTTGGTGAACTCATCTTTGAATCTTCAATACAATGGTGGTGTAAAAGTGGTGCGACAATTCAACAACATTTAGATTTTACTGAGGAGAATTTTCACAAACTGGGATCATCTGAAAAGACAAGAATGTACATATGGTTGGGAACATGTGATCTAACATCTAAAATGGGGAAATATATTTATCAGGAGTACCCTCCGAACAAGCAGTAGCAAATGTGATTTCTTGTTTCCGACAAATTGTTAGTTCAGTGCATAAATTTCCAAAGACAGACCTGTTTTGTCTGTGTATTCCACCGATGTCAACTGTCCGATGGAATCGTTCTAGAGGCCACAATTTGTCTGAACAGTTTACAGAGGCAGATAAAAAATTACAAAGAGGGATGGATTCACTAAATGCATGGATATTTTCTCAAAACTGTAGAAAAAAATAATTTCAATCTCTGTTTGGATAGAGTCCATCCCGCATCCACACTTGAGCCGTGTTGTGGAAGCTATGATAGACTATTATCTCACCCTTGTAATACTCGTTCAGTAAATGCAAAAATCCGCACGATGACATTATTTTATGTTTAACTTACTGTTCGCTGTATATAGTCATGATATACAGTCAAACAAAACGAAGGCACGCCGATGACAGCATTCGTACTATCTTATATTAACTGAACTTTCTATTAACAAGCACAACTCATTCGATAATTTCCCATAAGACAGTGTCGATTATTGTTGTATTCCTACTAGTCATATGCAGTCAATGCCCTTCGACATAATGTCTTAATTCTACTATGGCGTGTCATCCTCAACAAATCCAATTGTCCGTTCCTATTACTTCTGTTTAAAATAAGCATTACAGAGATGGAAGTTTGGGACATCCTCGTGTTGGTGGTTCTCCATACTGTCACCGTGTATTCGTAATCAACCATTTATATAAATTTTTAAATTATTTTTTATTCTTTTAAACTAGACTCGTCAAGTCTAAAATCATCAGGTTGATTTATACGTTTTCACTTGTCTTTTATCCTCACTCATTACTATTCAGACCACTCCTGTCTTTTCTATTAGATTATATCTGGTTTTTGTTCATTCTTTTTTCTTCATAATTATTAACATTTTACTTTCTGTTTTTTTTTCTCGTCACGATATAGCCTTAGCTGCCGATGTGACGTAAAATACCAATAAATAAATAACTCCCCCCCCCCCCCCCCCCCATAAAAAAACTGTCTGTCCGTCTGGAGACAGACTTGATTTCCGGTCTGTAACTAGAATTCCCTTGGCCGAGTGACATATAACTTGGCATGTGGGTTAAGTATGCTATCGTATCTGTTCAAGTTTGTGACTCACGGAAACAAGTTAACACATTTTCAGAGAAGTCAGCGTTTGTATCTTACCAATATGGTATTATATCCACAACTTCTATCATTTCTATAAAATTGTGTTTCAAGATCTGTTACGTACGGTCTCACCTCTGGCAATCTGGACCCGTCCTGCAATGTTTCCAAATAAATATTTAATGATAACACATATTCAAGTACTTTTAACAAGAAAGAAATTGTCAAATCACAAAGTAATTTGGAATATACACAAAAGCAAAAAGCAAGTTACAATATGCCAACCAAGATGAGTCGAAGCAGAAAGTCAAGTTGTATGAGGTGTACCACACATGATGATTTTAGGAGAATAGTTGAAAATGCAAGCAGAAGAAACAAGCGGTCTTGCCAAAAAAGTTCCTTTATAGGAACAGTGAGACTACTTATCGAGAACAACCGAAAACAAAAAAAGATAATATTTAAAGATGAAAATAAATGTTTATTGCTAGCATATAGTGTTGCGGAATAGAAGGAAAATGTTTATCGATCTCTGATCATAAGGTTTGATTTTCACGTTGTGATTACTGGGAGTGATGTGAGGATCCACAAGCCCGCAGCGTTTTGTGTTTCCTTACCAGACGATATCAGACACAGGCTCCAGATTCTGGGTTCAGTAACTTCACGAACTTGTCGGGTCTAGCACAACGAAAGACAGTTTCAAATTATCTACTATTTTTAATTAAACTAAGCAAGTCATTATTTTATAATACTTCGCGACTAAACTGTCGTTGACTCTGGCATAAAATGTACAATTTAAAAGTATCAAAGTTCGTACCTCAAACACAGTGGCGGCATCCCGGTTTCTTCTTGTGGAGTTGATCTGCATACATCAGGAGCCCAGAGACAACATGCCTAAGCAGTCAGGAATTGGTGCTTATACACACCAAATTTCTGATGCAGTACTTGGGGGTACGTGACTACCGTCAGCAGTTTCTCCCTGACCACAGGGAAACTAAGGAAAAGTCCCCTGACGTGGCGGTCGCCATTTTGTAGACTCGTATACTGCCATGCAGACTGTCGATCAGTGTGTATGCAGTCCATGAAAACTCGGCTCTCAAGTAGTATTCCGCCGGGCACTAGTTAGCCAACGGAATGCCCTGGTGACTGATGCAAAAATGCAGTTCAATGGTAAGTTTCACAAAGTACATGTTATGATTTGTTAGACAGTTCGAACACCAACATCCCAGTAAAACTGCCGAATGTTATTGTTCCATCTATCAACAAATCCTAGCATGTTACTGTTTGTTGACAATATTGGCTTGCAAAGGTATGCCTAATATTGTCAACAGAACATCTGGCGTGTACGCCTGTACTCTGGTCGCCAGTTAAATACAATTCCATGTAATTTAGTTGTCATGTTCCAATCTGTTCAAAAGCTGTTAAACAAATTACATAATCTCGAGTCTATTGAATTTCCCAAATAAAACCACAAGAGCTCGAGCTCTTACCCGAGCTGACAAGCTTAATTAACCCCTTGTGGGCTCACTTTGCAACATTCCTCCCCAACCGAGGATCAAAACCCAGAGGGATTTGATCACTCAGAAAGGAAAACGATTTACGAAAGGACAACACAGGGTTAACGAAATGCGTCCGTTCCAAGGACAGGGAACGGATGCCGCTCACAAGTCTATTACTCTCTATGTAATCAATAAAACCAAGGAAAATCATTTCCAATTAAAATTCATCCTCCCCAGGATGCATGTACCCTTCCGTATTTACCAGTGCATCGGTGCCGAGGAAAATAGCCTACTCATTCATGACCAAAGAGTTCTTTAATATAACGGCACAAGGTCGAATTCGTGAGGTTCCAAACGCTCTCTCCACTTTACATCCATGCGGCATGTTGGACATGTTTTCGACTGCAAGGCCATGTCGACCCACGTCTGTCCACAGGCGAGGTGAACTTTTTCTTTACAACGAGGACACTCATAAGCAAACGCTTTGCCATGTATGTCCTCCAAACAAACACAACAATGCCCGGTATCACCACTAGTACACTGTTCAGAGTGTACTGTGTTTAAGTGAATTGTATGATCTTCGAGAGCTTGATACAATAATTGGTATTGAGGTTGAGCTCTCTCCCACTCCAATGTTTCAAAAACATTCCAATGTTTTGAGCTCAACTCCACATATGTTGGGTGACCAGCAATGAACTTCTTAACCTCGTGTAGTTCAATGCTTCTGAATGGCCGTATACAGTTAGCTCCATTCATATAGTAGCGGCCAGTCCAGAACTGGTTATTTCAGCACCTGAGTACCCTTTCTGGGAAGCCGGTTGCTCCATGTTGGCATTTTTCCCCGAACATCCACAGACTCTCGGCATCTTCTGCACCGCGAACATTAGTTAGGCTCACGTGCACATGGGGAAAGACATATTCGTCTTCTGTGATCAAATACCGGAGATGTACTTCATGGCGTCGTACGTCAACACTATTTAGTGCTTCCTCGAAGTAAATCTCATCCCAAAACCAAAGCAAACGCTGCCCCATGCCACTCATTCGAAACAACGATTTTGTTTCATGTGGACCCTCAGGGACATGCAGTTGTAGGGTCGAAATAGAAATTATGTTCCTCATCAACATTTTCACTTTCCTTTACGTTTAGAGAGAGTATCGATGCCATTTTCTCAAATGGTTAAATAAATATACTAATCTAAAGAAATACTATAAAGGAAAAAGAAAACTATCAAATAATTATACCGTCTATTTATAACAACTTCAACACTATTTAACAACTTCCTCTTCTATCCGATGCACTCACTCCCGTGGGTATATGTGCTTCTAGTACCCTCCTTGACAGTCAAGTCACACACGTACTAGTTTTGAGATTGTCTCATGTGAGGTACCGGTGAGTACTTATCAAAACCCTGCCGGATTTCCTCACTTTTAAACTCTGTAAACATTTTTTTTTTTTAACCGAAAGAAGTTCAGTATTTGTTTACAGATAATCAAAAAGACAACCGCACACGACCGCAATTTCTATCGGATTTTCTCCAATCTTCAGAGTGTTACTAACAGACTTTGGAAAAATTCCATGAGAAATATTCACAATGGCTATTTACTCTTCTTCCCCTTTCCCATCGAGGGCACTACCAAATTCTCTAAAATGTCTCCAGAGCCACCAATTATCGATTCCGGGAATTATGGTTAACTGGAGACGAGGATTCACGTATTCTCGTCCCCTCCAGCAAGGATGGTTCCATTTATACAACAGTGTGAATGTTGGCACACCCCAGAAAGAAGCTTCTTCTTCCCGTCGCTGTACTATCGACGTACTCACTGTGGGTAAGAAAAACCTTTCACTGTAATACTGATTATAAAATAGTTCCAGAAATTTGATTTCTTCCAAAATATATTTCTTATTCACCTGGGGATACTGCATTTGGAACACTCGATGTTCCATGGGCCATTTAACTCCGTATGGAATGGTTTCGCCAGACAATAGACGTCGCCATCCAGAGACTACTTGCTCAGAATAGTCCCTGGAGTCACGAAACTTATGCCCTAACATTCCCTCGACCTCTGCTATGGTTAAACTACCTGAAAGGTCGGTATCCATTGTTCATACATAGGATTGACGAGTTCTCCTCGCTCACGCATAACTGTCATCCTCACTATTGTCTGATTCTGCCATCTAATAACTAAACAAAATTCAATTCAATATACTCAAAATAAGTATCAAAATAAGAATAATAATCTCAATGAACAAAAGCACTTTACTGTGAGGATTTTACCATCAAAGTTCTGTAACTGGTTCTATTTACAACTCTCGCATTTGAGATGGCACGATGTAGGATCGGTAAATGGTATTAGGCCCCATCCTAAAATTAAAAATACCACCATCAAAATCAGGATGGGTAACTTTGTACAAAACATAATACTTGTTATGTCTCGGGAGCCCATTGGACCTAAAGCGAGCTCATCGTCGAGCTCTCCAATTAAGAAATCTTCCCCAAGGGTTACACCTTTCCATGTGTCTTCTGACAGACCACATCTCATGAATTACATGGTTCACCATTATTATGTGACTATGATAATGTCATACAAAATCTCTGCTAGATTGGACTAAATTTGGCAATTGAAAATACGTAAAATACGTGAGTGGCTTTTAAACAGAATGTGGGTGGAACAAGCAGAATCATACCAATAAACTATATCTCTTTCAGTTGTGACTGCAACATTTTGAAAAGCATAATAAACACATCCGAAGGTATCCTCGGATGTGAAAGCACGATGAGTTTGAAAATGTCTTAGTTCATAAGTGTTTGGTTGCACAACACCATTTATAACTGCAGATCTTCAGCCAGTTCGAGGGCAAAAGAGAGGTGGAGGTTCACCATCGTGCATATATTCATAAGCAGCATATTCCCAGGGTAATGGGTACATAGTGTTTATAAATGGAGTGATAGAAATTTCTTCCTGATCACTCAGTTGGTATTCTGCCTCCTCGTCCATTTGACCCCTACAATGATGCTCTGTACCAATTGATTCACCTTCGTCAGTATCTACTGTTTCACTACTACTTGAGTCACTCATTGTATCACTGAAAACACAAATAATATTTTTCAACGTTAGTTCATTAATTGAGTTAAACTAATAGTCAGATTATTGTCTCATGTTCTTAATTTCGCATGTGCTTCTCCAGTATTTACATTATAGTTCACTGTTGGATATAACTGAGAAGGAGATGAGGGCGTTTGAGGTTGGTCCTGTCTCACTTTTGTCTTTGAGTCTCTATCTTTCACTAATTGTTTCATGATTGTCAATATTTCATCTGACGGTGGTGTCATAGGCCGAGGAGTGGTTGTTGGTTGTCTCATAGTCGTATATAAAGGATCATCATCATCATTAAATGCAACATTAGACACTCCACATACATCAGCAGAAAAATTAGAATTTCACTTCCGTTTATTCTTATAACATATGATAATATTATGCAACTTAATATGGCCTTGTGCACTGATAATCTTGTCAATAAGTATATCACCAAGATAAGAAACATACATCCCACAAAATAAGCTCACTTTGGTACTTCAAATGGTTCTACAGGGTTAACTGTAGTTTATCTAGTTCACTTAATAGGTCATCCATTTTTAATTCATCTAAATGTTTAATAGATTTCGGAATCGCAAACTTTGTTATGTTCACCTTGTTGAACACAGGTTGCCAAACCTGTCGTTGAGTCAACAACAAATTTGGCAAGACTGTCTTCGATACTAAATGATACGTGATGTTATTGTGGTGATGAAAATAACTATTCAACAATAGTTGTCCACTTGCAGCAATACATAAAGGATTCAATTCTAAGATACCAATCGGCATCATGATTCGACATGGTTTTGGATTCTTACATCTTGGACACATAATTGAGAATCACAATGGCACATCAGTAGTGATGTACCAAAGACCTTCCTCAATATGCATCGCAAAAGGTAAATCCATATTTAGTTTGACATCAGTAGTACATACTGTCTTTATTTCGGATTTCATATTCAGAAATAATGCCAACAAGCAACTAGAAGTTGTATGTATTGTTCCTACTGCTCCTCTTAATGGGAAGAGCAATTTCTTATTATCTATACAATCATCATGACCATATTCCGGTATATATCAGATTCTTTGTTTATCAACAAGTAATGTATCGGCCTCAAGTCAATAAATAGCTACCATTTTATTTGCCCTATGGGATGCTTTTGACATCCATTCATGAATGGGATGGGCAAGGCTTGTACTTTGAAAATCTCAAATTGAAAATTGGTATCAATCATCAGAACTTTCACTAGAATGACTAGTTTATCATCGACAAAGACTGTCGCCATTGTTAATAAATGATAATATTGCCATAATTCCTTATGAAGTTTCAACACAAATTGGGTATGTTCATCAAGTCTATCCTGAATGCTCGTTAATACCGAAGTCAAGAAGGTAGGTTTGACGACCCTGGGCGATAATTTTTCATCAGCAAGCACATCCATTTGCTCATGCAGATCGTCCATATAATTTTCTTCTGTTATTAACATTAATTCAAGTTGAGTTCATACCTTTTTCAGTTGATGAAAGGACTGTACGACTGTTGGTCATGCAAATGCGATACTACTCGCAATAAATTTACCATAAATTCTCTGTTTTCTTGTACTTCATGATACGTTAATTTTATTAAACTTAAACTTTTTTTCTGAACATGTTGTATCATTGCCTGATTTACAGACAAACATCTTAAATTATCTTTCATCCCCTTTAAATCAGATTCTGTGGCTGTTACAAATAGGAAACTCATTCCTTCACCTATGAAATTTGCTAAACCTCACTTATTTCGAGATGAGAGTGTATGCCCTTTTAACTTGCGATAGTCATCTAGGTCCCCTTTTACTCGTTCGAAATGATTATTTATAAATCTTACCTCCTGGTACATATCCACAAATATCAAATGTAATGCAAGATTAAAAGTATTATTTTCAGTCATGTTTCTATTTTGTTCATCGATTTTTCTGAAATTGACATCGAGTTCCTGATAAAATTGGTTCACAAAGTGTATGTTAATGTCCACTCTCTGCATGTAGTGGATAAATCGCGCCACTTCCACCACAAACATGGTTGTCCATTCACTGTTAACTATATAAATTCATTTTACCTTTGTAAAGATGTCATTATTTCGGATTATGGTATTCCCACTAACTGTTACTGTCAATGTTAATAAACTTCCCATGAACCAAATCAATAACATCTTGCTCCTACAACGAGAAGAAAGACACAGATTAGCATCACAAGTGATTCTCACTCAAAACTGAGTTCCAATTTACTCTCTTATTTTACCACCGGTCCGTAAAACTCGAGAAATTTTTCCAACACAGAGAAATCGCCAGGCTGGTTGTGCAGGCAAGCAAATGACTTTGCAATGTTACATTTCTTGTCAAATTATAAGTCAAGTCAATATACTTCAGTCTCTCATGACGCATATCCTATCCTCCCCCAAAGTCAAACAGTATTTTTGTTTTGTTATTACTTTACACCTGGGTGCTCCAGGGTTGATAATCTAGTCTATGAATCTCTTGCCATCCACCCTCTCTAAGGGTGGAGCGAATATTACCAATCAAATTACCAATTTGTGTCCCGTTGGGTGGTCATACAGCAGGCTGTACGTCTGTCGTGGGGATTTTATTTTTATTTTTTTTTTATTAATACTGCAGTTAGAGAAATACTCTGACTCAGAATTAGAGTTTTCTACTTGTGACTCAACGTTTAACATTTCTACTTCCATCGGCTCTTGTGCCGATGTAGAAGCTTGAGAAGCTTGAGCAGCTTTCTTCTGCTCTCGGTATTGTCGTAATCTATGGCACAATTTTTCCATGGGTATTCCTTCCTCCTCAGAAGATGAGTTTTTCTGGCGTGTTGTTTTTCACAGATTAAAGGAGCCATAGGTATAGGCTCCTCCTCGTCACTACTACTACTGCTTTCTTTCTCTGCTTGGGGTGCTACATATCTTGAGCAGCGTTTCGCTCTCAACAGTTCAGGCATTTCCCACTCTTGGGGAGCCAAACTTAGATTTTCCCCGTGACATTTAATGAGTCTACCTGTCATTTGATCTCTGATCCTGTAGCTTATAGGTCCAGTCTTTTCAATGACATGAAATGGGTATTCCCATTTCTGTTCTAATTTGCCCTTTTGTCTACCATCTCTGTACATTACAGGGTCTCCCACATTGAATGTAATTTGTTTTGCTTTTACGTCTCCAAGATGTTTCTGTTTTTCTACTTGCTTTTGTTGCATTTTTGTTGTCTCACAAAAGCTTTATCTTGTTCTTGTAAAGCGATTTTGTGGGCTTCTTCTCCCATATGTTTTTGTCTGGGTTTCAATACTGTATCCAATGGAAGAACCACAACTCTGGCATATAGCAAATAATAGGGTGAGAACCCGGAAGACTCGCTTCCATTAAATCTGATAGCCGCCAAAGACTGATTCAAGAATAAATCCCAGGTCTCCAATTCTTTGTGAGACATTTTAGCCAAAACATCATTCAAAGTTCGATGGAAACTTTCCACCTTACCATTTGAATGGAGGTGATAGTAAGATGTTGTCACATGATGAATATTTAATTGTTCAGTAAAACATCTCATTATCTCATTACAGTTCTCTGAACCATTATCAGTTAATAGTTCAAGTGGGCATCCAAATCTTGGGAAAATTTGATCAATCAACAAATTTGCAACTGTTTCTGCTAGTTTATCAGGTACTGGAAATGCTTCAGGCCATCCTGAGCACAAGTCAATGAAAGTAACTATGTACTTATTTCCCGATAAAGTAGTTGGAAAAGATCCACTCATATCCAAAGCAATTTTAGCAAATGGATAAGGTGGTCTATCTGCTTCTTGCATAGGTAATGTAACCCTTTTTGTGTTTCTTGCCCAGAACGAAAGGCATTTTTCAACATATTGGTATATGTTTTTGTATAAATCAGGCCACTAATATTTCCTACTAATATTCCAGTACACTTTATCTATTCCTAAATGTCCTAAGTCGTCATGGCATTGTCTTTGTACGTCACCCTGTAAGTGTTCAGGTATGTACAACCTCACCCTGGGGTTGTCATCAGTAGCACATACATAATATAATATTCCCCCTATCATCAAGTACCTACTACTTATGTCAGCTGAGGTATTATCACTTTAGTATTTATTCTGTACTTCCATTAGTCGTCAACCATCTTTTTCTTGTTCTACTTTCATGTCTTGATCTTTATAATTTATTTCTTCAGGTTCCATTGGGGAACCTTGTTGTTCAATTGTGACATGTGCATATTGCTTAGGGTTAATTCTATCACTGTTTATTACTCCTACCCTTAGTGTTAGTGGTTTCTCAGACTCTACTTGATGCATCTGGTAATCTGGATCAGCATTTGCTATTCCTTCAGGTTATCTTGACAACAAGTCAGCACAGGTGTTTTGTTTTTTCAGGTAAGTATTCTATTTTGCAGTTAAAACTAGCTATTTTTAACGCCCACCTTTGAACTTTTGCATTGTTTTGGGGTCGTTTCAACATGTATTGTAGTGGAGCATGGTCTGTTTTAATAACAAACTTGGCTCCATGCAAATAATTGTCGAACTTATCCAGTGCATAAGAGATAGTAAAATCTTCCTTTTCAAAGGTTGACCATTTCTGTTGTGTGTCACCTAATTTATGTGACAAAAATACAATT
Source organism: Pictodentalium vernedei (assembly GCA_031216915.1). NCBI lineage: Eukaryota > Metazoa > Mollusca > Scaphopoda > Dentaliida > Dentaliidae > Pictodentalium > Pictodentalium vernedei. The sequence continues at coordinate 66,646,781 of CM062288.1, read as the reverse complement.
GGTTTCTCATATGGTACACCTGGAATTTGACCTTCCTCATCTTCATAAGGTTGAGTTAATACTGCCTCTACGCACGAATGAGATGCGTCTGTATATAAGACGTAAGGTTTTCGTGGGGTGGGATATGAAAGATGAGCTACTTGTGTCAAGCTCTCCTTCAGGTATTCAAAAGCTTTTTGATGGGTTTCTTTGCAAGCAAATCGAGCATGCTTTTTAGTCAGTCCTATCAATGGCTGTGCTATTTTACTAAAATTTGGTATAAACCTTCCATAGTAAGAAACCATGAAACTTCTTACCTTGGTCACAGTTTTTTGGAGGTACTAATTTTCTTATGACCTCGACCTTTGTGGGTTCATGTTTGATACCATCTTGACTGATGACAAAGCCAAGATAAGCTGTTTCACTCTCGAAGAAGGTACACTTTTTAGCCTTTAGTTTTAACTTGTGTTGTCTCAGTTGGTTAAGTACTTGCCGAATATGTTCAATATGCGACTTTTCATCCTTACTAAAAATCAAAATATCGTCCAAATATGCAAGTGAAAAGTCCTCTAGTCCTTGCAGGACTATAGTCATCAGCTGTTGGAACTCGCTTGGCACATTGACAAGATCGAAAGCCATGACACTGCACTCATATAACCCTTTGTGACACGTGAATGAAGTCTAAGGTCTATCAGCTTCATCTTGACTTGCCAATAACTGGACTTCATGTCAAGTGTCGTAAAGTATTTACAACCATTAAGTAGGATAAAAATATCATCGATCAGAGGGAGTGGCCAACATGCAGTTCTGGTAACTTGATTAAGCCAGTGGAAATCCCCGCAGAAGTGCTTAGAACCATCTTCCTTGTCCACTAAGAGGCAAGGGAAGCTCCAAACACTGTCGGATTATGACAGTATCAAGCATCTCCTGGATTGCATCATCCATAATTTTTCGTTTTGTGAGTGGTACCCTATATGGCCTACTTTTGATTGGCTTGGCATCACCTGTATCAATCTTCATGGTGACTGTATCTGTTTGGGTTAAGTCCTTGTCACTTTGAGCAAATAAATCTTGATTCTCATTAATTAATTTTAGAGTTATGTCCCTTTTTATCAGATGGTACCTTGATATCTTTTTTCATCAAGTTCTTTCTCTTGTTTTGGCCCATCTGAATTTAATTTTCTGAAAACTTTTTTTATTTCTACTAAGTTTTTATCCTGTACAACAGGTTCTATCTTTCCCACAATACAGCCCCTCTTTAAAGTATAGTGTTTGTTAGTTCTATTCACTAACATCACAGGAATATGCCCTTCATTGTTACTCATTACTCTATTACTAACAAGTAAACCTGGTTGTTCAGTTATGTAACCTTGCTTTAAACCATGATGTTCTCAATAATGAGAGTCAAAAGTCGACTGGCCCCCTATGGCCTTCACTGTACAGACACAAGTGGTCTGGGGTTTAAGTTCAATTTGATTTATCAATTGAGTCAAACAACTAACATGTAAGTCTTTCACTACAGGTATAAGCTGTCCCTGTAGTTCAATTTTCTAAGTTCAAAATAAATGTTCACTCCATTATCATTGATCCGATCTATACCAAGTAATACACTTCGATTAAGTTTATCTAAGACTAAGAATTCATGCATCTGAGAAATTCCATTGATCAAAAAATAAAGTTTCACTAGACCCCCATGTCTAACATCATTTCCAGTCACTTCCTCAATTCGAGGTAAAGTATTTCTTTCTCCCAATAACCTTGGCCTATGCCTCAATTTTTTGCAAAATTTTGTGCTAATGCAAGAAGTTTGAGCTCCTGAATCTAATAAAGCTCTCGCTCTCACTCATTGCTTTCCTATGTTAATCATGACACTATCCAAAGAAGCTGGTCCGTAATTAACTTTTACTGTTTGCGAAGTCTGTTTTGGGTGTTTAATTCTACTTCCAGTTGCATTACGAAGTTGTTTTGGTTGACTTCCTGTTCCATTTTTCGTAATTTCATTTTTTGATGAAATTTTGGTTTCACTTCCTTTTTACTATTAACTTTCCCATCTACTTTTGGTTTTGCATTCTGCTGAATTTTTTCCTGTTTTTTTTTTGTTTCGGTTTAGTCTGAATATTTACTTCCTGTTTCTGTTTCTGATTTCCGGGGGTATTCCCCTGAGATTCTATCTCTGTTACTGATTTTTGATTCTCTAATTATTTCTGCTTTTGATTTTCCCTGTTCAGTAGATGCTTTCTGGGATATCTTTCATAATAATAATTATTTTTCTTCAAATTTGCCAGTTCTATTGGACTGAAATGTTTTTCCGATAAAATTCGGGTACCATCTTTTTGTAAAAGTGTGCCCTGCCCCCATTGTGGGCACCTGTCACACATTTTAATCCCTTCACAACACTGTGTATTGTGATTCTCACTTCCACATTTTTCGCACTCATGGTCTACCCTTTGGGGATTCATTTCAATTAGATCTATCTTTACAATTGGGGTGGAGACCCTCCTTGTTCTAGCAATTGGCTCAGCAATTGACTCTAGAACAGTGTTAGCTGTTTTTGTGTTACTAGGTTTTGGGTTAACATTTATACTAGAGTTTGAAATTTTCTTTGTTTTACTCTAGCCTTAGTTTCCTTCCTTACTTTCTTAACTTGTTGTGTATTGGTTAAAGGAATAGTTCTTAATTTCACCTTACAAGTGTTAATATGATGTCCTTCAGTATTACACCTTTTACAGTATACCAAATTTCCTTCTTTTACAGCAGGGTTTACTATTTGTTGAACATTTAGTCCCTGTTTTATAGGCTGCCTGTTTCAAGTTTCTGGTTTTCTAGCATGCCCCTTCCCATTAATTACACTAATATTTCATTTAGCATACATTAAATTTTCAGATTTTACAGTTGATGAACTCGAATGCCCTGAGGTTGACACTGGTTTTAAACTTTTTACTCCCGGTAAGTTATGTATCTGTCCCACTTTTCTGCTATTTCTACTATATTCTATGTTATGTAACTCATTACATGTAATATTTTGTGTTAATTGTGTTCTATTCCCATTCTGATTTCTATGAACATTATTTTCTGATTGGTTCACAGAACTGGATGGGAGCACGGTGGCTCTGTAGGTAGAGGTGCAGGCTGCAAGCCGAGAGGTCCTCGGTTCGAATCCCACCTGCGGCAACTGCGTTGTGTCCTTGGGCAAGACACTTCATCTCCATTGCCCGCATGGGGCACGATGACGCCGTATACTAAGGCGTACTGCACGTCGATGGTACGCATGTCTTCAACCAATCTAACCCTGCCTGTGCGGCAGTGCAGAGTTACGATGTTGGGGAGCTGGCAGCTGCTCGTTATTGCTCGGTGGTTCTCTCCGGGTACTCCGGCTTCCTCCACCCATAAAACTGTCACTGTCACGATTAGCCATTGTGCATAAATATGTGACCTTAAATATCAATAAATAAATAAATAAATACAGAACTGGATTCACTGGCGTTATCTGAATATAATAAATAAATAACATTGGGGTAATTATTTGAATACTGCCTTTTGCAATTGTGAACAGAATAATTAGAATCTGGTCTTATTATCTCTTTACACTTTTGACATTTTCTTTGGGTGACTGTATTGTTTGAGACTCGACCCTTTACCCTACAAGGATCGAGTTTTACTTGTTTAAATTAAGCCTGCAAGAGGTGGCGTAGTGCCCTACCTGACCACAGCGAAAACAAGCCCCTGGACTGAATCTAGTCTGTCCCGCACCATCAGTATGCGTTTGTTGTTGTTGGGGTGGGGCCTGTACCTCTAATGTTCTCACTTGCATTGCTAGTTTCACCCTACAATCGCGTTTGTAGTGCCCTGGTCTCCCACAGAGATGGCAAATGGGTATGGGGTATTGATTAACCCTCTGCTGAACAAATTTTATGTTTTTATACTGTTGATTTTGATATCTCGGCTGACCTTGCCTATATTGTTGACCCTGCCTATATAGCTTTTGAATTTGATAATTTTGTCTCCCAGTAGGCGCTAAATGCACGCGATGTTTCCGTCACGTCGCGTCAACCTCCATGGGGACACCTACATTACCCGGGCTGTCATTCCTTTTTGGATAGTCATAGTTTTGTAGTCCTACTGCCTCTCCCCGGGCTTTATGCTTATGTTTTACTCCTGCTTCAAATATTGCCATCAACATAGCTTTGCCGAGCGTCTCAGGCTCCTTTCTAATTAATTTTAACTGTATGTTCGGCTGACACAATCCGTCCGTGAAATAATCTGCCAACATTTTCTGTTCGGATTCCTCATCAATTTGTTTTCCATACACGTCCTTGGCAAGATCGAGCAATCGTTCGCCATAAGACACTATGGTCTTATTTTTCTCTTGTTTTATATGGCGCAAATAACTTCTCGCCATACTCTTGTCAATGATTTCAGAGTATCCCCCCTTGAGTTCCTTCTGTAGCTCTCCCCACCGTATCTCGGGATTTCGTTCAATTTGCCGTAAAATAAAATCACTGACTACATAGTCGCTAGTTTGAGCAGCAATAAATTTTCTTTGTGGCGGTAGAATTTTATTAGTTGTCCAATACAGCTTCAAGCTTTTAATCCATGCGCATTAATTCGTTGGGTTTCCATCAAATCTGCGAATATGGGCATGGAGGGTCTGAGTTTGCATCACGTGAGCTGTTGTAGCAGCATTTTTTTCTACTAGCCAGAATGGTTTTGTGCATTTTAGTGATAGCCTGAGCGGCTGTGTCACTGTTTGCTTGGCTTAAATCGAGCTCAGTAATCTCGCGTTCACTGTCCTCCCGCGTTTTCATGTTCGCAAGCTGAATTTGTAATTCAACGATCTGGTGATTCAGGACTTCAGTTTGTTCCTGAAAAACTTTTGCCTGGTTCGCGTTTTGCTCGTGTAAATCACGTTCATGTTTTTTCATTTGTTCTTGCAAGGAAGCCCTTACAGCATCCAACAGCCTCTGGTGACGTGAGGTCATGTTATCCAGCTGCTGCTGCATTTCCTGAAGTTGCTGGCTTGCAATAGTCTCCGCCCTTCGCCTAATTTGAACTTCATCCATTTTCCTGCTGATAATATATGTAAAATATCAAAAATGTTACACTTACATTACACTTACAGTTTGTGCTGGCTGTTTGTAGATTTGTAGAATTTGTTCCACCACGTTCCCCCTTCCTAGAAATTGCACTTTTTTCACGAGTACTACACAATTCGTACTATCACGCACTATTACTGTGACGCGTTTTTGTTTTCCACCACTGCATATTTTTGTTTCAACACTGTGTTTGCTTCCACCACTGCACACTGTCTGTAATCTGTACGGTTGTTGGTACTGTTGAGCTCTTGGAGCTCGGTTGAGTCACTGGCTACTCGTACGTCGTTGTCCACGGGTACTGGACTGGTTATGGTCATTAATTTCTGCAAAATCTTCAGACACGGCACCAATATAAATATACGTCTGTTGCGGAATAGAAGGAAAATGTTTATCGATCTATGATCGTAAGGTTTGATTTTCACGTTGTGATTACTGGGAGTTCTGTGAGGATCCACAAGCGTGTAGTATTTTGTGTTTCCTTACCAGACGATATCAGACACAGGCTCCAGATTCTGGGTTCAGTAACTTCACGAACTTGTTGTGTCTAGCTCAAAGAAGACCAGTTTCAAATTATCTACTATTTTTAATTCAACTAAGCAAGTTATTATTTTATAATACTTCTCGACTAAACTGTCGTTGTCTCTGGCATAAAATGTACAATTTAAAAGTATCAAAGTTTGTACCTCAAACACAGTGGCGGCATCCAGGTTTCTTCTTGTGGAGTTGATCTGCATACATCAGGAGCCCAGAGACAACTTGTCTAAGCAGTCAGAAATTGGTGCTTATATACACCAAATTTCTGATGCAATACTTGGGGGTACGTGACGACCGTCAGCAGTTTCTTCCTGACCTAAGGGAAACTAAGGGAAAGCCCCCTGACGTGGCGCTCGCCATTTTGTAAACTCTTATACTGCCATGCAGACTGTCGGTCAGTCTGTATGCAGTCCATGAAATCTCGGCTCCCAAATAGTATTCCGCTGGGCACTAGTTAACCGGCGGAATGTTCTGGTGACTGGTGCTAAAATGCAACGCAGCATCCCCAGTTCAATGGAGAGTTTCACAAAGTACGTGTTACGATTTGTTGGACAGTTCGAACACCAACATCCCAGTAAAACTGCCGAATGTTATTGTTCCATCTATCAACAAATCCTAAAATGTTACTGCTTGTTGACAATATTGGCTTGCAAAGGTATGCCTAATGTTGTCAACAGAACATCTGGCGTGTACCCACAGGGTACGCCTGTACTCTGGTCGCCAGTTTAATACAATTCCATGTAGTTGTCATGTTCCAATCTGTTCAAAAGCTGTTGAACAAATTGAATAATCTCGAGTCTATTGAATTTCCCAAAATAAAACCCCAAGAACTCGAGCTCTTACCCGAGCTGTCAAGCTTAATTAACCCATGTGGGCTCACTACGCAACAATAGGTACTCTATGTATGTAAAAGTCAGTAACAGACTAATTTTAAAGCAGATATGTCTATGGTAAAGGAGATTATTTATTAACCACCGAATTCGGCGCTGAACCGAGAAGAGACTACTTACCGAGAATAAAACAAAATAATATTTAAAGATGAAAATAAAAGTTTAATGTTAACGTATAGAGCATGTACGTACTCTGTATTATGTAAAAAATAGTAACCAAACAATATTAAACCAGCCATGCCTATGGTGATGGACTTTGTCAGCTCGATCTGGACAATACACGGTGTTTCGACAGTGATTGGTCGACCAACGAAGTCTATGTACCCTGGGAAAATGGACCTGTGGATGTGTGCATCGGAATATTGAATACAGTGTTCCATCCCCAGGTTGGTTCCAGACAACTCCACCCTATCTCAGTTATTTGGGTAGGCAACAGCAATATACCAATATTTTAGACAAACAACAATGTCGGTTTCCGATGACGGGTAAGATTCCAATATTGGGATAACCTAAGACAGGGACAGCTGGAACCATTAATTGAACACTATACGGTGTCCATTTACAAAAATAAATGAGTACCGGTATAGGTGACAAAAGAACAGGCAATTTTAAACCAGCCAAGTCTGACTTGCAGGTAAATGGTGATGGGAATTGTGTTTCTTTATTATCTGAAGAAAAAAAATTAAACCAGTCAAAGTCTCTTGTGATAGAAATTATTTATTAATCTCGTATTCACACCGAGAAGAGACTACTTACCGAGAACAACAAAAGTGATTTATTGCATGAAATTACATGCTGTCAGTGTTAATTGTTCTCGGTGAGCAGTGTCTTCTCGGTTCGGCTGCGAATATGAGATTGATAATAATCCCTATCACCATTGACTTTGCTGGTCTGAATTTGACTTTTGTTATGTTTACACGATACAGAGTACCTATATGCTAACAATTAATATTTATTTTAAACTCCTGTTTCAGAACCAAGTTGGTCAGATTTTCGCGCATTATATAGGAGAACTGGGCGGAAGACGCGGGGTTTATGACAAACGCCTGCCAGCATGAACGCTACTTATCTCATGAATGTACTGCTGATTGTAAGCAAAATTGTTCTGTGCAGTAAACTGTTTGTGTTACCAAATATGTGACAGCCTTGCAAGTAAACCTGTCGAGGCCGTCGTAAACAATTTGGAACTTGCACCATCTGAATGTACTGGACTTGAATGGCAGTTCATATCGCCGCATCCCCCTTTGTTAAAATGGTGGCATTACCGAATGGGGACAACATGGTGTTATCTGTTCTGTAGTTTCGGTACCATCGGATATTGCCCGAACGATGGGTGCACTGTTGCATCACCAGGATCCTAATAAGTTGATCCAAGTGACACTTGAAAGGAAATTGTCATTTCAACATCATTTTGTTAGTGTCGATAAGGTTAAAACAGCAATAGAGCTGCCAAAAGAACACAATCGACACTATACGAGGGTGACAGTCACCACAGAAACATTTTAACTGTCACATTTCAGAAGACGAATGAAATATTCAATTAAAAATTAAACAGGATAGCCAGCGGGATAACACATATCGCTATGACGGAACATAACTTAAGGGCATCTAATATGACACCTACTGCAACCAATTGGTATTGTGCAGGAGCGGTTGGATCACACAATGGAAAGAGCATGGTGTGTTGCGTCTGTAGGAGGAAATTCTGCAGGACAAATTCAACGAAACTATGTTTTTTCTTGTACAGTTTACTGGTGGCAATTGAACATTCAAGCATGTGATAGAAAACATGCTAACTTTTCATCGATATTATCTCCGCAGAGTGTTGAATTCTGACATCCATTTTACAAGTGATACCACCTACTTGTCTTATGCTCAGCGCACGAACGGACTACATCACGTGATATCGCAAGTGTCTATTGCACCGAGAAAGGGAACACGGTGACATAATGTTGGCGAAACTGTTACAGCAGAAAATCTACTGATCCAAACTTCTTAAGAACTATCTTGTAAGAGTACAAGGCCTTCAAGTACCTGAAGCAGAAGGTATTCCACTCAATTGGCAATCGACATAACATAATTTGTTTGCCATACTTCATATCTTGGCAAGCCCATCTAGGTTTGCTCATTTCCATTTGTCGAATTCCACTGGATGAAAATGATCAATACTATTCTAAAGCAGCAAAGAGTCCTCTGTAACAATGGCCAGAATGTTTCCCCATAGGTTCCGTCCGAACCATTCTGAAGACACTTATTCTGGCTGAAAAAAATATATATTTCATTGGGCATATGTATTAATGTATATAGTTTTATGTAAGCTCACTATATATACTTGTTATTGCGTGGAGCAGAAAAAAGGGAACTCAGCTCCAGAAGTGTGCAGTGACGTGTGTCCCATACGTTTTTTCAACCAAAATTTGACAACAAAATGATAGACATTTAAATCCACATTTTCATTTTTCAAAGATTATGAGACAAATTATCTCCCCTAAAGGACACACACACACACACACACACACACAGACACTCTTGTTTTCCCTACATACCGAGGTACCCTATTGTCTGTCCTTTGTGTGGACTAACGGTTTCAACCTCGTTTTGCCGGTACAGTTCTGGGAAAACAACCGAGGTAAAGGGTTTCTTTTGTCTTTTGTACCTCGGTAAGGCGAAACACGCAAACTCTTTTGTCTAGTTACCTCGTCAAGTTGGTAAGACAAACGCACACACACACACACACACACACACACACACACACACACACACACACACACACACACACACACACACACACACACACACACACACACACACACACACGCACACACACACACACACACACACACACACAGTCTTGTCTACCCTACATACCGAGGTACCCCATTGTTTGTCCTTTGTGTGGACTAACGGTTTCTACCTCGTTTTGCCGGTACAGTTCTGGGAAAACAACCGAGGTAAAGGGTTTCTTTTGCCTTTTGTACCTCGGTAAGGCGAAACACGCAAACTCTTTTGTCTAGTTACCTCGTCAAGTTGATAAGGCAAACCCACACACACACACACACACACACACACACACACACACACACACACACACACACACACACACACACACACACACACACACACACACACACACACACCCAGTCTTGTCTACCCTACATACCGAGGTACCCCATTGTTTGTCCTTTGTGTGAACTAACGGTTTCTACCTCGTTTTGCCGGTACAGTTCAGGGAAAACAACCGAGGTAAAGGGTTTATTTTGTCTTTTGTACCTCGGTAAGGCGAAACACGCAAACTCTTTTATCTAGTTACCTCGTCAAGTTGGTAAGACAAACCCACACACACACACACACACACACACACACACACACACACACACACACACACACACACACACACACACACACACACACAGAGTCTTGTCTACCCTACATACCGAGGTACCCCATTGTTTGTCCTTTGTGTGGACTAACGGTTTCTACCTCGTTTTGCCGGTACAGTTCTGGGAAAACAACCGAGGTAAAGGGTTTCTTTTGTCTTTTGTACCTCGGTAAGGCAAAACACGCAAACACTTTTGTCTAATTACCTCGTCAAGTTGGTAAGACAAACCCACACACACACACACACACACACACACACACACACACACACACACACACACACACACACACACACACACACACCACACACATACAAACCCACACACACACACACACACACATGTTTGTCTTGTCTTTTAAACGGGGACTGTAGACAGCGCGTTCCACACTTTCATGCTGCTGCGAAAAGGAAGATGAACCAAGTAATCATGAGGACTTCATCTAAAAAGCTAGATTTCAGCCATCGTTTTTGACGGTGTGCAGTGGTCTAGTGGTTTAGACGCTGGAGTCCTGATTGCCAGGCGGTGTTGCCGAGGGTTCGAATCCGGGCGGGGGATCAGAAACCAACATTCAAAATTCCTCTAAAACATGATTGTGTCATTTGAAAACACACACACAAGCCCGTGCCAGTCTTCGTCTGGGGCCATCCACAGCACTTTCGTCGTACCGTAGCCAGCGCGTTCCACACTGTCATGCTGCTGCCGAAAGGAAGATGAACCAAGTAATCATGAGGACTTCATCTAAGAAGCTAGATTCCAGCCATCGTTTTTGACGGTGTGCAATGGTCTAGTGGTTTAGACGCTGGACTCCTGATTGCCAGGCGGTGTTGCCGAGGGTTGACCGTGTATAAAGGCAAGCAATTTCAGGCGTCCGGTCATTTAGATTATAAAGTGTATTTTAAACCAACTGATTCACATCAATTGTTGCACACAAAATCATTTCATCCTCAACATACATTTAAAGGTATCATCAAATCACAACTCATTCGTTTCCACCGCAATTCAAGTGATAAGGTAAATTTCAATGAGGCTTGTTCTACTCTATTTGGCGCCCTCAGATCGAGAGGGTACTCGCTGCGTCTCTTGCGTAGCCTGAAATCCCAAACCCTGAAAAAGCTCGAAAGTCCGGCTGAAACTACCGATTTCGAACCACTGAAGATTGAACACAACAGACCGTTGCAGAATGGTAGTGGCGCGGTATTTAATTGCAAAAAGCCTCGTTGTAGACTGCATACTTTTATGCCTGATCAGAAAGAGGACTTTTCCTCCGAACAAACGAAAAATCATTATCAGATCCGTAACCCCCTCCATTGTGATTCACCAAACATTATTTACCTTATCACTTGTAAGCGATGTCGGAAACAGTATGTTGGTCAAAGTCAAAATCCTTTTCGAGAACGTGCTACTAGACACAAACAGGATATAAAACATAATGCTGATGCCCCAGTAGCACAACATTTTAACCTTCCTGGCCATTCTTTGGACGATTTCGAAATCCATCCTATTGAACAACCACCAATTATAGACACATTAGAAGAAACGGATGAATTTAGAAAAAAACGTGAAGCTTTTTGGATCAATACGCTTCAAACTCTCTGGCCATTTGGTATGAACATATCAGAGGGCGAATGCGAAAGGAGGTCCATCATTCCTTTCACTTTAACGTACAACAGAATGAATATCGAAATAGCAAAAATGTTAAAAGATGAATTCAATTTTACCAATGCTAAATTAAATAAACCTTTGAATCTTCGACCTGTCATCGCCTATAAGAAAAACAAAAGCTTGCGTAACATCCTTGTAAGGACTAAATTAGAGCCCATCAATGAATAACACCAATTTCTGCCAGTCAGTTTAACCAGTTCCTAAGCTCATCACTTAGTTTAAATCAATTTTGTGTACTTTTTTGTCATGTTTGAAACCAATCAGGGTTCAGTAAATGAAAACAATTTTTCGGCGGCATATTAAAAGAAAAAAACGTTTCAGTATGAAATGTCTGTGCCAGTGCGATTTTTTAACCTCAAACACACACAGGCGAGTGCCAGAGTTCATATATGCCCAAAAACAAAATAGGTTCTAATTTCAATCATGTGTATGTATTTCCTAAATAAAATTATCATTTATATATTTATTATTTTAAATTTTTTATTAATTTTTATTTATTTATTTATTTATTTATTTATTTATTTATTTATTTATTTATTTATTTATTTGGTTGATTCATTTATTTAAATTATTATTTTTATTTTAATTTTAATTTTTCATACCTTTCACACAATGTAGAGGTTCAGAAGGTAAAACACACAATTTCTACGTGGTGTAAAATATTTTCCGTCATAAACCTCCGTCGGGGGATTTTCATTCCAACTGATAACATTCGTGCGGCATCATGATCTTTGGCGTTATTTTTTCATTTATTTCTTTAGTCTCAATATATTTTATCAAACCATTTTTTCATATTATTTTCACATACTTCTGAAGCCAGTAAAGCAAACCGCTCCCGATTGGTTTTACTTAAATCAAAGCCAACCAATAGGGCTTCATGAGGTCAGTAAAGCAAACCACTCACTGACTGATTAAAATTCAATGGAAGCCAATCAATAGAGCTTCATCTAATTTGTTTGGACGACACAAACTGAGTTGTGAAAAACAAACTTGGGACATCTCAGATTGAAAAGAATTAATTAGATGAGTGACATTTGTCAGCTTGTTACCGAGTTTAATTATATACTGAGCTGTGAAAAACACCCCCAGCCCACATATGGATATATACCATGCATGCCCTCCCAAAGTTGGATTCATTTTCCTCAAAGTCTCTTTGAAAAAGCCAAACCAAGCGAAACGCGTCGAGACAGACGGATTATTTTCTACCTTTGCTGAAGACTACAACCAATCCAGGTATCTTCTCTAATAGGTAATATCTAGATTTCATTTTAATTTATTTCATTTCTTCATTTTAATTTCATTTTAAATTCATCTACTTATTCTTCAAATGGCTCAAAAAAGACAGAAGCATCAGGGAAAGAGAGTTGCCCAGTCTGGAAGGGGCCAGGAACAATCGTTCCAGGCCTATTCTAGATTGGTCAAGGCCCTTTTCCAGGTGATTCAGTGTATGCACCATATTGGGCTCCTAGAGCAGCATTTGGCCAACCGGGATTTCCCGAAGCAGTTGGAGAAGAAAGTAGATGAGTTAGGTGGCTTTCTAAAGCCGGCTCTTCCCACCCCACACATTTTTTCTGTTTTTCGACAGATTAGTGTGGGATGGGCCAACCAAACGTTAAATGCTTTAATTGAGCATTATAAGATAAATTTAAACCAGTTGAAGTCTAAGATAACTTTGGCTATGCGACCACCTCCTGGACTCGAAAAGATAGACTTCAAGAGCGCTTCGGCGCGTGCCTTGATCTGGGCTCAAAAAAACTTTAAAAATAAGTTGACAGATAAGACGATTTCGGCCTATCAGTCTTACATTTCGGAACTTCGCCCAGCGTCTGGAGTAAGGAACAATACGGGAGGGAGCAAGCAAACTCCGGCCCGTGTTGTCCCTCTACCCCAACGCGAAAAGCAAAATAAGAAAAGATCAAGGCAAAGCACTTCTCCCTCTTCTTTTCCGTCTACTTCTTCTTTCTCTCAGAGTAAGCGCCTCAATTTGCAAACATCTCCGGTCCATATTGTGACTGAAGATGCTCGCAAATTGAGTAACGCTGTCTCGCCTCGTCTTGCTCCTCTACCTCCTACTCCTCCTCAGCCTTTCTTCTCTGGTTCTCCTAGTGCTCTCACTAGAACTCCTCCTCCTTCTTCTGTTTCTTCTCCTGCTTCTGTTTCCTCTCCTGCTTCTGTTTCCTCTCCTGCTTCTGTTTCTTCTGCCCCTTCTCCTGCCTCTAGTGTGGTTCAACCAGGTATATCGTACTCAGAGAAAGTCAAATCACCGAGCCGCAACTCGGGCCGCTCATTTGATTCTAAATTCTCCCAGTTTCGGCATAAAAGCGGAGTTAATTTTGACAAAAGGAATTGGCGCCTCCCCGATGTTTGTAAAAACATCCTTATGATTGGAAGTTCAAATTTAGGACGCATTGATCGAAATCCCCATCCGGACATCCAGGTGGAGTGTTACCCCGGCGCCAAATTCAATCATCTGCGCTCTATGTTTAAAGGGCACAGGGGCCAGTCCAGTCCCCAAAAAATATTATTAAATATTGGCGTGAATTCTCGAAACGATAATTCTGATCTCGTAGTTAAGCAGTTGCGGAATATGCTTAGCGATATCAGGGTCAAGTTTAGATCAGCAAAAATTTATTTCGCTGAACTAAACTTTTCGCAAAAACTCCCTCAGGCTGAGAGGAGAACCCTGAGCATCATCAACGAAACCATTCGGAAAGTGAAGGACGTTAACGTGATACCAAAAATTGATGACGCGAAGTTTGATGTTGCTCAGGATTTAATCCATTGGACCACGAGAACCGCCAATATTATGTACGATCACTGGTTGAACCACCTAAATTTAAACTAAGTAAAGGCAAAGGTAACAGCCGCCTAACAGATGTGGGATTAGGAACTAATGTGGTTAACCTGTCTGGCACCAATGACCTAACAACCCAAGAGAAATCTCTTTTAGATCGCGGTTTAACTTTTGTACCAGCACCAAAGCCTAAAACTGATAACCAAACAAATTTACCATCATACAACTGTAATTTTCTGAGGCAAATGAAATTAGCAGACCGCTTTAGAAACTCCAGCGGTCGGAAACTTCCTTTCACAGAATCATCTGGTTGGTCACCTCCAGATAGTGAAGTAGATCCCGAAATTATTGAGGCTAGTAAACGAATCATCCAAAAGGTGTTCAGCATGAACATACTCTCCGATAAAGACAATTTAACAGCTGGTGAACGGAGAGCCCTCACGAAACTTCGAAAAAATAAGAAATTAGTAATTAAACCAGCCGACAAAGGTGGGTCGGTAGTTGTTCTATCTCGGGATAATTATATAAAGGAAGCCATGAGACAACTCAGCAATACTAAACATTATAAGAAAATAGATTCACTTATTTGGCCTAGTAATATCGAAAAATTCAATAAGATCTTAAAATTTCTCCTCGACGAAGGTCACATTACCAAAAAACAATTGAAATATTTAACAGCTAAGCTCAGTGCTCAAACAAGACAATTTTATATCCTACCAAAGATCCACAAGGACCGTTCTTCATGGACGGATGACTTAACTCCACCCGGGAGGCCAATTGTATCAGATTGTAATTCGGAATCTTATGCGATCTCGGAATTAATTGATTATCATCTGAAACCTATAGCAAATAGACATCCGAGCTATCTAAAAAATACACAGGATTTCCTGTCAAAAATTTCGAAATTGAAAATATCGAAAAATGCAATTCTGGCTACTTTGGATATCGACAGTATGTATACGAACATTGATATTGATAAAGGTGTTAAATCAGTTAAAAATGCATTTGAAAAATATCCGGATGCGAAACGCCCGGATGAACAAATTTTGGATCTTTTAGAGCTGAGCTTAAAAGGTAATGACTTTCAATTCAATGGAGAATATTTTCTACAAATAATGGGTTGTCCTATGGGCAAAAGATTCAGTCCTAATTTTGCAAGCATTTATGTAGCGGAATGGGAGGAAAATGCCTTAAGCAAATGTGCAAAGCATCCTCTCGTATATCTCAGGTATTTAGATGACATTTTTATTATTTGGGAACATTCAAAAGAAGATTTTGATGAATTTTTAGAAATTTTGAACAATCACGATCCAAATATTAAATTGAAAGCTACTATCAGTGAAAATTCTGTTGATTTTCTCGATGTGACCGTGTATAAAGGCAAGCAATTTCAGGCGTCCGGTCATTTAGATTATAAAGTGTATTTTAAACCAACTGATTCACATCAATTGTTGCACACAAAATCATTTCATCCTCAACATACATTTAAAGGTATCATCAAATCACAACTCATTCGTTTCCACCGCAATTCAAGTGATAAGGTAAATTTCAATGAGGCTTGTTCTACTCTATTTGGCGCCCTCAGATCGAGAGGGTACTCGCTGCGTCTCTTGCGTAGCCTGAAATCCCAAACCCTGAAAAAGCTCGAAAGTCCGGCTGAAACTACCGATTTCGAACCACTGAAGATTGAACACAACAGACCGTTGCAGAATGGTAGTGGCGCGGTATTTAATTGCAAAAAGCCTCGTTGTAGACTGCATACTTTTATGCCTGATCAGAAAGAGGACTTTTCCTCCGAACAAACGAAAAATCATTATCAGATCCGTAACCCCCTCCATTGTGATTCACCAAACATTATTTACCTTATCACTTGTAAGCGATGTCGGAAACAGTATGTTGGTCAAAGTCAAAATCCTTTTCGAGAACGTGCTACTAGACACAAACAGGATATAAAACATAATGCTGATGCCCCAGTAGCACAACATTTTAACCTTCCTGGCCATTCTTTGGACGATTTCGAAATCCATCCTATTGAACAACCACCAATTAAAGACACATTAGAAGAAACGGATGAATTTAGAAAAAAACGTGAAGCTTTTTGGATCAATACGCTTCAAACTCTCTGGCCATTTGGTATGAACATATCAGAGGGCGAATGCGAAAGGAGGTCCATCATTCCTTTCACTTTAACGTACAACAGAATGAATATCGAAATAGCAAAAATGTTAAAAGATGAATTCAATTTTACCAATGCTAAATTAAATAAACCTTTGAATCTTCGACCTGTCATCGCCTATAAGAAAAACAAAAGCTTGCGTAACATCCTTGTAAGGACTAAATTAGAGCCCATCAATGAATAACACCAATTTCTGCCAGTCAGTTTAACCAGTTCCTAAGCTCATCACTTAGTTTAAATCAATTTTGTGTACTTTTTTGTCATGTTTGAAACCAATCAGGGTTCAGTAAATGAAAACAATTTTTCGGCGGCATATTAAAAGAAAAAAACGTTTCAGTATGAAATGTCTGTGCCAGTGCGATTTTTTAACCTCAAACACACACAGGCGAGTGCCAGAGTTCATATATGCCCAAAAACAAAATAGGTTCTAATTTCAATCATGTGTATGTATTTCCTAAATAAAATTATCATTTATATATTTATTATTTTAAATTTTTTATTAATTTTTATTTATTTATTTATTTATTTATTTATTTATTTATTTATTTATTTATTTATTTATTTATTTATTTATTTATTTATTTATTTATTTATTTGGTTGATTCATTTATTTAAATTATTATTTTTATTTTAATTTTAATTTTTCATACCTTTCACACAATGTAGAGGTTCAGAAGGTAAAACACACAATTTCTACGTGGTGTAAAATATTTTCCGTCATAAACCTCCGTCGGGGGATTTTCATTCCAACTGATAACATTCGTGCGGCATCATGATCTTTGGCGTTATTTTTTCATTTATTTCTTTAGTCTCAATATATTTTATCAAACCATTTTTTCATATTATTTTCACATACTTCTGAAGCCAGTAAAGCAAACCGCTCCCGATTGGTTTTACTTAAATCAAAGCCAACCAATAGGGCTTCATGAGGTCAGTAAAGCAAACCACTCACTGACTGATTAAAATTCAATGGAAGCCAATCAATAGAGCTTCATCTAATTTGTTTGGACGACACAAACTGAGTTGTGAAAAACAAACTTGGGACATCTCAGATTGAAAAGAATTAATTAGATGAGTGACATTTGTCAGCTTGTTACCGAGTTTAATTATATACTGAGCTGTGAAAAACACCCCCAGCCCACATATGGATATATACCATGCATGCCCTCCCAAAGTTGGATTCATTTTCCTCAAAGTCTCTTTGAAAAAGCCAAACCAAGCGAAACGCGTCGAGACAGACGGATTATTTTCTACCTTTGCTGAAGACTACAACCAATCCAGGTATCTTCTCTAATAGGTAATATCTAGATTTCATTTTAATTTATTTCATTTCTTCATTTTAATTTCATTTTAAATTCATCTACTTATTCTTCAAATGGCTCAAAAAAGACAGAAGCATCAGGGAAAGAGAGTTGCCCAGTCTGGAAGGGGCCAGGAACAATCGTTCCAGGCCTATTCTAGATTGGTCAAGGCCCTTTTCCAGGTGATTCAGTGTATGCACCATATTGGGCTCCTAGAGCAGCATTTGGCCAACCGGGATTTCCCGAAGCAGTTGGAGAAGAAAGTAGATGAGTTAGGTGGCTTTCTAAAGCCGGCTCTTCCCACCCCACACATTTTTTCTGTTTTTCGACAGATTAGTGTGGGATGGGCCAACCAAACGTTAAATGCTTTAATTGAGCATTATAAGATAAATTTAAACCAGTTGAAGTCTAAGATAACTTTGGCTATGCGACCACCTCCTGGACTCGAAAAGATAGACTTCAAGAGCGCTTCGGCGCGTGCCTTGATCTGGGCTCAAAAAAACTTTAAAAATAAGTTGACAGATAAGACGATTTCGGCCTATCAGTCTTACATTTCGGAACTTCGCCCAGCGTCTGGAGTAAGGAACAATACGGGAGGGAGCAAGCAAACTCCGGCCCGTGTTGTCCCTCTACCCCAACGCGAAAAGCAAAATAAGAAAAGATCAAGGCAAAGCACTTCTCCCTCTTCTTTTCCGTCTACTTCTTCTTTCTCTCAGAGTAAGCGCCTCAATTTGCAAACATCTCCGGTCCATATTGTGACTGAAGATGCTCGCAAATTGAGTAACGCTGTCTCGCCTCGTCTTGCTCCTCTACCTCCTACTCCTCCTCAGCCTTTCTTCTCTGGTTCTCCTAGTGCTCTCACTAGAACTCCTCCTCCTTCTTCTGTTTCTTCTCCTGCTTCTGTTTCCTCTCCTGCTTCTGTTTCCTCTCCTGCTTCTGTTTCTTCTGCCCCTTCTCCTGCCTCTAGTGTGGTTCAACCAGGTATATCGTACTCAGAGAAAGTCAAATCACCGAGCCGCAACTCGGGCCGCTCATTTGATTCTAAATTCTCCCAGTTTCGGCATAAAAGCGGAGTTAATTTTGACAAAAGGAATTGGCGCCTCCCCGATGTTTGTAAAAACATCCTTATGATTGGAAGTTCAAATTTAGGACGCATTGATCGAAATCCCCATTCGGACATCCAGGTGGAGTGTTACCCCGGCGCCAAATTCAATCATCTGCGCTCTATGTTTAAAGGGCACAGGGGCCAGTCCAGTCCCCAAAAAATATTATTAAATATTGGCGTGAATTCTCGAAACGATAATTCTGATCTCGTAGTTAAGCAGTTGCGGAATATGCTTAGCGATATCAGGGTCAAGTTTAGATCAGCAAAAATTTATTTCGCTGAACTAAACTTTTCGCAAAAACTCCCTCAGGCTGAGAGGAGAACCCTGAGCATCATCAACGAAACCATTCGGAAAGTGAAGGACGTTAACGTGATACCAAAAATTGATGACGCGAAGTTTGATGTTGCTCAGGATTTAATCCATTGGACCACGAGAACCGCCAATATTATGTACGATCACTGGTTGAACCACCTAAATTTAAACTAAGTAAAGGCAAAGGTAACAGCCGCCTAACAGATGTGGGATTAGGAACTAATGTGGTTAACCTGTCTGGCACCAATGACCTAACAACCCAAGAGAAATCTCTTTTAGATCGCGGTTTAACTTTTGTACCAGCACCAAAGCCTAAAACTGATAACCAAACAAATTTACCATCATACAACTGTAATTTTCTGAGGCAAATGAAATTAGCAGACCGCTTTAGAAACTCCAGCGGTCGGAAACTTCCTTTCACAGAATCATCTGGTTGGTCACCTCCAGATAGTGAAGTAGATCCCGAAATTATTGAGGCTAGTAAACGAATCATCCAAAAGGTGTTCAGCATGAACATACTCTCCGATAAAGACAATTTAACAGCTGGTGAACGGAGAGCCCTCACGAAACTTCGAAAAAATAAGAAATTAGTAATTAAACCAGCCGACAAAGGTGGGTCGGTAGTTGTTCTATCTCGGGATAATTATATAAAGGAAGCCATGAGACAACTCAGCAATACTAAACATTATAAGAAAATAGATTCACTTATTTGGCCTAGTAATATCGAAAAATTCAATAAGATCTTAAAATTTCTCCTCGACGAAGGTCACATTACCAAAAAACAATTGAAATATTTAACAGCTAAGCTCAGTGCTCAAACAAGACAATTTTATATCCTACCAAAGATCCACAAGGACCGTTCTTCATGGACGGATGACTTAACTCCACCCGGGAGGCCAATTGTATCAGATTGTAATTCGGAATCTTATGCGATCTCGGAATTAATTGATTATCATCTGAAACCTATAGCAAATAGACATCCGAGCTATCTAAAAAATACACAGGATTTCCTGTCAAAAATTTCGAAATTGAAAATATCGAAAAATGCAATTCTGGCTACTTTGGATATCGACAGTATGTATACGAACATTGATATTGATAAAGGTGTTAAATCAGTTAAAAATGCATTTGAAAAATATCCGGATGCGAAACGCCCGGATGAACAAATTTTGGATCTTTTAGAGCTGAGCTTAAAAGGTAATGACTTTCAATTCAATGGAGAATATTTTCTACAAATAATGGGTTGTCCTATGGGCAAAAGATTCAGTCCTAATTTTGCAAGCATTTATGTAGCGGAATGGGAGGAAAATGCCTTAAGCAAATGTGCAAAGCATCCTCTCGTATATCTCAGGTATTTAGATGACATTTTTATTATTTGGGAACATTCAAAAGAAGATTTTGATGAATTTTTAGAAATTTTGAACAATCACGATCCAAATATTAAATTGAAAGCTACTATCAGTGAAAATTCTGTTGATTTTCTCGATGTGACCGTGTATAAAGGCAAGCAATTTCAGGCGTCCGGTCATTTAGATTATAAAGTGTATTTTAAACCAACTGATTCACATCAATTGTTGCACACAAAATCATTTCATCCTCAACATACATTTAAAGGTATCATCAAATCACAACTCATTCGTTTCCACCGCAATTCAAGTGATAAGGTAAATTTCAATGAGGCTTGTTCTACTCTATTTGGCGCCCTCAGATCGAGAGGGTACTCGCTGCGTCTCTTGCGTAGCCTGAAATCCCAAACCCTGAAAAAGCTCGAAAGTCCGGCTGAAACTACCGATTTCGAACCACTGAAGATTGAACACAACAGACCGTTGCAGAATGGTAGTGGCGCGGTATTTAATTGCAAAAAGCCTCGTTGTAGACTGCATACTTTTATGCCTGATCAGAAAGAGGACTTTTCCTCCGAACAAACGAAAAATCATTATCAGATCCGTAACCCCCTCCATTGTGATTCACCAAACATTATTTACCTTATCACTTGTAAGCGATGTCGGAAACAGTATGTTGGTCAAAGTCAAAATCCTTTTCGAGAACGTGCTACTAGACACAAACAGGATATAAAACATAATGCTGATGCCCCAGTAGCACAACATTTTAACCTTCCTGGCCATTCTTTGGACGATTTCGAAATCCATCCTATTGAACAACCACCAATTAAAGACACATTAGAAGAAACGGATGAATTTAGAAAAAAACGTGAAGCTTTTTGGATCAATACGCTTCAAACTCTCTGGCCATTTGGTATGAACATATCAGAGGGCGAATGCGAAAGGAGGTCCATCATTCCTTTCACTTTAACGTACAACAGAATGAATATCGAAATAGCAAAAATGTTAAAAGATGAATTCAATTTTACCAATGCTAAATTAAATAAACCTTTGAATCTTCGACCTGTCATCGCCTATAAGAAAAACAAAAGCTTGCGTAACATCCTTGTAAGGACTAAATTAGAGCCCATCAATGAATAACACCAATTTCTGCCAGTCAGTTTAACCAGTTCCTAAGCTCATCACTTAGTTTAAATCAATTTTGTGTACTTTTTTGTCATGTTTGAAACCAATCAGGGTTCAGTAAATGAAAACAATTTTTCGGCGGCATATTAAAAGAAAAAAACGTTTCAGTATGAAATGTCTGTGCCAGTGCGATTTTTTAACCTCAAACACACACACACACACACACACACACACACACACACGCACACACACACACACACACACACACACACACACACAGTCTTGTCTACCCTACATACCGAGGTACCCCATTGTTTGTCCTTTGTGTGGACTAACGGTTTCTACCTCGTTTTGCCGGTACAGTTCTGGGAAAACAACCGAGGTAAAGGGTTTCTTTTGCCTTTTGTACCTCGGTAAGGCGAAACACGCAAACTCTTTTGTCTAGTTACCTCGTCAAGTTGATAAGG
Organism: Pictodentalium vernedei; assembly: GCA_031216915.1. Classification (NCBI taxonomy): domain Eukaryota; kingdom Metazoa; phylum Mollusca; class Scaphopoda; order Dentaliida; family Dentaliidae; genus Pictodentalium; species Pictodentalium vernedei. Next base: position 66,624,619 of record CM062288.1, on the reverse strand, counting down.
CAAACCCACACACACACACACACACACACACACACACACACACACACACACACACACACACACACACACACACACACACACACACAAACACACACACCCAGTCTTGTCTACCCTACATACCGAGGTACCCCATTGTTTGTCCTTTGTGTGAACTAACGGTTTCTACCTCGTTTTGCCGGTACAGTTCAGGGAAAACAACCGAGGTAAAGGGTTTATTTTGTCTTTTGTACCTCGGTAAGGCGAAACACGCAAACTCTTTTATCTAGTTACCTCGTCAAGTTGGTAAGACAAACCCACACACACACACACACACACACACACACACACACACACACACACACACACACACACACACACACACACACACACACACACAGAGTCTTGTCTACCCTACATACCGAGGTACCCCATTGTTTGTCCTTTGTGTGGACTAACGGTTTCTACCTCGTTTTGCCGGTACAGTTCTGGGAAAACAACCGAGGTAAAGGGTTTCTTTTGTCTTTTGTACCTCGGTAAGGCAAAACACGCAAACACTTTTGTCTAATTACCTCGTCAAGTTGGTAAGACAAACCCACACACACACACACACACACACACACACACACACACACACACACACACACACACACACACACACACCACACACATACAAACCCACACACACACACACACACACATGTTTGTCTTGTCTTTTAAACGGGGACTGTAGACAGCGCGTTCCACACTTTCATGCTGCTGCGAAAAGGAAGATGAACCAAGTAATCATGAGGACTTCATCTAAAAAGCTAGATTTCAGCCATCGTTTTTGACGGTGTGCAGTGGTCTAGTGGTTTAGACGCTGGAGTCCTGATTGCCAGGCGGTGTTGCCGAGGGTTCGAATCCGGGCGGGGGATCAGAAACCAACATTCAAAATTCCTCTAAAACATGATTGTGTCATTTGAAAACACACACACAAGCCCGTGCCAGTCTTCGTCTGGGGCCATCCACAGCACTTTCGTCGTACCGTAGCCAGCGCGTTCCACACTTTCATGCTGCTGCCGAAAGGAAGATGAACCAAGTAATCATGAGGACTTCATCTAAGAAGCTAGATTCCAGCCATCGTTTTTGACGGTGTGCAATGGTCTAGTGGTTTAGACGCTGGACTCCTGATTGCCAGGCGGTGTTGCCGAGGGTTCGAATCCCGGCGGGGGATCAGAAACCAACATTCACAATTCCTCTAAAACATGCTTGTATCATTTGAAAAAACACGCACAAGCCCGTGCCAGTCTTCGTCTGAGGCCATCCACAGCACTTTCGTCGTACTGTAGCCAGCGCGTTCCACACTTTCATGCTGCTGCCGAAAGGAAGATGAACCAAGTAATCATGAGGACTTCATCTAAAAAGCTAGATTCCAGCCAACGTTTTAGACGGTGTGCAATGGTCTAGTGGTTTAGACGCTGGACTCCTGATTGCCAGGCGGTGTTGCCGAGGGTTCGAATCCCGGCGAGGGATCAGAAACCAACATTCAAAATTCCTCTAAAACATGATTGTGTCATTTGAAAAAACACACACACACATACACACACACACACACACACACACACACACACACACACACACACACACATGTTTGTCTTGTTTGTTAAACGGGGACTTCATTGCAAAACCTACCAATCGGGAAAATGGTTGTTTATGAATTCACAAAAGCAGAAATTGGCGCATAGCCAACAAATGCTGCCAGAAGCATTTAGCACACAATAAAACATCTAACTATAAAAACAAAAACGTGTTTTTTTTTCATTCTATGTGGAGACATTTCAAAACACGTGTGTGTTCCGACCTGGGTACTACACCGAAAATGTATTACTACCGGGGACCATTGTCTGTTCTTAGTGTGTTACGTCCGGGGTCCCCTCAGGGCACAGAAGTACAATCAAAGCGGGGACTCAGAAAATGTATTACTACCGGGAACCAATGTGTGTTGTTAGTGTGTTACATAATAATAATAACTCTTTGGCCAGCCGCTGATTTGTCGCGGTCCTCATAAGAGAAGGCCATCATTCCCCCTGCACCCCACCCCCTCTTCCCCTCCTCTCCTCCCAGCATTCAGATATAAACTGCTTAATAGTGTCCCTCACTTCCTCTTTTTCAATTTCTTCAATAAGCATTCCTACCCTCTCCCTCGTGTCCCCCTTCAGCCATCTATCCTTTGTTTCTTCACCCCACTTCTGCATTATTCTTCCAGTAAATTTTATTCTATGAGGTATATACTGTGGGCATTCCAAGAGAAAATGTTCCAGGGTCTCCACTACTCCAGAGTGGCACATTTGGCATCCCTTTTCCCCATCTCTCCCAATTTTTCCCCGAAGCTCCAGTGATCTTGATCTCAGTTTGAACAGCAGTGACCCGCCAAAGGTGCCATCTAGGTACTTCTCAAAAGCTGGCTTTTCTTTATATTGTAACCCCTGCAGTGATCTTTTCACGCTAACCCCTGCTCGCCAGTTTCGATTGCAATCTTCCATGACTCTCTCTTTGACAAACCTTTTGCCTTCTTTCATTCCTACTTCTATGTTTGTGACCTCTATAGAGTAATTGTCCATTAGTTCCCTCACATGTTTTGACCACCCCGTTTCTATATTAGAATTCCAAATGGTATCGAGCATCAATTTGCACCACCGGTTGTCAGGCAGGTTTCTCAAGTAGTTAAAGTAACACAGTTTTCCCAAATCTACCCTGTCCTTGATTTTCATCCACCCAAGCTCCCCCCTTACTGCTTCCAAAGCTGCAGCATTACTCGACCCTGTTATCCATCTGCCGGCATCATTTTGAGTATTTTCCAACTTCTTAATAACGGTTTGGTTTAATGGAATCACGTCCGTGCCATACGTTATACTTGGTAAACCCACCCTCTCCCACAGTGTTTTCCCCACAAAGACCTTGTTGAAACTATTTTTCCCTGAAAGTATTAGTTGGTTCAGAATTCTTTTCCCCTTCAGAATCAGTTTAGCTGAGTAATTTCTGTACACCCCTCTTCCCGTTATATTTATGCTTACCCCTAGATACTCATACTCTCCCGTTTCTCCTACAGTGATTTGTTTGCTTTCCCCTTCGGGGATTGAGAACTCCCCCACTCTCCATCTCTTCGTCATATCTACCTTGCGTCCAACGGGTATTACCTTGCTTTTATTTTCATTTAGTTCTAGCCGCCAAGTGTTCCCATATCTACCAACAATTTCCAGCAGTTTCTCTAGCCCCTGTTCAGTTCTAGACATTAACACCATGTCGTCCGCAAAGAATAAGCCTGGTATCTGTATGTCTCCAACATTTACCCCCTCCGCACTCTGAATTAGTTCGTCCCCTAAATCTTTAACATACAATGCAAACAAAATCGGTGAAAAGATACACCCCTGCTTGAGGCCTATATCCATAGGGACTCGTTTTGTAGTGATACTCCCTAGACTGAGTTGGCTTTGCACATCTGTATACAGTGCTTTCATGATTCCCACAAAGTCACCCCCCAGTCCGATGCCCTCGAGCTTTCGCCACATACCTTCCCTCCACACTCGGTCGTACGCTTTTTTCACATCTAGAAATGCCAGAAACATCTTTTTCTTTTCAGCCTTTGTTGATTCTATCAGTTGGGTGAGTGTAAATAGGTGATCAGTGACTCTTCGTCCTTTCCTGAAACCATTTTGAATTTCTCCTAAAAAACCTTTCTCTTCAATAACTTCCTCCAGTCTACCGTATATGACCTTACAGAATACTTTTCCGATGTTACTACTAACTGATATCCCCCTATAGTTATCTAGAACTTCCTTATCCCCCTTTTTGTGTATGAACGACACCTTACTTTCCCTCCACTCTCTGGGGACCTCTTGCTTTCGCAGAGCCAGGTTGAAAAGGTTTGTCAGGACTTCAATAAGTGCCTCCCCTCCATTTTTGAGGAATTCGTTCGGAATTTCATCAGTCCCTCCCGCTTTACCATTTTTTAATTTCGAGACCACGTTCCGCACTTCTTCTGCCGTTATTTCGCTACATACACGATTGGATAGGTTCTCCTCCACCAGTGTATTTCTTTTTGGTGGGGACCCACTGCCCCATCGCCTATCGTTTATCTTTTCCCAGTGCTTGACTAACTCTGAAGCGATACGGCCTTTATCTTCTGTACTTTCCCCATCCACTTTGATACTCTGCACACTATTTTTCCCCCGTTTATTTACCCAGTTCCAAAATACGTTTGAGCTCGAACCCCCCGTTTTCTTTATTGTTCTGGCAAGACTGCAATTGCGCTCCTTCCTATTATTATTCTTTATCTCATTCACCTTTTTCCGTGCCAGTTCATATTCTCCTTTCATTAGTCTCGTGTCATTGTTATCCACCCCTTTAAGCTTCCTACTTCTTCTGTAAGCAGCGCATTTTACCTTCCTTTCTTTTATAGCCTTTTTCAGTCCCTCGTTAACCCTGTATCCAAGCTCTCTCGTTGGGACCCTCACCCTTCCTATACACTCCTTCCCTGCCTCTGTTAGGCTATTTACTATGCCATCTGAAATACTCTGGACATTTGCATCCCTAGGTATACATTCAAGATTTGGTTTTAGTTTTTCCCGAAACTGCTTCCAGTCGGCTCCTTGTTTTAGCCCCCAAACTTCCTTGAAGGTATTTCTGTCTCTATTCGTCTTTTTGCCCATAATCTTAACTGTTATCAGGTTGTGATCACTACCCAAGTCATTTTTTCCCTCGTCATCTATTTCTACATCTATAACCTCCCTCCATACGCTAATGTCAGTGAGTATATAATCAATTATTGTTTTCTTATCGTTCCTCTCCCAGGTCCATTTACCTTTACATTTCGCATCCCTGTTCAGGATCTTTAAACCAAGCTCTTTTGATAGGTCCAACATCTTCCTCCCATTCGTGTTAATTTTCCTATCACCTCCCTGTATGCCCTCCTCCTTATCCCCGATGTGCCCATTGAAGTCCCCCATTAGGACAATACTGAACCCTCTGCTCCCAAGCTCTGTGATATTCGATCTAAGAGTTGTATATATTGAATCATTCCACTCGGGCTTACTTCCCTCCACTGCTAAGTATACAACACCAACGGCAACACTCCTGTTTCCTAACTTGATTTTTGCCCAGACTATTTCGTTGGATACGGGAATCTGAGTCCTTGCTTCTGTGAGATCTGTAATCAATGAGGGCTGTAATTCCTCTTTAGCGTAGATGCCAACACCCCCACCCCGTTTCTGACCCTCAGTTCGCCCAGCTCCTATCCACACGCAACCCTTCATCTGATCAACCCGCTCATCCCGTCGTATCCACGTCTCACTTAGACCCATTATATCGAAGTCTCCTTCGTCCATCATTGTTGATATTTCGCTTACTTTCTTGTGCAGACCCTGGATGTTGCAGTACCCAAACTTAATGAATCTTTGTTTTTTTGTCATCACTGGCACATTATTATAACCCTGGTATGTCCCTGTATTGTGCATGTTTGTTGTTCTTCCCATGTTCCCAGCATTTGTGCCACTCTGGGTTACCGGCTGTGGTCCCCTACCCCCCTTTTCTCCAAAAAAGGCCCAGCCACCTGTAAGATTTTTTGGCCCAACAGGTCTGTACCCATCCTACTTAAATGCAATCCGTCTCGCCCATACAACTCTCCTTGTCCCCAGAATGAATCCCAGTGGTCAATGAAATGTACTCCCAAGTCTTTGCAGTGCTCTTCCAGCTCCTCGTTTAGTGCCATAATCCGCGAGTTCCTCTCATTTCCACCACCCATAACGGGGAGCACCCCTGAAACGATGATCCGAGCATTCCTGCTAAGTAGCTTACTAATTAGGTCCTTGTATGTGTCCACCAAACGAACTGATTTCCTCTCCCTGATGTTATTGGACCCCACATGTAATACCACTACCGGATCAGGCCCCGACCCAGCTACAATACCGTCCACTCTATCCCTCAGGTCCTCCACTTTAGCCCCCGGAAAGCACAGAACTGTTCTATTTTTACTGTCCGGACCACAGACAACCTTGTCGATCCCCCGAACTATGCTACTTCCCGCAACCACCAACTTACTTTTGGACCTCGCCCTATTTATCTCCTCTAGTCTCCTATTGTTTACAGCGTCCTCTTCCTCTCCAACAGCCCCCCTCGGACTCAATATCGGTATAGGTATCTTTGACCTAGGATTACTCCTATCCTTGTCCCTCCGTCTCTTTCCAGGCCCTGAGCTACCTGGACTACTTCCCTGGTCTTCCCCCGGATCCCTCCTCCTTTTTCCTGGCCTAGACCCCAAGCTACTATCTGTTGCAACTACCTCCATCTCCTCCTCTGTCTCTTCCGAATCGAGCACATCAAATCTGTTTCTGGTGCTGCACTCCCCACTGCCTTTGGACTTTACACCCCTATCTACCTGCTTCTCTGGCCCCCCTTTCCTACCACTTTTGGTAGTCCACGCCAAACGCTTTACAGCATTGCTCCGGCCTGGGCCCCCATCATCTGTCCTACGTACTTTTCTAGCAGCCCCCACCTCATCACCTACCTCATTCACATCAAAGGTTCTACCCCCATGTTTCCTCTTGGAACCACCGACAACCTTCCATCCTTCTCGGAAAGCCACTTTCACAGGCGTAACTCCAGACAGCCCCGCCCTACCAAGTCTTCCCTTCAGCTCAGCAATCTCCCCCTCAAACATCCGGGGTCCCCTCAGGGCACAGAAGTACAATCAAAGTGGGGAATTCGATGTTAGGTCTAAGAATGCGCGCATTCGATAGAAATTAAAACATTATCCTCTATCTGAAGGGATGAAGATTAAACGATTCAGATAGCTTGAAACATAAGTTTTCAGTTGGAGAGACTCAGACTATAGGGCACTGCGAAGCTTCGAGATTTGATCGCTTTACGAATCTACAGGAGATTCGATTCGATTCGCGAATCGATAAACACAAACACTCCGATAGTCGCGAATTAAAATTGTATTTTTTCTGAGAAAATAGTGTTTCACAGTCAGCGATACGTCACGAGATGGACGCCAATAGACGCTTCGTGACGTAAAATAAGTGTTACGCAATCGTTCTGACTGAAGTATTGTTTATATGGAAAGTTATTTACTTTGAACAGTCGATACGGAAATCCTGGACCGACATTCGACATGCGAGATACGATAATCGACATACAACATAATTATGCCATAAAATACCCGTGATCATTGCGACCAATCAAGTAATACCTGTTTTGTTTGGCCAATCCAAATGATGCTTTTATTCTGATTTGTTCATGGTCGAGGCCGTGGGAGCACAGAGGTTCGTTTCAAACAATGATTCAGGAATAAAATAATATTATAAAATAAGTATAACTGGATTTTATAATATTATTTTATTCCTGAATCATTGTTTGAAACGAGCCCCTGCGCATGTGGTGGGAACGACACCCGTGGCGTTGGAGTAGACTCTTTTCAACGTTCGTTGTATCTACTATAATCTAGGCCCATGGGCGTCGCCAGGATATTACAAAAGGGGTTCGACTTTGATAAAAAAGCTACACCGAGGGTACGACAGGTGCCCAAGGGTATCCGGCTTATTCGGACCTTGGTTCTTTCGGGCCTTGGTTTGTTCGGACCATGTTTTTTTGGGGGTCTCATGCTCATTCGGACCTTGGCTTTTTTTTCGCCCCCCCCCCCCCGCCCCCCCACTGCGAAGGTATTTGTCGTGATTGCCGAAGGCACGAGCATACTAGAGGGGAATAGACATGTCTCCCGGGAAGATTTTTAAATTTAGTATCAAATGGAGCTCTCTGGTGGACTTTTGGTGATTTATTAGCATTCTTCATTTTTGAAAAAAAAAACAAAAACGGGGGTTCGTTATCAGCCTACCCCCCCCCCCCCCCCCCCCCGCCCTCTAATCTTCAAAATGTATGAACAAAGGCCAACCTTTCCAATTTTAACAATTACTTTATGGGGCTGATTGAAGATAGCTGTAGATGAGTAGATGAGTTAGGTGGCTTTCTAAAGCCGGCTCTTCCCACCCCACACATTTTTTCTGTTTTTCGACAGATTAGTGTGGGATGGGCCAACCAAACGTTAAATGCTTTAGTTGAGCATTACAAGATAAATTTAAACCAGTTGAAGTCTAAGATAACTTTGGCTATGCGACCACCTCCTGGACTCGAAAAAATAGACTTCAACAGCGCTTCGGCGCGTGCCTTGATCTGGGCTCAAAAAAACTTTAAAAATAAGTTGACAGATAAGACGATTTCGGCCTATGAGTCTTACATTTCGGACCTTCGCCCAGCGTCTGGAGTAAGGAACAATACGGGAGGGAGCAAGCAAACTCCGGCCCGTGTTGTCCCTCTACCCCAACGCGAAAAGCAAAATAAGAAAAGATCAAGGCAAAGCACTTCTCCCTCTTCTTTTCCTTCTACTTCTTCTTTCTCTCAGAGTAAGCGCCTCAATTTGCAAACATCTCCGGTCCATATTGTGACTGAAGATGCTCGCAAATTGAGTAACGCCGTCTCGCCTCGTCTTGCTCCTCTACCTCATACTCCTCCTCAGCCTTTCTTCTCTGGTTCTCCTAGTGCTCTCGCTAGAACTCCTCCTCTTTCTATTTCTTCTCCTCCTTCTGTTTCTTCTCCTGCTTCTGTTTCCTCTCCTGCTTCTGTTTCTTCTCCCCCTTCTCCTGCTTCTAGTGTGGTTCAACCAGGTATATCGTACTCAGAGAAAGTCAAATCACCGAGCCGCAACTCGGGCCGATCATTTGATTCTAAATTCTCCCAGTTTCGGCATAAAAGCGGAGTTAATTTTGACAAAAGGAATTGGCGCCTCCCCGATGTTTGTAAAAACATCCTTATGATTGGAAGTTCAAATTTAGGACGCATTGATCGAAATCCCGATCCGGACATCCAGGTGGAGTGTTACCCCGGCGCCAAATTCAATCATCTGCGCTCTATGTTTAAAGGGCACAGGGGCCAGTCCAGTCCCCAAAAAATATTATTAAATATTGGCGTGAATTCTCGAAACGATAATTCTGATCTCGTAGTTAAGCAGTTGCGGAATATGCTTAGCGATATCAGGGTCAAGTTTAGATCCGCAAAAATTTATTTCGCTGAACTAAACTTTTCACAAAAACTCCCTCAGGCTGAGAGGAGAACCCTGAGCATCATCAACGAAACCATTCGGAAAGTGAAGGACGTTAACGTGATACCAAAAATTGATGACGCGAAGTTTGATGTTGCTCAGGATTTAATCCATTGGACCACGAGAACCGCCAATATTATGTACGATCACTGGTTGAACCACCTAAATTTAAACTAAGTAAAGGCAAAGGTAACAGCCGCCTAACAGATGTGGGATTAGGAACTAATGTGGTTAACCTGTCTGGCACCAATGACCTAACAACCCAAGAGAAATCTCTTTTAGATCGCGGTTTAACTTTTGTACCAACACCCAAGCCTAAAACTGATAACCAAACAAATTTACCATCATACAATTGTAATTTCCTTAGGCAAATGAAATTAGCCGACCGCTTTAGAAACTCCAGCGGTCGGAAACTTCCTTTTACAGAATCATCTGGTTGGTCACCTCCAGATAGTGAAGTAGATCCCGAAATTATTGAGGCTAGCAAACGAATCATCAAAAAGGTGTTCAGCATGAACATACTCTCCGATAAAGACAATTTAACAGCTGGTGAACGGAGAGCCCTCACGAAACTTCGAAAAAATAAGAAATTAGTAATTAAACCAGCCGACAAAGGTGGGTCGGTAGTTGTTCTATCTCGGGATAATTATATAAAGGAAGCCATGAGACAACTCAGCAATACAAAGCATTATAAGAAAATAGATTCACTTATTTGGCCTAGTAATATCGAAAAATTCAATAAGATCTTAAAATTTCTCCTCGACGAAGGTCACATTACCAAAAAACAATTGAAATATTTAACAGCTAAGCTCAGTGCTCAAACAAGACAATTTTATATCCTACCAAAGATCCACAAAGACCGTTCTTCATGGACGGATGACTTAACTCCACCCGGGAGGCCAATTGTATCAGATTGTAATTCGGAATCTTATGCGATCTCGGAATTAATTGATTATCATCTGAAACCTATAGCAAATAGACATCCGAGCTATCTAAAAAATACACAGAATTTCCTGTCAAAAATTTCGAAATTGAAAATATCGAAAAATGCAATTCTGGCTACTTTGGATATCGACAGTATGTATACGAACATTGATATTGATAAAGGTGTTAAATCAGTTAAAAATGCATTTGAAAAATATCCGGATGCGAAACGCCCGGATGAACAAATTTTGGATCTTTTAGAGCTGAGCTTAAAAGGTAATGACTTTCAATTCAATGGAGAATATTTTCTACAAATAATGGGTTGTCCTATGGGCAAAAGATTCAGTCCTAATTTTGCAAGCATTTATGTAGCGGAATGGGAGGAAAATGCCTTAAGCAAATGTGCAAAGCATCCTCTCGTATATCTCAGGTATTTAGATGACATTTTTATTATTTGGGAACATTCAAAAGAAGATTTTGATGAATTTTTAGAAATTTTGAACAATCACGATCCAAATATTAAATTGAAAGCTACTATCAGTGAAAATTCTGTTGATTTTCTCGATGTGACCGTGTTTAAAGGCAAGCAATTTCAGGCGTCCGGTCATTTAGATTATAAAGTGTATTTTAAACCAACTGATTCACATCAGTTGTTGCACACAAAATCATTTCATCCTCAACATACATTTAAAGGTATCATCAAATCACAACTCATTCGTTTCCACCGCAATTCAAGTGATAAGGTAAATTTCAATGAGGCTTGTTCCACTCTATTTGGCGCCCTCAGATCGAGAGGGTACTCGCTGCGCCTTCTGCGTAGCCTGAAATCCCAAACCCTGAAAAAGCTCGAAAGTCCAGCTGAAACTACCGATTTCGAACCACTGAAGATTGAACACAACAGACCGTTGCAAAATAGTAGTGGCGCGGTATTTAATTGCAAAAAGCCTCGTTGTAGACTGCATACTTTTATGCCTGATCAGAAAGAGGAATTTTCCTCCGAACAAACGAAAAATCATTATCAGATCCGTAACCCCCTCCATTGTGATTCACCAAACATTATTTACCTTATCACTTGTAAGCGATGTCGGAAACAGTATGTTGGTCAAAGTCAAAATCCTTTCCGAGAACGTGCTACTAGACACAAACAGGATATAAAACGTAATTCTGATGCCCCAGTAGCACAACATTTTAACCTTCCTGGCCATTCTTTGGACGATTTCGAAATCCATCCTATTGAACAACCACCAATTAAAGACACATTAGAAGAAACGGATGAATTTAGAAAAAAACGTGAAGCTTTTTGGATCAATACGCTTCAAACCCTCTGGCCATTTAGTATGAACATATCAGAGGGCGAATGCGAAAGGAGGTCCATCATTCCTTTCACTTTAACGTACAACAGAATGAATATCGAAATAGCAAAAATGTTAAAAGATGAATTCAATTTTACCAATGCTAAATTAAATGAACCTTTGAATCTTCGACCTGTCATCGCCTATAAGAAAAACAAAAGCTTGCGTAACATCCTTGTAAGGACTAAATTAGAGCCCGTCAATGAATAACATCAATTATTGCCAGTCAGTTTAACCAGGTCCTAAGCTCATCACTTAGTTTAAATCAATTTTATGTACCTTTTTGTTACGTTTGAAACCCATCAGGGTTCAGTAAATGAAAACAATTTTTCAGCGGCATATTAAAAGAAAAAAACGTTTCAGTAGGAAATGTCTGTGCCAGTGCGATTTTTTAACCTCAAACACACACAGGCGAGTGCCAGAGTTCATATATGCCCCAAAACAAAATAGGTTCCAATTTCAATCATGTGTATGTATTTCCTAAATAAAATTATTATTTATTTATTTATATATTTATTTATTGATTATTATTTATTATTTTTTATTTTTTATTTTTTAGTAATGTTTATTTATTTATTTATTTATTTATTTATTTATTTATTTATTTACTTATTTACTTACTTATTTATTTATTTATTTATTTACTTATTTACTTATTTGGTTGATTCATTTATTTAAATTATTATTTTTATTTTTATTTTTAATTTTTCATACCTTTCACACAATGTAGAGGTTCACAAGGTAAAAAACACAATTTCTACGTGGTGTAAAATATTTTCCGTCATAAACCTCCGTCGGGGGATATTCATTCCAACTGATAACATTCGTGAGGCATCATGATCTTTGGCGTTATTTTTTCATTTATTTCTTTAGTCTCAATATATTTTATCAAACCATTTTTTCATATTATTTTCACATACTTCTGAAGCCAGTAAAGCAAACCGCTCCCGATTGGTTTTACTTAAATCAAAGCCAACCAATGGGGCTTCATGGGGTCAGTAAAGCAAACCACTCACTGACTGATTAAAATTCAATGGAAGCCAATCAATAGGGCTTCATCTAATTTGTTTGGACCACACAAACTGAGTTGTGAAAAACAAACTTGGGACATCTCAGATTGAAAAGAATTAAATAGATGAGTGACATTTGTCAGCTTGTTACTGAGTTTAATTATGTACTGAGCTGTGAAAAACACCCCCAGCCCACATTTGGATATATACCATGCATGCCCTCCCAAAGTTGGATTCATTTTCCTCAAAGTCTCTTTGAAAAAGCCAAACCAAGCGAAACGCGTCGAGACAGACGGATTATTTTCTACCTTTGCTGAAGACTGCAACCAATCCAGGTATCTTCTTTAATAGGTAATATTTAATTTTCTAATTTTATTTATTTCATCACTTTTATATTTTATTTATACTTAATTCAGCTACTTTCTTTAAAAATGGCAAGAAAAGGGCAGATGCATCAGAGGCAGAGAGTTGCCCAGTCCGGAACTGGCCAGGAACTATCGTTCCAGGCTTATTCTAGGCTGGTCAAGGCTTTGTTTCAGGTGCTTCAATGTTTGCACCACATTGGGCTATTAGAGCACCATTTGGCAAATCGGGATTTCCCGAAACAGCTGGAGAAGAAAGTAGATGAGTTAGGTGGCTTTCTAAAGCCAGCTCTTCCCACCCCACACATTTTTTCTGTTTTTCGACAGATTAGTGTGGGATGGGCCAATCAAACGTTAAATGCTTTAGTTGAGCATTATAAGGTAAATTTAAACCAGTTGAAGTCTAAGATAACTTTGGCTATGCGACCACCTCCTGGACTCGAAAAAATAGACTTCAACAGCGCTTCGGCGCGTGCCTTGATCTGGGCTAAAAAGAACTTTAAAAATAAGTTGACAGATAAGACGATTTCGGCCTATGAGTCTTACATTTCGGAACTTCGCCCAGCGTCTGGAGTAAGGAACAATACGGGAGGGAGCAAGCAAACTCCGGCCCGTGTTGTCCCTCTACCCCAACGCGAAAAGCAAAATAAGAAAAGATCAAGGCAAAGCACTTCTCCCTCTTCTTTTCCTTCTACTTCTTCTTTCTCTCAGAGTAAGCGCCTCAATTTGCAAACATCTCCGGTCCATATTGTGACTGAAGATGCTCGCAAATTGAGTAACGCTGTCTCGCCTCGTCTTGCTCCTCTACCTCCTACTCCTCCTCAGCCTTTCTTCTCTGGTTCTCCTAGTGCTCTCACTAGAACTCCTCCTCCTCCTTCTGTTTCTTCTCCTGCTTCTGTTTCCTCTCCTGTTTCTGTTTCTTCTCCCCCTTCTCCTGCTTCTAGTGTGGTTCAACCAGGTATATCGTACTCAGAGAAAGTCAAATCACCGAGCCGCAACTCGGGCCGCTCATTTGATTCTAAATTCTCCCAGTTTCGGCATAAAAGCGGAGTTAATTTTGACAAAAGGAATTGGCGCCTCCCCGATGTTTGTAAAAACATCCTTATGATTGGAAGTTCAAATTTAGGACGCATTGATCGAAATCCCCATCCGGACATCCAGGTGGAGTGTTACCCCGGCGCCAAATTCAATCATCTGCGCTCTATGTTTAAAGGGCACAGGGGCCAGTCCAGTCCCCAAAAAATATTATTAAATATTGGCGTGAATTCTCGAAACGATAATTCTGATCTCGTAGTTAAGCAGTTGCGGAATATGCTTAGCGATATCAGGGTCAAGTTTAGATCCGCAAAAATTTATTTCGCTGAACTAAACTTTTCACAAAAACTCCCTCAGGCGGAGAGGAGAACCCTGAGCATCATCAACGAAACCATTCGGAAAGTGAAGGACGTTAACGTGATACCAAAAATTGATGACGCGAAGTTTGATGTTGCTCAGGATTTAATCCATTGGACCACGAGAACCGCCAATATTATGTACGATCACTGGTTGAACCACCTAAATTTAAACTAAGTAAAGGCAAAGGTAACAGCCGCCTAACAGATGTGGGATTAGGAACTAATGTGGTTAACCTGTCTGGCACCAATGACCTAACAACCCAAGAGAAATCTCTTTTAGATCGCGGTTTAACTTTTGTACCAACACCCAAGCCTAAAACTGATAACCAAACAAATTTACCATCATACAATTGTAATTTTCTTAGGCAAATGAAATTAGCCGACCGCTTTAGAAACTCCAGCTGTCGGAAACTTCCTTTTACAGAATCATCTGGTTGGTCACCTCCAGATAGTGAAGTAGATCCCGAAATTATTGAGGCTAGCAAACGAATCATCAAAAAGGTGTTCAGCATGAACATACTCTCCGATAAAGACAATTTAACAGCTGGTGAACGGAGAGCCCTCACGAAACTTCGAAAAAATAAGAAATTAGTAATTAAACCAGCCGACAAAGGTGGGTCGGTAGTTGTTCTATCTCGGGATAATTATATAAAGGAAGCCATGAGACAACTCAGCAATACAAAACATTATAAGAAAATAGATTCACTTATTTGGCCTAGTAATATCGAAAAATTCAATAAGATCTTAAAATTTCTCCTCGACGAAGGTCACATTACCAAAAAACAATTGAAATATTTAACAGCTAAGCTCAGTGCTCAAACAAGACAATTTTATATCCTACCAAAGATCCACAAAGACCGTTCTTCATGGACGGATGACTTAACTCCACCCGGGAGGCCAATTGTATCAGATTGTAATTCGGAATCTTATGCGATCTCGGAATTAATTGATTATCATCTGAAACCTATAGCAAATAGACATCCGAGCTATCTAAAAAATACACAGAATTTCCTGTCAAAAATTTCGAAATTGAAAATATCGAAAAATGCAATTCTGGCTACTTTGGATATCGACAGTATGTATACGAACATTGATATTGATAAAGGTGTTAAATCAGTTAAAAATGCATTTGAAAAATATCCGGATGCGAAACGCCCGGATGAACAAATTTTGGATCTTTTAGAGCTGAGCTTAAAAGGTAATGACTTTCAATTCAATGGAGAATATTTTCTACAAATAATGGGTTGTCCTATGGGCAAAAGATTCAGTCCTAATTTTGCAAGCATTTATGTAGCGGAATGGGAGGAAAATGCCTTAAGCAAATGTGCAAAGCATCCTCTCGTATATCTCAGGTATTTAGATGACATTTTTATTATTTGGGAACATTCAAAAGAAGATTTTGATGAATTTTTAGAAATTTTGAACAATCACGATCCAAATATTAAATTGAAAGCTACTATCAGTGAAAATTCTGTTGATTTTCTCGATGTGACCGTGTTTAAAGGCAAGCAATTTCAGGCGTCCGGTCATTTAGATTATAAAGTGTATTTTAAACCAACTGATTCACATCAGTTGTTGCACGCAAAATCATTTCATCCTCAACATACATTTAAAGGTATCATCAAATCACAACTCATTCGTTTCCACCGCAATTCAAGTGATAAGGTAAATTTCAATGAGGCTTGTTCCACTCTATTTGGCGCCCTCAGATCGAGAGGGTACTCGCTGCGCCTTCTGCGTAGCCTGAAATCCCAAACCCTGAAAAAGCTCGAAAGTCCAGCTGAAACTACCGATTTCGAACCACTGAAGATTGAACACAACAGACCGTTGCAAAATAGTAGTGGCGCGGTATTTAATTGCAAAAAGCCTCGTTGTAGACTGCATACTTTTATGCCTGATCAGAAAGAGGAATTTTCCTCCGAACAAACGAAAAATCATTATCAGATCCGTAACCCCATCCATTGTGATTCACCAAACATTATTTACCTTATCACTTGTAAGCGATGTCGGAAACAGTATGTTGGTCAAAGTCAAAATCCTTTCCGAGAACGTGCTACTAGACACAAACAGGATATAAAACGTAATTCTGATGCCCCAGTAGCACAACATTTTAACCTTCCTGGCCATTCTTTGGACGATTTCGAAATCCATCCTATTGAACAACCACCAATTAAAGACACATTAGAAGAAACGGATGAATTTAGAAAAAAACGTGAAGCTTTTTGGATCAATACGCTTCAAACCCTCTGGCCATTTGGTATGAACATATCAGAGGGCGAATGCGAAAGGAGGTCCATCATTCCTTTCACTTTAACGTACAACAGAATGAATATCGAAATAGCAAAAATGTTAAAAGATGAATTCAATTTTACCAATGCTAAATTAAATGAACCTTTGAATCTTCGACCTGTCATCGCCTATAAGAAAAACAAAAGCTTGCGTAACATCCTTGTAAGGACTAAATTAGAGCCCGTCAATGAATAACATCAATTATTGCCAGTCAGTTTAACCAGGTCCTAAGCTCATCACTTAGTTTAAATCAATTTTATGTACCTTTTTGTTACGTTTGAAACCCATCAGGGTTCAGTAAATGAAAACAATTTTTCAGCGGTATATTAAAAGAAAAAAACGTTTCAGTAGGAAATGTCTGTGCCAGTGCGATTTTTTAACCTCAAACACACACACACACACACACACACACACACACACACACACACACACAGAGTCTTGTCTACCCTACATACCGAGGTACCCCATTGTTTGTCCTTTGTGTGGACTAACGGTTTCTACCTCGTTTTGCCGGTACAGTTCTGGGAAAACAACCGAGGTAAAGGGTTTCTTTTGTCTTTTGTACCTCGGTAAGGCAAAACACGCAAACACTTTTGTCTAATTACCTCGTCAAGTTGGTAAGACAAACCCACACACACACACACACACACACACACACACACACACACACACACACACACACACACCACACACATACAAACCCACACACACACACACACACACATGTTTGTCTTGTCTTTTAAACGGGGACTGTAGACAGCGCGTTCCACACTTTCATGCTGCTGCGAAAAGGAAGATGAACCAAGTAATCATGAGGACTTCATCTAAAAAGCTAGATTTCAGCCATCGTTTTTGACGGTGTGCAGTGGTCTAGTGGTTTAGACGCTGGAGTCCTGATTGCCAGGCGGTGTTGCCGAGGGTTCGAATCCGGGCGGGGGATCAGAAACCAACATTCAAAATTCCTCTAAAACATGATTGTGTCATTTGAAAACACACACACAAGCCCGTGCCAGTCTTCGTCTGGGGCCATCCACAGCACTTTCGTCGTACCGTAGCCAGCGCGTTCCACACTTTCATGCTGCTGCCGAAAGGAAGATGAACCAAGTAATCATGAGGACTTCATCTAAGAAGCTAGATTCCAGCCATCGTTTTTGACGGTGTGCAATGGTCTAGTGGTTTAGACGCTGGACTCCTGATTGCCAGGCGGTGTTGCCGAGGGTTCGAATCCCGGCGGGGGATCAGAAACCAACATTCACAATTCCTCTAAAACATGCTTGTATCATTTGAAAAAACACGCACAAGCCCGTGCCAGTCTTCGTCTGAGGCCATCCACAGCACTTTCGTCGTACTGTAGCCAGCGCGTTCCACACTTTCATGCTGCTGCCGAAAGGAAGATGAACCAAGTAATCATGAGGACTTCATCTAAAAAGCTAGATTCCAGCCAACGTTTTAGACGGTGTGCAATGGTCTAGTGGTTTAGACGCTGGACTCCTGATTGCCAGGCGGTGTTGCCGAGGGTTCGAATCCCGGCGAGGGATCAGAAACCAACATTCAAAATTCCTCTAAAACATGATTGTGTCATTTGAAAAAACACACACACACATACACACACACACACACACACACACACACATGTTTGTCTTGTTTGTTAAACGGGGACTTCATTGCAAAACCTACCAATCGGGAAAATGGTTGTTTATGAATTCACAAAAGCAGAAATTGGCGCATAGCCAACAAATGCTGCCAGAAGCATTTAGCACACAATAAAACATCTAACTATAAAAACAAAAACGTGTTTTTTTTTCATTCTATGAGACATTTCAAAACACGTGTGTGTTCCGACCTGGGTACTACACCGAAAATGTATTACTACCGGGGACCATTGTCTGTTCTTAGTGTGTTACGTCCGGGGTCCCCTCAGGGCACAGAAGTACAATCAAAGCGGGGACTCAGAAAATGTATTACTACCGGGAACCAATGTGTGTTGTTAGTGTGTTACATCCGGGGTCCCCTCAGGGCACAGAAGTACAATCAAAGTGGGGAATTCGATGTTAGGTCTAAGAATGCGCGCATTCGATAGAAATTAAAACATTATCCTCTATCTGAAGGGATGAAGATTAAACGATTCAGATAGCTTGAAACATAAGTTTTCAGTTGGAGAGACTCAGACTATAGGGCACTGCGAAGCTTCGAGATTTGATCTCTTTACGAATCTACAGGAGATTCGATTCGATTCGCGAATCGATAAACACAAACACTCCGAAAGTCGCGAATTAAAATTGTATTTTTTCTGAGAAAATAGTGTTTCACAGTCAGCGATACGTCACGAGATGGACGCCAATAGACGCTTCGTGACGTAAAATAAGTGTTACGCAATCGTTCTGACTGAAGTATTGTTTATATGGAAAGTTATTTACTTTGAACAGTCGATACGGAAATCCTGGACCGACATTCGACATGCGAGATACGATAATCGACATACAACATAATTATGCCATAAAATACCCGTGATCATTGCGACCAATCAAGTAATACCTGTTTTGTTTGGCCAATCCAAATGATGCTTTTATTCTGATTTGTTCATGGTCGAGGCCGTGGGAGCACAGAGGTTCGTTTCAAACAATGATTCAGGAATAAAATAATATTATAAAATAAGTATAACTGGATTTTATAATATTATTTTATTCCTGAATCATTGTTTGAAACGAGCCCCTGCGCATGTGGTGGGAACGACACCCGTGGCGTTGGAGTAGACTCTTTTCAACGTTCGTTGTATCTACTATAATCTAGGCCCATGGGCGTCGCCAGGATATTACAAAAGGGGTTCGACTTTGATGAAAAAGCTACACCGAGGGTACGACAGGTGCCCAAGGGTATCCGGCTTATTCGGACCTTGGTTCTTTCGGGCCTTGGTTTGTTCGGACCATGTTTTTTTGGGGGTCTCATGCTCATTCGGACCTTGGCTTTTTTTTCGCCCCCCCCCCCCCCCCCACTGCGAAGGTATTTGTCGTGATTGCCGAAGGCACGAGCATACTAGAGGGGAATAGACATGTCTCCCGGGAAGATTTTTAAATTTAGTATCAAATGGAGCTCTCTGGTGGACTTTTGGTGATTTATTAGCATTCTTCAATTTTGAAAAAAAAAAACAAAAACGGGGGTTCGTTATCAGCCTACCCCCCCCCCCCCCCCCCCGCCCTCTAATCTTCAAAATGTATGAACAAAGGCCAACCTTTCCAATTTTAACAATTACTTTATGGGGCTGATTGAAGATAGCTGATTTCCCTTATAACTTACGTTCCTTTGAATGGGCTTTTTTTTATTTAATCTCCACTTGAGCATCATCAACGAAACCATTCGGAAAGTGAAGGACGTTAACGTGATACCAAAAATTGATGACGCAAAGTTTGATGTTGCTCAGGATTTTATCCATTGGACCACGAGAACCGCCAATATTATGTACGATCACTGGTTGAACCACCTAAATTTAAACTAAGTAAAGGCAAAGGTAACAGCCGCCTAACAGATGTGGGATTAGGAACTAATGTGGTTAACCTGTCTGGCACCAATGACCTAACAACCCAAGAGAAATCTCTTTTAGATCGCGGTTTAACTTTTGTACCAGCACCAAAGCCTAAAACTGATAACCAAACAAATTTACCATCATACAACTGTAATTTTCTTAGGCAAATGAAATTAGCCGACCGCTTTAGAAACTCCAGCGGTCGGAAACTTCCTTTTACAGAATCATCTGGTTGGTCACCTCCAGATAGTGAAGTAGATCCCGAAATTATTGAGGCTAGCAAACGAATCATCAAAAAGGTGTTCAGCATGAACATACTCTCCGATAAAGACAATTTAACAGCTGGTGAACGGAGAGCCCTCACGAAACTTCGAAAAAATAAGAAATTAGTAATTAAACCAGCCGACAAAGGTGGGTCGGTAGTTGTTCTATCTCGGGATAATTATATAAAGGAAGCCATGAGACAACTCAGCAATACTAAACATTATAAGAAAATAGATTCACTTATTGGCCTAGTAATATCGAAAAATTCAATAAGATCTTAAAATTTCTCCTCGACGAAGGTCACATTACCAAAAAACAATTGAAATATTTAACAGCTAAGCTCAGTGCTCAAACAAGACAATTTTATATCCTACCAAAGATCCACAAGGACCGTTCTTCATGGACGGATGACTTAACTCCACCCGGGAGGCCAATTGTATCAGATTGTAATTCGGAATCTTATGCGATCTCGGAATTAATTGATTATCATCTTAAACCTATAGCAAATAGACATCCGAGCTATCTAAAAAACACACAGGATTTCCTGTCACAAATTTCGAAATTGAAAATATCAAAAAATGCAATTCTGGCTACTTTGGATATCGACAGTATGTATACGAACAATGATATTGATAAAGGTGTTAAATCAGTTAAAAATGCATTTGAGAAATATCCGGATGCGAAACGCCCGGATGAACAAATTTTGGATCTTTTAGAGCTGAGCTTAAAAGGTAATGACTTTCAATTCAATGGAGAATATTTTCTACAAATAATGGGTTGTCCTATGGGTAAAAGATTCAGTCCTAATTTTGCAAGCATTTATGTAGCGGAATGGGAGGAAAATGCCTTAAGCAAATGTGCAAAGCATCCTCTCGTATATCTCAGATATTTAGATGACATTTTTATTATTTGGGAACATTCAAAAGAAGATTTTGATGAATTTTTAGAAATTTTGAATAATCACGATCCAAATATTAAATTGAAAGCTACTATCAGTGAAAATTCTGTTGATTTTCTCGATGTAACCGTGTATAAAGGCAAGCAATTTCAGGCGTCCGGTCATTTAGATTATAAAGTATATTTTAAACCAACTGATTCACATCAATTGTTGCACACTAAATCATTTCATCCTCAACATACATTTAAAGGTATCATCAAATCACAGCTCATTCGTTTCCACCGCAATTCAAGTGATAAGGTAAATTTCAATGAGGCTTGTTCTACACTATTTGGCGCCCTCAGATCGAGAGGGTACTCGCTGCGCCTTTTGCGTAGCCTGAAATCCCAAACCTTGAAAAAGCTCGAAAGTCCAGCTGAAACTACCGATTTCGAACCACTGAAGATTGAACACAACAGACCGTTGCAAAATAGTAGTGGCGCGGTATTTAATTTCAAAAAGCCTCGTTGTAGACTGCATACTTTTATGCCTGATCAGAAAGAGGAATTTTCCTCCGAACAAACGAAAAATCATTATCAGATCCGTAACCCCCTCCATTGTGATTCACCAAACATTATTTACCTTATCACTTGTAAGCGATGTCGGAAACAGCATGTTGGTCAAAGTCAAAATCCTTTTCGAGAACGTGCTACTAGACACAAACAGGATATAAAACATAATGCTGATGCCCCAGTAGCACAACATTTTAACCTTCCTGGCCATTCTTTGGACGATTTCGAAATCCACCCAATTGAACAACCACCAATTAAAGACACATTAGAAGAAACGGATGAATTTAGAAAAAAACGTGAAGCTTTTTGGATCAATACGCTTCAAACCCTCTGGCCATTTGGTATGAACATATCAGAGGGCGAATGCGAAAGGAGGTCCATCATTCCTTTCACTTTAACGTACAACAGAATGAATATCGAAATAGCAAAAATGTTAAAAGATGAATTCAATTTTACCAATGCTAAATTAAATGAACCTTTGAATCTTCGACCTGTCATCGCCTATAAGAAAAACAAAAGCTTGCGTAACATCCTTGTAAGGACTAAATTAGAGCCCATCAATGAATAACATCAATTATTGCCAGTCAGTTTAACCAGTTCCTAAGCTCATCACTTAGTTTAAATCAAATTTGGTGTAATTTTTTGTCATGTTTGAAACCCATCTGGGTTCAGTAAATGAAAACAATTTTTCGGCGGCATAATAAAAGAAAAAAACGTTTCAGTATGAAATGTCTGTGCCAGTGCGATTTTTTAACCTCAAACACACACACACACACACACACAGAGTCTTGTCTACCCTACATACCGAGGTACCCCATTGTTTGTCCTTTGTGTGGACTAACGGTTTCTACCTCGTTTTGCCGGTACAGTTCTGGGAAAACAACCGAGGTAAAGGGTTTCTTTTGTCTTTTGTACCTCGGTAAGGCAAAACACGCAAACACTTTTGTCTAATTACCTCGTCAAATTGGTAAGACAAACCCACACACACACACACACACACACACACACACACACACACACACACACACCACACACATACAAACCCCCCCCCCCACACACACACACATGTTTGTCTTGTCTTTTAAACGGGGACTGTAGACAGCGCGTTCCACACTTTCATGCTGCTGCGAAAAGGAAGATGAACCAAGTAATCATGAGGACTTCATCTAAAAAGCTAGATTTCAGCCATCGTTTTTGACGGTGTGCAGTGGTCTAGTGGTTTAGACGCTGGACTCCTGATTGCCAGGCGGTGTTGCCGAGGGTTCGAATCCGGGCGGGGGATCAGAAACCAACATTCAAAATTCCTCTAAAACATGATTGTGTCATTTGAAAACACACACACAAGCCCGTGCCAGTCTTCGTCTGAGGCCATCCACAGCACTTTCGTCGTACCGTAGCCAGCGCGTTCCACACTTTCATGCTGCTGCCGAAAGGAAGATGAACCAAGTAATCATGAGGACTTCATCTAAGAAGCTAGATTCCAGCCATCGTTTTTGACGGTGTGCAATGGTCTAGTGGTTTAGACGCTGGACTCCTGATTGCCAGGCGGTGTTGCCGAGGGTTCGAATCCCGGCGGGGGATCAGAAACCAACATTCACAATTCCTCTAAAACATGCTTGTATCATTTGAAAAAACACGCACAAGCCCGTGCCAGTCTTCGTCTGAGGCCATCCACAGCACTTTCGTCGTACCGTAGCCAGCGCGTTCCACACTTTCATGCTGCTGCCGAAAGGAAGATGAACCAAGTAATCATGAGGACTTCATCTAAGAAGCTAGATTCCAGCCATCGTTTTTGACGGTGTGCAATGGTCTAGTGGTTTAGACGCTGGACTCCTGATTGCCAGGCGGTGTTGCCGAGGGTTCGAATCCCGGCGGGGGATCAGAAACCAACATTCACAATTCCTCTAAAACATGCTTGTATCATTTGAAAAAACACGCACAAGCCCGTGCCAGTCTTCGTCTGAGGCCATCCACAGCACTTTCGTCGTACTGTAGCCAGCGCGTTCCACACTTTCATGCTGCTGCCGAAAGGAAGATGAACCAAGTAATCATGAGGACTTCATCTAAAAAGCTAGATTCCAGCCAACGTTTTAGACGGTGTGCAATGGTCTAGTGGTTTAGACGCTGGACTCCTGATTGCCAGGCGGTGTTGCCGAGGGTTCGAATCCCGGCGAGGGATCAGAAACCAACATTCAAAATTCCTCTAAAACATGATTGTGTCATTTGAAAAAACACACACACACATACACACACACACACACACACACACACACACATGTTTGTCTTGTTTGTTAAACGGGGACTTCATTGCAAAACCTACCAATCGGGAAAATGGTTGTTTATGAATTCACGAAAGCAGAAATTGGCGCATAGCCAACAAATGCTGCCAGAAGCATTTAGCACACAATAAAACATCTAACTATAAAAACAAAAACGTGTTTTTTTTTCATTCTATGTGGAGACATTTCAAAACACGTGTGTGTTCCGACCTGGGTACTACACCGAAAATGTATTACTACCGGGGACCATTGTCTGTTCTTAGTGTGTTACGTCCGGGGTCCCCTCAGGGCACAGAAGTACAATCAAAGCGGGGACTCAGAAAATGTATTACTACCGGGAACCAATGTGTGTTGTTAGTGTGTTACATCCGGGGTCCCCTCAGGGCACAGAAGTACAATCAAAGTGGGGAATTCGATGTTAGGTCTAAGAATGCGCGCATTCGATAGAAATTAAAACATTATCCTCTATCTGAAGGGATGAAGATTAAACGATTCAGATAGCTTGAAACATAAGTTTTCAGTTGGAGAGACTCAGACTATAGGGCACTGCGAAGCTTCGAGATTTGATCTCTTTACGAATCTACAGGAGATTCGATTCGATTCGCGAATCGATAAACACAAACACTCCGAAAGTCGCGAATTAAAATTGTATTTTTTCTGAGAAAATAGTGTTTCACAGTCAGCGATACGTCACGAGATGGACGCCAATAGACGCTTCGTGACGTAAAATAAGTGTTACGCAATCGTTCTGACTGAAGTATTGTTTATATGGAAAGTTATTTACTTTGAACAGTCGATACGGAAATCCTGGACCGACATTCGACATGCGAGATACGATAATCGACATACAACATAATTATGCCATAAAATACCCGTGATCATTGCGACCAATCAAGTAATACCTGTTTTGTTTGGCCAATCCAAATGATGCTTTTATTCTGATTTGTTCATGGTCGAGGCCGTGGGAGCACAGAGGTTCGTTTCAAACAATGATTCAGGAATAAAATAATATTATAAAATAAGTATAACTGGATTTTATAATATTATTTTATTCCTGAATCATTGTTTGAAACGAGCCCCTGCGCATGTGGTGGGAACGACACCCGTGGCGTTGGAGTAGACTCTTTTCAACGTTCGTTGTATCTACTATAATCTAGGCCCATGGGCGTCGCCAGGATATTACAAAAGGGGTTCGACTTTGATGAAAAAGCTACACCGAGGGTACGACAGGTGCCCAAGGGTATCCGGCTTATTCGGACCTTGGTTCTTTCGGGCCTTGGTTTGTTCGGACCATGTTTTTTGGGGGTCTCATGCTCATTCGGACCTTGGCTTTTTTTTCGCCCCCCCCCCCCCCCCCCCCCACTGCGAAGGTATTTGTCGTGATTGCCGAAGGCACGAGCATACTAGAGGGGAATAGACATGTCTCCCGGGAAGATTTTTAAATTTAGTATCAAATGGAGCTCTCTGGTGGACTTTTGGTGATTTATTAGCATTCTTCATTTTTGAAAAAAAAAAACAAAAACGGGGGTTCGTTATCAGCCTACCCCCCCCCCCCCCCCCGCCCTCTAATCTTCAAAATGTATGAACAAAGGCCAACCTTTCCAATTTTAACAATTACTTTATGGGGCTGATTGAAGATAGCTGATTTCCCTTATAACTTACGTTCCTTTGAATGGGCTTTTTTTTATTTAATCTCCACTTGTGCAGTTTATAAGACAGCTACACCGCCTTTTTATATCTGTTACCATTAAAAAAAATTGTCCTATACAGACAACCTTTCTCGGGTTTTGCCTATATCTTTATGCGATTGTGCAAGAGGGATAAAAACATGTTCTCTCTAGGTTAAATTTTGTTGTCCTCTAAGCCTCATTACTCTTTAAAACACAAGGTCACAAAGTACCTTTTGAGCCAGTGATGGAGTTTTAAATTCCGAACACAAACCTCCCATGGATTTGTCCTTTTGGTTGTTGGCCATCATGGAATTGCTTCGGGTGTTTCGACAGATGGGCCTGGATACAACAAACGTTGATGTACAAACTGATGTCTTCCCACGACCCCACCATTAACCAAAAAAAAACAGTTGTTCAGTTCATCACTAAAGGGACATAGGATAACTACTACCCCTCCCCATCCCCCCCCCCAAAAAAAAAACGAATATGCCAAACTAAGATATATGTCAATATAAAGAAATGGGGTTTTGGCCTTGCGATGGCACGAAATAAGCAGACGCGTAGTCAGGATATCAAAGTTAGGGGATGGGGAACTAGTAGAACTAGTTCAGCAATCTAGACGCAGGGCCTCCCCCTCCCATCAAGGGGGGGGGGGGGGGGTAGCCGCTACGTTCAGATCGCTAAAGTACTAGAAGTGTAAAGAATTGGATGTGCAGCATCACCCGAGCCACGTAGCAGGAAAATGAAAGGTGATCACAAGAAGGGGACATCCCTCTCATTGGGGGAAGGGGGACGGGCTCCCCGGGAAAAAATGAAATTCGAGACAAAAGTAATTTCCTTGACTCTGAGTCCGTACGTGTCCCTTATTTATAAGTTGTGAAGGCATCAATAATAGGCCACCTCACCTGGGGGGATCACTCAGTTTTTTTTTTTTTTTTTTTTTTTTTGGGGGGGGGGGGGGTCCCCCATGTCTATGCCACTGGAAATAAGACATTAGTACACGAACGTCCATCATTACTCGGTGGTAAATTCCCATAGGAACCGGACATTGGGGGAGCAAATGTTTTCTGAACAAAATTTCGACACCATTCCAAACTGCACATACAGTAGGAGTATGTTATGGAAAGGAGATGGGAAGGGTGAGCTTTCTGTTGAAAGTTTTCACCTACAAAACGGCTGACGTTGCTATTGACGTCGTCATGATGCGCACCTTTCGTCATTGAAACGTTGACCGCTGTTGTTGTCAACTATACAATCTAATATGACATAAGGGTGGTCTGGTTTCTCGTACGGGACTGATAGGGAGCGCGGTGGCTCAGTGGTAGACTGTTGTACTTCTCAGCTAGAGGACCCGAGTTCGATCCCCATCCGGGACGACCCACGTTGTATCCTTGGACAAGCCACTTTATCCCGGTTGCCTACATGGAGGCACGGTGACGCCGTGAACTAAGGCGTACTGCACGTCGATAGTGCACATGTCTTCAACCGCTGTAACCCTGCTTGAGAGGAGCTTGAACAGAGTTTGAATGTTGAGGAGCTGACAGCTGCTCGTCGATGCTCGGTGGTTCTCTCCGGATACCCCGGCCTCCTCCACCCGTAAAAATTGTCACGGTCACGATTAGCCATTGTGTATAAATATGTGACCTTAAACACCAATAAATATATAAATAAACGGGAGCGATATAGTAGTATAGTATAGGCATTATATACCCCTGTAGGTACCGTTTGCTCTTGGTGCTTCTAATCACTCTTATTTTGGTAGTGTGTAATGCTTGTGCGGCTAGTAATTAATTAAATAAAGTAATAAATAAATAATAGCCCGACACACCTTACCCGAATAACGCCATGTCAGATTTACAGTGGATAACAACAGCGGTCATCGTTTCTGTGACGTTGCGTGAGCACCATGACATCCCGACGTTAATGGCAACGTCGGCCGTTTCAAGGGAAAACTTACAACAAAAATCTCACCTTCCCCATCACTTTTCCATCACATACCCCTACTATATTATTTATTCATTTATTTATTGGGTTCTTACAACATTTTCGACAGTCAGGGTCACCTCGTGTCGCACAGCTTTAGTGGTGGAGGAAGCCGAAGTACCCGGAGAGAACCACCGGCAACGGCTATCAACTGTCAGCTACTTGACATACTAACTCCACACATGCAGGGTTTGCATTGGTTGAAGACAGGTGCACCATCGACGTGCGGTACGCCTAAGTACACAAAGTCGCCCTGCACCCACGTGGGCAATAGGGGGGGGGGGGTGGGTAAAGTGTTTTGCCCAAGACTCAACGCATTTGCCGCTGGTTGGATTCGAACCGAGGACCTCTCGGCTTGCAGCCTGCACCTCTACGTGCTGAGTCACCGCGCCCCACCTCTACCATATTCTATAGCCCTGTGTGTGCATATATCACTCTACATACATTAGCATACTACATACTCAGTACGTACACCACTTGCCGGATTTTCAAATGACGAGACGTCAGAGTCGGGGTTAAAAAAAACTCGGGCAAATGATGCGAACAATGGCACGAGTTACCCTCAATTTCCGAAGCAAATCATTCGAACGCAGAGGCAAACCACCATGACTGAAGACGGCTTGTCCAAAAGAGATTATTCTAAGGGGAAAGTCATGCATTTTTCCTACCAAGTGTGGGTAACTTCGTGTCATATTTTTCAGAGGTTATCAGACAACAAAACGTGAGCCACGAGATCAGTTACGGAAAAATAAAAACGCGCGTTGACGACCGAAGGGTTTGAGCAATGGTCTAATAATAAGGCCTACAAAAAAAATTGGCCCTATCATTACACCACTGCTTAAGTTGTTGCCCTAACCAAAGCTTAGAAAGTTTGAATCTTAAAAAGGTTGAATCGAATTTTACCAAAAATGCACTCTACTGTGTTGTGGTCAGTTTGAGATTTCACCCAAACCACCTTCTGGTTAAACCGTCCCATGGAATTTCACCTTGATCACCCTCGTTAAGAACACACTATCTCAACTGCGTAATAATAGTGATGTCACTGTTATTAATTTTGAGACACAATCAGCATCAACAATATTTTTTGGAATAGAAAATGGAGTGAAAAAAAAAACTGAAAACTTAAAAAATATAACTAGTGTTCATTTCACCCCAAAAATATAGACATCATTATTATTAGACCAACACTATTTGGGAGACAAGAGTAACATCGATACGCAATCATTCTAATTTTCATTCATTTTAATTGAATTCATGATAGATTATTACTATTCGCAGCGGAAATATAGTTTACCGAGAAAACACTTGGTACCCCCCCCCCCTCCTCCCCCCCCCCCCACCCCAGCACACAAGACACTCTCGCTTTAACATTTATATATATGGGTGCATCTCGGTCCTAACTATGTTTACCTTTATCAAGTCAAATAACCAATAGTTTCCAAACATATGAGGAAACACTCTCGGTCAACTACGGCAGTCTTAGGAAAGGGAATAAATAGGCCCCAAGGTCATTTAGTAAAAGTTGGTTAATTGTCTAGATGTTTTTCAGGCCCATCCGGGCCAGTTAACTGGTTGAGTGATTTATTGAATTCATTTTCTTACAAATAATTGGATATTGCTTTTTGGAACTATCCGATAATTTGTGAAGAAAACAAAACTTTGGGCAGTAAATAGCATTTGCTATTAGTTGAACAAGCAGAATGGGGGATAATATTTTTTACTATACTGCCGGGACCCTCATATTTTCTAAAGCTGCTAAAGTGATTTCTAACACTCAACCAGTTAATTTGTAGAAGTGGCGTCCGGTAGATTAAGACGGGAACTCCAGGACTCACGGTCAGT
This sequence comes from Pictodentalium vernedei, assembly GCA_031216915.1. Taxonomy (NCBI): domain Eukaryota; kingdom Metazoa; phylum Mollusca; class Scaphopoda; order Dentaliida; family Dentaliidae; genus Pictodentalium; species Pictodentalium vernedei. The sequence goes on along the minus strand of CM062288.1, from coordinate 66,595,172 downwards.
TTACATTCATCTCCGAGCCAATTGTACTACCTTGCCGACCTAGTGAGAAGGGCTATAGGCTCCAACCCAAAAGCATTTCCTCAGAACATGTAACCTGTGATCCTACTTTCTCTTCAACTCATTACCAGATCGGCCCCAATACCTCATCGGTTGAACTTGTCACTGCGAACAGATCTAGCTATGCTCCCACGGATTGGTGCCCGATAGGCACAAGCCCGCGCGAACATCTCTAGATCTACCATCGCCAGAATTACGATGATAGAGGGTTCACAACTCAACATACGTTCGAGGTCGCTGGTGGCAAGTGATAACTCTGGGTGGTATGTGTAACTATTTTGGGGTACAGTTTGGGCAAAAAAAAGTAGAGGATGGTTTGGGTCGTTTGCTTGGGAGATGGCCGTGGGCTCCGGGTCCGTTTTCGGAACCCGGGACCCGAATGAGATTATTCAAGGACAACCCCGCATTGACCAAACGGTGTTATCCGAAAATGGCACTGACAGGAAAAGATGGGGGTTGATTTATCTATTTAATGGTGTTTAGGGCCTCTTTTAGCACACGAACTATGTCATACAACAAAAGTAGAGGCAGTTTTGCCAACCGTTTATGCTTCCTTTGCCCGATACAGAGGAATCACAGCCGAAGCGCTGTTACCGGGTCCGATTTTTTTAAGCTGAGAAGAGCACGTTTACCTAAATAAACAAGCACTCTAACTCCCAGCGTTAAAGTAAACTGTTACAGGCGGGGTTCTTAAAGAGTTTTAAATATAGATAAGTCGGGGATCATAGTGGCACGGCACGCTAAGGAACCCGAAATGCTGCACACACAGCCCGATACGCTATAGCTATCAAAAGTGTCGCTAACCCCAATAAATAGAAAAATGTTTGATAACTTACGAACTCTTCTATCCTGGTGGATCTGAAATGACGTTATTCGCTCATGCGCTTAAAATTTCAAAACGTATTTTTTTCCCAATAAACGGAGAAACCAACACACAAACTTATGTAAATATATAATTATCTATATATAGTAACATACACATAAACATTGAAATGTTATACAAACGTGGACATTTTGAGATTTCGATACAAAACACTTCTTCAAACGCTTTGCAACCGAAATCATTAACGTCTACAAACGGGGTCGCACGACAACCGGGGATGTCCCCGATTGGAAGGTTTTTCACCTCAGACTTGTCCCCGTTTGGGAGCAGTTGCAAACTCACACTCACACACACACACACACACACACAGACACACAAATATATATATATATATATGTGTAAGTATATTTGAATTTAACAAACAAATATATGACAATGCTATTCATTACATTTATTCTGTCTTTTAAATTTATCTTTTGTCGCAACGATATAGACTTAGCTGCTGATGTAGCGTTAAGCACCAATAAATAAATAAATCTAAATTAATCAGCACATGTTTTGCCTACAAAGAAATGGATTCCAGCTACGCAAAGCTCCGCGGACATTCGAAATGTGCAGGTATAATAGACTGAATTTCACTTCTCACAGAAAACAACTAAAGGTAAAACGTAAAAGGATACTGCACGTTTTGAAAGTTCTTGATAGCACCGATTGCGGTGCTGATCAAAAAAACATTACTCCGTTTCCATAGATCACTTCTTGGATCAAAATTGGACTACGTTTGTACCTCAAACCACTTGATGCAATTCATAATAGTGGTATTAGAATCAGCCTGGTGCTTTTCGCACTTCACCGATAGAATAAATAGCTCGTTGAAGCAGTGAAGCCTTCTCCTGAAAACAGCAGAATTAAACTGACACGCCAATATGTTTCTAAACTGTTGATTAATCCATCAAACCCAGCTTATTATTGTGTCTCCAAACGAACAAATTGTTCATTTTTTTTTAACAGACGCCAGAAATATATTCCTCCTTTGGGAATTAGAATTAGGCCCCATGTGGAGTCCGCCACTTGAATCTGATTCTACAAAGGACAACCTTCAATCATATAATCTTCCTTGGCATCTTAGAAAACCAATCTTTATTTTGGACGTTGCTTCTTCCAAAATGTCAAAGACAAATTCTTTGGAATTTTAAACACAATATGCTGAATTAAAGTCCAAGCACAGTGGATATACAACTATCTGTACAGAGGGATCTAACGATGGCGATGAAGTATCATAAGCTGTTGTTACCGGATAACCAAATAAAAATTATATTTTTACAGCTGAAGTTAAAGATTTTACGACTTGAGCTTGAACACATCGAGAATGTCTCGAAAAGGAAGTCGTTTATTTTTTCCGACTCTCTTTCCTCTTTGCTAGCTTAAATAACCCTCTCATTTTGGAACTTTGTGAGAAGCTGAATACTCCCCGTCTGACCGATATGATATGATTCGCTGGTAACCTCGTCATTATCTTAGGTAACATCGGGACAGGCAGTGCAGCGAAACAGACTTTAATCAAGCAAATCACTAATTTTACAATTCCTTTTAGTGATTGTAAATCATATATCGGTAACTACGCCAAATCTATATGGTAAGTGAAATGGGATGGAGCCAGGAGGGGGGGGGCGGAAAAAAAATTGCATGAACATAGGAGGAGGGTGGGTGGGTGGTCAAGGAGTAAAAAAAATGAGCGAAATCAGTTAATGCATTTTTTTCTCTTTTTCTCTGTTATGGCATCTTTTGTGTCCCAAACTGTAACAAAATGTCACCAATTGATTATAAAAGCCCGTTTAGAAACATTATAAACATATTGGCGAATTTCATCCAAAACTGACTTATGGATGGGGGGTGGGTGCCCAATATTGAGCGGAAAAACATTGCCCGACAATTTTCTCCAAAAGTCAACAAAAATATCCATTTACAACATAATTCATTCATATTATTTTTTTTTTAATGGAACATACTTTAAAATAAAGCATAGTATATATAATATTATCTAATGAGTCATAAAAGCTAGGTGGGACTGATTTTTCAAAATGATAAAATTGAAAATTTTTATTTTTATTTTAACAAAAACTAAAAAGTATTTTTGATTGCTATCCTGGTATGCAGGTGCGATAACAAAAGCAAAAACTCAAGATTTGCCCTTCTTGACCCAGAATAAAATTAAGTTCCCGTTTACTCAAACAATATTTGTAACATATACACAGTTATAGTATAAGCAGTAGTAACTTAATCATGGGCAAACAGGCACAGTGCTCACATATGCCTACATATGCTATGATTTAAAGAAACCAGACTGTTCGAAGTACATATCACTGCATATCAGAGAAAAAATAGGAAAAGCTTATTTAAATTTGTTTAAATTCAAAGGTTTCTGGGAAAAAGAATAACTGAGTTTCATTTGCAAGATAAACACCGAGAAACGAGTTTTGTAAGAATATTAATCTTCACATTTAGCTTGTCTCAATTGTCTGATCTGGTTTGCTTGGGGTTTTACATCGCTATCAACAACTATGGCTATACGATGCCTATATCACAACGTTGTTAGTTCCCAAGATGAAGGTAGAATTATTGAAACAGATCCACTGGATGGCCTAAGGAATTCACCAAACACTGGAGGTACTAACAATCTCATCCACACAGACTCATCAATATATGTATAAAACAAATTTCTTAGAATATGCTACATCAATACGGTATTAAAAAGTCTGTATGAACACCCAGGCCATCCATCGCTGCTGTGCATTAACAGCGTGGCTACCAAATGTGGACCTATTATACCCGGGTCCACATGGGGCTCAAGCTATACAGTAATGTTAAAACACGGAATCCAAATTTTACGGACTCGGCTAGGAATCTCAATAATGGAATGCCTTATATGTATACAGGGGAAATCTGATTCAACCTTGATCAATGTTATAGTCGAGACTGAGATAGGTATAGCTAGGAAGTAATGGATGAGATATGGGGCAGAATAACAGAAGCCAATAGTACTGGTACAAGGCCGCAATGGAACAAGACTGCTGTAGAAGCTAATGATAGGGCAGATAGGCCATAGACCTGTATGGCCTTGGAGCTTTGGCGACAAGATGGAAGCGGTTGGTAAGACTACATTAAACCCATTGAGGGCTTTACATAGTATAATGCGACAAAAAAGGGATTCTCCAAAAGGTATCCTCGATAGGTATCCTCAGTAGGTATCCTCAAATAATACAATACCATGCCATAGGTATCCTCAAATACTGAAATGAGGCTAAGAGTCGTAGTAAATTATACCTCATTGAGGGATTTTTAATGGTCCTCATAACCTCAAAATTCAATGAGGCTATGAGGGATAATAAATGAGGACTCGTTGAGGGCTTTTACATAGCCCTCATGGCCTCATACGACAAAAAAGGGATTCCACAGTCACAGGTGTTTTCCAAAATGGGATTCCATAGGATATACCTGTTAAATGCTGAAATGAGGCTAAGAGTCGTAGTAAATTATACCTCATTGAAGGATTTTTCAAGGTCCTCATAACCTCAAAATTCAATGAGGGTATGAGGGATAATAAATGAGGACTCATTGAGGGCTTTTACATAGCCCTCATGGCCTCATACGACAAAAAGGGATTCCACAGTCACAGGCGTTTTCCAAAATGGGATTCCATAGGATATACCTGTTAAATACTGAAATGAGGCTAAGAGTCGTAATAAATTATACCTCATTGAGGGATTTTTAATGGTCCTCATAACCTCAACATTCAATGAGGCTATGAGGGATAATAAATGAGGACTCATTGAGGGTTTTTACATAGCCCTCATGGCCTCATACGACAAAAAAGGGATTCTCCTAAAGGAATCCTCGATAGGTATCCTCGAATAATACAATACCAGGCCACGGGTATCCTCAAATGCCGAGATGAGGCTAAGAGTCGTAGTAAATTATGCCTCATTGAGGGATTTTTAATGGTCCTCATAACCTCAAAATTCAATGAGGGTATGAGGGATAATAAATGAGGACTCATTGAGGGCTTTTACATAACATAACCCTCATGGCCTCATAGGGCAAAAAAGGGATTCCATAGCCACGGGCATTTCCCAAAAATGAGATTCCATGGGATATGGCCATTGGATATAGGCTTTTGTTATACAGAAGGGAGATAACTCTGTATACAGATTATGGGAAATCAAGCAATCTGATTGGTTAGTTATATAAATGAAACAACAAGAGTATATGGAATAGGGTCAGAACTAACAAGAATAGACCAGAAATTGCTAAATATAGTAATAATAAGATAAACTGTCGAAATAATAGGCTCTTCTACGCTACTGGAGTATACTCCAGAACAAAGGAACATGCCTAGGTAGACATAAACTATTGCATAAATAGATAGAAGCAGAGGATTCTGGAAGAATTCGAAATAGTAAAAGTTGGGGTGGATTTTGGTGATTTGGGAGGATTGTCGGGTTGTTTGTGGTAATTAGATTTACTCTTCTACAATCGAACACACCCTCCAAACTTACCCCGTCTTATTGCAGAAAAATTGTGTAACATAGCAATCACGTGCTACCATAGAAACCAAGATGGCGGCCTCCAGTATACAAAATGGACGACGGAAACACGTATCACCCTAACAACACGCACTGCGCATGCGCACTAAAACCACGTATCACTATGGAGATGACGTCACAACATGGCCGCTCACGCGGGTTACCATGACAACACAACATGGCGCCACTACGTCACGTGACATGACGTCACTTCCGAGGTCCCCCACCGAGGTCCCCCAGAATAGACCTCAAACATACGAGCTATACTACTGCTGCAATTGAACTGACATGGAAGATACCACCAGAGTTGAAAGGGTTAAGGTATACACATATTTGACTTGTTTACTTTTAATGTTTCTCGCCACAATTTAGCCTTTGCTGCTGATTTGGTTTTAAGCCCCAATAAATCAATATTTTTTTTTTCTTTACTGTGTTCAATCCTTAGTTTTATTCTTCATAACAATCAACTTCGTTTTATTTATTTCATGGAAGATAATGATATATTTTAGAATACATATTTTTCTTCGCCACTATATAGCCTTAGCTGATGATGTGGCGTTAAACACCAATAAATAAACATAACACATACCTTTGATCGCCATGATGTAGCCTTAGGGCTGATGTGGTGTTAATAACCAGTAAATAAATAACTATCTCAAAGGAGCCATGTTATGGTGTCTCAGTTGTTGGTACGTTCAAGTTTTCCAAGCAATATTCAGGACATGTTTTCCTTGAACGAAGAAAGGAAGCAGAAAGTAAACTTGTTATGATCTGCTGGCAGTTATAACCACGCCCATCTAGTTATTATTATTATTTGTAGGCCTAAGCAGAGAGTAAACTTGTTATGATCTGCTGGCAGTTATAACCACGCCCATCTGGTTATTATTATTATTAGAAGACCAAAGCCGTGAGTAAACTTGTTATGATCTGCTGGCAGTTATAACCACGTCCATCTAGTTATTATTATTATTTGTAGGCATAAGCAGAGAGTAAACTTGTTATGATCTGCTGGCAGTTATAACCACGCCCATCTAGTTATTATTATTATTAGTAGGCCAAAGCAGAGGGTAAACTTGTTATAATCTGCTGGCAGTTATAACCACGCCCATCTAGTTATTATTATTAGTAGTAAGCCTAAGCAGAGAGTAAACTTGTTATGATCTGCTGGCAGTTATAACCACGCCCATCTGGTTATTATTATTATTAGAAGACCAAAGCAGTGAGTAAACTTGTTATGATCTGCTGGCAGTTATAACCACGCCCATCTAGTTATTATTATTAGTAGTAAGCCTAAGCAGAGAGTAAACTTGTTATGATCTGCTGGCAGTTATAACCACGCCCATCTGGTTATTATTATTATTAGAAGACCAAAGCAGTGAGTAAACTTGTTATAATCTGCTGGCAGTTATAACCACGCCCATCTAGTTATTATTATTAGTAGTAAGCCTAAGCAGAGAGTAAACTTGTTATGATCTGCTGGCAGTTATAACCACACCCATCTAGTTATTATTATTATTTGTAGGCCTAAGCAGAGAGTAAACTTGTTATGATCTGCTGGCAGTTATAACCACGCCCATCTAGTTATTATTATTAGTAGTAAGCCTAAGCAGAGAGTAAACTTGTTATAATCTGCTGGCAGTTGTAACCACACCCATCTAGTTATTATTATTAGTAGTAGGCCAAAGCAGAGAGTAAACTTGTCATAATTTGTTGTAGTTATAACCACACCCATCTAGTTATTATTATTATTAGTAGGCCAAAGCAGAGAGTAAACTTGTTATAATATGTTGTAGTTATAACCACGCCCATCTAGTTATTATTATTAGTAGTAAGCCTAAGCAGAGAGTAAACTTGTTATAATCTGCTGGCAGTTATAACCACGCCCATCTAGTTATTATTATTAGTAGTAGGCCAAAGCAGAGAGTAGTGTAAACTTGTTATAATCTGCTGGCAGTTATAACCACACCCATCTAGTTATTATTATTAGTAGTAGTAGTAATATTATCAGAATTAATAAATGCCCAAGAAAGCTTGACGTTTTAATTAAAAACATGACTGACTAATATTCCAACTACATCAACAAGGCATGCCTTCGCCGAAGGCATGCCTTGATGATGTAGTTGTAATATTAGTCAGTTGTGATTTGCACAATCACAGTCGGGTCTCGACAAATCAGGTTGACACCACCCAAACGATCACCTTCGCTACAGGACACTGTTGCAGTGGAATGCAATTCCTCAATATGAACACGTCTGACGTAACATACCTCGAAATTTACTCTTGAAACCTGATTTATGCGAGTTTTATATAAAGGCAACACTGTAACTTTGGTCTGCGCCAGAACCAAAAATCTTTAATTGCTCACTTTCGTTGCCATTTGAAAATGTCAATACAACCCAAGTCAAGGTGACCAGTCAAATTCAAAGTCAAGAATTCGAGGCTGTTATGGGCTGTTTGTTTATCCACTTTCCGCTTAGACTACCCTTGATGTAATGTGATGTCCCTATATGCACAAACATATACATATATCCTTTCGTGGTCCAGTTATACATAGTCAAATCTATGTGTATTTAATTCACTTTGAATGCATCAAAATATTAACAACATTAATGGAACGCGGCATAATGCTATCTAAGGCTGTTTAGAGTGTTCATTCACAATAATATAGTTAACAACCGTGTATAATGGTGGTGTTGTCTTCAGAGAGTGGGTGACATCAAGTCTCTATTGAGAAATATTGCTTGCGATCATCCAAAGTAGATGATTGTTTATGGTATTTTTATATTCAATCGGCAGAAATCTTTCATTTAGTGGGAAAAGCGAACCACAGGTTCACTTTTCCAACCAACTGAAATATTCTAGCCGAGTGAAGCTAAAAATAGGCGTTGGACTATTTAAGAGCTATACTGGTTCCAGGCCATAACCGCGTCTAATGCTTTACGTAATTTAGTTTAAACAATATTTATTCCAGAAAACAGTGTTGTTACACGTATACATTACATAATGATAATATCACAGAACGCAAACAGTTTTCATGGTTGTACACGGTATAACAGATGCAGAAATAATCGGGATTATAAGTAGACGAGGATTCGACAGGAAGCCATAGGCTTATATGAGTCGCCTCCTTTGTTCAAGAGAACTTTTCAAAGGATGATGGCATGAATCAGCAGTGGTCCTCGCATATTGCTGCCCAGGGACATGGTCCCCACTGGCAACGAATCGCACCATCAGTGAAAATTTAGCCAAATTGCCCTTTAGGGTACAGATGTCCATTTGCCCACATTTACACAGAGGCGTACCGAAACTTAAGTAGGAAGTTGCAACTTAAAGTGGTGACAGCCCGTCACAAAAACAGATCAAGCAGGAAGTCAGTGTTATTTCGTGGATAATAGAACTTGACCAACGGGCATCCAGTACCCCGGAAAGCAATCCTGCGAGATTGTTTAAACTACAAAAGGACATGAGTATAAGAAGTTAGATAGAAGAGGGAAGAAATGAAGAAGACGTAGAAGTAGGTCATCCTGAATAGATGATGCATTTCCAACAATTAGAATTCAAATGATGAGTTGCCAATAATAAGAATTCACATCCTTGCCATTGGGCAGCTGATTTAATAATTGCAAAAGTAAGTAGAGTTTTATCTTGAAGGTGTTAATACTGAGAGCAGAAATTAAAGGGAATATGAAGTTTGTTAGAATATGAGATGTTGTCACCGAAACCTGCCACTCGATAAGATAAAGTCATGCACGACATCAAAAATTATACTGTTTTCCTCTTTGTTTAAAAATTCAAACCCGAAGAGAAGTATGGAAGTATCTATATTAAAAGGGAGTAAGTTGATCGTTTCATTACGTGCGCTAAGAAAGATTGGACAAAGGAGGAGAAAGTGCTCAGGTGTCTCGCGCTAGCCACACTGGCAATGTGGACTAGGTGCTAGGTGATTTTCGTATAAATGGACGTTAAGACTACTACAAAGTAACCGCAATCTACATTGATAAATTTGGGCTGCACGAGATTAAGCCCCACTATAAAATAACGGTGGTCGAGGGTTACCAGCTTTTAAGAAGGTCTTAAATTTACTTAATAAGGAATTCTCGCGAACTGGTAGCGGCAAGTTATCCCACTGTTTAGTAACATTGGGGACGGAGGAGGACTGGTATAAACGTGTTCGACAAAATAGAAATCTGTGGTTTTGCCTAGTTTGAATGTTGAATGAATGGTTTGTCGAGGATATGAGAGGTGGAATTTTGATAGCAATAAATGGAGGCGACAAATCGTGATACATTTTGAAGAACTAAACCAGCTTATGTTTACGGCATCTTTCTTGAAGAGGGTCCCATTGTGTTTCAGACTATACCAAGGATTTGCTAGCGCTAGGTGTTGCCCCTGTAACTATTCTAATAAAGGCAAAGTATATCTTCCCCAAGACATTACGGTCAAACTTGTGTTTCCTCAGCAGGTCTAAACGAGATCAGGGCTTTGGAACATATATGGTCAATGTGGTTGTTCCAAGTACATGTGGCATTTAATACCACTCCTAAGTGCCTATGAGTATTGACTTCACATATCTGAGTGCCACCCAGAAATAGGAGTGGATGAACAGTGGAGTTGGTTTTGCGTGTTATAACCATACTCTCGATTTTTTGAGGATTCAACTCAACTAGCCATGTTTCAGCCCAATGTTCAGTTGCAGTCAGATTGTGGTTAGTTAGGTCCCAATAACAGATCCTTGTGGTAATCCAGCATTTGTAGAGCGCCATGAAGATGCCTCTTCTGTCATCACCACACGCTGAGTTATATTTGAAAGGTACGATTTTATAGATAACAGTAGATCCAAATACGCTCCAGCTTGTGAATGAGACCAGCATGCCATACCTTTTCGAAGGCCTTACTGACATCGCAAAACGGCCCTAACCTCCCTTCCTTCATCTAACGCTCTGTAGAATTTGCCATATATGTCAGATAGTTAGTGAACAGTCGAATCACCTGGTCTAAAACCTGACTGAAATTGACTAAGAGTGTTGCTATTGTTCAGGAATTGACATAGTCGTTTAAAAAAAAGAAAGCAGTGTTACACGTATACATTACATAATGATAATATCACAGAACGGCAAACAGTTTTCATGGTTGTACAAGGTATAACAGAAGCAGAAATAATCGGGATTTTTAGTAGACGAGGATTCGACAGGAAGCCACAGGCTTACATGAGTCGTCTCCTTTGTTCAAGAACACTTTTTAAAGGATGATGGCATGAATCAGCAGTGGACCTCACATATTGCTGCCCAGGGACATGGTATTGTTCAGGAATTGAAATTGTCGTTTAAAAAAAAACATTTTTCAAAGACTTTACCAACGCAGCTAATCGGGGATATGGGGCGATAGTTACTAACTATGTTTGCGGGTTGTTTTTTCAGGATTTGAGAAACGTTTGCCTTTTTCCACATTGAAGGTAAATACGAGTTATTCGGCGGTACGTTGAATAAAACCGAAAGTGGTTCACTTAAGGAAGCTTTACATTCTTTAAGAAGAAATGTGGACCTATTATACCCGGGCCCACATGGGGCTCAAGCTATACAGTAATGTTAAAACACGGAATCATAGTTTGATATGTTATGTGTTAATTGTTTTCTCTGAAAGCTGTGTGCAAAACATTCAATCTGTTTCCACTTGTTCGCATGTATACAGTTAACTTGTCTTTTTTCAATAAATATTGTTTACACTAAGAATGACTCACAAGGAAGGAGGGCTTCCCAGTCTCAACACACTGCGGGATCAGGCACACTGCACCCACGAATCAAATCACACATCCACCCACACATTCAACCGAACACACACACCCACATAGCTCAAGAGAAAGAATTCATGTATATATATGAATTCACTCTCCCAAGCCACGCGAGCATCATCGAAGAGCACCCAGGCATTTTCCAGTAACCCACAGCAAAATAACAATGATCTGCAAAGATAATTAGTGTGATACATGTCCCTAAAAACAATAATACATCCGAGCCGGTCACTGCAAGGTTGCAACTAATTTGCAATTCATTTATCTCTCTCGAGACCACGATGGTGCAGTAGAAGCTCCGATAGCTCATTAGTTTCCATGTGAACAAAGAAGAGGTAGATAGTAGTCCATTTCGTCAGGGTCTCCGAGCAGCGCCACATTAACCTTAACCCTTTACCCAACGCAGACGATATCAAAATTTATTGTTTTAAATATCATTTTTTATTTTTTTTTTCAAACAATTTCAACAAAACCATATCATGTGACCCCTCATTGGAACGAGCTCGGCGAGCTCGTTCCAAAGAGGGGTCACATGATATGGTTTTCTTGAAATGTTTCGAAAAATAATATTTGATAAGGTCAGGACCAGACACCTTGGACATCTTTAAAGATTTCAGTGCTTCGAACACCTCACTACTGGGAAGGGATATACTATCAATTGTCCGTTGGGGCAGAGTATGAGATCTGGCAGGGAGGCTCGGAAGTCATCTACGGAAGAGACAGAACAGAAATATTCATTGAGTACTTCCGCTTTTTCAATATTTGAAGAATATATTTTGTCCATGTGGTTGATAACTGGGAGTTCAGCAGAGCGGCTACTACCACGGAAAGTTGTTAGTGTCTTCCACCACTGTGAAATTGGTGTTTCGTTACTCCTCAAGGTCGACTGGACTTTGGCAAGTGTAAGGTTTTTTGCCGTCCTAATAGCTGAAACAACTTCATTTTAAGTTTATAGTTTACCCATGCGTTCGGAAGGCCACTTCGTTTGGCTTCGCGGTACAACTTCTTCTTTGTCTTATTAGTAATCGTATTTCGTTGTGCATCCATTTCGATTGATTAGACCTCGAAATAATGTATTTGTTTGGTATATGTTTGGAAGCAGTATCGATTAGTTTGTCGTTGAAGTTAGAGACTATGGTATCAAATTCTGGATTATCAAATAGTGATTTCCAGTCTTCGTGAGAGAGGGCTGCATTTAATGCATCGTAATTGGATAGGGAGTACAACCAAATCCGTCTCATGAAAGTGTGGGGTCATGGTTTTGGAAATTCGACTTCAATGGTAATTGGACAGTGATAGCGGATCATGTCGGGGATAATCGATTCTAAGGCCTCGCAGGTTTTCATGTTCACTGTGTCGCTGACCACAAAGAGGAGAGGTTTATCAATGAAGCTGGTGACTCGGTAAAACGCCTTGCCTCGCTGCCTGAGATTAAAATAATTCATTATTTCAGAAAATCTGCTTCCTGTGGGGTTTAGTGGGTTATCATTAAAATCACCTGTAACAATTAAGTCATCGACTCGCGTATCTCTTGCTTTTTCGACTGAGGTTGATATTGCATTGCGTGTCTTGATGGCTGTTGGGTGAGTGATAGAAAACCCCTAATAATAGCGACATATGTCGTTTTGTAAATACCTCATCCCATAAGCACTCCGTATCCGGGGTCTCAAGGTCGGGCCTGTGTCGGAAAGAAATACCATCTCTAATGTAAATAGCAACCCCTCCACCTCTAGTCGGACGATTAAATCGCAATGGTTCTTCAATCCATGGATTAGGATATCAGTTATCGGTTCGCTGTTCTGCAACCAGGTCTCAGTGAGAGCCAGAGCGTCAAATGGTGAAGATTCCCATTGGACAATATACAGTTTGGGTTTCAGGCTTTGAATGTTGATGTGTAGAATTTTCAAGTATTCTGATCATGCTCGGAGTTGACAGATTCCGGCCAGGGTTGGTTTCGATATCACCCGGCAGTAATAAAAGTATAACCATGTACGAGAAGCCAAAACGGTAACGGAAGCTGCAATTCTAACTGATTGAGTTAGTGTTGACTTTACTTTAAGACATCCACATCTTGATAAGGATGCATAATAACGTAAGTTTAGCTTATCAATCAGTTTGTGTAATGGGAACGCTCACAGGTTGTGGAGGATTACTCGGTGTATTGCCATAGGGATATAGCAACCATGGCAGCAGCGCTTTCATGCGGCGCAACTCCAATGAGACGCATAAAAAAGATAAATTAAAATACAGATAGACTCATCTTCAGAAGTCTTGCTTTGTGCTGCGAATACAGACTACCAAGGTAAATGTACCGATTCGAGCACGGTATAGATTAACGCAACACATTATGTGACCTGTGGATGATAATACAAACTGTGTGATCGTATATAGGTACCATTCATGATTACATGTAACAATACGGCTGTATGTAGGAAGGAAGGTGCATTCAGGATGGCTCTTGAACAGAAGTCATAGTGGTCTGTGAATGATGTACAAAAAGTAGATGTGAAAGGAAAAGATACAACATAAACTAACAAAAAATAAAGGTGAATGATATATACAAGATACATAAGTAGTATCAGAATATATGTAGAAGGGGGGGGGGGGCTGCTTTGGCGTTGGAAGCGATTTGGTAATTACTATGGAAGTGAAAATATTTAGGAGGAATATAATATATGATAGGTACCCGTATAGTGTCCGTATATATCTATTACTGAAAGCTAGTTTTTTCAGAGTCGGGGTATAACCTCAATACTGTACATCTGGACATTCCACATATTTCCATACTAAATATTGTGCAGCTAGTTGAGTCTCAAAGGAGGGGTCAGGGGTCTAGGTTACACGGCCGCCTAGTATAATGGGGAGAGGTAGAGTTTTTGTGTAGTCGATGGATTTGAAAAAGATGTTAACTGGTTGAGGGCTACATTATTTTGGGTGGTCTGAATTTGTCATTCAAAATTTGTTCAGTTAGAAATCATTGGAGAGTGCCCAAAGATACTCTCCAATAATTTGCAACAGAACAAATTTATATAAGCAAAATACTACTAGTTACTAGTAGTTGACTGAATATGAAACACGAGAAAGAAAAACATAGGATTTTGCTCCTGCACCCTCCTGTTTGTGAAAGCCCTGATAATAGCATCCAGCACTCAGCTAGTTAAAGATTACAAATTACAAGACCACATTGTGGTGTGGAATTCTTTAAAAAAATTGGACACAGGCCATGTTATTTTGAAAGAAATGGCCATCAAAACAAAACCTTCCTGTCACGAAGGTAGTGAAAGTGGATAGGGAACGACTTCTGTGTTCGATATTCAGTGGTACACAGAGTGGCATTATGCGACAAGAGTGACTCAACGCGAACAGTATTTCATATATTATTGAACAATACATTGCATGCTAATGAATCATGTGTCTTACATGTGCACTTTCGAGACATTGTTCGTTTCCCGACGGCGCATGGTGTTGGCGGTGTTCCATCCTGGAATGAAAATCTTTAACATTGCTCGCACCTCACCCCCTTCGCTGTCCATTAGAATATTCTCCTCTCATACTAGTGTTAGGCTGCGATCTCCAAGTGAGCCAGTTCCCAAAGTGTTGCCGATCAATGTTGATGCCTTGTGCATTCAAGTTGGCCTTTTTTAAATGTCTTCCTTCTCTTCACTCGTCCTCTCATTCCACTTTATTCATTTTTGTCCTTGTTTAAACAATTATCCAACCAACCCACCCGTTTTATCTGTCTAATTGAAATTGTGTAATCTTACAGGTTTGGGAGACCGTCCACATTGGCGTTCAACTTTCTTCCGAATTCCCGACTACAACAAGTTAGTTTGATATGTTATGTGTTAATTGTTTTCTCTGAAAGCTGTGTGCAAAACATTCAATCTGTTTCCACTTGTTCGCATGTGTACAGTTAACTTGTCTTTTTTCAATAAATATTGTTTAAACTAAGAATGACTCACAAGGAAGGAGGGCTTCCCAGTCTCAACACACTGCGGGATCAGGCACACTGCACCCACGATGCAAATCACACATCCACCCACACATTCAACCGAACACACACACCCACATAGCTCAAGAGAAAGAATTCATGTATATATATGAATTCACTCTCCCAAGCCACGCGAGCATCATCGAAGAGCACCCAGGCATTTTCCAGTAACCCACAGCAAAATAACAATGATCTGCAAAGATAATTAGTGTGATACATGTCCCTAAAAACAATAATACATCCGAGCCGGTCACTGCAAGGTTGCAACTAATTTGCAATTCATTTATCTCTCTCGAGACCACGATGGTGCAGTAGAAGCTCCGATAGCTCATTAGTTTCCATGTGAACAAAGAAGAGGTAGATAGTAGTCCATTTCGTCAGGGTCTCCGAGCAGCGCCACATTAACCTTAACCCTTTACCCAACGCAGACGATATCAAAATTTATTATTTTAAATATCATTTTTTATTTTTTTTTTCAAACAATTTCAACAAAACCATATCATGTGACCCCTCATTGGAACGAGCTCGGCGAGCTCGTTCCAAAGAGGGGTCACATGATATGGTTTTCTTGAAATGTTTCGAAAAATAATATTTTTTCAGCTGCTGAATTTGCATATTACGCGGGCGGATGCGGGCTATTCGTTGGGTAAAGGGTTAATAGCCGGGCTTTGACTGCGCGTTGTATCATAGTAATATCGTTTGATCGGAAAGACAAACATTATGGATAGAAGAACTAATCGAAAGCATTGCCAACACTAGAGCTAGTGAACAACACAATATGTGCATATTGTGCTGTTCACCAACTCCAATGTTAGCAATGCTTTCGCGTTGTGCTTTCTCCAGCGATCTACAGGAAAATAACTTCGATCAGCAAATTTAGTTTTAAAAGTAAACTTTCACCCAACAGTATTACACCAAGTTTGTCAACACCGAGATTGGTTCGACTGCAAATTAGTTGGCGACGCTGCGACCGCAGAGACCAACTCAATGTTCCAGAAGCACATGAGCTCACACGGGGAACAAAAATAAAATAGCTTGTAACCCATTTCGCTGCATGCCCAACT
Source organism: Pictodentalium vernedei (assembly GCA_031216915.1). Lineage (NCBI taxonomy): Eukaryota > Metazoa > Mollusca > Scaphopoda > Dentaliida > Dentaliidae > Pictodentalium > Pictodentalium vernedei. Next base: position 66,578,866 of record CM062288.1, on the reverse strand, counting down.
GCTGTTAACTACTCCGCATAATGTGTGGTAGATTGCTTGATGACATCCCTTGTCCCATTCTTCCCAATATCTCCAGTTAGCATATTAGCCCCCTCCTTTGAGTCTCTCACTAACCACATGTCCTTCATTCTCCCATCCCACATTCCACCGCGCCCAAATTACACATCTGGTACTCATTGTCAGTTTGTTCCCAGTTTTTCCCCTTGGCTCCATGGAACGCGACCTCAGCTTCAACAACAGTTAGTTTTCAATGACATGTTGGCATAATACACGACAAATCGGCGAGAAGAATCAGCAATAATTTAATCTCAGAGCACCAAAGGTCGCATAGGGCAGTATAAATAAATTATGTATTTGTTTATTTTTTTACAGTTTAGCATTCAGAAACACAACTTTTAACATTTGAGTATAATTTGTACATTTATATAATATCCGTAACAATGCATTACAATTATCAATCGGCTTCTGCCGTTTCTCTTCTGTGTGTCTTTTACTCTTTTTCCCGGACACCTCGCCATATATGTTTCCACAAAGCTTTAGTCATTCATCTCAATGCTATCAATAAGAAATTTCTTTCGTACTTTTGTAATAATACCAATACATTCACCCAATGCAACAGGTAGTGGATTTTAATTTTCTGCCGTTGTTAAAATATTGTTTTCAAGATAGTGTGTTGGGTCCGTACTAGTTTTATGCATTATAATGTTACTTGATGGCGGAAAAGTACTTTAAACCATTAAAACAATTTAATAACAAAATCAGTGACGTTTCGCCCCCTCATACCCGAGTCATTTCGCCCCAATATAGGGGGGTGAGACGACCCGCGGCGAAGCAACACGTCAGCCGGGGTGAAGGACAGTTGGGACAAAACGACCCGATATCGATAGCAGGGGCCGACCTGTGCATGCGCCAGTGCGTATTTGGTTCTGAAACATCAGGACCTGGCTCTTAAATCTCAGAAATAGGCTTCTCAGTTGGCGCGTAACTTCTCAGATCATATTTTGATATTCTTTTGATGGATAATCGAGAGAGACACTCTTACAAATATTATATATATGATTATCATTTAGCATTGTTGTAGAGTGCTTAAGTTAATACTTCAAGTCTTAATTACCAAGCATTAATCTTCACTGTGGTTTTTGATCAAGTCTTGGCTGCCTAAATAGGCAGCCAAGACTTGATCAGAAACCACAGTGAAGATTAATGTTTGCTATAGTGTACTGAATGAAAATGATGAGAGCTATTACATACTTGCAGTGTGTGTTACAAACAGCAGTGTGACTCCGTAAATTGAAATCTGGCGCATGAATTGAAAAAATAGGCTCCGAGGCTAGAGCGTATTTTAAATAGTCCTGATCGGTCCCTGCGATAGGTTACTTTTCCGGTCCAGTCAGAATTCAAAACAAAGTACTTTGTGATATCCATCTTTATTTATGAACAAGAGTTTGTAGTTTTGTAAACCAAAAATACGGAAAACTTATAACCATTTTAGATTTTTAACGCCATCGAAAATAACACGTCATCGTTTGTCGGGAACATGAAGATTCGGTCTGGGGAAAACTCGTCCTGGGTAGATTCATCCCAAAGAAAAACAATACAGTTATACATCTGTGAGATATTTTAGATACACTACAAAATATTTTTTTCACTTCTAAAAAATAATATTTATTGTATAATTATCTTGCAGTAATCCACGTTCGAAGGGGTCACGGTAGCTTAGTAGGTAGAGGTACAAGATGTGAGGTCATCTGTTCGAATCCCACCTGCGGCAACCACATTGTGTCCTTGAACTTAGACAAAATTCGAATAAAAGTGAACAATACTCCAGAAAAGTTAACATAAGGTTATTAGACTTAGAAGAGAAAGAGAAAGAGAAAATCGCTGAAAGAATATGTGAAATAGTAAATAATAGTGGTCAGGACATACACATCTCCCCAAACGACATTGTTGCAGCTCACCGTCTGCCTTCACGGAATAAGGACGCACCGAGACCATGCCTTATAAAATTTGCTAGGGCCGAGACGCGCAACAGTGTTTTTCAGTATAGAAAATACTACCCTTATTTAGGAAAAGACAATAACATGAAAACAGTCAAAGTAAAAGATGACTTAACAAAACAAAATTTGAATTTGATAGGTTGCCTGTACAAGCACAGCAAAATAGAAATGGCATACCAGCGGAACGGTTTCGTATGGGGCAAGCTAAAAACGGGTGAACGACTGAAGTTTGATATTCTTCAAAACATAGACGATGTTATTAAAGCAAACAAACCACTAAAATAAGAAACAAGTTTACCAGCTATGTAAAATAAAATGTCTGTCTGTCTGTCTGTCCATCCGTTTGTTTTAGAGGTCTTCGTAACTTTAACACGCGAACATATGTAGAACCGTGAACGTCATTTATGCATATGTTAATCACTGTCTGTTCATTTATGCATATGTAACACATGTCGTGGCTGTTAGGTTGTCTGTCTACCGGTCTGTTTTTAAATGAGTTTGATGTATCCGTAGCATATCGTATGTGTAAATTGGTGAATATTAATTATATTCCCTGTGTTTTTAGTGTATGTTTGCCCCCGGTTGTGTACACGATTTAGCTGTATTCGCAGGACAGATCCATATTTACACCATAGGGTCCTGTGAACCGGATATTTTCTGGTCGAATCGAATCTCGAAATTAATGAGGAGATGATATCGATATCCTATCACATCGTATATTCTATGTTTTGGCGAGTGTCGCAACATAGTGAGCCATATTAATAAACTCTGCTGAATACATTAGAAATGCACGTGTTTGTTAACTGTTGTCCGTTCTTGGATATGATAATGTTTTAGTTTATTGGGGAATGCCTGCTGTCATTCTCCGGTAGATTGAGGCAGTGTTATGTCTGTGAGCGTATATATGTTTAGTTGTGAAAATAGATTGGCATGAGTCTATTATAAAGTAAAGAAATGCCCTGTTGCGTATTGGTATGGTCAAAGCATTGCACAGGAAGAAAAAGTATAGCCAAAGACACTTGCAAGCCGCCATCACATGGACCACCGGTGCAATCCGGTGTTCCATGTGATGGAGACTTGCAGAGGCTTCTTGTGTTTTTGTCCTCAGAAATGGTAAATATTTACTTAGAGAAAAATTCATCCCACGGCGAATAACTCGTAATCGGCCTTCTGCGCACTGCGTTTCCATATTTTTTTTGTCCACTTGCCAGGTTCAGTTCGCGATTTCACTACCAACTTCGCTCGTCGCGCATTACATTGTGCATACAAAGGCTCTTGTGTATTTCAGACTAATTCATTATTCTACAGTAAAGTTCGTATTAACTTTTGAGCATTCTCTGCGCCAATTGTGTCAGGACTTCTTGTTTCAACTTGATGGTCAGGTGACATATATTGTGCACCTGTCAATCTGTCTGTCTGTCTGTCTGTCTGCTATACATAAAGACTTTTTTCAGCAAAAAGAGAAACAAGAACAGAAAAATGGTATATACCAGTACAGGAAAAAAATTCTATTGGTTTTATATCCTCTTCATTTTCCCTCCCCTCTTATCTATCTCTTGCGGTCTACAAAGGTTATCAATTTTATATATTTGCCTTTGTGACCCTTTGAAACCCATTTCACATTTACAAATTTCCAACAAACCTACCCCCTCAAGGCGTCCCTTTGTCGTGAACTCGTTGGCCATTGGTGGCATTGCATATAAAGACGTGACGGTAATGTGGCATTTGTGTGGTGGGTGCAGTCCCTTCAATCGAACCCTATATCAAACCAAATGTCTATCACAATCATGTCTTTAAATTGCCAGGGACTGGGTGATCAGAAAAAGAGAAGAGACGTCTTTAACTTTCTTCGGGCCAAGAAATGCGATATTTATTGTCTACAGGATGTACACTTTATAGAGTCGGGGGAGTGTCAAATTAAGGCAGAATGGGGTTATGAATGCCTTTTCAATTCCTACTCGAAATCCTCAAGAGGAGTCGCCATTTTATTAAATAATACATTCGAAAACAAAATTTTGCAAATAGAAAAGGACACAGTGGGCAACCTCGTATTGATTAAAATAGAAGTTAATGACACAACAATAATTCTAGGAAATATTTACGGCCCCAAGAACGATAACCCAGGGTTTTTTAAAAAGCTAGAAGAATATTTACAGTTTACATCTGAAGCAAATTGTGTACTATGTGGTGATTTTAACGTAGTTCTAAATCAAATTATAGATACTGCTAATTATTTGCATCTAAACAACCCCAATTCTCAGAAACAAATCCTGGGCATGATGGATAATTTAAACCTAACTGACATATGGCGAATTAATAACCCAAATAGGAAGAGATTTACCTGGCGACGTAAAAACCCACTAAAACAGTCCCGCCTTGATTACTTTTTAGTTTCAGAAGAATTAGTCCCTATTATAGAAAATTCGGTCATAGAATCAGGATATAGATCTGACCATTCTTTGGTATACATAACGCTAAAAACTTCAGAGTTTAAACGAGGGCGGGGTTTCTGGAAGTTCAATAATTCCCTTTTAACGAACCGAGAATATATAAATATAGTAAAAAACACAGTCAAGCGTGTAAAGGAACAGTACACTGATGAAGCAAAATTTCTTCAAAATGAAACCGATATGTCATGGCCTTTACTTATAGACGATCAACTATTTTGTGAAACCTTACTTATGGAAATTCGGAGGGAAACAATACAATTTTCATCCAAACTTAAACGTACAAGGTCAAAAGAAGAACAAATATTGAAAGAGAAAATTGCTAAACTAGAAGATTCGGACGGATTGAATGAAACTGTGTTGAATGAAATAGAGAACAGTAAAAAAGAACTTGAAAATTTTAGAAAAACGAAAATGGAGGGGGTCCTAATCAGGTCAAGAGCAAACTGGCTGAGTAATGGGGAAAAGCCAAGTAAATATTTTTTTAATTTAGAAAGGAGAAATTTCGTTAATAAAACGATCACCAAAATCGAATCGGAGGACGGGGTAGTATACACAGATCAAAATCACATTATTGATGAAATATGTTCATTTTATAAAAATCTCTATAAATCTAATGACTCATTAAATAAAACGATAGATATTGATTCACTAATACACAATAACGATAATTTAAATAGAAATAGTGATGTTCCTAAATTAAATTCAGAACAATCGGAAAAACTTGAAAAGCCAATAACATACTCGGAAGCGCTTTATTTTCTCAAAAATATGAAAAATAATAAAAGTCCGGGATCTGACGGTTTTTCGGCAAAATTCTTTAAATTCTTCTGGCTTGATATAGGAAGTTTCCTAGTCAGATCCTTAAATTTTGGACTTTCACAAGTAAAGCTGTCGATTACCCAGCGTCAAGGTGTAATAACGTTGTTACCGAAACCAAACAAACCACGTCATCTAATTAAAAATTGGAGGCCAATATCGCTACTGAACACATCTTATAAAATTTTGTCCGGTATTTTAGCAAATAGGCTAAAAGATCTGCTGCCACTAATAATACATAATGATCAAACAGTTTTTTTAAAAGGGCACTACATAGGGGAAAATATTAGATTAATTAGGGGGCGCGGTGGCTCAGTTGGTAGGGGTGCAGGCTGCAAACCGAGAGGTCCTCAGTTCGAATCCCACCTGCGGCAACCGCGTTGTGTCCTTGGGCAAGACACTTCACCTCGATTGCTTACATGGGGGCACGATGACGCTGTGTACTGATGCGTACTGCACGTCGATGGTGCGCATGTCTTCAACCAATCTAACCATACTGAACTATTTCTAATCCCCCAAATACGCATGCGCGAAAAAACTCGTTAAGACAGTCATCCAATTTACTATAGCGATCAATGGAGAAAAATAATAAATTCCTATTTTCTAGAAAATAAGACCTATCTAAATATAGACGGACATATGGTCATATTCTATATAAAATTCTCTTTAATATGGCATAACATTCTTTTTGATTAAAATGTGTTTTGATGTTTCCATTTTCATTTTCATTTTTCACAATTTATTCCCGAAAATTGGTCGATTTTAGTACTAAAATAATTAATGGTCAAATTTCCTAGGGGATGAATTGCCCGCTACCCGATTAGTTTGTTGTTAAGGGTATAACACTTCCTTAGTAATTAACCAGCCGGAAATTAATCAAGCGAAGTAGAGATAACTGGCGCAATTTTCATTGTGGTTTTCTTTAATGGTGGTTGTGGTAGATTCGATCTGTGGTCTGATTACTAAATCAATTGGTTTAATTTATTGAATCTTGGTGAAAATGAGCATAAAAATAACTGGTGATGTATGAAAATATGCAATGACTGATAATTTGGAAAGAAAATCATCGCGTCCAAAACGTGAAATAGACTATAGATTATTGCATTCTGGAAAACCTAAATCAAGTGCTATATCATCCATGGCGGAAACAAGTGAAAATACGCTTGAAAGAGACCCTGTTGTAGATAACCGTTTTACTGCTGATGAGGGAGAACACTCCGGTGATATCGAATATAAAGATGATGGTGAAATGAATTCTGATGTTCAAATCAAACACAACAAGGAAATGACCTCAGAATCCGACGATGAAATTGATGAACTCGAACAACAGTTAGCGAGTTTAGAAAAACAAAAACAACAAGCTATAAAAGACAAGAGAAAAGTACAACTTCAAGAACAAATCAGACAATCAAAACGGGAACTAAAAGAAATCAATCGCTCTGGGACTGTGACAGGTAAAGGAACTAAAACAAAAGGTGACACTCATACTTCACAAACCAAAATGCAAAACAGTGACAAACAAAAGAACAAATTACCAAAATCAGATTCCTTCCTAAATTTTACGTTAGACGATCTTCGAAAACAAAAACATTTGATGGACAAAGCTGACAAAAACTTGAAACACCTTAGTTTGGATATGTTTACAGCAAGACAATTTAAAGACATTGCTTCAAGTGACAGTGAAAGTGCCAGTTCAGAATCAGTTGTTGATTCAGATTCAGACTCCGAATCAGAATTTAATTTCAGAAAAGAAAAGAAGATCAAAAAAATCAAAAAACTGTCGGGTGTTAAGGCAAAATCAAAAAACAAAATTGTAAAGCCTCAGTTATGCCCCCAATCGATGTTACAAATGGAATATGTTAACAGAGATATCAAATATAAAGAATTGTCATTCAATCAATTTGTTGCAGGAGAATTAGAGATAATTCTTACCCCTACATTAAATAGTGTAGAACGAATTGAACGTCTTAGGCTGCTCAAAAAAATTTCTTACTACTATGAATTGTATGACTGGAAATCTTTATTAGAATTTTATGCAGCATTTATTAGAAAAGTTGAATGTCAACAAGCATCATGGGCAGATGACACAACATTTCTGGAAACTCCATTGTTAGCCGGTCATGTCAGGGTCAAATCATTCAGACAGAAAACTTTTACCAATTCTCCCAGCAATGTTTCCAATCCTAAAGTCTGGTTTTGTTCTGACTACCAAAGAATGAAATGTCCTCACAAAAACTCGCATATTAAGGTTATCAATGGGCAGGCTAGGAATGTTCAGCACATCTGCGCATCATGCTTGATTAAGGACAAAAATCAGTTAAATCATCCAGAATGTTCTTCCGCATGCCCTAATTTTAGTAGTCAACAATGACTAGACGAACATAAAATTGTAGCTCCCAATTATATTCTCACAAATTCAACAAACGCTTCCTCAAATAATCAAATTAAAACATCTTCAACAAGCAATCTAGAGGAAAATTCTCTTCTTCCTAAAACATTTGATTCAAAAATTGAACAAGATAGAAAGATTGAGTCAAATCTTCTAGAAAATGTACTTTTAATTAAGGAGTGCAATATTCAGAGACCGCCGGTTTATTCATATCAACAAAATGGTGTTGATTTTCCTGAATGTTTTACTCAAAAAATTGATGATTTTGATGAGCATACAGGAATTGTCAAAATCGATTACGATAACTCACACAATACGGAATATATAATTCCATCACAAAGCGATGAATTTGAGGATAAAACAGAAATTGAGATGACCAACGACATCACAAATGATTTAAATATTTCAGAGAATTCAGTTCCCTCTCTAGAGTGTATCGAACATAATTGTTATTTATGTTTAGCTGGTAGAGATGAGAAATTATTTAAAACAAATTTATCAGAGAAAGTAATATTTGCCAATAAAACGATACAAAATTCTGAGCTCCCAAATTTCATAGGTTGTAGAATCCCAGTTTATTCAAATTTAAATATGGCTTATTTTAAAATGATGTTACAAAACTATTATGATATTGAAATATGTCAACTTCTTGAGTTTAGTTTCCCAATAGGATATTGTGGTGAGCACAAACAAAATGACAGAGTCACCAATCATTCGGGGGCTACTAATTTTTCTTCAGAATTGGATAAATATTTGGTTAAAGAATTACAATACAATGGTATTTTGGGACCTTTTTCTAAATCACCATTTGATTCAATGTTCTTATCCCCTATCAATTCTGTTCTAAAAAGAAATTCGAATGAAAGACGAGTCATTTTGGATTTGAGCTTTCCACCACATAATTCAGTAAATAAGTTTATACCCAAAGACAGCTACCTGGGGAGAGATGTGTCTTTGTCATATCCCTCAGTGGATGATTTGGTAGAGTTAGTTAAAATTCATGGTCAGGGATGTTTACTTTTTCAACGAGATCTAAAACGGGCTTACCGCCAAATCCCAATTGACCCTGGTGATATTGATTTATTGGGATATAAGTGGCATGGACACATCTTTTTTGACCGGGTTCTGTCAATGGGACTTAGAAGTGCAGCATATATTTGTCAAAGAGTTACAAATAGTATAACCTTTATGATGTCGAAATATGGTTTTAGAATAGTTAATTATTTAGATGATTTTGCGGGGGCTGAGTCGGGTCATGTAGCACAGGAAGCCTATTCGACTTTGGGGCATATTCTCAGATCAGCTGGATTGGTTGAGTCTATTGAGAAAGCTTGTCCACCGTCTTCCATAATGATTTTCTTGGGAATTCAGTTTAACACAGACAATCTCACTCTGTCAATCACACAAGAAAGACTGATTGAGATTTCTTTACTGGTGCAGTCTTGGTTAAGAAAGAAAAAAGCTAACAGGAAAGAATTGGAGTCACTTTTAGGAAAATTACACTTTGTTTCCACATGTGTAAAACCGGGACGTTTATTTGTATCTAGACTGTTGAGATGGCTTCGGTCATTACCTTCTAATAAGAATAGATTTGTTATTCCAAATTATGTTCACAAAGATTTGGTGTGGTGGGTTAAATTTTTAGAAATTTACAATGGTATATCAATCTTGGATTTAGAGGAATGGTCAGAACCGGATTCTGAATTTTCGTGTGATGCATGTCTTTCGGGGTGTGGAGCAATCTGCCAGAAAGAATACTTCCATTCTGAATTCCCTGATTTTGTTAAATCCAAAAATTATCATATTAATTGCTTGGAACTTCTAACAATAGCAGTCTGTCTTAAAATTTGGGGGTTAAAATTTTCAGGTCAGAAAATACTTGTGCATTGTGACAATCAGGTATCTGTTTCAGTTCTTAATTCGGGTGCGTCCAAGAATTTATTTTTACAAAGCTGTCTCAGGGAAATTCAGTTTTTTGCTGCCAAATGCAAATTTCAAATTAGAGGGACTTATTTGGCAGGATCTTCTAACAGAATTGCAGATCTTCTGTCAAGATGGTCTCCAGAAAATTCTAAGTTGTTTTTCGAGAAAATCAAAGACCTAAATTGTAAGGAGTTTTCAGTTAATAACAATATGTTTCAATTTACTCATGATTGGTAATTTTTTCATTTCAGACTCAAACATCAAAACTTTAAAGAAGGAAGTAGCTAATTCTACCATGGCGGCTTTTGCTCCTGGAACTTTGAAAAACCTAAGAATTCAGTTTCAAGCCTTTTTCCTTTTTTGTGAATATTATGAGCTGAAGACTGTACCAGTTTCTAGCAGTACTTTAATTTTATTTGCTCAATTCCTTAGCAGATCATTTAAATCATCTGCGACAATTCGTAATTATATCAGTGGGATTAAAATCTTGCACTTGTTGCTGAATGAGGAATTTCCTTCCGACTCGTATCACCTAAACTTAGTCTTAAAAGGCATTAGTAGATTGAATCCTCACCTTCCAAATCAAGCCTCTCCCATAACACCACAGATTTTATCTAAAATGGTTCTCTATTTAAATTTAAATCTTCCTGAACATGCTACTTATTGGTGTCTCTTCCTAATTGCCTTTTTCACTCTTTCAAGGAAGTCAAATTTAGTTCCTGATTCAGTTAAATCTTTTGATCCGCAGAAACACTTAACAAGAGGCAATATGGTTATTCATAAAAATTATTTATTGGTTAAATTCTCATGGAGTAAACCTATTCAATTTGGTGAACGTGAATTAATTACTCCTGTTCCGGCTATCCCTTCATCTAAATTGTGTCCTGTACAGGCTTATAAAAATATGTGTCACCTTGTTCCTGGCTCTTCCGATTCACCAGCATTCATTTTGCCTCAAGGTAGATCATTTATGCTACTGACTTATAGCAGGTTTCAATCCTTTTTAAAGAAACTTATAGCTAAAATAGGGGAAAATCCTACAGATTTTTCTTCCCACAGTTTTAGACGAGGGGGTGCGACTTTTGCTTTTCAATGTGGCATACCAGCAGATCTTATTCAATTGCAAGGTGATTGGAAAAGCGATGCTTATAAGATTTACCTTGAGTTCACTTTGGAAGATAAGGTTAAAATTGGCGAAATTATGAGGGATCATATTTTAAAATGTGTTTTGTAATATATTTTCAGGAAAAGGTGCTGCCAAAGCTGTGTTACTTGTGTCTGATTCGATTGCCAAATATGTAACTGATTTACACTGGACTGTTGTGCATGCTTACCCGGGAGCAACAATTGGCAAACTGACAAGGATTATTGAAAGGGAAGCATTAGTTGACTATGATTTTTTGATTATTCATGTTGGCACAAACGACATCAATACTTTCACAGTAGAGGAAATTAAAGCTTCATTTAACAATCTAATTACTGTAGTAAGAAACATTTCATCTTGTAAAATTATTTTTTCTGCTGTTTTGCCTCGGCCTTGTGACTTTAGTAAAACAGGGGATAAAGTGATTCTAGTCAATAAAGCATTACAGAAACTTTGCTCCCTAAGGCATGCACAATTTGTCAGAACATACAAGCCATTTGTGTGTAAGGGGTCGCATTTGCCTATGAGGCATCTTTTTGCTGTTAAGGACGGGGGACTTCATTTAAATGCAGAGGGTACTAGAATACTAAGAAACTTTTTTATTCAAGTTATCAAACACTTGAAAGTCTCATGAAGTGATGTTTGCTAACATACTATTGTTTTGTTGTATTGTAGGAGATTGCTTTCCACATTTGGGTGCTTCTCTTCAAGCCAAACGTTTCAAGACGTTAATCTGATACTCTTGACGTTTGGTGTTCTCACATTCTTCACGACAGTAGCAATGGTGTGTAAGTATATTACTCTTACTTTTTGGAGGCCTTCGGCTTGGCGGACTTTGTCCATCTGTGAGTAGACATTTATTTATTACTGTATCTGTGATATGCATATTTACATGCTTTCGGATATAATACAATATCCGATAGGCATGATTACAGGCCTCATATACTGAATTTTTATTAAATTTAGAGTTTGTAGTACAGATGGCCGGATGACCTATATGATTATATAAATTTTGGAGTTAGGGGAGTTATTTACATGTATGAAATATCTATCGAAATATATCTAGTCATTTGGCCATCTGTACTATAAACATACATATCTTTATTATTATTATTATTATTGCATTTATTGTTATGCCAAATGATATTCCTAAGTATACTTAAATTACAATAAATGCTAATTGTTTATTCAGATCGAATTGATATTTTCTTCCCCTAATTTGGCCATTGCCATTTAAATAGGTTGAAAATCGTCGACTGGGGTTACTTCAAAGTTTAAAATATATAATAAATCGTGAATACACAATATAGACGGACATACCATGAAGGAGATAAAACTCTAAATATTGTTTTGGTATAAAAATGTAGCATGTGTGTTATTGCTTTAATGTTTCCATTTAACTTTGAAAAATTGTGATTTTGTGTTTTATGTCGAACGCTTGCTTAGTTAAAGATTATCTCTATCAATGACTTTGCCGTGGGATAGTACACGCCTATTTTCTATAGACTCGGACACATAAGCTGTCTTTACTCGCATTAGTGATATTGCATATGATTATAACAATTTAGATTATAAGAATAGGTATGTTTTTAAAACAATAAGATGAAATTTGAATGGTTGTCCACTTTCAATGGTAGTAAATCCTTTGATGTGTTGTGTTTATTTAGCAATTACTCCATAACAGTTAGCAACTGTATATATAACACTCAAACACCCATAAGCTGCATTAGAAGTCCCCTATCCTTGCTACGGGTTTCATCTACTTCACAATATATATTTCTGAGAACATGGCTGGACGTTCACTTCGTGCGCATAAACATATAGACTGGAAGATATTATCTGAAGGAGAAGCACTACCGAGACCTGAACGTTTAGATTCCAAAAGAATTGTCTTAGATTCTACTTTTGAAGTCGAAAGATTTTTGTCAAGAAAAAGAGAAAACAATGTAAGTTAATTTTTAATTCTCTACCCATCCTGACCGTCATTTTTTAAAAAAAGTCATAAATTGTGTACATGCAATTTTAATGAATCCCGTGTTACAGTGAGGTGCTGAAGAGGCGGGGTTGGTGAAAAAAATCTTTGCTGTTTGTATACCCCCCCCCTCTCTCTCTCTCTCTCTCTCTCTCTCTCTCTCTCTCTCTCTCTCTCTCTCTCTTCGTTATGTTGTCAAAGGTTCAACAATATATATTTTGATTGACTGAGCTCTCTGAGCACTGTCAATCAAAATATAAATTGTTGTATATAGTAAATATAGCACTCGACAGCACTGGCAGATTTGAATGTGCTGGTGGAAATCTAGGTTCACTCACAGACTATATATATATATATATATATATCCATATCAAAGCAAGTGAATATTAAACATTTGTATCTAATTAACTATAAATTGAATCATTTGTCAGTGAAAATTGAAAGTGAGAAAAGAGCTGTATGAATAAAAATTATAATGTGGTAAAATGCCACATCATTGCATATGGGGTTGGGGGAACGTTCGGGGATGGGGAAACGTCCGGATGGGTGGGGAACGTCCGGGAGAGCAAATGCCCCACACCCATATATATACGCATTTTTCTTTGCCAAGGTAATCGTTTTTCTAGGGACACGGGTAGTCATTATTGTTACAAAAACACTGACTGCATCAAATAGACAGGTAATTATGTCACAGGTAGAAGGAAGAACAACCGTTTTTGTCTTACGCGTTCTCAGGGTGATAATTTAAGCCATTTTCCCAACCATGGAGAAAAGTTCTGATCCACTTTTCACTGATTTGTGAAAAACCTTAATTTCAAAAATATTGGTATACATGTTTTCATATTTAGGGAAAATTTTATTATTTAAAATCACACCAATTTGGATATCATTGTAACCGCCTCATTGACATCCACATTGGTGTGATTTTAGTGAACTGTTAAAGAATATTTTGAGGTGTTTTAGCCCTATTCTGGTTTATTTTTCTGGCCGTTATGGGTCGGTTTGTTAGGAATAGCAAAATTGGACAAAATTGGACCAGGGCTCCTCTCCTTAGATGCCGACCCAGGGCCTTCCTCAGCCAGGGTCCTCCGATTAGATGCCATGGCTTATTGCAAAATCTCTCTCTCTCTCTCTCTCTCTCTCTCTCTCTCTCTCTCTCTCTCTCTCTCTTCGTTATGTTGTCAAAGGTTCAACAATATATATTTTGATTGACAGAGCTCTCTGAGCACTGTCAATCAAAATATAAATTGTTGAAAATTTGGCAAACACCATATATATGAAATAGTAAATATAGCACTCGACAGCACTGGCAGATTTGAATGGTGCTGGTGGAAATCTAGGTTCACTCACAGACTATATATATATATATCCATATCAAAGCAAGTGAATATTAAACATTTGTATATAATTAACTTTTAATTGAATCATTTGTCAGTGAAAATTGAAAGTGAGAAAAGAGCTGTATGAATAAAAATTAAAATGTGGTAAAATGCCACATCATTGCATATGGGGTTGGGGGAACGTTCGGGGATGGGTGAACGTCCGGCTGGGTGGGGAACGTCCGGGAGAGCAAATGTTCCACACCCATATATATACGCATTTTTCTTTGCCAAGGTAATCGTTTTTCTAGGGACACGGGTAGTCATTATTGTTACAAAAACACTGACTGCATGAAATAGACAGGTAATTATGTCACAGGTAGAAGAAAGAACAACCGTTTTTGTCTTACGCGTTCTCAGGGTGATAATTTAAGCCATTTTCCCAACCATGGAGAAAAGTTCTGATCCACTTTTCACTGATTTGTGAAAAACCTTAATTTCAAAAATATTGGTATACATGTTTTCATATTTAGGGAAAATTTTATTATTTAAAATCACACCAATTTGGATATCATTGTAACCGCCTCATTGACATCCACATTGGTGTGATTTTAGTGAACTGTTAAAGAATATTTTGAGGTGTTTTAGCCCTATTCTGGTTTATTTTTCTGGCCGTTATGGGTCGGTTTGTTAGGAATAGCAAAATTGGACAAAATTGGACCAGGGCTCCTCTCCTTAGATGCCGACCCAAGGCCTTCCTCAGCCAGGGTCCTCCGATTAGATGCCATGGCTTATTGCAAAATCTCTCTCTCTCTCTCTCTCTCTCTCTCTCTCTCTCTCTTCGTTATGTTGTCAAAGGTTCAACAATATATATTTTGATTGACAGAGCTCTCTGAGCACTGTCAATCAAAATTGTTGAAAATTTGGCAAACACCATATATATGAAATAGTAAATATAGCACTCGACAGCACTGGCAGATTTGAATGGTGCTGGTGGAAATCTAGGTTCACTCACAGACTATATATATATATATCCATATCAAAGCAAGTGAATATTAAACATTTGTATATAATTAACTATAAATTGAATCATTTGTTAGTGAAAATTGAAAGTGAGAAAAGAGCTGTATGAATAAAAATTAAAATGTGGTAAAATGCCACATCATTGCATATGGGGTCGGGGGAACGTTCGGGGATGGGGGAACGTCCGGATGGGTGGGGAACGTCCGGGAGAGCAAATGTCCCACACCCATATATATACGCATTTTTCTTTGCCAAGGTAATCGTTTTTCTAGGGACACGGGTAGTCATTATTGTTACAAAAACACTGACTGCATCAAATAGACAGGTAATTATGTCACAGGTAGAAGAAAGAACAACCGTTTTTGTCTTACGCGTTCTCAGGGTGATAATTTAAGCCATTTTCCCAACCATGGAGAAAAGTTCTGATCCACTTTTCACTGATTTGTGAAAAACCTTAATTTCAAAAATATTGGTATACATGTTTTCATATTTAAGGAAAATTTTATTATTTAAAATCACACCAATTTGGATATCGTTGTAACCGCCTCATTGACATCCACATTGGTGTGATTTTAGTGAACTGTTAAAGAATATTTTGAGCTGTTTTAGCCCTATTCTGGTTTATTTTTCTGGCCGTTATGGGTCGGTTTGTTAGGAATAGCAAAATTGGACAAAATTGGACCAGGGCTCCTCTCCTTAGATGCCGACCCAGGGCCTTCCTCAGCCAGGGTCCTCCGATTAGATGCCATGGCTTATTGCAAAATATATATATATCTCTCTCTCTCTCTCTCTCTCTCTCTCTCTCTCTCTCTCTCTCTCTCTCATTTTGGGTATTGGGCAATGTAATTCTTATTTTTTATTATTTTTTTGTTTTTGCTTTCAGGATGACGTGTATTTGGTAAAATGGAAAGGCTACCCTCTGTATCAATGTACATGGGAACCCACTAGCCATTTTAATATTCAACTCTTAGAAACATTTGACAGACCTCATATCAGCGATGATAGGAAATGTAACGCTGCAGCAAATTTTGAGATAGCTGTACAGAAACGATTGAAATCAACGTCAAACCGATGCAGTGTGAATTTCGATGGCGATATCTTTCGCTATTGTTTCGGGCATCTAGAATCCTCATTGTTTTATAAAGACGATTTTCAGACACTTCCAATGTCAGAAGGGTGGTATTATCGGATCAACAAAAAAGGAAAGGGTGTTCAAATATCTTTTCCTGTCAGGGTTATATTCAGACTGTGCATGAAAAAGAAATTTATAATTTTAGACAATGTTGTTACTGAAATAACCGTTCCCACTGAAACGCTAATTATGATTTCAGCAGTGGATGGTCTAAACACCGAGTGACACTCTTTGACTACACGTGACTCTATATATTCTAGGCTCTCTGATCCATAAGACAATGTCAGACAATCTTAATAACGTGGCAATAACCAAATTCAAGAATAGGGTAGAGATCGGTGAACATTCACCCTGCATTCAGCGACGGATTTCAGAAAACCCTCAGCTGGCGCTATCAGTATCACTCAACAGTTCATTTTATAAAGAGTTGAAAAATGCCAAGGATCAATTTTCGAATTTTACATATATTGATATGATCAATACTCAGGTCACTTCTTTCCAACTCAGGTTCACTGAGCGGCTGGAAACCAGGTTTATCGATAATGTCAATAGTGTGATGCGGAAATAACTTCTCATGATTATTCTCTTTTGGCATATGAGGAAAAAGAAAAATTGAAAAAACTGTTGTATATTTTGGAAAAATTCAATATCAGTGACAAATCCTATCACGAAATTACCATGTTATATGATCAACTGCCTAGGAAATATCTTATTGTTCAATGTAGGGAAAAAATTAATTCTTTGTATCACATTGAAAGAACGTCTGGAAATATACCAGGCTGTTATGTGAGTATTCAAACAGAAATCAGTCGTGTGATAGAAGACAACTGGTGTATGTTTGAAAACTCCAGACGCCTAAAAATTAAATTATCTGGTGATGGTTCAAAGGTTAGTAGAATTTCTAATTTTATAGTGCTCTCATTTTCGGTAATTAAAGAACAACGTGCATTATCATCCTTGGATCAAAATGTATTTTGTATAGTAAACTGTTCAGAAGATTATAAAAATGTATCTTCTGCTTGCAAGCCAGTTTTTGATGAGATCAACACACTCATTGAAAAGGGCGACATTTTAATAAAGGGTAAAAAGTTTGAGCTGGAATTCTTTTTAGGAGGTGACGTCAAATTTATACAAATTATCCTGGGGATGAACAATTGTTTGGCAACATATTCGTGCCCCTGGTGCAAAGTGAATAAACGCGAAAGAGATGATTTTAGCAAAGCTGGAGATTTTTATCAGAAACCCCCATTAGTAAGAACTACGGAGAACATGGCTGAGGACGCTTGTTGTAAGTCACATGGTGTGAAACACCCTCCCCTTATTAAAATTAACCCTGATCACATTGTACCAGATGAACTTCACCTCCTACTAAGAATATCAGACAAACTTTTGAAAAATCTCATTTTGGACGCAAAAACGTTCGATGATAAAAACAAAGTCAGAGGAGAGCCTGTAAAATGTCTCGATGATCTGGTGGAAAAAATTAGGGATTGTGGTGTGTCTTTTAACATTTGGACCAAAAAGGGAACAGACGGTGAGATGGAATGGACCTCCCTTACAGGTTCTGATTACAAAAAAATGTATGAAAAATTACCCTATAGGTTGCTATTTAGCATACACCACGATACACACGATAAAACTGCTAGGTTGTGGCAGGAATTCTATATTTTATACAACTTTGTAACAATTGGTATTGAAGGTGTTGAACTTGATAAGGTTTTCGAAAAAGCTAAATCTTGGGCTCTTTCATATTGTGAACTGAGCTCGGCCCGGCAGGGTTATGCGTCTGTAACACCTTACATCCACATTTTAGTATATCATATTCCGTATTTTGTGTCGAAGTATGGCCCACTGATTAATTTCAGTGGCCAGGGAATAGAAAAGGTGAATGACGATGTAAAAACAATACATCAAAAGAAATCAAATAAATTTGATGCAACCGTCGATGCGCTAAAGGTGCGAAAAAGATTGGAGCATCTCCAATCAAGAGGTTTGTCGCGTGTAAAGCGAAAATATGAAAAAAGAAAAATTGAATATTGGGAGGACCAAATACAAGTGAACAGGTCAACAAGAAAACAGCCTATTTCTATTGAGATGCAAGAGGCAAATAAAACAAACGGGTCGGAATGTTCAGTAGATGTAAATAGCATGACAGAAGTCGAACTAAAAAAGGAATTAAAAAAGCTGGGCATTCAAACAAAATTAAGAAAAACGGAGAAGCTATTGGCCCTTTTACTACAACATACTGGAAAGTGAATTTGTTGAAGTGAACAATACCTCGTGTCATCCCAATATTGCATCTATACCTACCATGAAACCACAAAACTTAATACCCACATACCCTCTCTCTCGCTCTCGCTCTTGATTATAAAATTTGGCAAACACCATATATATGAAATAGTAAATACAGCACTCGACAGCACTGGCAGATTTGAATGGTGCTGGTGGAAATCTAGGTTCACTCACAGACTATATATATTTCTATATCCATATCAAAGCAAGTGAATATTAAACATACGTACGTACTTAACTTTTACAATACTGGTTTATTTTGTCTCATTGTTGTTCGTCTGTCACCTGTGGAAGGCTTTGAAAGCCGAAAGCTCGTGATTAAATGACTAAAATAGGTCTTCAAGGTGTTACTTACTAATATTTTATATATATATATATATATATATATATATATATATATATATATATATATATATATATATATATATATATATATATATATATATATATATATATATATATATATATAACCCTCCCTGTGCGCATATGTGTGTAAAACAATCCCTTAATCTTCTGCAGATTGTGGTTAAAATCCCTGATTTGTAACTATTGGTATATTTAACCTGTATTGTCATAAATTTAGCAATTTAGATCTTGTTTGACAGAGTTCCAATGGAGATATGTCAAACCAAAAAAAATAAATTACTGAACTTGACAATATGGGTGACAAATAACCATCGATGTCAAACTTTTAGCATTCCCTCTCTCTCTCTCTCTCCTCCATCTTCACAACACATACTCTCTCCCTCTCTCATATATATGAGTGAGAGGTCGGGGGGAATAATAATCCCTTAATCCAATTACATAAATCCAATTACTGAGGAAAATATGTCTGGGGGTGTGGTCAACACTGCATTTATCTAGCATGTAATGATAGGTTAAGCACCTCTCTCTCTCATATATATATATATTATTGTACAATACAATACTGCCCCATCATATTCTAAAGTACCTACATGTATATATTGAGAATTTGCTTTGGAAAAGATGTCTCCCCGACAGTGCTATTACTATAAAATTCGCCCGCCCCTCCCCGTTATTCACATCAAAACCAAAACCGTCGGAGCAATGAATGGGTTTTATAGGTACATTTATCCTTAGGGAGCGATTGGGATAGTTATTAATTTTAAATAATTCAACTTTAGTTTCAATGATCACGATTGCTATCACACAAGGAAAAGGTTTTTCTCAAGTATCATAGGTGTGCATTCTCGTTTCGTTATATTAGTTTTTTTGTGTATAAAATGTTACACGTTGAGTTTTGAAATTTTATTGAATAAATCCATTGACTCAATTTTTTTGTTTATTGTTACTAGAGGATAAACCCACAGTAAATGTAATAAGTAACTCTTCACACGTGACATTTCAATCTACTCTATTCGATTTATTTATTCGTATACACTACGTTTGTGCTACAAATAGGTACACGATTAGAGTGAACAATCATGGACATTTAGAAATTTAAGATTTAGCGTACAGCACCTCCCCAACCCTATTCCCTTCATTTTTATGGCGCTAAAAGTTAGGATCCAGACCCTAATGGATATGTCTTCTTTAACCCAGTGAAATATTTGCCACTAGCATGATGTAACAAAAATGAGAATCTGTTCATTAATTTGTAAAATTTGACTGGTGCTTGGTGAATGACATCCATGTCTTCCCAAAGAACATAATTTTAGGAATAATCAAAATCGACACAAAAGGCAATATGCTTTGTCAGCGCAATAAATCACTTAAGCGAATTTAATCGCGAGACCAGTTAATGACGATAAGCGAGAGAAACAGCAAATGCAACGCTGATTAATCTAATTAACCAGTGATAAAATAAGCCGATGTATGTGCACTGAAGCGTGTTTAAACAGGGGCGACAACTCGAAAATATGGATTGTCTTAAAGGATTAGAAATAGTTCAACATGCCTGCCTGTGCTGCGGTGCAGAGTTCAGAGTTACGATGTTGGAGAGCTGACAGCTGCTCGTCGTTGCTCGGTGGTTCTCTCCGGGTACTCCGGCTTCCTCCACCCGTAAAACTGTCACGGTCACGATTAGCCATTGTGCAGAAATATGTGACCTTAAACACCAATAATAATAATATATATTAGATTAATTTCTGATGTTCTTTTTCAGACAGAAAAAGACAATATTGCAGGGCTTCTCCTCTTGATTGATTTTGAAAAGGCATTTGATTCCATATCATGGTCATTTATCGATAAGGCTTTGGACTTTTTTAATTTTGGCCAATGCTTTAAATCTTACATACATACGCTCTATAATGATATCTCATCCTGCATTAATGTAAATTCTCAGATTTCACATTTTTTTCCATTAGGCAGAGGCTGCAGGCAAGGGGACCCATTGTCACCGTATATATTCTTAATATGTGCAGAAATTTTAGCAATTATGATTAGGTCAACCGAAGCAATAAAGGGTATAAGAGTAGGAAATATTGATGTTAAGATATCACAGTATGCTGACGATACATCGCTTTTCTTGGATGGATCACCCCAGTCACTGGAGGCAGTGATGAACACACTGGATGCTTTCAAACATATTTCGGGTTTAAAACTAAATTATAATAAAACCCAGGCAGTTTGGATCGGCAGTAAAAAGGATTGTACAGAAAAAAATTGCGATAGGTGGAAAATTAACTGGAACGAGGAAACATTTAGCGTATTAGGTATCGAGTTCACTAAAAGTTTTGATAAAACTGTCCACATAAATTATAATAAGAAACTAAGGGAGGTGAGAAAAACTCTACTGCAGTGGTCAAAACGTAATCTCTCGGTGCTATGAAAAATAACGGTAGTAAAGTCTTTAGTCGTCGCAAAATGGTTTATCTTTTTATCGCTCTTCCAAATCCTCCCAAAGAAACCATGGACGAACTAAATAGGGCACTTTTTAAATTCGTTTGGGGAAATGGGCCTGACAAAATAAAGCGAATTCATTTTATCCAAGATTACGATCAGGGCGGATGGAAAATGATTCAGCTGTCGCCTTTATTAATTCTTTCAAGATATCATGGGTTAGTCGCTTTATAAAAAATCATTCATGTTGGAAAGAAATTTTCGTAAACTATTTTCCCCTTTTAAACAGTGATTGGTATCTAGCCAGCCCTCACATATTGGACAACTATTCCAAAAATGTTAATAATCCGTTCTGGAAAGACGTAATTAATGCTTGGTCGTCTTTCAGCAAAAAAACTCCCCCACGGGAGCCTAAAGATTTTTTAGGTACATACATTTTTAATAACGAACATATTAAAGTAGGAAATAGACCGCTGAAAAGCACTCTGTTGAAATCGAAAGGTATATATTTTTTGTAAATGATTTTTTAGGATCAAACGGAAAACTGTTGTCTCATGAGCAATTTAAAACTCACTTTGATATACAAATAGACTTCTTGACATACAGGGGAATACAAAATGCAATAAAATGTTTCATAAGACCACTAGGGGATGCAACTGAGCTGAACAGAATACAAAATCCCATACTCCCCCAACGTATAGAAACATTAATCTCCGGGAATAAAATAACTTATAAGACACTGATTATGGGCACAAAAGATAAAAATCTCTTATCCAAATGGGAATCCAAGTTAGGCATCGAATTCAGTGAACAATGGTGGGCAAAAACGTTACTAATTCCCTTTAAATGTACAGTCGACGTCAAATATAAATGGTTTCAGTATCGTATTAATACTCGCATTTTAGGAACCAATACTCTTTTAAAGAGGATGAATATAACTGAAGATGACACGTGTTCCTTTTGCAAAAGGGAAAAAGAAACCTTGATTCACCTGTTTTGTGAATGTCCACTTGTTTTATCCTTTTGGAATGGTTTCGTCAACTGGATTTTCACAAATACAGGATATTATATAAATCTATCAAAACAAGTTATTTTATTTAGCAACCCAAATTCCGGCATGTTACCACCCATTTTTCGCCTTTTACTCATTTTTGTAAAACATTTTGTTTATAGAACTAAAATGAAAAATGAAAAGTTAGATATTAGTTTACTAAAAAAAGAAATACTGAATTATTACAATGTAGAGAGATCAGCATATTATCTTTTGTGTCAGTACAAAAAATTTGAAAAACGGTGGGAAAGTCTAATAAATTTGATAAAAGAGTAAAATTCCATATGCAACCATATTCAGATAGTTATTATTATTATTATTATTATTAATATTATTATTATGACTGCTATGTACTGTACAAAGTGTCTGTATGCATCCAGTGAAGCCTTTCGTTGGCTGCTGTAGCCCCAGACAAGTGCCAGGAACTCAACGTCTATGCAACTAATTTGCCAACATTCAACCTTCCCCCACCACACCCCAGCACCACCCCACTCTCACAAATCAACCTGCCCATTTTAAAAAAAAATTATAAAAAAAATGGACTAAATATAGTAACAAACTAGAAATGTATTTACTACATATTGTATTCAAATTGTATACCTTTTGTACATTGTTTTGTTATGTGAATAAAAAAAAAAAATAAAAAAAAATAAAAAAAGATACTGCACCCCTGTGGCCCGTGTGCGGGCACAGTGGCATTGTGTGCCAAAGCGTACAGTACGTTGATGGTGCACTTGTCTTCAACCGTTGCTAACCCTGATCATGTGGAGTTAGTATGTTGGGAGCCTGGCAGTTGCTCGGTGGTTCTCTCAGGGTACTTCAGCTTCTTCCACCTATAAAACTGTCAGATACGAGATGATCCTAACTGTCGAAACTGCTGTTAAACCCCAATAAATAAATAAATAAATCCACGTTCAATGTGTTCTATAATATACTGCCATCAGTGAGAATTGCATCCAAACTGTCCTCCAGCAATTTGACCCAAACCGGTTGCTAATTTAACTCAAATTCATTCTATGGCAATTTGATCCAAACTAAACCACCATCCAGAAAAAAGGTCCTACTAAACACCGAGGTATACCGAGAGATACGGAGGTGAAAAAAGCAGATCAGGGTTGTTTAAAAAGGTTTAAATATTATTGCAGACATTTAATTGATTCCTTCGAAGCAATAGTCGTGATATTACTTGATTTATTCGAGTAAATGCAAGATATATATATGTAGATCGAATTGTTACCGAAAATACCCCCATGGTATATAATAGGTAGCTTGGTTATTAATGGGCTACGTCTGTGCGTGGATGAAGCACTTAAGTGGTAACTGGGTATCATAAAACAGATCACCCTAATATTTGATAAAAAATAAAACTCCCATCAGATTTTATCTGGGCCTTGAGCCGGCCAAACTTTTCAGTTCCAGCAGGTCTAAAGTTTTTTTTTTTAATTTTCATTTATTTTTTGTTTATTGTTTTGCCATTGATGGCTTTATGTTATTAGGATTCTGTGGCGTACTGAGATAAGTATCGCTCGGCTGTGAACCCAAATCTACAGCTTGTTCTTGGAATGTATACAATACATGGGGAGAGCATTGCAACAAAATCACCCGTGGAGTGAAGTTATCACCCAAAGTATCAATTTCAAATTCTGTACATATGGACAAAAAACACAAGCAATGTTTCAGCCATTGGAGTCAATTGACCTCCAGGTTTAACCCAGAGGTCCATTGCCTTCCAGAGCTTAACTTGTGCTTGTTATGCTTTGCAACAAATTTTGAATTATTGTTTGGGTGAAATCTCCACTCTGTGGGTGATTTAGTGATAATACACTCTGCACGTACTGTATATATATACAGTATACTTTTTACCCCTTTCGCCTGTGATAACCGCACTAATTTATGTGATTTGTTGACACTTTTTTTGTTTTCAAGGGTTTCACCTTCTTTACGTGACCATTTTTTTTTACAATTGCTGCAATTTTATAGAATTGTAGAATAATTAAGTCAGTATCCTTTCATTGTCGCTCGTCTTGGTCAGCCGTGAGTGCTAACCACGTCTCTAGCCTTACGGCATTTTCTTTTCATCGTTGGTTAACAATTCACAGTGTTGCTTACTGAGGTGCAGTCGCTTTAAATACCATTACCAAGCTACCTACTAAATACCAAAGGGAAGATTTTTCAGCGCACTCTATTACTTTAGCACCCATCAATCTCAAATATGGCATTAAAACCATGCACATACCGCTTAAATCTATTTACATAATCAGAATACACCACCAGGGGTGCAGTGGCTCAATAGGCAGAGGTACAGGCTGCAAGCTGAGAGGTCCTCGGTTCGAATCCCACCTGCGGCAACAGCTTTGTGTCCTTGGGCAAGACACTTCACCCCCATTGCCCCATGTGGGGGTAGTGATGTGCACCAAGGCATATTGCATATTGTTGGTGCACCTGTCTTCGAACAAGGCTAACCCTGCTTGTGTAGTATATTGGGGAGCTGACAGTTGCTCGCCATTGCTCGATTGTTTTCTTCGGGTATTCTGGCTTACTCCACCCATAAGACTACCTATTCTCGTTGGGGGATGAGGCGACAAATGAAGTGCTACGGATTACACTCTTGACAGTGGAGATTGTCACATTGCATATCCATACAGTAAGACGATGATAGCCGTAGTTTAAGTTATTCTTAGACCCCAATAACTAAATAATAAAAAGAACACACCACCCCATACCTGTTTCACTCCTGCTTTCATTCACCTTGGTACCCTCGGTTTGCCTCGGTGTTTAGTATGCCGGCCAGAAAAGGAGTGATTTTTTTTCTAAGATAGTAAAACAAGAAACAGTAATTTTTAACAGGTAGTAAGAAAATAATTTTCATGAAGCGCAGAATGTTATGTTAGTTAATAGCTAAAAAAACGCAGGGTGATATTTGCAAATCTTATTTTTTACTGGTACCAGGTACTGGTAATGACAATTGTCTTTTGCCATCAATAGTTGATCAACTTTTTGACAAAGCACATTATACTATCCCAATGATGGCTGCTGGACATAAACACACAATCTGATGTTAGTTTACTATGAAACAGGTGCTTAGCCAGGATATCAAAGTGATGGGAAAGAGTAATATCTAGTGGGGGTGGGGCCAGGACATAAAAAAATATGATGCACAACATCTCCTGAGCCACATATCAGTGAGATGGGGGCGAGGACAAGTGGGAGTGTGCCCCCGCATCAGTGGAGGAGTCGGGTGCCCCCACTTCCCCACCCCCCCAAAAAAAACAAATTTGAAATTCAAGACAGAAAAACACAATTTCCTTGACTCTGTGTCCATTTGTGTCCATAATATATAAGTTGCGAACAAGTATAAATATCTAGATATTAAAATGTATTTTCGGATGAATATTATATGGGTAAACAGAGGAGGGGGAGGTATGACTAAAATTGGGGAGCCCCCATGCCTACAGTACGGCCGCTGTGGACTGGTCACTTTCCACGGGTGGGCAATATTTCCATGGACGCAATGCTATTAGATTCCAAACCCTGTTTGCAGCAATAACTATCGAAAATTTAATTAATGAGGCACAGGGTACAGTCCGGTGCTTCGTTAATTAAAAATTTTATTGATGATGATTTTCTATTACCTGGTAAAAGCATGCATAGATTATGACCAGTCCACGGCAACTGTACTGTATGTTTGCACCACTGCTATTGTTGCGAAGTGAGCCCACAGGGGTTAAATACACTTGTCAGCTCGGATAAGAGCTCGAGCTCTTGGGGTCTTTGTTGGGAAATTTAATAGACTCGAGTTTATTTAACTTTTAAGCTGATTTTCATAGTTTTGGAACAGATTTGAACACTATAATGAAATTGCATGGAATTGTGTGAAACTGGCGACCAGAGTACAGACGTACTCTGTGGGTACATTCCAGATGTTCTGTTGACAATATCAGGCATACCTTTGCGAGCCAATATTGTCAACAAGCAGTAACATTTGAGGATTTGCTGACAGATGGGACATTAACATTCGGCAGTATTACTGGGATGTTGGTCTTCAAACTGTCCAACAAATCATAATTTGTACCTGGCGAAACTCCCCATTAAACTGTGGACGCTGAGTTGCATTTTTGCATCAGTCACCGGGACATTCCGCCGGTTAACTGGCGCCCGGTGGAATACTATTTAAGAGACGAGATTCCATGGACTGCATGCAGACTGACCAACAGTCTGCATGGCAGGATAAGAGTCTACAAAATAGCGACCGCCACGTCAGGGGACTTTCCCTCGGCTTCCCTGAGGTCAGGGAGAAACTGCTGACGGTCGTCACGTACCCCAAGTATTGCATCAGAAATTTGGTGAATATAAGCACCAATTTCTGACAGCTTAGACAAGTTGTCTCTTGGCTCCTGACGAATGCTGAACTACTCCACCAGAAGAAACCTGGATGCCGCCACAGTGTTAGGGTACGAACTTGTTACTTGTAATTGTATACTTATTGCCAGAGACAACGATACTTAGTCGCGAAGATTTATATTTGATTAGTTTAAATAAAATTGTAGATAATTTGAACTGGTCTCCATTGTGTTATACACGACAAGTTCGCGAAGTTACTGAACCCAGAATCTGAAACCTGTGTCTGATATCGTCTGGTAAGGAAACTCAACATGCTATGGGCTTGTGGATCCTCACAGAACCCCCAATAAACACAAAGTGGAAAAAAAAATCAAACTTGACGATCATAGATCGATAAACTTTTCCTTCTATTCCGCAACACTATGAGCAGGGACTAATTCTAAATGGGAAGGTGTGTTTACAAATATTAATATTTTTTTAACACCTGATAATAAAGTAATATAAGTTTATGAACAACCACACAATTTACTTTTAAGTATAATACTCCTAATTCCTAATAAGCATACATGAATGTTTATTAATTTTGTGGAATTTTTACACTGTGCATGAAGCTTGTTTGGTTCTGCATATTTGTAAAAATTGTCCTTCCACTAGGGAGGAGTTCTTGAAATCAGTCGACACTGGATTGTGTGGTATTCCTTTGTGTAAGACAATGTATTCATTGTAATAATCTTGATGAATTAGTCCCCACAAAGTAGATCTGTTTCTCAGGGCATTTTTTGGTAAAATTGCATGCAGGCAAGTTTTTTTTTTTTTTGTTTTATTTTTTATTTTTGTAATTATTTCTTTGCCATTAAAAGTTAATGTTCTTGATTTGTCTTAGGCCTCATAATCTACAGAATAGCATGGGTGGTGGTGTATTCCATCCCTTGAGTGCAAAAAGGCTTTGCAATGCTATAGGATAAGCCTTTCGAAAGGATTGACAAGTAATGTTAGACTGCCTATTCTCGTTCAGGGATGAGGCGAAAAATGAAGTACTACAGATTACACTCTTGACAGTAGGGATTGTCACATTGCATATCCATACAGTAAGACGATAATAGCCGTAGTTTAAGTTTATTCTTGAACTCAGCTCTGTTTGTAATTTTACAAAGATTCTGGCTCCAGCTATCACAAATTGCTGGATAGGCAAAAAACTGGCAAATTGTCTAGAGCTTTAATTCTGGTCCTGCTAACATGCGCTGATTCAGATTGCCTAGTAGTTATATTCAGTGAATTTAATGAGATATTAAAATAGTTACTGAAAGAGCGGAGAAGATTACCGTTTTTCCAATCAAACACGAAGAGGCTAGCCTGAAGTTTGAATATGTCAGTCACTTTCAGAATTTTGTTCTTTGCAAACAGTGGGTCTGTATGGGAGTTATATCTTTTATTATTCATAATTCGTATTGTTCGTTTTGCAATATCAAGAGTCTCCTAGCCGCTTTTGAATTTCCCCAAATCTGAATGCCAAACCACAAATGACAATGCACAAGAGAGTAGTAAAGAGTTTTCATTGCACTTTGGGGTAATATATTCCTGACTTTATTTAGGGTGTAGTCAGCTCTTCCAATATTAGTGCTAATCCTTGAGATATGATTCCTGTAGGTAAGATTATCATCAAAAGTCACACCTGGACATTTTAAAGAATTTTCATTTTCATTTTGACCCACTTTCAGTTTTCACATTGTTTATATAAATATCTAAGTTTCCTGGAATTCTAGATTGGGGCGATTGATTTATAATCATGTATGTTGTCTTTTTCGCATTGAGAGCTAGGTGATTTGCCGAGTACAATTAAATATTTTATCTAGTTCATTGTTAAAATGAGTTACTAGATTACTTGAATTCGGGGCTGAAGAATATGAAGTAGTGTCATCTGCAAAAGATAAGACTTTTAATGACGTTGAGGAGGCAATATCGTTTACATATAATAGAAAGAGAATAGGCCCTAATGCACTCCCTTGGGGCACCCCACATTTTATATATGCTAAATCTGATTTTTCATTTCGATATTTAACATATTGAGCTCTATTTGTCAAATAACTTTTAAACCAAGTATTACTAAAACCCCTAAATCCATATTTTTCCAATTTTGTCAAAAGAATGTCATGGTATTTATTGTGTCAAACGCTTTAGAAAAATCGATAAATGATGCTAACGTGATATCCTTGGTCTGTCGGTTATTTTTTTTGCCCTATATGTTTTAAAAGTTACATGATTGGGTGTATAGTGGAATGTTTACTTCCAAATCCATACTGGTATTTATATAAAATATTGAAAGTCGTCATGAAACTAGCCATTATGTTTGCCATCAGTTTTTCTAACATTTTAGAAAATGTTGGAAGTATACTGATTGGTCTATATTTCTTAAATTTGCTCTCATCCCCGGTTTTAAAAATTTAAATTACCTTGGCAACCTTTATCTGGTATGGAACCGGCCACTAGTAAATGAGTTATTTATTATGTTTTTATTTATTTGTTTTCTTGATTAATTTTATCAGTAATTTTACCTAGCTTGGATAGGAAGAGGTCAATGTCAGCTTTCGGTGGAGTGTTAGGTCTGTAAATAATATCTATTAGTTTGACAACTTTATTTATTTTAACTTCTATACAGAGGGAGTCAATAACTGATAAATCATGACGTATTTTGAATGGTATGTCCTGTTTTACATAAACCCCTACCCACCCCTTTCATTATCATTGTCTGGTCTTAAGTTTTTGGTGAGGGGCTGATAACCTTCCAGTACATAAGACGAGTCTAGTGGAATTTGAAATATCTCTGACAATCCAATGATATCGAACTTATTTTGGTGTTCTTGCACTTCATAGAGTAGTTCCTTCAGTGGTTCCCAAATGGGCTTTAAGACTTTGACAATTAAGGTGAAAAATTGAAAACTCATCCGTATTATTGTTTCCGCATTTGGTTATTATTTCGTTCGGTAAATAGTACCTACATTCGTGGTTTGAGATGTTTTTGAAAGGTGAATTATCACAAGCCTCTTCCTGGCAAAGCATATTATTATAAACATTTAAGAAATTATATTCATGTTTTGAATGTATCTCGTCAAGGCTCATGTTACCCGTCATTATATTTGGCACTGCCACCGAGTCTTTTCAAAGCATATGGGAAAATGAAAGTAAGAGAGAGTGTTTTTCTTGAGGAACAAATGGTGCAAATCGAGCATACATGTGTGTGAGCTACGTTTAAGAGAGTAGAAACAGGATACGCAAGTTCTTGGGACGTTCATGGTCTGTAAAACAAAATGTGGAAGTCGTTGAGGAAGAAAGGACGTGATAAGTGCAACAAAAGAAAATAAAACAATATAACCGCAAAAATTCATTTTGTATGATGCATTTTGTGCGTTAGGGGGGATCGGAGAGGAATTCTGTAATTAATTTGAGTCTTGGTCACTCATTCCATTCCTGGACTCAGCCGTGCGTGCGCTTCCATGTTTCAGCGAACTGGAACCGGTTTGTCTTCTCATTTATTTAGTAAACGGACACAGAAGTGTTGGTTAAATTAGCAAGATAAGAATCTATGGAGTATACTTAAAAGATAAGACAAGAACCGGTTTGTCTTCTCATTTATTTAGTACAAAGACACAGAAGTGTTGATGAGATTCGCAATATAAGAGTCTATGGAGTAGATTTAAAAAATAAATGGACACGCACGAACTGCCGAATGCACAAATGGGCGGCCCCACAAGTCGATAATATTTACTGCTTTTTGTGGATATGTACAGTCTGATAGGATTTGAAAAAGCTGAAGCAGTTGCTTCAGAACCTAATTGGGTATACAGTAGTTATTTTTTAATGAACGTGCGCGTTCGGCTAAGTGCACAAAATGAACAGTTAACAAGTAGATGGTATTTACGTTTTTTGTGGATATATATCGGAGTGGACTTGTGAGAACTATTAACAGTGATTGACAGTGTATCCTATGGAGATGGATTGCTTAATGTAGGTTCATTCTTGGACTCTGTTTATATATGCACGTGTGTCTCTTGTTTAATTATTGTTTAATTATTTATTGGGTTTTAACAACACATTCGACAGCCAACAGTTACAAGTTTCTTCTCTTCTTGAAGCTAGTCTCTCGCCCAACTGCATCACTCATTGTCCACTGAGTTTTTAGCTCACCTAACTTTTAGTCAGGGTGAGCTTCAGTGATCACTCGCCATCCATCTGTCGTCCATAAACATGGTGTTTGCGTCTTCTCTTCCAAAATCACTGAACCGATGAAAAATTGAAACGATTATTTGTTATGACATCGCATGTCGATTTTGTTCAAATCAAGTTGCCCTGCCTCTCAGTAGGGCTACGCCCACAAAGTATGCCTAAATCTTAAAAATCTTCTTTTCATGAACCAGCACTAGCAGAGGCTTGATATTTGGTGTGCAGCTTCCTTTTGCGGGGTAGACTCCGATTTGTTCAAGAGAAATTTGTGGGGCTATATTTGCCTTCGTTGTGGGAGGGGCAAGAATTTTCGCCCCGCCCAAAATTTCTATTTTCCAAACCAAGGCGCTGATTTGAACCAAATTTAATATGAGCGCTTATTGGGTCATATGTACTTAATTTATGACCCCCATGGGAACCGCAGGAGCTAAAAATAGAACAAAATTTAAAACGCCCATATCTCCAAAACTACAGGGCACTGAGAATTCTTATTTGGTGTGAATCTCCCTTAGGACCAGCAGAATGGAATGGTCCAGAACAATTGCTATCGATTCTATCATGGGCTACCTCTTTGTGACTTTGAAAACGGAATGCTGAGTCAACATTTTTTAACACTGTGGGTAATGAGGAAAACGTTTAAGACTCTTCTTCTCCCGAACCACTGCTCCAAAAGCTTTCAAATTTAACATACATCTTTGGAAGATTCATTCACATGGTTTACTGAAATCAAAATCCTCGGTCCATATTTAGGCTCTCTATGGGAGTCCAAATATTGAAATTACGCATTCTTTAAAAAATCCTCTTCTTCAGATTCACCAATCAGAATCCTTTGATATTTGGTATGAGGCATCCTTGGGCGGGTGAGATTTAAGTTTGTTCAAGCCAAGTCCCTGGGTTCATATTTGGGCTCACCAGGGTTTCGCAAACTGCGAGAACGCTCCTATCGTTTCCGTGACCTTCTCGCAAATGCTTGTTAAGGAGACCCATTTACAGTTCTCGAAAAAAGATAAGCAGTTTTTTATCAGATAAAATTTAATAAAATTAGATTAATTTTAGAGCTGAAACAATTAAAGGGTTTTCTTGTCCGATTAATAGCATAGATTGACCTTGTTTAACCGAGTAATCACTTGCCCTAATAAGTAGCTGAATAACTGTCGTACGGTTGATGATTTATATAATTAAAACTTTACTCAGCGTAATGGACAAAACCGGCCAGCGCCATGTACAAAATTGTCAATTCAAATTTTATTGTTTTTAAATTTTGTCTCAAAACATAGCTTATGGCCTCCATCGGAACGTGCTGATTGAGCTCGTTCCAATAAGGGGTCATAAGTTATGTTTTTGAGACAAACATTGAAAATCTTTAGTAATTCAAGAATTTCTGGTGCAAGTATCGTCTGCTACCCGCATTTGGTGAAGGGTTGAGAATGACCATTTCCAGCTACTGATACAGTATAATTATCATGCAAGTGTACAAGTATATCAGCACGTAACTGGCATGCGTTGCTCTGTCTCATATAATTGATGTGAGCCAGTGTGACAATGTTTGGCTGTTTTGGAGCAAGTTTGTTCCTTAGTTATCCCATATAATACTGTAGTTCAAACGTAACGAATAACCGATCAGTTACCTATTTATCAATCAAGACGTTTATCATTGGTTAGTCGATTAATCGGTTAACCGTATCAGCTCCAATTAATTTCTATAAACGTGAATACTGCAATAGCCTTTTATGTGGTGGTTGAGCAATCTGACGATCTATGAATTTGAAGCTAAATAAGCATAATTCATGTGATTAAGACACATGTTGGAAATGGGTCCCGCAAAAAAATAAAGGGGTCCTGCAAAAAATGTATTTGCGAAACCGTGGCTCACTGTGGGAGCCCGAATTATAACTTAGTTCAAAATGATGAATTTTCTTTAAAAATCTCCTTCAGATCCAGCAGTTGGAATATTTTGGTATCTGGTATGCAGCATCCTTAGGGGAGCGAGATTCAAGTTTGTTCACGCCAAGTTCCTTGGTTCATATTTTGGGTTTACTGTGGGAGCCTGAATTATAACTTAGTTCAAAATGAGGAATTTTCTTTAAAAATGTTCTTCCGATCCAGCAGTTGGAATGTTTTGATATTTGGTATGCTGGTATGTAGCATCCGTAGGGAGTAAGATTCAAGCTTGTTCAAGCCAAGTCCCTGGGTTCATATTTGGGTTCCCTGTCCGAGCCAGAATTATAACTTAGTTCAATATGAGGAACATTCTTCAAAAATTATCTTCTTCGCATCCACCAGTCAGAATCTTTTGATATTTGATAGACAGTTTCCTTAGGGAGGTGAGATATAAGTTTGTTAAAGGCAAGTCACTGGGTTCATATTTGGGCTTCCTGTGGGAGCCAGAATTGTATCAACATTTGTATTTTCCGAACCGAGAGGCCGATTCAAACAAATTTGATATGTCGGGCTTATTGGGTCATAAGTACCGAATGTATGCAGGAAAAAATGTTTCTGTTGCCCCATGAGAACCGCCGAGCTATATATAGAACAAATGTAAAATGCCCATATCTCCAAAACTGCATGACACTGATAATTTTTATTTTGTGTGAATCTTCCTTGGGAACAGCAGAAAGGAATGGTCCAAACAAATTGCCAACGGTTTTATCATAGGGTAATTTTCCAGGACTTTGAACAAACGCTGAATCATCATTTTTTAACAGAGTGAGTAATGGGAAAAACAATAAAGAATCTTCTTATCCCATATCACTGCTCCAAAGGCTTTTATATTTCGCAAATAAAATATTTGGAACATTCATTCACATGTTTGTTGAAATCAAATGCCTGGGTCCATATTTGGCCTTTCTATGATAAGATTATTGCAATATGAGGAATATTCTTCAATAATCTTCTTCTTCCGATCCTCCCATCAGAACCTTTCGATATGTGGAATGCAGCATCCTTAGAGAAGTGAGATTCAAGTTTGTTCAAGCCTAGTTCCTGGGTTCACATTTGGGCTCCCTGTGGGAGCCCGAATTATAACATAGTTCAATAAGAGGAATATTTTTTTAAAATCTAGTAGTCAGAATCTTTTGATATTGGTTTTCAGCAGCCTTAGAGAGGTGAGATTCAAGTTTGTTTAAGCCAAGTCCCTGGGTTCATATTTGGGCTTCGCGTCTCGGTTGAACATAAGCTCCGAGCCGGAAACCTCAGACCATGTTACCGTCAGAATTCATCACAATAACTTATAGTGTTGTTATTTTACCATAGCATAATGAATTCACCAAGGTACCAGTTAAAGTAGTAATCGGTTTTTACCAGTATTCCTTTACTCCACTAGATGTCAATGCATGTACGTCTGTGCGGTGTTGTTGCGCGAGTTCCTCTTCGCCTTTTCCCGCAGAAGATAGCCATAAACTCATTTCGAAAGACGGTTCCACTCAGACAGTATATAAAGAAATTTATAACATTGTTAGTATACATTAACATCAGAACCAACACCCATGATAGTTCATGTATATCTTTCGGGTGTTCGATGTTCGAATAATTGAAACTAATCACATGCACGTTCACAGGTAACGTTGTTAAAAAGAACGCAGTATTCACAATAAGTATAGTCTTTACCAGAGATGATGTTCGGTTCTGATAGTTATTTTGAGCATTTTGTCCGACTGTAGAGATTGTGTAAATGTTCAATCTCTTATTACTTTTCATTACCTGTATTATAATAGATAGGTTCCCGGCTACAAGAATGATGAATGGAATAACGCAGAATATACACAAGAATATCCATGGCCAGATTGTCTTAAAGAATTTCATGTAACTTGGTTTGTCTGAATTGCAAAAGAAAAAGTCGTTTGCTGGTTCGTCAACCCCGTCGATGCCGTACAATACGTGAGCGTTTACCAAAAATAATACAACGACAGAAGCAACATTGATGAGTGCTAGTCTACGCCTGTTCCAGACTTGCATTTTGCGAGGAAACCAAATGGACAACGCACGGTATACAGTAAGGGATACCAGTGTCCACACAGAAATATCCGCAAAACAATATGAGAGAAACATGAGGAACCTGCACGATGCGACGTTCAAATGAATAAGTGATACTTTCAGGAGCCATATGGGAAGTAAGCTCGTGTATAACGAAAGAAGATCACTCACCGCGAGGATAATGAAAAACAACGATATATTAGAACTGCGCAAATGTTTTCTTGACAAAACAAGTATCGTAAGTAAATTTCCAGTTGTACCTACTAGTATTAAAATAGGTGGAACAATTTTCCATATCCACACACTCACTATGTACTCATTATAATGAGTGTAACTCAAATGTTGTGTGGTATTATTTGTAAAATAACTCATCTGATCGCCATAAAAGGATCACACTACAGCTTTTTTCAAAATGTATTGCGGTCGAACTGTTGAGTTTGAAACCGTGTACTATTGTAGCAGTTCTCAATAATAGGTATGAGCTCCAGTGAATTGTATTTTTCTCATTTAATTCGTGTTGCCTCTGCAAGACTCTTTAGTTTGATGAGTATATCGCACTAATACATCTTTCCTGACAAACAATAAACAAAGACATAGCGAGACTTCCTATTCTAAAACATAATCGCGTAGTCGTCAACTTGTTTTGCTGTTGGATATTTCTTCTCGAATTGACACGTACGCCATTCAGATCCAGGTTGTGTGGTCAATAAAGGAGCAATCTGCAAAATAAAATTAGAACTCATGTGCACATTTCGAATTGTTTGTAGTTCATCAAGCTGTTTATTAAGTCTCCAAGTCAGAGAAATTATTTTTTATTTTTCTTTCCTAAATTCATTTTTATTTAAATTTAAAAAAAAATAATGGAAAGAAAAACGAAGTTACGAAGTCAGGAAAAAGTTGGTGTAAAGACAGAACTACTTTTATAAGTTTCATTCCATCCAAGTGCTGAACGTGAGAATAGAATTTCGCTGTAACGGGTTGGAAAATCAACCAGCAGTGCTTCATGAGTTGAAATTTATCTGTACACGATATTATGAGATAGATGGATTTCCACTAAAACGAAGTGAAAAGAAGCAATAAGGGTCTTGTTATGGAAACAAAGCATAAAACACAACACTGAGGAGGTTGACAGAGGATGATGCCTCTAGAATCCAGCTGGGCAGTTACCCTTTTCCCCTAAATTACATCACAGCAAATAAGAAAACACCGAACGAAAACCTACACCCGTAGCTTCACGCGTGAGTGTATATTTTGTTAACCCTTATCTAACACGAAAAGCAGACGACACTTGCAAACAAAATTCTTGAATAACTATTTTTTTCATTTTTTGTCTCACAAACATAGGTCATGACCCCTCACTGGAACGAGCTCGTTCCAATGAGTGGTCATAATCTATGTTTTTGAGACAAAAAATGGAAAAATAATGAAAATTAAATGGCAATTTCTGTGAATAATGCTGGCCGGTTTTGGCCGTTGTGTTGGGAAAAGGGTTAATCGATCTTTGTAGAGCAAAGATGTTAACATGGGGTTCACGCCTGTTCATCACCCCCGATCTACTTTAAAGTTAAAAACTAAAACACGCAGTGCATTGAATTTTTACACACAAATATAAGCCGCAACAGATCTAAGAATGTGAAAGAAACGCACAGAAAAGTTGGAATTAGTGGACTTTTGAGTTCGGGACCCATTTGCTAAAATTTTGCGTTTCTCCCGCTTTTAACTTTTTCTGAGTTGAATCTTCACTTCACACATATTGTAGTTGTAGTAATTCCCTCTTCGAGTACTTTATGTCGCGAATGACATGGCCGTATGTACTTCATGACGAGGCTGATCAATGTAAATCGGAAACAGTGCTGGTTGGGAACCCAATGGATTAGTGGTTACGGCATTGGTCTTAAAAAAAAGATCCATGGTTCTATTCCCACCAGGGGTAACTCGGGCATGGAACATAATCCCTATTATCCCCGTTGGTGAACGGCAACGCTGTGCACTAAGGCATACTACACGCGGATAGTGCGCTTGTCTCTAGTCAATGCTACCCCTGCTCGTGAGGAGTTAGTACGCTGAGGGGCCTGACAGTCGGATACTCGGCTTCCTCCACCAGTAAAACTGTCCAACACGGGGTGTCGAAAGTGTCGTTAAATTCCAATAGAAAACATACTGGATCGCGTATTGGTATATATTTCTACACAATGATCTCGCAAAATGGAAATTTTAAGATTCCAACTCTCCTCATGGAAAAAATCTTACGAATTCAGTCTTGTTTGACAGAGCTAGTTGAGCCCTGTCAAACAAGATTGAATTGGCGAAATTCCTGGTTGCATTATGGGAAAAGTGATGTTTTAAGTTATAATATTTTGAAATCAGTTTGCACAGCATTAATGGAAAAATGGCAGTTTTGTAAATAAGACGAGTACGAGTTTTAGAGCGATTCGAATGCGAGGAAAACGTAATTTGGAATTATTTTGTGGGGTATGCAAATTGGCTAAAAATTTTAAAAATATGAACTAATGATCTATAACATGTGTAAAAATTATATTGTTTACATAACGAACACGTCAACTTAGATTATCACAAAGTTATTAAGTACCATTTTTGATGCCCCAGTCTGTGCCTAAGAGGTTATGATAATCTGATATAACGTAGCTGTGAGTAAATTCTGTTTTAAAGATAGGTAAATATCCTTTAGACCAAAATTTTATCTTGAGCTATAAATTTGTTGAAGAAAATAATAAACCTTTGGCAATATTCTGTAAGATATTTTTGTTAATTTAACTCGACGTTTCCTCGAAGAATACGCAATAACTTACCTTTTAATCAGATGTGGCTGTCACAAGATCTAACAATTGAGTGCCAAGAAGGTGAACTTGAAGCGAGAATTAAATACTTCGTTTAAATAAAATAATCGATAGGAAGTACATGGAAATTCATTGTTATGATATAACACGGTATCGACTCCACATTGTTTTCCCTCTGACATCAAACGTAACAACGACCAGTAACTGTAATGTTGCGATCTACCTCTCCCAATCGGGTTTTGTATTTTTCTCTGCCCTTTACCCATTTTCATTTTTTGCCAAAAACAATGCAAAGCCTCCTCCCTATACTTGTGAGGATGAATTTGGTATCAGATGCCTCTGTTTCACTCTCATATTTCTTTTGTTCTATATTTGTCATGGTAATTTAAATTTTCATCCACACCAAGTGATTGGTTCTTGTTTAACTCTTTCAGCCGTTATGCATGTTTGTGGTGTAAAATAAAAAAAAATGGCCATCTATGAGCAAGAAACAAAACGAACCCCAAAATGGCAGGTAGGTTCAGTAATAAATTAATCGAACAGTCCAAAGGGCGGTAGGATTAACTTGACTCTCAACCTTCCTCCAAATATAATAATGATTCAACCATTTCCCATTGACGATAAGATGATACCACTGAGTGCACCAAGTTTGAAAGGGTCAGTTGTGTTAAAGAGATCTACACTGATTCGCTCATTTAAGCACAAAGTTTGAATACCTCAGTTACAAACATTTTGTCCTGCTTTTCGACAAGATAACTACACGATAGACGGCACAAACCCTAATTGGTATCACTGAACTAAATATTCGAATTGGAAATACTCGCCTTGAAATGTTGCACTCGGAAGTGATGCAATCTCTAAAAATAAACAGCCTTGGGAAAATAAATTGTTTCAATAAACGTGTGAAGCATTCTTTTGACATCTTGCATTATTGATGAATATTCCAGATAAAAAAGAGGGTGATCTGATGACTTTTGGACCTAAAAAATACATTTTACATTTGGTGCGTTTTTTGTAGGGAATTCCCTGAAAAAATATGTGCACGTGACCGGTATATCCTTTGCTATGATTTTTTCTCTCTTATTTGTTGCATGACCGCCTGTTTTGGGGTCAGAAAAAGTTGTCTTAAGGGCTATACTTGACAAAGATATTTGAATGCCAAAATTAATGTGATGCGATCATAGTTTTTTTTTGGCCTGAATGTTATAATGGTTGCCTATGAGAAAATATTTAGTTCCGTGATACCAGTTGAGAAAGGAGACGGTTTTTTTATTCCCCCGTGAGCTGTGTGCTAAATGCTATGGGGCGGCATTTTTGGATGATTGAGGATTACAATGGCTCCGACTGGGAATCCTCAATGAGGATGCTGTCCAATAAATCAACTTGAGCCCTTGCTTCATGGCAGATCGTTGGTTGGATCAGGCCACTCGGCTAGATCAATCGGGTGTCCTAAAAATTAACGTCGGGCGCGTACGGCGAAGTCGTTTAACCGACCACTCTGTTGTAATCTCCATCTAAATCAACTTAAGCCCTTGCTTCATGGCAGATCGTTGGTTGGATCAGGCCACTCGGCTAGATCAATCGGGTGTCCTAAAAATGAACGTCGGGCGTACGGCGAAGTCGCTTAACCGACCAGTCTGTTGTAATCTCCATCTCACTTTTATCCTCATACTGTCAAAAATTTAATGACATCGATTTTCTCTGCAATGTCCTAGCTACCAAATGTATTTATTTATTGGGGTTTAACGACACTTTCGACAGTCAGGCTCACATCGTGTCGTAGTTTTGCGGGTGGAGGAAGCCTGAGTACCCGGGGAGAGCGATCGAGCAACGCCGAGCAACTGCCAGGTTCCCCAACATACTAACTTCATACAAGCAGGGTTAGATTTGGTTGAAGACAAGTGCACCATCGGCGTTCAGTACGTCTTAGTACTCAACACCAGCGTGCCCCAACGTGGACAATGGGGGTGCAGTGTTTTGTCCAAGGGCACAACGCGGTTTTCGTCGGTGGGATTCGAACCGAGGATCTCTCGGCTTGCAGCCGGGACCTCATATTTTCTGTACATTGATGTTCCATGTCTGTTTCGAATTTATCGACTGCTCTATGAAGGCACAACTGCACTTGTCAAGCGATCATCGGTATGTTATGTATCACCATGGCCGACTATTATTTCCACGTACGCCTGGTGCTGCTTGCTGGAAATCTGCAAAATAACCCTATCCGTTGAGCTCGGGGTAAGTGTGAGAGGCATGGAATGGTGAATTATATATATCAAACACCCTGGCAAATTAGGAACCACCTCATAAACGATTGTTTGCGTAGATACACTTGGATGATTCAGGTCTTGACATAACTAAGAATGCACTAAACTTATGAACAATCGGCCGCCATTTATAGTAATTCACGCTGCAGAATAAGATACAAAAGTCATGATACAAGCCAATTTGCACTGGTGACGATAATCAGTAGTTTATTACTTTCGAAAGTGTGGTTTACTGGGATTTCCCGGTTTGATTATAAACGATAACTTAACAAGTGTATTATGCAATCAACAATTGGGTCATGTATCTGTGCGCGCAATCGAAGACGCTTTGCCGTGTGTGCAATGGGGACTTCATTAGGTTTTTTTTTTTTAACCCTTTACATAACCTGAAAAGCAGACAACACTTGCAAAAAAAAATTCTTGAATAAACGAGCTCGTTCCAATGAAGGGTCATAACCTATGTTTTAAAGACAAAAAAGGAAAAAGTAATGAAAATTATTTGGCGATTTTTGAGAATAGCGCTTGCCGGTTTGGGCCGTTACGTTATGTAAAGGGTTAAATAATATAATTATCGTTAATAATCAAAAGTAATAAACATAGTAGTCGCTTTACTGGACTGGTTACGTAAAATAATTCATTCGAGGCGAGGGAACATATTGTTAAACACTCGTGAGCATTCGAGCGCTCGGGTTTGTACAGCGTACCTCACCTCTCGTCAGTCCAGTCAAGCGATTACTCTCTATACAATTTGGCCGACGTGGACACGTCACTATCCACGGGTAGGCAATATTTACACGACTCCTCATCAAAACATTAATTAATTAGGCACCGGACACAACTTTGCTGCTAATGACTTTTATTACCTGATAAGCACATGCGTGGACATCACTGCCCACGCGTGGACTTCATCCCATCCACGGCGACTGTATTGTATTGTTCTACAGGTATTGTTAAACAAGCGATAAGAATGAGATCAGATGGCCTATTGATGGAAATGCTCTGGATGCACAGGCTTTGAATTTATTAAAATTTAAAAAACTAAACCTAGTTGACATACAAAAGTTTTTAACACAAAACCCTTGATAATAGCAAAGGTGTTGGACGCACAAGGGGAATAGCAGATTTTGACGTAATAGACATCACGAATCAACTCAGTCCTCAAGGCGTGACATTGGTCAAACGAATTGAGATCAAATGAGAAGGTCAGGCTGTGAAAACTACTAAATGTATCTTCACTTTTAACCCTTAACCTAATGTAACGGCCAAAACCGGCCAGCGCTATTCTCAAAAATCGCCAATTAATTTTCATTATTTTTTTCATTTTTTGTCTCAAAAACATAGGTTATGACCCCTCGTTGAAACCAGCTCGTCGCGCTCGTTCCAACGAGGGGTCATAACCTATGTTTTTGAGACAAAAAATGAAAAAAATTAGTTATTCAAGAATTATTTTTGAAAGTGTCATCTGCTTTTCAGGTTAGGTAAAGGGTTAATGCACCACAACCACTTAAAACTATCAGGGCAGGATACTTGAACCCTCTTCGATGTTTTAGGTGTTAGAGGTTTGGTCACTGTGATAATGCAGGTTGAGGTCAACCAACATGACATGGTTGGGGAGAAAAACATGACCAACAACAATGCGACAAAAGTTCAATGCAATGCATTAATTGTTCCGCTAGTCATATGTCATCATCAAAGGATTGTCCCACTTGGCAGAAAGAAAAATTGATACAACGAATTAAATGTGAACAACAAGTTAGCTTCATGGAGCCAGAGCAATTGGGACATCAGTACCTGGTGTGAACCCCATGTGACTCTGATATGCTGCCGAATTGGAGCTAAAATCGCCAACAAAATCAGTAGCATGCCAGGCACTATATACAATGCTAAAAATGCAGGTCCTGCAACATGTCTTCACAATAGAACAGTACAGTCAAGTCGAACCAAAGTCAACCCAAACAAAGTCAGCTCCTCAAGAAACAACAGAAAACACACAGGAAAGACAAAAAACGTACATCTGACCAGCAAAAGGGACAATTAACTATGATAGAAAAAGAAATCAAACGATCCAATTACCCAACCACCGCAGACAGAATGATCACAACAAACAAATCTGTGTCAGAATCAAATAAGGAATTTTGAGAAAGATAATAAGAAAAAAGAAAAGGAAAATCAAAAACAATCATCAGACAAAACACCCCAAGCTCTTCAAAACCAAATTACGCCCAAAATGGTGTAATGCTTTGAACAGGTAGAACTTGGTGACTGTATCGACGACACATTCTGGCAACTACGCCCTCTCACTACGAGACATGAATCAACCACGAAACCTATTGAAGATATTCCTCCCCTAAGTCCACCATCCAATTCTCCAACCAAATATGGATAATAAAACCAAAAACAATATAATACAATGGCATTGTCGAAGTTTCAGAACGAATTTTAATGGACTGGTCAAATCTGTAGACCTGCTAATTTGTTGTCAGGAGACACTCTTCAAAAGACCTGATACCCAAGATCAACGGGTTTTTAAGTCTTTACCTAAATAATTGGCCACATTCGCCCTCGTAATTTTCAAATTGAGCAGTTCAAAAAATATACTTTTTAAAAGGTTTTAACAAAACCATATCATGTGACTCCTCATTGGGACGGGCTCATTGTGCTCTTTCAAATGAAGGGTCACATGATTTGGTTTCGTTTAACTTTTTTTGAGAAATATTCAAAAACAAAAATTAAAATAATACTGTTTGATAGCCTATGCGTTGGGCAAAGGGTTGATTTTTATATTTCGTATAATGCCTGGGCAGATGATAACGATTCCCATGTTCGTGGAATGTCTCTCTTCGTTACAAACGAAATTATTCACAGTTCTGTACCTTTACAAACAAACTTATATGTTGGACGCCTAACATTAGATAAAAATGTTAAGTTGGTTCTGTTTACTTTACATCAAATCTAACCATGCAACTGAATGATCTTGAGCAACTGATTCAGCAGCTTCCAGCTCCATATATTTTGGCGGGTGATTTAAACGCACATAACCCTCTCTGGGGTGATTATTGCAATATAATAAAGTGGAATAATGTATATCGCTTGTGTTTGTTCCTTGATTACCTTGGAAGGTTGAAGATAACTTGTTTTGGAGTGATCATTTTCCAGTTGCGTCAAAGGGTTTCCGATGAGAGAGTGCCCAGCAAAAATTGACAAAAGACGAACTGGGAAATATTCTCAACGCTTTGTTCTGAACGTCTCATATAGGAGAAATTTCCTGACCTGTAGAATGTTTTAGTAAGGAATTACTTCACATTGCAAACACAACCCATTCCAAAACCCTGATAATAATTGCAAACTGCCTAATAGGTCGCAAGAAAACTGGACGTGGATTTAAATAGTCACTAACTACATCTATTTCGGCAAACTGAGGAAAACATTAAACCACGTCACGACGACATTTTAGACAAAAAATAAGAGTTCTTGAGAAAGGTATGTTTTTTCAAACTTAATCAGGCCATACCCATCAATAAAATTTGGACAATGTCAAAAATAATTAAAGTTAAAGACACACAATCAATTGTACAACCCCTTAACGATAACAACGCACAAATTGCATCCGATAATGAAATATTAAACACATTGGCCTCAACAGCTGCTAAACAATCGTCATCTAAAAATTGTATTCCAGAATACGTTAAATTTAAAACAAAATACAGGAAAACCAAAAGATCAAATTTACCTCCGGCAATTTAGAGGATTACAACGAAACTGAACAAGCAAGTCCCCATCAACAAAATTTGGAAAATGATTACAAACATTAAACTTAAAGAAACACAAAAAGAGAAATATCAAACAAACTGGCATCAACATTCGCAAAGCGTTCGTCGGCTGAGAATCCATAATTCGTTAAAATTGAAAGGAAAGGGAACCTCAGCTCTGACAATTTAGTGGATTACAATGAGCTCCCCTGAATGCAAGAGTTGAATACCTCTTTGCATTTAGCAAAGCATACTACCACTGGAACCAGACATGTCAAAGTACCGCCGGTACCAACATAACCGGGACAGGGCAGAGCCTGTCCCGTCGAAACCGGTACCGGTGCCGGGAGAAGTCAACAATTGGGTGACATCACAATCAGGTGGGAGAAATTCGTATTTAAACCTACCCAGTCCTCAAGATCGCAAAGACAAACATGGCATCGTACCAATTATTCTGCGGCGACATCACAGTAATCATAAAGCACGAAAATCGTGCTTTATGATTACTTTGATGTCCACACAGAATAATTTCTTTGAAGTAGCCGATGACGGTGCTTTCAT
Source organism: Pictodentalium vernedei (assembly GCA_031216915.1). Lineage (NCBI taxonomy): Eukaryota > Metazoa > Mollusca > Scaphopoda > Dentaliida > Dentaliidae > Pictodentalium > Pictodentalium vernedei. The sequence continues at coordinate 66,534,653 of CM062288.1, read as the reverse complement.
TTTATTTGATGCCACGTTTGGAAAGTTAAAATGACCGGCCTTATCGGGGTGGCGGTGCAGACAGAACATGCCCCTTTAGAGTGCTTTGATATGTTCATTCACAAATATGCTGTAAGTATGTCGTGTAAGTGTGCCATACACAATTATTAGCCCGTTTACCCTCGTCATTTAGGAATGTCCTCATCAAATAATTATGTCCCGGTACCGGCGGGAGAAAAAGCTTCAGTATTGGAGCCGGATGGAGAATGAGGGAACCGGCGGCACCGGTACCGGTACAGGTACCGGTTGACATGCCTGACTGGAACCGATACGGTACTCTATCAACTTTTAACCCTTTCAACTCTAGTGGTATTTTCCATGCAGTTCAGTGGAAGATCTTGGAAGGGTCCATATTCATTATTTGTGGTAGACCTATCAATATTTTCAACGTGCAGCCTCGGGGCTGCACGTTGAAAATATTGATGGCTCTACCCTACATACTCCACTCATTTACTAAACAGCCACCCTATATAATGACGTTATAACGTATCATGATCCTGACCGGAAAAGCGGTCGCTGGGGTTCAAAGGGTTAAAACATCTGTCTCAAACTTCACGTGACCTTTTACTATCAATTTTCAATTACATGTGGGTGACAGGCCTGTTTCCACCTTCCAGGCGAAAATCAACAATTGTTCTCATTCAAAGATTACTAAACATCACAGCAATCCTTGTAATTATAGACCTGTTGCATTAACAAGTTAACTGTGTAAAACCATAGAAACGATGACCAATGATCGACTTATCTGGTTTATGGAATCGAACAATCTATTTGTTAATGTTCACTGTAATTTCAGAAGCCAAAGGAGTATTGTGGATTATTTGGGAAGAGTTGAAACGTTTATACGAACTGCCTTTGATTGGTTAGAACATATTTTCGCCATGCAGAAGGCAAACGATTCAAAGGGGAAGTATTAAACTTTTAAAATGAAGGTTGAGAGGACGTATGCCCCTTTTTTTATAGAAAAGGCCCGTCAATTTAAAGTCTATGTTGGGTCTACATTATCTGGTCCACACGAACAAGAATTGCGGGTTCCTGGAGGTAGTATACTACATGATACCCTATTTTCTATTAAAATGAGTGGCATAATTGACGCAAAAGAGAATATGTTAAGTTCTTCTTTGTGTGTCGATGACGTTTAAGTTTGCTACAGCAGTAGAAACATGAATGTCATTGAGCGCAAACTTAGTAGTGTTCTCGCTGGGCCGAAAATTTCTTTAGCAATTTTTTTTAGCCACATGTAAACTTTTTTTAGCCACCTCAAATAGCCACCATCGAGGGGGGGGGGGGGGGGGGTAATATAAAAAAAACATATCCGACCAGAGATCAGTTTAATTGAGCTTTGACCGAAAGCGCATCTTGATCTGGAGCGACGGGAGTACCATTAAATTTGTTAGAGAAGTGAAATAAATTGAATTTCATTTTTCATATAAAACAGCAAAGGGCAAGATGTAAAATGACACTTAACCTCCTGAAGACAGTTGGTAGCATTGATTCAATTTGATTGAGGTGCCGATCCAAAAAAAAACATTATTTCCTCTATATAGATTATTTGTGAGATGAAAAGTAGATTGCGGTTGTGTTTTTACGTTTCGGAGGAAAAGTCCACTATAAGACTACTTGATGCAATTCTTAATGGTAGTATTAGAATTAGTTTGTGCGCATTTAGAACGTCCCAATAGATTCAATGATTGTTGAGACAAGGGAAGTTTTCGAACTAATAGTTAATCCATCAAACCTCAATAAAAATTGTGTTACAGATTCTCAAAACATCGATTTTTTTTTAACTCTTTACTTAACGTAACGACCAAAACCGGCCAGCGCTATTCTCAAAAATCGCCAATTAATTTTCATTATTTTTTCATTTTTTGTCTCAAAAACATAGGTTATGACCCCTCGTTGGAACGAGCTCGTTCCAACGAGAGGTCATAGCCTATGTTTTTGAGACAAAAAAATGAAACAAATTAGTTATTCAAGAATTTTCTTTGCAAGTGTCGTCTGCTTTTCATTTTAGGTAAAGGGTGAACAGAACTAGAATCACACTCCGCCTTTGGGGTCCTCACAATATCGAGTTTGTTTTAACAGAACGAGAATCATACTCCTCCTTTGGGATCCTCACAATATCGAGTTTTTTTAATAGAACGAGAATCATACTCCTCCTTTGGGAATTATAATTAAATCTCATATTGAAACCGGCACACTTGAAACTGATTCGATAAAGTAGAACTGTGAACCACATATTCTTCCTTGACATCAAAGGAAACATCCTGTCATTTTAGATCGTGTTTCTGAGACAAACACTCTGTAATTCAAATACGTCATATCAATATTTTCGACAAAAAGAAAAGCTAAATAATCTATATGGCAAATAGCATGTTCATCTTTCCAGTTCGTGGTATAATTTAACTAAACTGTCGTGAGTATCGTCTAGTTCTTGAGTTGGCAAAAGGTTGAAAGTTTTGTAAGCAGAGCTCGGGATAAGATTTTGGTATAAAACCTGTTAATATTTAGATTTTTGGGATGGATATTACGCCGACACAAAGGTTTGGCAAACTATATGTTTGGGACTCTAAATATGCTGCAGCTCGGCTATATCAATGTAGAGGCGTCGCGAAGGTGTCCGATTTGGGGGGGGGGGGGGGGGGGGGTGTACAGATTTTCACTCAACCTGTCCCTGTAAGAATGGCGGTCTACATAACCTTTAGTCTGGAGAACAAAGTAACTTAAACTACATTGAAAGACATAATAGTTTTGACTTCTTTATCTTAGTTTGAGAGAAACACCAATATCGATGCAAGGAAAACATTTACTGAAAGTCAAGATAAGATAAGAGAGTTTCAACAATATTATTAGCATATAGTTTTCCGACATTACAGAACTTACATATAACTTATATAACAACTCGCTGAACTCTGTTGGAAAGGTATGATTTTAGAAACGTAAGAAGGTCACCGGACACACCAATCTTCTCGAGCTTGTGAATGAGACAAGCGTGCCATACTTTGTCAAAGGCTTTACTTACGTCACAAAAAACTACCCTTACCTATTTACCTTCATCTAGGACTCGACAGAATTCATCATACAGATCAGTTAGTTGACGTACGACCGAGACACATATGAGTTTCGAGTGTTGTGGTCCAGTCATGGGTTCTCATTGGCTGGATCAGGCAGACATATTGGTGCTTTCCTGCGATAACGCTGTTTAAAAGTCGTTTCCACACTTTTTACTGAGGGCAAACATCGTTTCCCACCGTTTCAAGACACTAACGAATATAAAACGCGGCGAGCATTTATTTGTCTTGCTATGTGCATTAACCCTTTACCCAACGTAACGGCCAAAACGGCTAGCAATATCCTCAAAAATCGCCAGTTAACTTTCATTATTTTTTTTCCTTTTCTTTTGTCTCAAAAACATAGCTGATGATCCCTCGTTGGAACGATCTCGTCCCAACAAGGGGTCATAACCTATGTTTTTGAGACAAAAATGAAAAAAATAGTTATTCAAGAATTGTTTTTGCAAGTGTCTGATTTTCATGTTAGGTAAAGGGTTAAGCCCGTTTCTGCTGTATGTAAGCTATTCGCTCACCGTACTATAATATACTGTCGAATCTAAATTGACAGAATGTCATGACAAAACTAAAGTCTTTGGTAGCACCAGGGCGAAATGTCCACCTTCGCCATCCCAATAAAATAGAGAGAGGCAGTTCAGCTCCCCTGGGGTAGTCGTTTCGTTCAGACAGCCGAACCGGGAGAGACGTCATAATTTGTGAGACGTTTTGAACAATGTCTTGAATGAGTTCGGAAACGGGTACGGTTTGGTCATACTGAGCGGAGTTGTGGCCCTTAGTTAGTTAATTATAGCCTGTTTTCAGACTGTTAGCATGATAACTTGAACACATATCACACATACCAATGAATTAGGTCAATGTTTCGTATGTGGGACTTTCTTACCAATGCCTTGAACGAGTTCTAGAATTGGTACGGTTCGACCATACTGTGCAGAATTATGGCCCTCGATTAATTTTTGCTAGTTTTCAGTTCATAAGCACGAGAGCTTCAAAAGCTATCAATAAAATAAGCCAATTTCGAAACTGCCATCTTTGGACTTTAATCTATGCAAGGTCACAGGTCGCGAGGTGCAAACAGTGCGATTTCAGTGCTAACAAAGCGCTTTCTTGGAATGTTTATACCTCGCGACCTGTGACCTTGCATAGATTAAAAGCCAAGATGGCAGTTTCGAAATTGGCTTATTGATCTTCTTATAATGACAAGCCTTGCAGGTGCGACAAACTCGACTCAGAATCGGCCATGCGTAATCCTTGTCTAAAAGTAGCCGTGGGATATTCTGTGATTCGATTGACAGAACACAAGGCGCCCCTTTAAGAGAATTTGCTTTGTAATTCTGTCTCGTAATATTTCTTAGTTTCTTAAAATGAAAAATAATTCTGCTGGTCTTGGGCATTTGTCCCATGCATAGGTAGAGAGGGTTTGTAAGATCGAACACAGGTTCAACAACAGTTTATTGGCATCGAATGGCTTTTGTGCATGCCTGGAGAACACAGCCAGTTTACGTGATATTTAGTTGATGCATCTGGAGCAAACAAATGAAAAGTGGTTCAGAGAGAGAAATCTGCTTGCCTTAGTTTCTTCCAGGAGAGCGACATTTTGACTCCCTGGATTTAAAGGAAGGTCTGGTTTAATTATGATCGCTAATGTTCCCTCTGTATATTTAATTTAGTTGGACCCTCTATTTTTTTTTTTTAAATACTCTTCGTTTACTGAAAAATAAAATCCACAATAAAAGTTTGCCTCCGCTTAATACTGAACGCAGAACAGTCCTGCAACATTCAAACCACGATGTTTTTATTTGAAATGATAATTGCAAACTCTGTTGGCCTACGTTATTATCAGAACCCTCGCCAAAACGCATTTAGCCCTTTACCCAACGTAACGGCCAAAACCGGCCAGCGCTATTCTAAAAAATCGCCAATTAATTTTCAAAATATTTTCATTGTTTGTCTCAAAAACATAGGTTATGACCCCTCGTTGGAACGAGCTCGTCGAGCTCGTTCCAACGAGGGGTCATAATCTATGTTTTGAGACAAAAAATGAAAAAAATTAATTATTCAAGAATTTTTTTTGCAAGTGTCGTCTGCTTTTCATGTACAGGGTTAAAACGCATCATCAGTAATTTTACAGCGGACAATTGACCTCAAACTTGAGGAGCAAAACTGTTCAAAGTGAACAATGTTTTGTAAAGCCGGTCTCATTTGTGTATTCGCACGAAGGAATCGTGAAGGCGCAGTGGTTATGGCATTGGACTTCAAGCCGAAAGGTTCGCGGTTCGGCCCCGGCCGGGATAATTGCGTTGTGTCCTTAGGTAAGGAACTTAATCCCAATTGGCCACGTGGGGTACGGTGACGCTGCGTAGTACTGGGGCGAACTACACATAGATGGTGCACTTGTCTCTTCAACCAATTCTAACCCTGCTTGTGTGGAGTTAGTCTACAGCTGCTAGCCGTTGCTCTGTGGATCTATCATGGTACTATCATGGTACTTCGGCTTCCTACACCCGTAAAACTGTCCGAAACGAGGTGACTTTGGCCGTCGAAAGTGTCGTTAATTTCCTATAAATAAATAAATAATTTTATATATTTACAGGTACTTTGAAACAAAAATTGAAAAAAAAAATATTACGATTGATATAATTTACTGTACAGAATAGATCAAACGACAGTTAACAAATATAATGATTCGATTTCTGAATTCGTACCTGACACATTTTTTGGAAACATTTAACCTGTAATCCCACACTGAAGCGGGATATTTACCTTTGGAAACTTTAAACGTTTTCAGATTGTAGAAGAAACGGTTTGCCAGTGATATCGAGGTGGTAATTCTTTTCTCTCCACAAATGCTACCTGAGGCGCTTAAAGTTTTCAACATTGCAGTAGTTTGACGCCATTCGAATACGAACTTGCCTCTCCTGGAAACCTGTCTAGGCGATTATCAAGGGTAACCTGAACAAAATTTACCTCTTTCTCTATCAGATCATGATCCTGTCACCAAAACAATTACTCCATTGCCTTGATTTAATTTAATTTGGCCATAGCCCCCCCCCCCCCCCCCCCCCTGCAGTACTGATCATCAATAGAGTACTTTATGTACAGTATTTTAAGGGTGAAAGATAAAGCGACTCTGTTTAACTCTTTTGCGCGACAGGCGACTAAAGTCGACAGACGGCAGACCGCGGAAAGGTACTGCAGTAGTCATTTTAGCCAACTGTGTGTGTCCATTTCCAAGTCCTTTTAACCCTTTACCTAACGCAGACGTTATCAAAATTTATTATTTTAAATATTATTGATTCACCTTTTTCAAGAAATTTTAACAAAACCACATGATGTGACCCCTCGTTGGAACGAGCTCGTTCCAACGAGGGATCACATGATATGGTTTTGTTGAAACTTTTTTTAAAATAATATTTTTTCAATTGCTGAAGTTGCATATTACATACGTTGTTCCTATGTTTCATGCACCATTTTTTGTCCTATCCATGAACAACGATATCGTCCCTTGAAAGTATAAAGGTGCCATTAAATATATACAGAAAACCATTTGAAAAACTGTCAATGAGATCATTAGAACATATTTTAAAATAATAACGCTTTAGTCTAACAACCTATACTTTTTGTAAAATTCCTGATGAATATTAGGCGCTAAGAATTCTGTTTCTCAGATTATTCCGCGCCAAAAGAGTTGAAACTACAATCTATTTATATTTTTGTTGAAACAATTTCTACTGTCCCTGCATCACTTAGAACATTTGTGGGTAAACAAAAATGACAATTAGCTTGAAGCTCTTTCCAATATGTGAGATCTTTCGGTGATCGGTTAAAACAATGCCGGTGAATCGACAGATATATCAGACCTGCATAGACGATCATTTTCAGCTGATCAACCTATGTCGGATACTGCGCAGTAGGTGATCAGTACTTTGAGCAAACATAGTGCCTGTGATGCAACCTTGTTCAAACGGCGAAAAGTTTCATCGGAAAATGGAGGGTAACATTTGCAAAAAGCTGTCCAAATTCTTCCAACCTCACTAAGTGTTACATTAGCGGGGGAGGAATTCGTCACATACAGGTGAATTGTGCACTTGGTGATACCTTCTTGAAATTTGGCACACTGTTAGTGTAGGCTATGAGGTTCTCAAAAACGATCGGCTACAAGTTGACACCGACCGGTGGCGACCAGTAGCGGCACAATCCAAAATGGCCGCCAGCGGCTGAAGGGAACCTCCTTTTCGACGGTCTACCGACTATACATCCGATTGTAAGGGCGCGAAAGTGAACTCTGATCCACGCACGTGTTGGAAACAGACGTGGGAGATGATGTAGAATAAAACGAGATTCTCTATACGGACGCATCAATTTCTTGGAACTTGAAAAGAGCGTTGTTTCTCCGGGATCAGCGTCATTCAGGCAAACCTGAATGACGCTGATCCCGGAGAAACAACGCTCTTTATGAAGCAGTCTCTTTGCCATACAATCTCTTGTTTGGCGTAATTCCGCAAGCAATTCTGATTTGTCTGTCGAAATTAATTCGAGAACGCGATTGTTCACAAAAATCATTCACAGAATGAGTGAGAATCCTCTTCGTGTACGGACTAGTACTGACTGGGAACGTTGTTGCTTTTGCCAGCAAGACAGTTCCAAGAAATTGATGCGTCCGTATAGAGAATCTCGTTTTCATGACGCCTATAAAGCTATTGAGGAAGACATAACGCGCTTCCTAGATAATGGCGTTGAGCTTCCATATAATTTGACCATTGATTGTTTGATGAGAGAGAGTGATGAGTGTATGTCGATGTCACTGTTGACGAATAAGGCAATATATCATAAGACATGCCGTGACAGTATTCGGACTCACATCGTACAGCGCGTGCTACACAAGCGAGAGCGAAATGAGGCAGTGGCATCCTGCTCCACGCTGAGTCCTAAAAGAACACGGACAAGTTTTGAATCTGGCTGTGACAGGAAACTGCCCCAGTGTGTTTATTGTCACAAACGCGAAGGTGACAGCAGTGAGCCTATTTGCAGATCAATGTCTGATAACAATAAACTCAAAATTATGGCAAAGGAAGCCGAGAACTGGGTTGTTTTTTCTCGGGTCAATGCAGCATTTGATTCCGCTGCTAGTGATCTTTACTATCACAAAACCTGTTATTGTAAGCTTGCCAATGAAGCACGAGCGGCTAAATCTAAAAAGTCGAAGAACGCCGAACATTCCGCGTCAGGCCTGCCCTATGACCCTCTCGTTATGGCAGAGCTCATAACATTTGTTGAACACAACGATTCCGCGATGAAGCTTGTCGATCTCAAGAATCTGTACAGTCGGAGGTTGAAGCAAGTCGGTTCTGATTGGCTTAGTGAAGAAATACATTCCACTCGATTCAAAGAACATTTGTTGCAGAAATTGGGCGATGGCTGGGACGCCTTCACACAGGGTAGAGATGTGTTTATTTCAAGTAGGTTTCGAGTTGGCTCCTTGTTGTCCGAATCTTTAACTCGTATAGTGTCTGAGGAAGAGGCAAAAAAGATAGTTGATGTGGGTCTTCTTCTGCGTAAACACATACTCATATCTCAAGCTCCTTTCACGGGATCATTTTCATCTTATTGCTTGAGCGAGCCTGTACCCAACTCACTCCTGACTCTTCTTAGAGTTCTACTTGAGGGCACATGTAGTATACAGAACTTAGGCGATGATGAGACTGTTAATGCCAAGACTCGAGTGGCTTGTACTATTTCACAGATGTTGATCAGCAATTCAGCGAAACGCTCCGAACATGCACAAAATGTTCACCAGAGACGTGACAGAGAAACTCCAATGCCTCTTTATGTGGGTTTGAAGTTGCATGCCCATGATCGTATGAAAAATCTTATCAGAGATTTTCATCAAATGGGACTCTCTGTCTCTTATGATCGCGTAATGGATGTTCGCAGGAGTTTCGCGAGAGCTGTTTCACTGCGGTTCAAGAACGAAGGTGTTGTAGTCCCAGCTAACTGCAAACGTAATGTTTTCTCGATAGGAACCACTGATAACATTGATGTATCTGGTAGATCTGATATGCATGGTACGTCCATCACACTCATTGGTCAACTGAGCAGGGACAATGTGGGTACTGATCCCCCACCACTGAGTTTAGATGTTCCAGAAGACACACAAATTGAACTCCCAGACGACTATGCATTTGTTCCTTTCGTTGAAGACTTTGGTGGGGACATCAGGCTTGAATCTCCAGATGAATGTAATGTACGGCCCAATGAATATGCAGATTTGAACGTGGGAGAGAATGACTGGTTGTCTCATGTGTCACAGATCAGCAATAAAGGGAAGGTTGATGGCAGCTGGCAGCTTGATGAAGTCCCTGTGACCTTTTCAGGCTTCTTTTCAAAACATGAAGATCAAGACAATGTCAAACCTCGTGCAGTTATTGGGGTATTCCCTGTTTTCAGTGAGCAGAAAGCGGACTCACTCAGTATGCAGAAGCATGCTATGTATGTGGTCAGGGAAGCTACTGCTTTCGTAAACCCCGGCCAGATACCTGTCATTGAAGGTGACTGTCCGTTGTATGCCAGGCAGAAAAAATGTCAATGGCTGTTCCCAGAGGAGATAGGTGAGGATCGAATGGTGTGTATGATTGGATTCCTGCATCTTGAAATGTGCACCCAAGAAGCTGGTGGTAAGCTTATGGGTGGTTCTGGTTGGGAGCGAATGTTTCACCTCGCAAAGATATTCACACCCGGTGTAGCATCATCCCTACTTGGTGGGAAACATGTCAAGAGGACGCGACAGGCATATCTTCTCACTCTAGCTTGGCTTGAGATCCTCAGAAAGAATGCTTATGAGATTTACTGTCAGCAGACTGGGCCCCATGAGTCATTTGAAATGTGGGAACAGAGGATTCTTTCACAATCTCCAACTGCGCGCTATTGGGGTGAAATCGTTCGGAACTTTCTCTTGACAAGCTGTCAATTCGTTCGGAACCAACGAATCGGTAACTGGCCTGGTACACTGTGTTCTATCGATGAGTTGTGCAGTTACTTTTTTGCCCTAGGACATACAAATTATTGTCGGTGGGTCCCCGTATTTCTGAGAGACATGTCTCAGCTACCCAGGCGGCATCCTTCAATCCACAACAAATTCATGGAAGGCCATTTTGTGGTCCAGCGTAGTGAGAGGAAGTTCAGTATGATGGGTTTAGATCAGAGCCAAGAACATAGTATCCAACTACTCAAAGAAGACAGTGGTCCAAAAGGTCTCTATGGCCAGGCTGAAGAGAAAGTCGTTATTGAGCTTTCAAGGTCAGAAGTTCTGCGTGTTATAGATGAGTATGAATATGCAAGTTTCCACACAACATCATCAGATAACACGGAACACCCGGAAAGTTCGGTATCAGAGCAGAAAAAATTTCTGAATCAATTGAAATCTCTCCTCGATCTGGTGAATCAGGGACTCATTATCAACCCTTATGATGAAACTAGTGGTCAGCTGGTGACATTAGATACTGGTGAATATATGGACCCCGAAGTTAGTAAGAGTTTACGGTCATTACCCGAAAGGGGCAAGCATTTATATTCCACTTTCTTGAAGGAAAGGCTTGTGGAATGCACCGTACCCCTGAATGATGTTATTCCCAAGGCAAATATATATACCTTCCTTAACCCACCCCCAGCCAACCTGGACAAAGGCCGAGACAAACTCATGTCAAGTAAAGCAACTGCCGCAATAGTTACCCAGATGTTCGTTTCACTGCAAGCCCGGCCTGATTCAAACATGGATGAGTTTTTCATGCACGAGAATGCACGTGATCCGCCAGCATTATCCGATAGAGGTAAGCTACGGAGTGGGACAAAATCTCAAATTCTCAATTGTTTACCAGCTATTCCTGCACAAGGGAAGAATTCAGCAGCTAGACAAGCTTCAGTTGTCATCTTGGATATGCCTGCTGTAGTCCATGTAATCAAACCACAGAAAGCGGATCTGTTTGGAGAATATGCTCGATTGCAATTATTGCCATACATCGAATCTCTGATTAACACGAACACCACAAGGGTTGATGCGATCTATGACTGTTACCCCGAAGGCAGTTTGAAGAATCAGACGCGAGCAAAACGCCTCGGTGAGACAGCAGTTAGGTTGATACGGGTGTCCGAGAACGTCCCTTTACCTAAAGGGAAGAATTGGCAGGCATTCTTGAAAGTTAGTGAGAATAAAGACGAATTTTTCAAGTTCCTGTCTGCTGAACTGCTGAAATTAACATCAACATCCGAGTACCAGTTGTTAACGACATCAGGAGAATATGTACTATGCAATAAGGATGTTAGCTTATGTGACATATCTCCATCGAACCACGAGGAAGCAGACACGCGCATGATGCTTCATCTCAACCATGCAGTCTCACAAGGTCACAAAATAGCTTTTCTTCGCACGGTTGATTCTGATGTCGTCATTCTGTCTTTGCACCATTTCGCAACATTCCGTGACCTTGGACTCAGTGAGCTGTGGATTGGGTTTGGAATTGGAAAGGCATATAAAGATATGCCAATTCATGAGATAGCTTCACAACTTGGACCTGATTACTGTAAGGCCCTGACTTTCTTCCACGCCTTCACAGGTTGTGATGTAACATCCAGCATGCTCGGCATTGGGAAGAAGACAGGATGGAATGCATGGATGAATTTTCCCGCATCAACTGAAATGATGATAGAATTGACTGAGAATCCGCAAGTCTTTTCAGAGGATTCCCCTCATATGCAGCATATCGAAAAACTCACCATACAGATGTACAGTAACAGTTGTGTCAGTACACGTGTCAATGATGCGAGACGGCATATGTTCACACATGGCCTTAAGTCTATGGAAAACATCCCGCCCACCAAAGCAGCTCTGTATCAACATGTAAAAAGGGTAATTCTTGTGTCATCTTTCATTTGGCATCGTGCTCTGCAGAAACACTTATGTGTGCCAGACCCATCACAGTACGGATGGGAGTGGAATCCACGTCTCAATATTCTGGTCCCATTTTGGACTCACCTAGGAGACGCAAGTGCTGCATGTGCACTGATGCTCCACTGTAGTTGTGCCAAGGCCTGCAAGGGCAATTGCAAATGCTTGAAAGCTGGATTAAGGTGCACACCTTTGTGTAAGTGTGAAGGTGGCTGTTGTAACAATATTGAGTAGTATACTGTCATGTTAGGACCAGTCATCTCCTATTCTGGTATTTTTTTTTCCATTTTCGGCCAGTTAACACATGTCATGTTTCTAGTTGAGTTGATTTTGCTAACAAATGTTCATCCCATGTGGCTTGCTACATTGTCCGGGGTATAGGAATACAGTTTTAGATTTCGGAAAATAGTCTGTTATTTACTGCACAAGACGGTGTTAATTCATGCATAGCATGATACAATATCCCCAACTATTTTGCCTCTGTACAACAGTTGATACCTTCGTTCACCCGTGTGTTCATCTATGGTATCCTTGTCTTTCTCTGGCCATAGGCCACATGTGACTAGTCAGTTCCTACTCCATAGCAAATCAACTTGGAAATCCTTCATCTTGTAGCGCACTCATGTCTCAATGAATCCATACCTGAGTTGATCTAATAAATCTAACGTAAGGTATCAAATTGCCATACCGGATCATATTTCGATAAGTTATTCGCTAAAACATTTCGACCACTCATCGACATCAAAGGTCATGTTTTGGCTCCCAGTGGTGGCTATATCTCTATATCCCTGGTAAAGTAGCATACCATGAGGGATGGGCATTAAGTGTCGGCAACATTAATCCTGACTTGGAACACACCACATCTTAACTGGCCGAAAATGAAGAATACTACTTGTAGTCAAAAAATATTCCTGTACCTCGAATGACTGCAAACATACACTCACCCCTTCTAGTCCCATTTTGCCAATGTTCTATACTGGCAAGATAACATTGTATAATTAACAACGGGAACTAATGCATCCCGAGTTCATTCCAGCACTGCCCTTGCTGGCAGACGTGTCGCTATGGTGTTGAGATTGAACCAGAACTCCTCTAGAAATTTGATAGTTTTATTTTCTTAGAAAATAAATCTATCGAAAATGCCGGAAGTTGAGAATAGACTGTCACTTTAATTGGATTATCAAATGTCCAAGTATCCCCACTGCTGCATACTATCGAGTACCCTTGTTCATGTGTTGACAGGAATCTCTCATACCATGTTCATTTGACCATTGCATTCCCGAGAAACATTCAACACTAATTTATCTACGGACGGACGATCATACTGACAGTCAGACACACAGACGCACACATCGACGGAAATTCTGATCCCATTATCCATTAATCTTCCCCCCAACTTGTTCCAAGGGCTTCACTCCATCATTCACATCAATTACAGCACATGTATGGTGTTAGGTTTGGAGCTTCAGTTGTGCGATCGGCGAAAATAGCTTTTTTTCGATCCGCTTGGCGGCCATTTTGGATTTCGCTGCTAGTGGTGGCTAGAGGATGGTGCCAACTTGTAGCCGATCGATTTTGAAATCTCTGATGCCTACCCTTACATCATGCCAAATTTCAGGAAGGTATCACCAAGTGCACAATTCTAGCGAATTCCTCCCCCGCTACATACCGGGGAAGCTGAAGTAAATCGTTTAATGCTCAAATTTCACAAGTTCTTTGTATAATCAGGTGTGGTGAACTCCAAATGATTCGAACAATGAGAATCTTCATCGGTTTGAGATTTCCCAAATGGTCAGCTATCGGATAACCCATGTCAGATGTAGCTGTTTGTGGAGTGACAAATCGTCCATCTTTGTCCTATTATCCAGATGTTGAGAAGACTGCATTCCAGACTTCTTCAGAACCTGATCTAAATGAAAATGGCAAATGGCCATCGCTAATGGCGACAGGTTTTAGTGTAGTGGGGATAACATTTGTGAGGATATGCGATTGGGGATGGAGGTGGGGGACCCGATTTGTTCCTATTGTGATGGATCAAGTCCCGACTGACCAACATTCCATCTACATCATCAAGGCATGCCTTCGAGATGATGCAGTTGGAATATTAGTCAGGATCGTAGTACAAAACGCATGACTTTTTGACATTTGTAAATGAATAAATAAAATTTACATGTAGTAGTCGTGATGAAACTTCTTTAATTAATATTTACCGTACAAGTAATCAACATTGGTAATCTTGGGTCACAAAACCACCCGAATTGGGTACTATTAAGGAGCCTGACATGTTATTTACTAAATGTTCTTAAAACGTTGAAAAATGGAAATGAAACCAAGTTTTTTTCATAAATCCGAATGGAAACCGAAATTGAAAAATCAAAACCTCCGAGCAAAACGCCAGGTAAATTTGTTTCTTCTTGTTAAGTTAAATTTTTGTGACCAGTGAACAGTTAAGAATGTTCGAGCACAAAATCACGAACGTACGTGAAAATATAATTAAAAAGGAATTTTGGGCGCCCCAACCCCAAAACGCCAGGGATGCCCAAATTACGAAATGGGTTCACTTCCACGATTTAACGGTACTACAAATCGAGAGTATAAAACCTTCAGTACACGATTGTGTAATGAAAACCCTCTGGGCTCTCGGACGAATTGTTTGTGTATTTCATATGATTACAATAGCTTTCCAGTAAGGTAAAATATGCCACGAATCCTGTCAAAATTTGAAGTACTCTGTGCCTGCAGCTCAGTGTACATAACACTCTGCCAGGGTACATGAGCTTGGGTATCTTGCCAATCGTTCGTATAACTAATACTGCTTCTCACTGAAGGAGATTCAATACGCCTTAACGTCTTCGTGCAAATGCATTTACCTCAATGACGTCGAAGCTACTGCAGGTATAGTGGGATAAAACAAAATGTATCCCAAGCATTAATTGAATAAATGTCTATTTTCGTGGCAAAAAACTGATTGCTGATCAAAACTGTCCTAGTGTATTTTTGCTGGCTTATGTTCCATCAGCTGTTTACCATTTCATTCTTCGTTTCTGCATAATTACTGTTGAAAATAAAATGTTGCTGTCTTCGCTCAAGAGGACGTCCAACCAAACTTTGGTCACATTTAAGGTAATTTTCTTCTAGTCTAAAAAAAAACGGCCCAAAATGAATAACCCCAATACATTATATACCAAAATGCTTGACATAAAATATAGAACATGTGGAACCTAGAATTTGCCATGGAACTGCTGCCATGTGTACATAGCACTGCCTGAAAGTCTGCTACTTTTTACAATAAAATACCTCAAAATAAAACATCAGCTGTATTCTAGAAACTTTGAAGTACATACTTGAAGAAATCTTCTCTTAATTATGAAAGTAATAAAGATTGAGACCAAATGATATCGGTGGAGTGTTAACTGAATTAAGACAGCCATTTTCGTTTGTTTATGTTTTGATTTGGGGAGGTTAAACAAAGGTCAGCTTGAAGGAGTCCACTAGAAGAAGTATGGAAGTATAAAAGAGTGACTCCCAATATAAAGATGTATATGTCATTGTGGTGGTTTGGAAAGAAACTGTGATATTCTCCTATGTAGAATGCATTACAAAGTCATACTTTGTAGTTGAACAAATATATTTACAAACCCCGTGCACTGTAACCCCTTTTATCACATGCATCTTGGACATCAATATACTCATGCTATCTGTTGGAGAAGAAATAAGTGTAACTGTAACTCGTCACTGCAATAAATCATCAAATGTACATAAAAGTACATTGTTATTCAAAACACATCGAATTAACCCTACATAACCATTATTGCCTGTACTTTTCCAAAAGAGGCTTATTGGCATATTGAGATCAGGAGGGCAAACCCAGTAGGTCTCCCATTCATAGGTGCTCACGTATTTTTTCAAGAACGCAGCACGCAAAGAAATCCTCAAAAGGCGGCGATTGAGCTCCACTTGATAAAACATTTTCCGGGTGTAGGGTATGCCCCCCCCCCCTCCCCCTTGTATGCCTGAACCTTCGGCACTCATGGTATATACCTTTTTCATCAAAGTTTAACTCTTTTTGAAATTTCTGGCGACACACATGCTCCAAATACTATCAAACAGGTAACCCTCCAAATAAGTGTATCTGCAAAAATCATATTACATTGCAAAACATTCTTTTTGGACTTTCAGTTCTGAACCTTTCATGCTTCTTACTTCCACATATAACACTTAATTTACCGATTAATGGGTGAATAGAGAAATCCTGCCATAATCAACATGTTGAGTTCCAGAAGCCTCCCTAATAGCGCCGATAAAAGTGTCAAACACCATATTGGTGGTTTTACAGAATATTCATTAGCTCGTTGCTTGATAAGTAATGGGAACAAAATATTCACTAAAATTATTTTGCTGCAATTAATTGGAGGGTTCCTGCAGGCACTTTCCAACAAATTGTAACAAATCAACTAGTTACAAAAAAAAATTCTAACTTGAAAGAGTGAAAAAGGACCATAATTCAGAAAAATGTGTGGAAGAAACTCACGCTACAGCGGATACACAGATATCGTTTCCCCATGATGCTCGATCACAACACCAAATAGCATTCAAATAGGAGTAGCAATGGTTGAGATACAAGGGAAAACGTTGATATGGACGGACAGAGGTCTCCACGGCACAAGATAGGCCTTCGACTTTCCAAGTCGGGGCACAATAATCACAACACACCCACCTTATCAATTCATAATTTTAGTAAAATAAACAGGATTATCAATTTAAATTAATTTATAGATGATGGGAAAATATTTGGCTTCTGGCTCCCTCTCGTACTATTACCACGTACATCTACAGACAGTATGATGCTGACAGTGAAAAACGAAACTGAAAGCATGTGGTCTGGTGTGTCACGTTAAAAAATAACTCGGCACGGATACTGAAGAAATTGCAAATATTTTATTTCATTTGTTTAAATTCCAATTGCAGCTAATTTTGACCGTGGGTTCGATAATTCGTTTGGGCTTTGACCATCACGGTCACGCTGACCGCTGTTATGTTTATTATGATATGCAAATTGGGAGACAGGTTACGGTAAAGGAGATTTGTCACATTTGTCAGTCTAAAACTATGACAAAATACACTGATCGACGCTTGTGTTGGTATGGTTGTTTGCCAGAAAAAACTAAATTCCCAGCATCGTCCAATCGCACCAAATTTAAAAGCGCGAATGCATCATTCTCACCCCATCTTCCATCGGTCATTTGCAGACATCAACACAGTCGCGGCAGAGATCCATGGTTACTAGGAAGTAAATAACTTCACACCATTGGGGAAATCAACACGCTCAATATATTTCCAGCTCACTTGGAATATACTTCGAACAAAACGTGAAATCTGAAGCATTCAGCTTACTTTTTACTAATATTACTTTTATTTTATGTATCGTCCCGATTTTATACACTCGGTTATTTTTTTTTTTACAAGTGGTTCATGTTATCTTTCTAGTGCGCAATGATTCAGATTTTTGTCAACAAATAGTTCAGATAGCCTGTAAATATTGCATGGCGGTGGAGGGAATTTCAAAGCATATTCTCCAGTTATGAAATTAACAGCTCAAAGTATTTGCTGGAACTTGTTTGCAAATCCGCTCATACATTGTCACGAACAAATAAAAGGAGTGATCACGTCCTTGCATTCTTACGATCGCCCAAAATTAGTATTCCTGTAAGAACCACATTACAATCACATGACCGGAGTAAAGATCATTGAAACATGGCCACACCCGGAACATCCAAAATTTGTGTTGGTGGTATTGCATTCCAACATCACAACACACCAAAGTATGTGTCATAAAAAATGCTTTCTCCGAGTCTGTAGTATGTTATCATGACATTGAGGACAAGGCTTTCGAATTACCGATCAATTTGTGGTTTTACGGGTCCGTTACTTATGTCATTGGCAAATTAATCTTCTTCAAAATCCTAAAATTCACTTTTTTCCAAAAAAAGTTATGTATTCCCTTTCTATGCACTTTACTCATTACTTGGTATATAATATGCCTTTCCTTACTTCTCTTATCTGTTTCTGAAGCAATAAGAAAATGTCAACAAATTGACCAAAGTTAGGTTAATTCTGAACGTCAAACATTACAGAAACTCTCAGCCACGGTGCCTCTGTTTGAACTTGTAATTTGGTAGTGTGTGCATTAATAGCCTCTATTATCATCAGAACTGAGAAGGAAATAAATTGTTTTCTAAGTTGTATAACGTTGACACTTGTATATATATTTAATCCCATTGTTCTCTCCAAACAACTGCTTTAATAGGTGTGACGTGCCTACTGACCTCTTAAACAATGGACAAAGGTTGCATGAGGAGATTAACAACACTGTAACACAGAATACCAATGTGATTAGTACAGTGTCAACTGAAAACATCTGTAGCATAAATGTGAATTAATGTACATAAATTATATATGTGGCGAGGAAGCCATTCCCTGGTATCATTTCTTGTAAGACTTATGTTTCCCTTCTTACAATGATACCAGGAACTGCTTTTATCAGAAAAAAATATTAATTCATGTAACAAAATGGTATGATTTGCATGTATTTCTATCGATACTGTACTTTTACACAGGTATATTCCTGGCTGATATGTTAAAGGGTTAGTGAATCAGTGTGGGAGACGGTTCTCTAAAAGTATTGGGAGAAAAGATAATGCAAAGCAGGTGTCGTTGATGAAAGAAAAGCAGGATACATTGTATTGTGTCATTAATTTTTTTAGCACTCTATGTGAATTGAAGACTACCCATCAAGCAGAAACTTTTGTTTTCGTAATATATGTTATGATCTGCAATAAGGGAACAAATTTCTGCATGAAATTTGGTTAACTGACAAATGTAATAAAACTAATAAATAGAGGATATGGAATGGGTGTTTTTCTCATATAATATTTATGAAACGAGTCTAATAATTTCCGTTTTGGCGAGCCTCTGGCGAGCCCAAACGGAAAATTCGGACGAGTTTCATACATATTATATGAGAAAAACACTCATTCCATATTCTATTGATCATATGACACACACACGCACAAATTAGCCACTTAGTATGACTTTTTAACCCATTACCTAACTTGAGTTGCAGACGGCATTTGGGAAAATCATACTCTAAAAACTAAAAAGTTTCATTTTTTGTTTCCAAAACATAGGTTTTGACCCCTCATTGGAACGAGCTCGTCGAGCTCGTTCCAATGAGGGATCACAACCTATGTTTTGGAAGCAAAAAGTAAAAATATAAAAAATGAATGGCGTTTTTCTTGTAGATAAAATATTAATACAATATAACCCACCCTGAGTAGGACAGATAACGTAAATTCTCCCTATTGAAATTATGCAAATGTGACCCAGTTGTATTTTGTTTAGCCAATCAAATTGTCCAGGTTTGGAATTGACCAATGAAAGCTCCCAACTGTAAATATGCAAATTATGAAAATGTGGCCCAGTTGTATTTTGTTCAGCCAATCAAATTGACTAGTTTTGAAATTGACCAATGAAATTGACGGAAGGCTTTATTTATCACTGATTAATATGAAAACAAAATATCAAATGTTTTAAAGTGAACAAAACGGACGAGTCATATGATAAAAAAGTCATATTCATTACATTTTTAAAAGTAACTGGTATATAATATAATAATCAAATTTCTCAAAGTAATTGTAATGTAATATAATAAGAAAAAATTAAAAGTTATAGTAATGTATACCATGCTCGCCAATGTTACTACCTGTGGAAGCCTGTATGTTAAATTTTAGCTTCCACTACAGTTAAAAAAAAATTACACCTTTTGTAGGAAGTTATCCAACTTGCATTTGACATGACGCAATTTGCCGACTTCGATACATCCACACTTCGTGATGTTTCATTCAAACATACGACGTTTTGCAGTAATATCTACTACGTGCAATGACTTATTAAGTTTAAAATACCTATAATTAAAAATTTAAAATAAAATTTAAGAATTGTTAATAATAATTTGACTGAAAAAAACACGGTAAATTCAATCAACTTTGACAATGTGTCTAGCAGCTGCTGTCAATCAAGCATTCACAAGCAGCTGGTAGTAATGCCCACCGACGCAGATGTATACAAACGAAACCGTGTGTTTGCGATAGAAAGTGTATTTTTTCTCCATTTTAAGTGACAAAGTCGATTATTTATTAAGAGCACGGCATAAATAAAACAAATAGGTACGAGGGCCAGTACTCAGATTTAAACCAAGCCGAGTGATTAAAACCCTTATCCTACTCGTGGTATAAATCTGATTACCGACCCTTGTTCCTATTTCTTCTATATATAATATATTGCATTTGAAAGTAATAGATCCCAGCCCTGGTCCACACTGTCATGTGCCACTCACTGCAAATGGAAACTTTACAGATTATTTTCGACAGCAGTTATGGCATGAGATAGAAGGATATCCTCTCCCCTACCATGTTTCTTCTGTTGATTTACGATCTGGCCAGAAAAACCAAAGCTCAAGGGAGGCATGGAAGAGATTTAAAGGAAGTTAACTCCCCTTAATTTTCTAAATTGTCAGTAAATTTAACACTAAGGATATATACATTTCAAACAACAATTTAAATATGGAAATGTTAGCGAAGATTTCACTCACTTCAATGATTTGTCCAAAAGTTCCAAAATTGTAAGGTATACTACACGAAAAACTATCCCTCGTTGGAACGAGCTCGTTGAGCTCGTTCCAACGAGGGGTCACATGATAAGGTTTTGTTGAATTTGTTTGAAAAATTTAAAAAAAATGATATTAAAAATAATAAATTTTGATATCGTCTGCGTTGGATAAAGGGTTAAGATCTTCCTCTCCACAAATCTTATCTGAGACTTTTGTAGCTGCGAACATTTAAGTCTCCTAGCGTTAAAATATAATCATGTTGTTAATTGGTACAGTACAGCCGCCGTGAACTAGTCGTAATCCACGCCTGGCCAGTGATGTCCACTCATGCGTTACCAGATAATAAAAACCGTCATCAGCAAAATTTCAATTAATGAAGAACCAGGTTGGGGTTAAATGTTTGAAAAGCATTCCTATAGTTAGAGTTTGGAATCTAATATTATTGATCCGGTGGAAATATTGCCCACCCTTGGAAAGTAACCAGTCCACTGCTACCGTTCTGTACATGACAGGATACAGTTAATTTTTCGATATTGCTTCCAAACGTTTTTAATGTAGAGTCAATTCTAACCCTGCTTGTTTGGAGTTAGTATGTTGACGTGCTGACAGTTGCTCGCCGTTGCTCGGTGGTTCTTTCGAGTACTCCGGCTTCCTCCACCCGTAAAACTGTCATGGTCGTGATTAGCCAATGTGCAGAAATATGTGACCTTAAGCACCAATAAATAAATAAATAATAAATAAATATATAAGTGAAAACAACTGAACTGACATGGAATTAATGAACTCGGAATTTGGGAACCTATCCATTCTCTCAAGTTTACCAGTGTGCCATGTTATCACATGATTGTATTGTTTACTACATCAAGTCAATCAATCAACTGATGTTGTACACCAAATGATCAATCGAATGATTCGTGTAGTATACCATATAATCGTGCGCGAAATGCCGTGTATTGTTGGTTTTATTTTATATATGAAATTCATTGAGTGGATCGGGGGCTGCACGTATAGACTATTAATTGAACACAGAATATAATGTGTGATCATCTTCCTTTGCAGAGTGTTAGGCGGGTCGAAAATCGGATAGTGCAGGTTATCGAGGACTCATTCTCTCTGTATGTGAGTCCATGTGTACTCCAAGATAGGCACCAACAAACAACAAACGATACATGGTGGCATTCCGGACTGCACAAAGCGATGAAAATTGTGTGGTTAACTGGTTACATGTAATTTAGCTGGTCATGATTTCAATCCTGAATTAAATAAAATACACAACATCAAATCTGCTTCTGAGAATATAGTTTTTTATGTTCTCTACATTTACATTGTATTTACCTTCACAACTTTCTAAAGTTTTTAGGTTTTTATGCCAGAAACTATTTAAAAGTTTAATTTGTACATTTATCTTCCAAAATCTAGGTTACAGTTAAAACTAGAAGTCCTGTCACGAATAGTGCGCTTATCTTGGCTTAATTGCGCGTTGGAATTGCGCGCAATTGCCATATCGAATGGCATCCAAAGCACGGCAGGTTCTCCTAGTTACTCATAGCAAACACATGCAATGTTTCTGCCAATGGACCTCCGGGTTACCCGGAGGTCCATTGGCTGACACATTGCTTGTGCACAGGCCATATGTACAGAATTTGAGAGCTTTACGTGGGCCATAACGCGTACATTAACGCGCATATCAACGTGCTATTTGTGCGCATTTCATGACAGGACTTCTAGTTTTAACTGTATGCCCTTCATTGGAATGAGTTCAGATCGCACATGAAAGATTTAATGTTTTCCATCCGTGTTTGCTTGCCCTCAAAATTACAACTTGGATAGGTAGGTTGGAAATGTATTTTTTTGTATGACTGCCCGCATGGGCAAACGGTATTTGTTATGGCCATTTCTTTCTGCCTGTCAATTCATTCACTTTTGCCTGTATACACAATTTAACTTTTTAGTGTACACACAATAACTTGTAACACAAATGTCCAACTTTAAATCCTGGAAATGATTTTGTTATTATTTATTCCTGTCCCAATGAGTTGGTGGTAAAGTGAAACAGTCTGACCCACTGCTGTGGGGTAGTTCCACAGATCTATGTCACTGCAATGGACCAGTAACCAATGTATCCAAGGTGGACAACATATATAAATATCAATTTGTTAAACTTGACTTTGTATCTTTGTTTCTGTCATAAAATAGCTGCATATCCCGAAAGTTAATTAAACTTAAGAGAAATAGGTACGAATGGTTCATATATCATTAGCAGAGTTTGCCATATTACAAACAAAGGCTGGGCACCCTGACAATTACTAATTCACCAAGCTGTGTGTTTTCAGTAGTTAAGCAGGGACTGACGGGAAAGAAGTGATCACTCTCACTCGCCATCACTCTCCCAAACTTGTAACAAGGGAATCAATTAATCACTCGCCTTCATGATGTGTGTAGAAATTATGTCTAAACATCAGGTTATATACTGCATTTCAATCACCCTTTCGTTACCTGACCCAGCTAGGAAACAGTACTTGCAAAACATTATCTCGCATTACTAAAATCTTTCATTTTTTGCTTTAAACATATCTTATGACACCTCATTTGAACGAACTAAATGAGCTCGTTCCAGTGAGGGTCATATGCTATGTTTTTAGCGTAAAAATAAATAAATAAAATTTGTATTGTCATTTTCGTGTATTATGCCTCTCAGTTCGGGCTGTCATCATAAAGGGTTAAAATCACTCTCCTGAATTTTTCACTCGTAAAATCAAAATGAGAATCGCCTGCACTTTCTTCTCTGAAATCACTGGTTAAGTCCATTCACATTTTAAATTTTGTTTTTTCATTTAAAAATCATTTGCTTTTATTAACATACTTTTTGATATTTTATAATATTTGTTTTATAGTTGACATCAGAATTTAATTGATAACAAAATATTTTGGAATGATGCATTTAGTTACAGTGTTTCTTCGCTAACACCCCTGTCGCCATTCCTCCTCATATTCCTACAGTGGGACACTAGTGAAATGATTTTAACACCAGTGTTCAGATAATTGAACACTAATGTAAAGAGAATTCTAACATCAGTGTTCAATTGTTAACACATATTTGCGGTTTGAACGCGTTCATGGTGTTCAAAATCTGTTGCATGTGTTCTGAACGCATGTGCACATTAACATTTTGGACACATCATGTGTTAAAATTTTTAAAATTGGCATTAAGATTTTGAACACTAGTGTTAACTTTATTGAACGCTAGTGATGCGTTCAAAATTGTGAACACTGTTATTACATATTTGAACACCAGTGTTCAACATTTTGAACACATTTACATGTTCAAATCTGGTACACTGGCGTTAAGAAACTGAACATTAGTGTTAAAATTTTGAACAGTAGTAACGTGTTCAAGAGCTGTTGTATTTTTATATCCTTTTCATTCAAAATTAACAAAGCTTATTAATAAGACATTCCAAACCTAATCAGACTCCATCTCCAGGTAAATTCACCTGGACTAAAACTTTAAAACTAGCATTTCGGCATGCACTTAGTAATCCAGCAATCATTAAAG
Source organism: Pictodentalium vernedei (assembly GCA_031216915.1). NCBI lineage: Eukaryota > Metazoa > Mollusca > Scaphopoda > Dentaliida > Dentaliidae > Pictodentalium > Pictodentalium vernedei. The sequence goes on along the minus strand of CM062288.1, from coordinate 66,510,381 downwards.
AAATAAATGAAATCCAAAATGTCTCCTTCTCTCCAGAACATATTCGTCAGGCATCTGGCAATCTACAAAATATACAATTAACCGCTGCCAACATATCACTGAAGTTTAAACACACAAAACGCAAGAAGTGCGACCGGGATAAAAAATAGTTTGATGGAGAATTGGGACGACATGCGCAAAACACGAGAACATAAGGTAAGGGAAATGCCAGATTCACCATTCGATAGGGCAAAACGTGACAGTTATTTCAAAAATTTTCGCCAATTTAGGACACTTCTCCAATTTAATTGTCACGAATATTCAATTCGATTCGAATTCGAAGTCATGAATTCGAAAATTTCGAATAGTTAGACATCGATCATAGCGGCTACGGAAAAGAGTTCTCCTGTCGATTACCGGCCGTTGTTATCCCCGCTTTCGTCGGGGATATTGTCGTTATCTCCGTCCGTACGTACGTACGTCCGTCCGTCCGTCCGTCCGTACGTCCGTCCGGTGTTACATTCACTTGCATTAATGTTTAAACTATGCTAATGTGTTCAGGTATCACCAGTACATGTGCATGAAGGTTTCGGGATTTTGATTTGGTTCCAAGTGGTTCCAGTGGAACCATTTTTATCCTTAGAAAATCTTTGTCCGCTCAAAGGTTCTTAGGGTATTGAATTCGATACGTTTAAACCATGTTAACATGTTCGGATAGCATCTGTAGATGTGCATGAAGGTTTCAGAATTTTGATTTGGGTCCAAGTGGTTCCAGTGGAACCACTTTTATCCTGAGAAAATCTTTGTCCACGCAAAGGCTCTTAGGGTATTGAATTCGAAACTTTTAAACCATGTTAACATGTTCAGATAGCATCTGTAGATGTGCATGAAGGTTTCGGAATTTTGATTTGGGTCCAAGTGGTTCCAGTGGAACCACTTTTACCCTCAGAAAATCATTGTCCGCTCAAAGGCTCTTAGGGTATTGAATTCGAAACGTTAAAACCATGTTAACATGTTCAGATAGCATCTGTAGATGTGCATGAAGGTTTCGGAATTTTTATTTGGTTCCAGGTGGTTCCAGTGGAACCACTTTTATCCTTAGAAATACTTTGTCCAAACAAAGGCTCGTAGGGTATTGAATTTGAAACGTTTAAACCATGTTAACATGTTCAGATAGCATCTGTAGATGTGCATGAAGGTTTTGGAATTTTGATTTGGGTCCAAGTGGTTCCAGTGGAACCACTTTTATCCTTAGAAAGTCTTTGTCCGCTCAAAGGCTCTTAGGGTATTGAATTCGAAACGTTTAAACCATGTTAACATGTTCAGAGAGCATCTGTAGATGTGCATGAAGGTTTCGGAATTTTGATTTGGTTCCAGGGGGTTCCAGTGGAACCACTTTTATCCTTAGAAAATCTTTGTCCGCTCAAAGGTTCTTAGGGTATTGAATTTGAAACGTTTAAACCATGTTAACATGTTCAGATAGCATCTGTAGATGTGCATGAAGGTTTCGGAATTTTGATTTGGGTCTAAGTGGTTCCAGTGGAACCACTTTTATCCTTAGAAAATCTTTGTCCGCACAAAGGCTCTTAGGGTATTAAATTCGAAACGTTTAAACCATGTTAACATGTTCAGATAGCATCTGTAGATGTGCATGAGGGTTTCACAATTTTGATTTGGGTCCAAGTGGTTCCAGTGGAACCACTTTTACCCTCAGAAAATCTTTGTCCGCTCAAAGGCTCTTAGGGTATTGAATTCGAAACGTTTAAACCATGTTAACATGTTCAGATAGCATCTGTAGATGTGCATGAAGGTTTCAGAATTTTGATTTGGTTCCAGGTGGTTCCAGTGGAACCACTTTTATCCTTAGAAAATCTTTGTCGACTCAAAGGCTCGTAGGGTATTGAATTTGAAACATTTAAACCATGTTAACATGTTCAGATAGCATCTGTAGATGTGCATGAAGGTCTTGGAATTTTGATTTGGGTCCAAGTGGTTCCAGTGGAAACACTTTTACCCTCAGAAAATCTTTGTCCGCTAAAAGGCTCGTAGGGTATTCAATTTGAAACATTTAAACCATGTTAACATGTTCAGATAGCATCTTAGGGTATTGTCGGGGATATTGTCGTTATCTCCGTCCGTACGTACGTACGTACGTCCGTCCATCCATCCGTCCGTCCATCCGTACGTCCGTCCGGTGTTACATTCACTTGCATTAATGTTTAAACCATGTTAACATGTTCAGATAGCATCTGTAGATGTGCATGAAGGTTTCGGAATTTTGATTTGGGTCCAAGTGGTTCCAGTGGAACCACTTTTACCCTCAGAAAATCTTTGTCCAGTCAAAGGCTCTTAGGGTATTGAATTCGAAACATTTAAACCATGTTAACATGTTCAGATAGCATCTGTAGATGTGCATGAAGGTTTCGGAATTTTGATTTTGTTCCAGGTGGTTCCAGTGGAACCACTTTTATCCTTAGAAAATCTTTGTCCGCTCAAAGGTTCTTAGGGTATTGAATTCGAAACGTTTAAACCATGTTAACATGTTCAGATAGCATCTGTAGATGTGCATGAAGGTTTTGGAATTTTGATTTGGGTCCAAGTGGTTTTTCAATCATGTGACAATGATGTGATCAGAACACTACCCTTTATACATCATGTTGGGTGAAGTATCTTGTTTGAAATATTGAAGTAGTTTCACATGTGAGTCTTCAGAAGGAAATTAAATACTGTTTTATCATTTTAAATCACACACATGCGTGAAGCCTTTTCATCCAAGTCTGTATCCTGCACTAACCAAAAAGGAAAGTGCAAATGCGGGGATATACTATAGTGTGCTTCGCACACAAATGGCACCATCTATTATCCCCGCTTTCGTCGGGGATATTGTCGTTATCTCCGTCCGTCCGTCCGTCCGTCCGTCCGTCCGTACGTACGTACGTACGTACATACGTACGTACGTCCGTCCGTCCGTCCGGTGTTACATTCATTTGCATTAATGTTTAAACTATGCTAATGTGTTCAGGTATCACCAGTACATGTGCATGAAGGTTTCGGGATTTTGATTTGGTTCCAAGTGGTTCCAGTGGAACCATTTTTATCCTTAGAAAATCTTTGTCCGCTCAAAGGTTCTTAGGGTATTGAATTCGATACGTTTAAACCATGTCAACATGTTCAGATAGCATCTGTAGATGTGCATGAAGGTTTCGGAATTTTGATTTGGGTCCAAGTGGTTCCAGTGGAACCACTTTTATCCTTAGAAAATCTTTGTCCGCTCAAAGGCTCTTAGGGTATTGAATTCGAAACTTTTAAACCATGTTAACATGTTCAGATAGCATCTGTAGATGTGCATGAAGGTTTCGGAATTTTGATTTGGGTCCAAGTGGTTCCAGTGGAACCACTTTTACCCTCAGAAAATCATTGTCCGCTCAAAGGCTCTTAGGGTATTGAATTCGAAACATTTAAACCATGTTAACATGTTCAGATAGCATCTGTAGATGTGCATGAAGGTTTCGGAATTTTGATTTTGTTCCAGGTGGTTCCAGTGGAACCACTTTTATCCTTAGAAAATCTTTGTCTGCTCAAAGGTTCTTAGGGTATTGAATTCGAAACGTTTAAACCATGTTAACATGTTCAGATAGCATCTGTAGATGTTCATGAAGGTTTCGGAATTTTGATTTGGGTCCAAGTGGTTCCAGTGGAACCACTTTTATCCTTACAAAATCTTTGTCCGCTCAAAGGCTCTTAGGGTATTGAATTCGAAATGTTTAAACCATGTTAACATGTTCAGATAGCATCTGTAGATGTGCATGAAGGTTTCGGAATTTTTATTTGGTTCCAGGTGGTTCCAGTGGAACCACTTTTATTCATAGAAAATCTTTGTCCACACAAAGGCTCTTAGGGTATTGAATTTGAAACGTTTAAACCATGTTAACATGTTCAGATAGCGTCTGTAGATGTGCATGAAGGTTTTGGAATTTTGATTTGGGTCCAAGTGGTTCCAGTGGAACCACTTTTATCCTTAGAAAGTCTTTGTCCGCTCAAAGGCTCTTAGGGTATTGAATTCGAAACGTTTAAACCATGTTAACATGTTCAGAGAGCATCTGTAGATGTGCATGAAGGTTTCGGGATTTTGATTTGGTTCCAGGTGGTTCCAGTGGAACCACTTTTATCCTTAGAAAATCTTTGTCCGCTCAAAGGTTCTTAGGGTATTGAATTCGAAACGTTTAAACCATGTTAACATGTTCAGATAGCATCTGTAGATGTGCATGAAGGTTTCGGAATTTTGATTTGGGTCCAAGTGGTTCCAGTGGAACCACTTTTATCCTTAGAAAATCTTTGTCCTCTCAAAGGCTCTTAGGGTATTAAATTCGAAACGTTTAAACCATGTTAACATGTTCAGATAGCATCTGTAGATGTGCATGAGGGTTTCACAATTTTGATTTGGGTCCAAGTGGTTCCAGTGGAACCACTTTTACCCTCAGAAAATCTTTGTCCGCTCAAAGGCTCTTAGGGTATTGAATTCGAAACGTTTAAGCCATGTTAACATGTTCAGATAGCATCTGTAGATGTGCATGAAGGTTTCAGAATTTTGATTTGGTTCCAGGTGGTTCCAGTGGAACCACTTTTATCCTTAGAAAATCTTTGTCGACTCAGAGACTCGTAGGGTATTGAATCTGAAACATTTAAACCATGTTAACATGTTCAGATAGCATCTGTAGATGTGCATGAAAGTTTTGGAATTTTGATTTGGGTCCAAGTGGTTCCAGTGGAAACACTTTTACCCTCAGAAAATCTTTGTCCGCTAAAAGGCTCGTAGGGTATTCAATTTGAAACATTTAAACCATGTTAACATGTTCAGATAGCATCTTAGGGTATTGTCGGGGATATTGTCGTTAACTCCGTCCGTACATACGTACGTCCGTCCGTCCGTCCGTCCGTCCGTCTGTCCGTACGTCCGTCCGGTGTTACATTCACTTGCATTAATGTTTAAACTATGCTAATGTGTTCAGGTATCACCAGTACATGTGCATGAAGGTTTCGGGATTTTGATTTGGTTCCAAGTGGTTCCAGTGGAACCATTTTTATCCTTAGAAAATCTTTGTCCGCTCAAAGGTTCTTAGGGTATTGAATTCGAAACTTTTAAACCATGTTAACATGTTCAGATAGCATCTGTAGATGTGCATGAAGGTTTCGGAATTTTGATTTGGGTCCAAGTGGTTCCAGTGGAACCACTTTTACCCTCAGAAAATCATTGTCTGCTCAAAGGCTCTTAGGGTATTGAATTCGAAACGTTAAAACCATGTTAACATGTTCAGATAGCATCTGTAGATGTGCATGAAGGTTTCGGAATTTTGATTTGGTTCCAGGTGGTTCCAGTGGAACCACTTTTATCCTTAGAAATACTTTGTCCACACAAAGGCTCGTAGGGTATTGAATTTGAAACGTTTAAACCATGTTAACATGTTCAGATAGCATCTGTAGATGTGCATGAAGGTTTTGGAATTTTGATTTGGGTCCAAGTGGTTCCAGTGGAACCACTTTTATCCTTAGAAAGTCTTTGTCCGCTCAAAGGCTCTTAGGGTATTGAATTCGAAACGTTTAAACCATGTTAACATGTTCAGAGAGCATCTATAGATGTGCATGAAGGTTTCGGAATTTTGATTTGGTTCCAGGTGGTTCCAGTGGAACCACTTTTATCCTTAGAAAATCTTTGTCCGCTCAAAGGTTCTTAGGGTATTGAATTTGAAACGTTTAAACCATGTTAACATGTTCAGATAGCATCTGTAGATGTGCATGAAGGTTTCGGAATTTTGATTTGGGTCTAAGTGGTTCCAGTGGAACCACTTTTATCCTTAGAAAATCTTTGTCCGCTCAAAGGCTCTTAGGGTATTAAATTCGAAACGTTTAAACCATGTTAACATGTTCAGATAGCATCTGTAGATGTGCATGAGGGTTTCACAATTTTGATTTGGGTCCAAGTGGTTCCAGTGGAACCACTTTTACCCTCAGAAAATCTTTGTCCGCTCAAAGGCTCTTAGGGTATTGAATTCGAAACGTTTAAACCATGTTAACATGTTCAGATAGCATCTGTAGATGTGCATGAAGGTTTCAGAATTTTGATTTGGTTCCAGGTGGTTCCAGTGGAACCACTTTTATCCTTAGAAAATCTTTGTCGACTCAAAGGCTCGTAGGGTATTGAATTTGAAACATTTAAACCATGTTAACATGTTCAGATAGCATCTGTAGATGTGCATGAAGGTCTTGGAATTTTGATTTGGGTCCAAGTGGTTCCAGTGGAAACACTTTTACCCTCAGAAAATCTTTGTCTGCTAAAAGGCTCGTAGGGTATTCAATTTGAAACATTTAAACCATGTTAACATGTTCAGATAGCATCTTAGGGTATTGTCGGGGATATTGTCGTTAACTCCGTCCATACGTACGTACGTACGTCCGTCCATCCATCCGTCCGTCCATCCGTACGTCCGTCCGGTGTTACATTCACTTGCATTAATGTTTAAACCATGTTAACATGTTCAGATAGCATCTGTAGATGTGCATGAAGGTTTCGGAATTTTGATTTGGGTCCAAGTGGTTCCAGTGGAACCACTTTTACCCTCAGAAAATCTTTGTCCGCTCAAAGGCTCTTAGGGTATTGAATTCGAAACATTTAAACCATGTTAACATGTTCAGATAGCATCTGTAGATGTGCATGAAGGTTTCGGAATTTTGATTTTGTTCCAGGTGGTTCCAGTGGAACCACTTTTATCCTTAGAAAATCTTTGTCTGCTCAAAGGTTCTTAGGGTATTGAATTCGAAACGTTTAAACCATGTTAACATGTTCAGATAGCATCTGTAGATGTGCATGAAGGTTTCGGAATTTTGATTTGGGTCCAAGTGGTTCCAGTGGAACCACTTTTATCCTTACAAAATCTTTGTCCGCTCAAAGGCTCTTAGGGTATTGAATTCGAAATGTTTAAACCATGTTAACATGTTCAGATAGCATCTGTAGATGTGCATGAAGGTTTCGGAATTTTTATTTGGTTCCAGGTGGTTCCAGTGGAACCACTTTTATTCATAGAAAATCTTTGTCCACACAAAGGCTCTTAGGGTATTGAATTTGAAACGTTTAAACCATGTTAACATGTTCAGATAGCGTCTGTAGATGTGCATGAAGGTTTTGGAATTTTGATTTGGGTCCAAGTGGTTCCAGTGGAACCACTTTTATCCTTAGAAAGTCTTTGTCCGCTCAAAGGCTCTTAGGGTATTGAATTCGAAACGTTTAAACCATGTTAACATGTTCAGAGAGCATCTGTAGATGTGCATGAAGGTTTCGGGATTTTGATTTGGTTCCAGGTGGTTCCAGTGGAACCACTTTTATCCTTAGAAAATCTTTGTCCGCTCAAAGGTTCTTAGGGTATTGAATTCGAAACGTTTAAACCATGTTAACATGTTCAGATAGCATCTGTAGATGTGCATGAAGGTTTCGGAATTTTGATTTGGGTCCAAGTGGTTCCAGTGGAACCACTTTTATCCTTAGAAAATCTTTGTCCTCTCAAAGGCTCTTAGGGTATTAAATTCGAAACGTTTAAACCATGTTAACATGTTCAGATAGCATCTGTAGATGTGCATGAGGGTTTCACAATTTTGATTTGGGTTCAAGTGGTTCCAGTGGAACCACTTTTACCCTCAGAAAATCTTTGTCCGCTCAAAGGCTCTTAGGGTATTGAATTCGAAACGTTTAAACCATGTTAACATGTTCAGATAGCATCTGTAGATGTGCATGAAGGTTTCAGAATTTTGATTTGGTTCCAGGTGGTTCCAGTGGAACCACTTTTATCCTTAGAAAATCTTTGTCGACTCAGAGGCTCGTAGGGTATTGAATTTGAAACATTTAAACCATGTTAACATGTTCAGATAGCATCTGTAGATGTGCATGAAAGTTTTGGAATTTTGATTTGGGTCCAAGTGGTTCCAGTGGAAACACTTTTACCCTCAGAAAATCTTTGTCCGCTAAAAGGCTCGTAGGGTATTCAATTTGAAACATTTAAACCATGTTAACATGTTCAGATAGCATCTTAGGGTATTGTCGGGGATATTGTCGTTATCTCCGTCCGTACATACGTATGTCCGTCCGTCCGTCCGTCCGTCTGTCCGTACGTCCGTCCGGTGTTACATTCACTTGCATTAATGTTTAAACTATGCTAATGTGTTCAGGTATCACCAGTACATGTGCATGAAGGTTTCGGGATTTTGATTTTGTTCCAAGTGTTTCCATTGGAACCATTTTTATCCTTAGAAAATCTTTGTCCGCTCAAAGGTTCTTAGGGTATTGAATTCGATACGTTTAAACCATGTTAACATGTTCAGATAGCATATGTAGATGTGCATGAAGGTTTCGGAATTTTGATTTGGGTCCAAGTGGTTCCAGTGGAACCACTTTTATCCTTAGAAAATCTTTGTCCGCTCAAAGGCTCTTAGGGTATTGAATTCGAAACTTTTAAACCATGTTAACATGTTCAGATAGCATCTGTAGATGTGCACGAAGGTTTCGGAATTTTGATTTGGGTCCAAGTGGTTCCAGTGGAACCACTTTTACCCTCAGAAAATCTTTGTCCGCTCAAAGGCTCTTAGGGTATTGAATTCGAAACATTAAAACCATGTTAACATGTTCAGATAGCATCTGTAGATGTGCATGAAGGTTTCGGAATTTTGATTTTGTTCCAGGTGGTTCCAGTGGAACCACTTTTATCCTTAGAAAATCTTTGTCCGCTCAAAGGTTCTTAGGGTATTGAATTTCAAACGTTTAAACCATGTTAACATGTTCAGATAGCATCTGTAGATGTGCATGAAGGTTTTGGAATTTTGATTTGGGTCCAAGTGGTTCTTCAATCATGTGACAATGATGTGATCAGAACACTACCCTTTATACATCATGTTGGGTGAAGTATCTTGTTTGAAATATTGAAGTAGTTTCATATGTGAGTCTTCAGAAGGAAATTAAATACTGTTTTATCATTTTAAATCACACACATGCGTGAAGCCTTTTCATCCAAGTCTGTATCCTGCACTAACCAAAAAGGAAAGTGCAAATGCGGGGATATACTATAGTGTGCTTCGCACACAAATGGCACCATCTAGTTTCTGATTTGTATCATTGCGATAGTCCGTTTACGTTTCTACTGCCATCCGTGACCGTAAGTGATACTAAGTAAATAAGTATCTATACTCGATATCTTCGACAGTTTCCACACTGCGAATCCGAATCAACACAACAACAGTCATGCACGTATAACATACTGTTGAGCTACAGAAATGCCTGAAATTTCGTTCATTTTCGAACATATAATAGTTAGCTAAACGAACACATCACACCGTCCGGGTTACCGGTGTTTCAACTTTCAAAAATATGACCCGAAAATTAAAAGCCGGACAGACTACACTACACATCCAGGACAGAGGTCACAGAATGTGGTATATTCTATATATTTCGGATTCTCAGACAACCTTGTTGATCATGTTTGCTGTTGAATGTTGATTGCCTAAACTTCGCGAGCTCGTCATGGGAAATAACGCGACTGACATATACGGACTGCTGGAATTCTATCGGCATGCCACTTTTCATAAACACCGGACACCGGTGACGTTTCTGTCTGTTTGTTCACTTTGTTGTCAGACAGTTAGAAAATGGCGGAAATTAAAAAAACATTTTACCATCTCGGTGTCAGGTGACAAGTATGTTTGTAAGCAATGTGGATCGGCCTTGAAGATGAACAAAACGGGAACAACATCACAGTTGTGGGCCCACATAAAATGTAAACACCGAGAACAACACGATGAGTGCAAGGCAAAATCTGATAATCTCAAACGGAAGCCAGAAACACATGTCGCTCGTGGTGGCGGTGATGTTGAAGCAAGGCCAAGTAGTAAGAGACAGCTGGCCATGACTAACTTCGCCCCGAGGAGAGTCCTGAGTTCTGAAACCAAACCGCGTTACGACCATGTACTGCTTTCTTTCGTTGTTGTCGACGGGCGTCCTTTCGAAGCTGTTGCTGGCAAGGGTCTTAAAAATGTGTGTGGAGTGTTAACTAAGGGGGAATATAGCCCAGCCCACCCATCTGCACTATCACGTCGATTAAGGTATATGCGAGAGTCTGCTGAAGCCTCACTGAGGAGACATCTGAAAAACAGATATCGATGACACCCGCCCCTCAATAACCTTTGATCACTGGAAAGCGAACAATGCTTCAAATTTTATGGTGTTGACAATCCACTATATTGACAACACATGGGAATTCAAAACGAGATGTTTATCCGTTGTGTGTCTGGAATTGAAGGATGCAGACCACACAGCTGTTTCTTCCGAGGCACTTGTCAGAGACGAGCTCGACAAATTCAATATTCCGACGAATTCGATTATGTGCACGATAACAGATACGACGAATGCCATGCCCTGCACAGCTAGGTTGTTACACATCCGTTGGTTGGGATGTGCGGCACACAGACTCCAGCTTTGCATCAATTCCACCCTCGACACCCAGCCCATGCTGAAGAACCTAATTTCGATGGTACATAGGATTGCAGGGTTTTTCAATTCCTCGACAGTCGGTTTGAGTGCTCTTCACACACATCAGAAAGATAGTGATGATCCCGATGACCAGACAAAGAAGTTGAAAGAAACAAACGTCACTAAAGAACAAAAGAAATTGACGTCACTAAAAGATTCAATAGTACCTACTTCTTGCTGAAATGGATCAACAGAAATAAGGTCCCGATATCACTTGCCCTTGTGGAGTGTCAGAGTCGTCAAAACTGTGCCTCGACCCCTCCCCCGCCATTGAATAAATCCCTAGATGACGTTCTTTCGCCAGCTCTCCCGGTCCTTAAACCTACAGCTGAAGCGACCACAATGTTGAGCGCCGATCAGCATGTTACTGTATAAATGGTCATCCCGTATATTATAATACTGCAAAAACAACTTGCCAAAGATTCAGCGAAAGGCGTGCGCATATTTAGAGACGAGCTTCTAACGCAGCTTACAAACAGATTCCCATTAGAAGAGGCCAAGTTATAACTGCCACCTTCCTTGACCCGCGATTCAAAGGAATGGTGGCCGGCAAAGCTGAGGTAGAAAAAAATCTTATTGAAGACTTCCTGTTGGATGACCTGAAATATCACGGCCTTGATGATTCTGATTCTGATAGCATCATGGCCACGCAGCTGACACAGCCGACACCAGTCGATCTCACATCCAGTGATCTGGGACAAGTTGAAGCATCAGCATCAGCTATTTCGCCCGAAAGTCTGCTTGACCTGATGTATGCTGACGTAAAACGCAGACACGAAGAACAACACCCGAACACAGATTGCCGATCGCTTTTGTCGAGGCTCAGGTCAGAGATCGAAATGTATTCTGACATGCCCCTCTTGACAAGGAAGATATTGATAACCATCATAACCCTCTGTTTTTTTTTGATCACGTTATGTCATTGCCACTGCTGTCAAAAGTTACAAAGGATGTACTCGGCATTCAAGCCACCAATTGCTCTTCTGAGAGGGTAAATTCGACTGGAGGAAATATAATTGACGATAAACGTCATTCACTCTCAAAGCATAACGCCGATACTTTGATATGGGGACAGAATAACTCTGACTTGATCATGTCGATGTCCGACTTCAAACTCAAAGAATAACTGTTTCAATTAATCAATGTGTTCGCCAAATATTTGTTCAGAATAATCAGAAATCGTGTTCTGATGATGTGATGCTGCCGTAGGCATAGCCCATAGTGGTAGTGTGCTACCCGAGCCGGGATGATAGCGATATTTCTGTTTATCCGTGTAATTATTGACATTCTTCTGTTATCGAACTCTGATCGATCGGCGGATCGGTCATTCCACAGGAGTCTGGAACTTGTCCTATATGCCATATTTGACCCACTAGGCCTTTTTTACCCCTCTCCCGAGCGAAGCGAGGAAGGAGTGAAACAAACTTTTGACTGGTCATATCACATTCAGTCATTCACGCCTCGCATTCCGATTTAAATCAACTTACCTCTTGTTTTCTCTTCACACTTCCTCACAAATGATTTATCTATCTAACGGCTGAAAGGTCACAAAGGTGGGATTCAGAATTCTCGATTATATAATTCTATTAGTAATAGAGTATATAATAGAGAATTCTGAATCCCACCTTTCAGCCGTTAGATAGATAAATCATTTGTGAGGAAGTGAGAAGAGAAAAGCAAGAGGTAAGTTGATTTAAATCGGAATGCGAGGCGTGAATGTGATATGACCAGTCAAAAGTTCGTTTCACTCCTTCCTCGCTCCGCTCGTAAGAGGGGGTCAAATATGGCCTGTAGGACAACTTCCAGACTCCTGTGGTCATTTCGTTATGGAGAGTTTTATTATTTTTTATCTTATTACGGTATATTACCCCACCCTTCCAGAAAACCACAAGGAAGAACAAAAACGAGATGTTTAAATAATTTGTTATTGAGTATTGACTATTGTTGAATAATTGTTAGCTGTCAATGAATCAATGTTTATGTTCCATACGTGTTACAATACCTCCCATACTTGTCTATCATTGATGCATCAAGAATCTCATTTACTTAGGGTATTAGATTATTGGTTTTGGTAACCCACATTGCACCCCAGGTCCCCAACATCTTGTCATGGAGAGTCATCGCTGATCTCCCTCACAGAGAGAGTTCATAATTTGGAAATGGACTGCCGTCAAGTGACTCAAGTCAGACTAATTCAGGCTCAGTAAACGAGTACGTGATGTTACGTCTCTGGGAAATTACGACCAGGAAGTTACGGCCAGTCTATGACTCTACGGGCCGTAACTTCCCGGTTTGAAGGTTGTTTCTCATAAGCAATTAAACTATGATTTTTCCAGTGCGTCGAAACTCGAAAGAGTTCCGAATTTGTTAATTAGTCAGTTTTCGACTTTTCGTTTCAAAAATATAGATTATGTCCCTTCATTGAGGGGTCATAAGATATATTTTCGAAATGAAAACTATGATTTTTCCTGTGCGTCGAAAGAGTTTCGAATTTGTTAGTTAGTCAGTTTTCGTTTCAAAAATATAACTTATGTCCCACCATTTCTGTTGGGCCGCTAATGAACCGTAATACCCATATGAAGTCATGTTATTCAGTTATTGCTTTCTATAAACTGGGGCCGTAACTTCCTGACCGTAACATCCTGGCCGCAACTTCCCAGGGCCGTAACTTCTCGGGCCGTAACTTCCAAGGGCCGTAACTTCCCGTTCTCCAATAAACAACATGGAGTTATGGTGTGAACAATTCCATGTCCGAGCAAAGCGGACTAACTCTATATGTTGTATGTGGCAGTATGTCAGACAGACATACAGAATAGAATAGTCTGACTAGAGTTATCCTGCACCATGCTTTACAGACAACATCGCCGACGTCCATACCACGACAGTATAATCTTTGTATACAAATAGCGTGATTGCATTACATTCCCATGTTCGGAACACCTAATTAGTAGTAATTATATAAAAGTCTGTGTGGGTCTGACAGTCTAGTGACAATATATCAGCCGCCCTGTGTCCGTATTATGACTATTATCAAAAGGAATGATGATTAGTCTCCGAATACATGAATTCGGGATTGATTTTAGGACAGTGTTTATGAGATTTTCTACCGGTTCTAACATTATCGATGGCGCTCAGCAATGCCTCTCGTAGATTATTCGAATTCGATAATTCGATTCGATTCGAAAAAAATCGACCATTCCGATTCGAAATTCGTATTCGAAAAAAAAGTACTATTCGCATGGCCCTAATTTGAATGTAATATTGACATTGAATGTTGGACATCGCACTTTGAAAATGTCAATACAGTATTTGGAGAAATCAGCAGCAATTTCGGAAAATCTTTAAAAAGACAATCACAAACATCAAAGCTTCACAGAACTAGAGTTTCAAATTTCAAATAAAAAAATTAAAGATAGTTTTGCATTTCTTAGAGGGAATCAAGCTGTGCGGTTGGATTTTCTTTCCAATGAGATCATAAAAAGCCAGTCTTCCATCTATACAATACGTTTTTTAATTTAGTATATTTAAATGGTGTGTATCCATCAGAATGGTCAAAATGTTATATTTTACCAATATTCAAATACTGAAACCATAAAGACCCAAATAACTATAGGGGAATTACTATTTACTCCTGTATGGGAAAAAGCTTACAATACTTAACATGCGATTAACAACATATCTGGGACAATACATTTTGTCAAATAGTCAGGCAGGGTGGTTTTAGGAAGAACCTAAGAACAACAAATCATATGTTTATGTTGAAAAGCCCCATAGATAGATACTGTAGTGGAGAGGTTAGAAACTCTTCTGCTGTTTTTGTGGATCTTTGGAAAGCATTTGACACTATCGATCATCATGGTCTGATAATAAAACTTTAAAAATCAAAGGTTGGTGGGAAGTTATATAATATTATTAAAAACATGTCTTCTCCCCCACCTTTCACTCTCTTTCTCTCACTCTCCGTTCTGTTAATTTGTGAAACTGATATATTATTTTGTTATTTAGTGTTTTGGTTGCCATGTAATATATAGAATTATCTCATTCTTGCGGACCTGAACGTATTATTTATCATTCCCGCAAGCGCTCGTGAAAAATAAAACTTTCAGAACCACACTCATGAGATAATTCCCGATATTCACTAAAATAGAGTAGATTTTCTTTTTATTATATGCTGCGTGACATTTTACTGAGTAATATTCAGCTCAATTCGACTGCAAGCAGTTTCAAGACAACAACAAAGATCTGCTGTTCGTTCCTTCTCGGCGACGTTCAAGGCAACGCCATGCTCCGAAGCGTAACGTCATGTGGGAAGCTACTGAAAAATTCATCGTGTGAATCTGCAAATAGTATTATTCACGAGCGCGTGCGCGAGTGAAAAATAAAACTTTTAGGTCCACACCCATGCGATAATTCCCGATACTGACTAAAATAGAGTAGATTTTCTTTTTATTATGTGCTACTAGACATCTTATTAATAGCACAATATTCAGCCCAATTCAACCCCAAACGCGTACGTTTCCAAACAATAACAAAGATCAGCTGATCGTTCCTTCAAGGCGACGTCATGCGCCGAAGCGTGACGCCATTTTATTTCGCGATATTTCGCGATATCTATCAAGTCGATGGATATCGAGGAATATCGTTTTGATAATCTGCGATAATTCACAGGCTTGCAAAAAATAAATGTGTTTTAAATTTGTAGGAGAGGAGTGTAAACTAAGTGTTTAGAACTTGTCTACAGATCCAATTTGCACAAAGTGTAGCAAATAAAATATGTTTAAACTAATAAACCTAAAATATTCAAACATTACATTCCAGGTGGCAGTAACAATATATTGGGCAAAAAGAAAATGAAACGTTCGGAGAGTTCACCCAGCATGTCCATTTCCTTACCAAGGATGGATATATGAAAAGTGACAGGGATATAATACTTTAAATTTCAAATGAAGCCTTTCTTCGAGTTGTCGCGAGTGTGTGTGTGTGTGTGTGGGGGGGGGGGGGGGGCCTGGAAAAATGAAAAAAAAAAAAGTTCCACCCCGAGACTACCCACCACCCCCTTTTTGGGAAGAATTTTTTTCCCTTTTTCATGTGGGGTACCCACACCCTTCAGTCCAGTTTAACCCCCTATAATGAATTCTCAACACCAAACTCTCTGTTTTTTTCTTATATTACCAATCCGTTTTTGCAATTTCACTTTTTTTTACAACATAAAAGGGGAGATAATTCACAAAAATTGAGCAGCTGTTGAGCAAAACCAGAGATAAATAGATACATACTTCATGTCTGCAATAATTTAATGGTACCTAATTGTTCCAAATTACATCTTACAGTGTTTTTAGCATGGGTTATTGAAGTGACAAACTCAATTATATTCACTAACTTGAATAGATGTGTAGGATGTAGCTCCATGACACAGTTCTGTCAATGTGTTTTTTTGGCCACTCAAGCGATATACAAAACATAGCAATATTAAGCCATCCTTAGAACACTTGGAGTGACTACTAAAATCGAACTTATTTTCAATGGGATCTTGGAGATGTGTTGAGATGGGTTGATGGGGTAGAAAAAGGCAATAGCCCCATAGGGCATTTATACTATTACAAAAGTAGGGGATATCCAAAATGATGTTGATATTTTCCAAAAATGGTATTGGATACGCGTGATTGGACACATCAATGTGTTACTAAGTTTAGTGTGGATCATGAATGTCACCGGCCCACGAAAACTGTGTGCAGTTTATTCGCACAAGCGAATATGTCTGTGGGGTACATTTTGAAATTTGTATTTGTGCTGGACGGGCTTTTTTGAAGGTCTCGTCGTTCTTTTCTTGGTATAAACTCGCTACTCAATAGTTTCTGGTCGAAACTTAACTTTTGAGGTATGCGAAGACTGACACGTGACGAACGTTTACGTGCCGTTGGCATCTTGGAAGCTGGCAAAAGACAAACTTCAGTGGCTCAAATTCTCAACGTTACTCAATCGGTGATTAGCAGGTTGTGGTCACGCTAACGCCAGACTGACAATGTTGATGTCAGACGTCATTCCGGTCGTCCAGGGGCGACAACTGCTAACCAGGATCGTTTCATCCGAACCACAGCATTACAAAACCGCCATCAAAGTGCCTCAGAAATTGGACAGCAGCTGCACCGAGCGACAGATGTGCGCGTCAGTGGTCAGACTATTCGAAATCGCCTACACAGCTGGAATGTGTACGTTCGGCGACCTCGATTAATTTGACTGAACGTCAAATCGCAGCAAGGCGTAATTGGTGTGGAGCACCACAGCGCTGGGACAATCGTCGGTGAAGCAACGTCATGTTTTCCCGATGAATTGAGGTTCATTCTCAACTTCAACCACAGACGAAACAGAGTGTGGCGGAGGCGGAACGATCGATACCATGACGTAACCGTTAGGCAGCACGATCGTTTTGGCGGTGGATCGTTTATGGTGTGGGGAGGCATGACTATGGCAAGCAGAACAACATTACATGCCTTCCAAGGGCGTGTCACAGGGCAGTACTACCGTGACAACGTGTTTGCTGCTCGTGTGGTGCCATTTGTGTGACGTCATGCCCGTCGATTCATTTTCCAAGATGACAATGCAAGAGTTTCTCCAGGAGCAGAACATCACCACCCTGCCTTGGCCAGCACTAAGTCCAGACCTTTCGATAATCGAGCACTTCTGGGATATGCTTGGCATGCGCCTATTTCAAGGTCAATAGCCCCCTGCCAATGTCCAGGAACTCGCCGCTGCACTGCAGGAAGAATGGAATAACATCAGTCAAGCTGATATTGGACGTTTGGTGAGGAGTATGCCACGTCGAATCCGCGCCTGTCTCGCGAACCGAGGAGGATTTACAAGGTGCTGAGGTCCTGGATTGAATGTGGTAAAATCTCTGACTGACCGTCCTTGTCTTCTTCAGCCCAGTGCGTGGAATGTGTGCTTGTCAGACACCCAACTATCGCTGAAATTATTCACCAGATATCACAGTGCATTATCTCAACTGTCTTTTTGATGAAAATATAAATACATGTCTTCATATTTCTCACTTTCATCAAATATCCCATCCTTTTTTTTAATAGTATATGTGCACTGTATTTGCTATCTTTCTAAGCCACCAGCAGCACAATGATATTGTGGAGGAACTGACAGACTTAAACACTAACCAAATATCAAATTCATCGTGAACGATGGGTTACCAGTTCGGCACAACTCTGTGGGCAGCCGGTGGACTATTTAAATTTGTCTTGAAGCACCATGCAGTTACCGATGTGTGTACCTTTATGTGGAGTAGTAGCCTCGGGTCCTTTTTAACATGCAGTTGGGGTAACCTCCAGTGTAGTTCGGTGCATGTTTTAATCTGCTGTCACACAAGGCAGTGCTGCGCTTGGCCGTGATCAAAAGAGAATTTAAGGCACTTCTTGGAGAAAAGGGCAGCCATGAGTGTGACTACTGGAAATATCAGTTCAAAATCCAAGAGTCCAGGGGTAGACTAGAATAGATGGGATTAATCGGGGAGGTGGGGGATGCGATTATGCATGTATGAACCACGCTAGGCCTAATATGAATGTCCCACATTCTGGGTCCATTTGTACATGTAGCTCTCATATATCTGAAGAGAAACATATTTTGATAATAAAACATGTTGTGAATTATTTTGTTTAAACTCATCCACTTCAAGCATCTCTTCATCTTAATACTTCCTCAGAAAGCCTCAGTCAGACTTTCCTGTTCTAATTTTCCCTTTCTTCCTGATTTTTCTCTGCTTTCTATCTTACTACACACAACCCATCTTCACAATACACCTTGATGAATATCAGTTGATTTTAAGTTTAGTTTAACTTTCTACACTTTTCTAGTTTTGTTTTTTTCTGTCAAACCTTTGCTATATTTGAATACATAAATGATCTATTTGATTGAACATTTGATTTTTCTTTATGCAACACTAGTTTAATCCTGTTGAAAACCACCAACTGTTTGATGGTCACCATCTTACCAAATGTGAGTTAACCCTTTACCTAACACGAAAAGCAGACGACACTTAGAAACAAAATTCTTGAATAACTAAATATTTTCATTTTTGTCTCGAAAACATAGCTTATGACCCCATATTGGAACGAGCTCAACGTGCTCGTTCCAATGGTGGAGGGGGGGGGGGGGACATAAGCTATGTTTTTGAGACAACATTTTTTTGAAATAATGAAAATTGAATGGTGATTTTTGTAAATAGCGCTGGCCGTTTTTGACCATTGCGTTGGGTAAAGGGTTAAAACAGCTGGATATCAGTCATGCTACTATACCACGTATGTACAGTTACAACTAAAAATCCTGTCCTGCAACGCGCACATATAGCACGTTGATCTGCGCCTCTATCTACGCGTTATGACCATAGTAAGGCTATCAAATTGTGTGCATGTGGCCTGTGCACAAGCAATGTTTCAGCCAATGGAACTCCGGGTCACCCGGAGGTCCATTGGCAGAAACATTGCCTGTGTTTGATATGAGTAAACAGAAGAACCCGCCGTGCTTTGGATTCCATTCGATATGGCAATTGCGCGCAATTTCTACGCGTAATTAAGCACACATTTCGTGACAGTTCTTCTAGTTTTAACTGTAATAACTACCCTAAACTCCATTAAATCGCCTAGATATCTACCGGCCCTGTGTGGAAGTATTTTTTGAAGAACCCCCCCCCCCCCCCCTCCCCCGGTTGTCGTGAAAAAAACGTTGCTAAGTCAACAATGGAAAAAGACCCCTGTATCACTAATGAAGCGCTAAAATTTGTAAAAGCGTCTATTGCTAATCATGTTTGGATACCGAAGTACTCGTTACACACAGAGGTATGTCTCGTTCACTGGGCGTTTGCCTACAAAATAAAATATGATGATGTTAGACATTAAATGGCATACAGTACGTGGAGAGGTAACTTCCACTAAATACTCGTGGGCTGAAGTTTCCACTCAGACAATAGCAATCGATTCCTGTGGTAACAGATGAAAATGACAAGCACAGTTTTAGCCAAGGGACCTCCGAGTGGAATCCAGAGGGCTGAAACTTTGCTCGTCGTCCTAATGCTTTTTTTCCCAGCCGAGGAGTTTTTGTCTGAGTGGAGATATTGCCCCACGAGTGATTTAGTAACAATACACTCTCCTTGTACTGTATACTACATCAAGAATAAGGTTCGATATTTTTACTCTTCCTAATACGACCAGAAGACCACACTTGCAAAAGCACCTTTTTGAATAACTAAAAATGTTTATTTGGTGCCCCCGACTCATGGCGTATGATCCTCATTAAAACTAGCTCATTTCTTTGAGGGGCGCTATGTTTTGGAGGATAAAACTGGAAAAATAGTAAAATTGGATTGCCGATTTCTGTGAATATAGTGCAGGTCGGATACAACAAACAAAACATGGAAGGAAGGTTTATGGATAGAAGATGATGTTTTCTTGAAGGAATGCGGAGGAACGCAGTGGAAGCGGTGGAACGCCGTTCCCCTACTTGTTTAGTACAAACTGCGTTCCCCCACAATTTCAAGACCTGGATTGGCTTGAACTTGACGACCACGGCAAGCATTCATTTCTCTTACTAGATGCACTAAACCCGTTTTTGTCTCTGTGTAAGCTATTCGTTTACCACACTTTAATAGTTGGCCTATACAGTTGGACATCAATAGACAGAATGACGAGACAAACGTGCCGTTCTTGGTTAGTCGCCCATGCGTTTGCTTTTTAAAGGATGCCGAATGCCATTCATTTGTTATTTGGGGGTGCTGGAAGTGGCACCCCACTTCCATCCCCCCCCCCACCCATCCCCCTAAATAACAAACGACTTGCCTTCGGCACCCCCTTTTTATCGTATGAGTTCATGAGGGCCATGAAAAAAATCACTCAATGAGGTTTTTTTTTCAAACTCCTCATACCCACATACGATAAAGGAGGGGTGCCGACGGTCACTCGTTTGTTATTTAGGAGTGACACGTGACGTGTGAAATCATAGAATCGACAGTCTGAAGTGACCTTCTCATGGCGTTGCTTCTCGTGTCTGTCTCTATTGTATTTCATTGTGAATATCTTTTCACAAAACTGACATTAAAACTGTTCCTTCACGTGTACCGCCCATCCGTGTCGATTCCTGTTGAATACGGATGAGAGCGTCTTGGAACATATACCACAAGATGAATTCTCCATTGCAAAACTTAAGGCGCTATATAAGTAATAGAATTTTGTTTATTTTGAAATTCGCACCTCTGATATTCCTTAGATTCAAATTAAATATACACAAATTCTACATCAAAATGAAGGTTGAGATGTGTAGAATACGAAAAACATATGTAATCAACACATAGAGTTGACAGCAGGCACCACTGGTTCCTGGAAGTCTACTACGGTATTCGTACCAGAACTGATAATAAAATAATATTTCACGAGAACAACTTTTGGCCAAATGTGCTTCATACTGTACTAAGGCTTCGGAAATTATGAATGATAAGTTAGGCAGAAATTAGGCATATCAGGCCCGAGTGTGTACAGGTGTCACCCTACTCCACACTTGACCCCACAGTCACACGACAGTCACGCGTGCACCAGCTTTCCCATAAACCACTCGCCTAGCATTTCCTACAAACAAAAATGGTAGATTTTTTATTGTCATTTGCGCCTGGAGAAATAAATACGTCTCGTTTAACCCTTTACCCAACGTAACGGCCAAAACTGGCTAGCGCTATTTACAAAATCGCTAATTAATTTATTTTCACTATTTTTTTTCATTTTTTGTCTCAAAAACATAGGTTATGATCCTCTTTGAAACGAGCTCGTCGAGCTCGTTCCAATGAGGGGTCATAACCTATGTTTTTGAGACAAAAAATGAAACAAAATAGTTATTCAATAATTTCTTATGCAAGTGTCGTCTTCTTTTCATGTTAGGTAAAGGGTTAAGAAATAATCTAGAGACCGATAATTTCCAATATAAAGTGTATGGCTAAAAGTATACTCCATTAGAGCACATAGCACCAGGATATGCGGTATATTGTTTAGATAAAGTAGGAATGCTACGGGAGATACAGGTGGAATTTTGAACCGGTTTTTGAACGTGTACTGATATGGAGAGGGTTGGAGTCACAGGACGTACCACATCAAAAGTTATCTTGCGGCCTGTGGGGGTCAAGTTTGGACTAATGTCATCACTGCTGTCTGGATCTCCTCACATTCAAAGGTGTTATCGCTATTGAGCACCATTAGCCGTAAAATGCTGTAGATAGGCGTTGAATCCACTATGCACCATGTTGTCATGATGGAAGGGCAATAAGGAAAATACTTACACATTCCCTACTCAGAGAAACGTCTTTCTAGCTTCCTGTGACTCCCATGGCCCTACTTTTCAAGAACCTTCCGGTTGTTCGCAGACAAATTTCTTGAGTAACTTTTCTTGAAATATGCTGTTGCATACACGACTGAATCAGGAAAGGGACCTATGCCTATATAGAGAAAGTTCTTACCTTTTACCTGCACTCAAACAAACAAACATACAGCAACAAAAAACTAGAGAGAGAATGTCGTTTCAAACCATTCATACAAACAAACTTTCATTAGTGGAAGAGAAAATTATTACATATTTATTTATTGGTGTTTAAGGTCACGTATTACTGATTATGTTTTAATTATTGCTATGTCTTGCAGTACATTTCATCCAGTGAAACCCGATGTTTCTCGTTGATTGGGTTTGTCACTTCTTTTATCACTAAATGTTGTCAGAGGCACTGAAATGGCTGGCATGCATGTAACAAGCTATTGGAAGGCTTGACTGTAGTCATTCTGTCATAAGCAGACATGTCCGAAAACATCAACAAGCCAGCGATGTTAAGCACCGACCAAGGCCTGGACAACCCCAAAAGACCTCTCCTTGGGAAGATTGGAGTCTGGCTCGCCTCGTTAGGCGTGAAAACTTCGCTTCAAGAGGGGTTTTGAAAAGTCTTTGGCTCCCCAACAGGCGTTTGTGCAACAGAACTGTCCAAAACCGTCTCAAAACACTGGGTATGAGGTTCAGAACGGTCATCAAGCATCCAGCTCTGTCCGATCAGCATCAACGACGACGTTTGGTGTGGAGTATGGAACAACATTGGAATCTCAGGACGTGGATGAGAGTCCATTGGTTAGACGAGAGTGGGTTCTCGCTTCGCCTCACAGATGGTCGTATGAGAGTGTGGAGGCACAGAAATACTGCTTACGTGCCCAGGAACATCAGACATACTGTTCCTTATGGCGGAGGATTAGCAATGATCTGGGGATGCCTCCCTCATGATTGTAAACTTGATATGGTGACTGTACGTGGGAATCTCAGTGGTCATCAGTACATCCGGGACATTCTTAATCCGGTTGACGTGCCTCATTTTGACAACCACCCGTTGGATACTCGCCCTGTATTTATGGACGACAACGCAAGGCCACATCGTCCCCATGCTGTGATAGCATTCCTTCAGAACAGCGCTATTACAACATTGCCTTGGCCTGCAATGAGCCCCGATTTCAAATTCCTCAGAACACATCTGGGACTTTCTTGAACGTCGTGTGCAAACAAAGGATCCGGTTGTACAGAATTTGGCCGATTTGGAAGCTGCATTACATAAGGAGTTGCAGCATTTGCTTCTGGACCATATCAGAAGACTCACAGGTAGCACTGAGAGGAGGGTTCAGGCTGTCATCTGGGCACGTGGTGGATACACTCGTTACTGGCGTCAGACACTGCTATTGTGGCCAGGAGATCACAAGTTGCATTATATTTATTTATTTATTGGTGTTTAAGGTCACATATTTATGCACAATGGCTAATTGTGACCGTTACAGCTTTACAGTTGGTTGAAGCCGGAGTTCCAGGAGAGAACCACCGAGCATCGACGAGCAACTGCCAGCTCCTCAACATTCTAACTCTGTTCAAGCTCCGTTCAAGCAGTGTTACAGCGGATGAAGACATGTGCACCATCGACGTGCAGTACGCCTTTGTACATGGCGTCATCGTGCCCCCATGTAGGCAACCGGGACAAAGTGTCTTGCCCAAGGATACAACGCGGGTCGTCCCTGACGGGGATCGAACTCAGGACCTCTAGCATAGAAGTCCAACAGTTTACCACTGCGCCACCGCGCTCCCCACAAATTACATTTTTTGTCAGCATTGTTTCATCATGGGCCGTTCCAGAACCATACTTGTTGAGAGAACATTTTCCCATCAAAAACATTAGTGACAGATATGTGTAATTAGCGCCATTAAATGCTGCATATTTTCATCATTGTGTTGTCTTTCGTTTGTCGATAGACCATTCTTTCCGCAAACAATCACTTTTGGCCATCTGAAAGATAGCATGAAAGTAATGACAGTTTCTATAACCACCACTGCGAAAAAACAGGGTGCTTAATTAAGTTTCAGGTGTATACTAACACCACACAACAAGCAAGGTTAGCATTGGTTGGTTATAGGTGCATCATCGACGTGCAGTACTCTTAATTCACAACGCCACTGTACCACCATGTGGGCAATGGGGGTGGAGTGTCTTGCCCACGACACAATGCGGTTGTCGGGGTGAGAACAGGAGTTTCCAAAAAATGCGATAAAGATACTTTGCTTGCATAGATAATTTCTGCCGGAAATTATTTGACCTTGAACCCATGTGCTGAGATAGTACGTCTCGTCCACTTCGAAATTATTAGATTTGTGGTTGTCAAAAAACCCTTTTTTCCTAATACTGACTGATTGTGATTATTTTCAGCGTGACTTAGCCATATGTTGTCCGACCTCCTAAAAGTTTTCGCAGAATTCCGTGCGGATCAGTTGACTAAGTTCATGGGCTTAGGAACATGGGGGGGGGGGGGGGGGGGGGGGGGGCAGGGGAGCCCATATTTTTCCGACATAGTTGAGGGACGGCGACAGAAAGAAACCGAGAAAGATACAGAGGGTGGGGGGGGGGAGAGAGATCTTTACCAACCGTCATTGCAATGTTATTGGAAATTAACAGGAACAATGTGCACAGATTCTGTGAACAAGAATTCCCTTGTTTCGTATGCCTCTTCCATGGAATTTAAAGTCGAGAAAATTGCCTCTTTAGGACTCCATAGGCCCATTTAACACATTACCAATCGCAGTGGCGGCGCCATGCCCCCTTCCACTCTTCACTCGCCCCCCCCCCTCCCTCAAAAAAAAAAAATAAAATAAAATAATCAAACTTCAAATTGCTATCTGGCCATGGTTTTCCCACCCAATATCACACTCGCAAACGGCACACAACAATACACATCATGTCCCTCTAACTGGTTCAGTGTTAGTAGCCGCTATCAGGGTTTTAAGAAAAATGAGGGTACCAGAGCAAAAGCTAATATTTTCCTTGCTCATGTTTCATATCCGGTCCAACACCAATAATATTTTGTTATATACATGTAAGTTTGTTTTATTAAAAATTATCGGAGAGGGTAATAAAACAAATTTTGATGAACAAATTCAGACCACCAAAAATAAAATAGCACTCAACCAGTTAATCGTTATTACAAATGTACAATGTCTAACATGTATTTTCTTTGTTGAAGACCACGTCAGGTGTTGAAGAAATGCTCAGATATCGCTCCCAGGGGCGCCCAAACATGAACCAACGGGAGGGGGCACACCCTCCCCAGCTCATGGCTGTGGCCTTCGGGAACTGCGGTATTTCGACCTTGAATCCCCCATATCTTACTTACCCCCCCCCCCCCACCCCCTCCACCCCAAATCAATTTATTGAACCCAAATAATGTTTTTTCCCCTTGGTGTAATTTGTTGAAAGGCCTTTTTCAGTGTTAAAGAGCGTGAGTTCCAAAAAGAACTTTGTATATTGCATTCCCACCGTGACATTAACGCACATGGGACAGCACTGATATATAGGCCTATCGGTGTGTGTGTGTGTGTGTGCCCTTTTATCACCGAAACACCCCCTCTCCCCTCCAAGTGCGAAATGCATGCTTTCTACGCCCCTCACCAAGTTTCAAAATGTTGATGTTCGGCAAGCTTGACTACAAAAGCACTGGAGTCGATAAAAATGCTCCGACATTTATTTAACATCGGGGATTACAGTAAATTTGATTTGGGCTTTTCGGATTATTCGGCAAAACGTTCTCACCGTGCTCACCGTGCTCACGTGGTTCAGTGACCCATTTAGATCGTGATCTCGTTTCAAATATTACAGCAACCAATCAAAACAAACGATGTCCAACATTGATTTCTCGAAACTGACCTTGATTTCCTAAAATCGAACTTAAGTTTTCAACTTTTCTTAATGTGAAGCTCAATGTTTATTTATATTGTGCATTTATTTCGCGCACTTATAGCATTCCAGTCAATTGATTCACACTGGACCACGACTCACAGTCTAAATGTTGAAAACCGGTCGACTTGGGTCATTTGATGCCTTCTGCTTTTGAAAATGCACAGCTCCTGAAAACTTGTTAGTGATTGATAAAATTGAAGTTTAACTGCTGGAACGAGACGTCGATTCAAAAAGACATTATCAAGGCAAGGTAGGTTGTAGCGTATCTATTTCAAATTATAAGTTAATCACGATGATGAATGATTCTATTTCGTCGTTTAAAAGTCTCTAATGTAATTATGTATTCACGAATTGGGTCAACTGGTAATGTCACCCATGATGAACACATTTTGCTTTGTACTTGGAAAGTCGTTGTCGTCTGTCAACGTGCGTCAAAATTAAGGTAAAGGTGAAGAATAGGGGAGTTTTCCTTTTATGTAAAAACAATGCATTTTTCTCACCTTTTTTCTACATTTTTCTATTACTAGTCATGTTTTCGATAAAATGACCGAAAGATAATCGCTTTTGACTAAGATTAGAGATAATTTAAATCCTTTTAATGTTACGGTGCCAGAAATTCTTCTGCCGGCATTCTCGCCATTTTGAAGTGCGCATTTACATAACTTTCGTTTTCTCTTTGGCTGGGGATTGTTGGTCTAGAGTCAGTGTAGTGAGGGTTGGGGTTAGCTTACCGGTAAACTAACCCCAGCCTTCACTACACTGACCCTAGTAGACCATGTCGGGAACAGAACAAACAAGTGTACCAAAAACAACCAACACACAGAGCAGACGCAGAAAAACACCAAAAAACATGGAGGAAAGATGAATGCGAATGTCACAAATCGCACAGGTAAAAAAAAGTTGGGCGGTTTATAACTGCCAGTAAAATTGAATATCTTTCGGTCATTTTATCAAAAACATGACTAGTAATGGGAAAATGTAGAAAAAGGGTGAGAAAAATGCGTAGTTTTTACGTAAATGGAAAAGTCCCTTATTCTTCACCTTTACCAAAATTAAATCCACTGCCAGGGCCGTCGCTAAGGGGGAGGGTGGGGGGGGGGGTGACTTAAGGGTGTGTTTGACACCCTATTCCCATTTCCAATAATTCTGCAAGTCAGGAATGGGGTTTGAGATGCCAATTCAATCTTGCAAGTAATCGCATACTTTCTGAATAGACTAGATTTTGATACTTCGACTTGTATCACACAGACAGTCGGTCATAAAAATCGAGGCATGTAGTACCCAAAATGACCGATTTCGACTACCGGTATGGTACGTGTTCATTACACCACAGTTACTGGAAGTTGTGGCTGCAACCACTCTTTCGCCGATAACAATGGATGCACCGCGTCAGCCCGGACCAAGTGTTACACATACAGTAGTCTATATAAAAAAGACAAGTAATGAAAGCTGTTTTTACCCTGACCGATACCCCCTTCCCATTTCATTTGTGAATTCGTCCATTGAACAAAAATTCATCAACACAGTCTTCTTGTACAGTTTAACTTCATGTTTATCATAAATTAATAAACAAATCATCTTTCTACGGCTTCTTAATTTGATAAAAAAAAAAAACTCTCCGTGCGACTTTTTTGCCCGCGACTATATTCCGACTGACTAATATTCAAGTTGTATCATCAAGGCAAGCCTTTGTGATACAGTTGGGATATTAATGGGTCGGAAGACAAATCAGGTGTTTATATCCCGCAATCTATTATCTTCGCAGCGCCCCTGTCCGTATCTTCATGCTTTACGCAATATCAAGGTTTATTACAGGTTTGGAGTTCTGTTAATCACGTTCACAGGAGAGCGACATACTCTTGGGGTCCAAATAAACATAGGGGGCATAATAATAGTACAGGGTGGAAATTTCCTCAAAATTAAATAATAGTACAGGGGTGAAAAAATGGATTCATTTTCCAAAATATTCTTTGTTTACTCCCGTAAGAACCAAAAGAATATGCCTCAGCCTTTGTTTGACTGTCCTTAATTATTTAAAATTACACTGAAGTGAATATTATATAAAAATCAATCATTTGGAATGAAATAAAAAACAATAAAGAGACCCAAATAAGAAGAGTACAGGGAGAATTTTTTCTCAAAATTTAATAAGAGTACCCGTATGTTTATTTGGCTCCCAAGAGTACTCACTCCGCGAATAAGACTCGGGTTGGCGAGTGTCCCGATAGCTCAATATACCACAATGATTGGAAGCCCACAAAAAGCCTGTTAACCATTGAAGGCTCATTTCAGACGCTCACAGATTTTGTGGTCTCACACCCATGTCATACAAGGTAGCTTAACGGATAGCCATAACCAGGAAATCCTGCAAACAAAAGGAAATTACCTTGGCAGCAGTCCTAACTGGCACCCTCCGATCGTTGAAGGAAAGTGGGATGGGTGGGTAACGCTTGGAGAGTCTTAGTTAAAATTACATTAGCAGTTGCTTCTAACCAAATCATGATTGCCTCTTGGGGCAGCTAGGAATTGTCGAGAAATCACTGATAAGGTTCTAGACTCAGAGGCTGTGGTTTAATAAAAAGTCTGGCAAATCACTCGAGACCACTGAGGGTTGAGATTTTTTTGCGTCCCCTTTAGATTTGATGTGCGAACACGTATTAGAGAATCCGTTGTTGTATCAAGAATTTTGTTATTTTGGCATGCATTTACCACTCTCTTTACTTTGAAACGAGGCAGCCATACAGAACGAGCAAGCACCCACCTCAAAACTATAGTTCTGTTAGTAGGTTAATTATAATTCTGCGTATATAATACATAAAAGTGCATACGCCGTTACCACCTGCTTTACTTACAGTATTATGCTCGCAAAGTTCTCCTCTTTCACGATCAAATCGCAATAGGACTGCGATCACAGTTTTTCTAGTACACTGGTTGATATTATTTCACAGCCAGAATACTGCAAAATCAAGACTGAATCATAAAACCTACATGTACATGTATGGCCCTGTAAAGCTTCGAAATTTGATTCGATTCGAAATCGTCCTCATGATTTGATTCGATTCCAGACTAGTCGCGCTAATTCGGAATTTTTCGAATCATCGTGATGTTCTCAAAAACCTACCAAGTGTCTCTTCATGAACACTTTCTCTATCATCAGGTTTCCTGTACAGGACAACACCTCCCCCCCCCCCCTCCCTCTCTCTTGTACAGGAGACCTGATGATAGAAGAAGAGTTCAAGTAAGTTCCGGTTCCATACCTACTAAGACTCCGTTCTGGAATATTCCGATTTTTGATTGACTTTCCCAAATGGACGAGTCCCCATAGCATACAAAACTTGAATGGAACTTGCCCATCTACGCTCAAATAACAAATACAGCTTTACACTGCATAAAAATGCAAATAGCCGGAAGGCGCTAGCAGTTTTATTGTTGTTTAACATATTGTTCAATATTGTTACAAAAAAAAAAACACTTTCTCCCCAGTTACTGGGGCATAGTCGTCCAGTAAAAAAACACTTGGAGAAAAACCTGTGTTCCGAAACCCATGCTTGTGCCACCTTCAGGGTAAACGTCGGATCCTCGTGTGTACCTGCATAAAACATTCTAATATGTCAATATTTATCCTCAGCAAACATTCATTTGTAAATAAAAAAAACCTGATCGCCATTTATTTAAAAAAAATCGACTTGAAACCTGCAGCGAGTCCAGCTAAAGTGACTCAACTTGCAGTGACTTGTATTCACCAAAGGTGAACTGAACTGGTACTTGTCCGTTTCACCGACTAATCTTTGCAGAGGCGGACTGCAAGCCCGTCAATTTGAGGAGAGCGAATAACATATAAGAAGGGCGAAAACTACATATAGCCCTCTTAAACTTGGCCTAAGAAAATAATGATTACTACATGTATCACTGCTTATTCTTAAAACCCACATCTTATCAGATCTCTTCTGTGTTAGTGGTCTGTGTAAGACGGCCACACTGCCTCTCCCACACCTCCGGCCCTTGCCGAGGCCCGGAGGTGTGGGAGTGGCAGTTTAGCCGTCTTACAGAGAATACTTTGTTAGCAGCATCAAATAAAATGTACAAAGTCCACTCAGCAGAATTCATTAATAGTAACATTAATAGTAAAACTTCACTTTGCCACTTTTAGTTCTTGTAAGCTTGAGGAGAGCTAATCGCTCGGCCATGCGAGGGAAGCGATTTTTAGCCCTGCTGTATTTTTAAGAATGCCTGACCTGGGCCGACGGGACGTATGGTCTTCCTGGTGGGACCCCCATTGGGTTCCCCCTGGGGCCCTTAGAATGAATGCAGCCCATTACCTGCTGGTACGTGAAATTTCGTGAAAATGACGGATTTGATTGTAGAGACTGCCGGAAAATCGAAATGTTCTCTATTTGGACTGCCATTGGCAGTCCAC
The DNA here is from genome assembly GCA_031216915.1 of Pictodentalium vernedei. Lineage (NCBI taxonomy): Eukaryota > Metazoa > Mollusca > Scaphopoda > Dentaliida > Dentaliidae > Pictodentalium > Pictodentalium vernedei. The sequence goes on along the minus strand of CM062288.1, from coordinate 66,480,138 downwards.
ATTGGGGACGTTTCAATACACCAGCAGCCTAGTCTGCCATTGAAAGGAAACAGCGTTCCTTTACTTTCGAAAATAAAAAAAATTATCCGTATGGGCCGAACTATGGTCTTCCTGACCCCCCCCCCCCCCCTCCCGGTAGAACTATTTTTGTCGAATGATCGATGAAGATGATACAAAAATGCCATTAAAATATCCTCCATGTGGACTGTTACTGATCGCTCAGATGCAAGGAAGCCGTGTTGGTTCAGTTCGCAAAATCAATATTTTCTCCGAGTGTCGGGGCTTCTTGGTGCATTCCTCGGTAACGTTTCTTGTCCCTGTATCAGTATGCAACGCGTCTTCTGATTGGTCAATTGACCGAAACAAATAGCCATGGTATCGGATATCTTCAAACATGCGGGTGATAAGAGCGCGCGCCGTTGTTCCCCGTTTGTCACTCGAGGAATATCCAGGTGATAAAAATAACCTTTGACCCCGACTGGGTCACATCGATTGCAGAAACTCCTATCAGAACTGTTAGGTTATATCCAACTTGTTGTCGTGTTGTAGTGAATACTAATAAAAATTAAAAAACATCGTTGCAGCTGAGTCCTATGAGTAGAAGCATTTGTTGGCTGTCGTATTCTATGAGAACTGAACAGATTGAATCGGGTTCGCAAATATACTTTTGCGCTTTGCGGTGTGAGAACATCAAGGGGAGCAACTCATCTGGTTATCTTCGATATCGCTTGAATCTATTTCATAATCTATTTTGCGGTTTCCGATGGTCAGCGTAGAAATGTATGCTATTAATTCCACCTACCTCTTACAAAATACAATGACTGCTGCTCAATTCAAAATCTTCAAGTTTAAACCCAAATGGAGTCTGAAATTGTGAGACATCGTTCCCGAAATTCAAAATGTCACCTTCCATGTTCTATGTCCAGCGTCATTTCAAGTGAATATGTAAGCTATTCTCCCAAAGTCATGAATAAAACACACAACACAACACACCGAACATGCAGAAGCCTGTTCCATGGAAATGCAATACACTCTGGAAGGCTGAATTTACACTGTTTTAAAACTTTTTTTTAACGAATTCAAATTCACCAAAGTGAAAAACTTCTCCATCCATCGGCTTGCGCCTCATGGTTGAAAACCGACATCCAGGTATTAAATCTCCATGTACCCTGGATGTTTCCCGAGATAACTTATATTGGCCCAGTCCACCCCTGTACATTTGAACCGATACTATAGCCCAACTCAAGTGTATCTTATCTGACCGTTGAGACACCCGTTTTGTGCTTTACTGCCGAAACGCACATAATTAATTATATTCATGGATGTTAAAAATAAGGCTACAATATCTACAACTCGAAGAGCGGTGAAGTTCCATTCAATTCTAATTCTTCTACTTTATTCGATTCGATTCAACTGGGGCTGAAACGGTTGGCTCATTTTCCTAACCGACTGACCAAGAGCTACAGTTAAAACTAGAAGTCCTGTTACCAATAGTGCGCTTATCTGGGCGTAATTGCGCGTTGGAATTGCGCGCAATTGCCATATCGAATGACATCCAAATCACGGCAGGTTCTCCTGGTTATTCATAGCAAACACATGCAATGTTTCTGCCAATGGACCTCCGGGTTACCCGGAGGTCTATTGGCTGAAACATTGCTTGTGCACAGGCCATATGTACAGAATTTGGTAGCTTTACTTGGGCCATAACGCGTATATTAACTCGCATATGAACGTGCTATTTGTGTGCATTTCATGGCAGGACTTTTAGTTTTAACTGTATAACCGGATAATATCCGATTATCCGTGGCCATTATTTCACCGAATATGGGATCAAAACTATAGGAATTGGAAAGCAGCATTCTCAAACTATTCCGTAGTGTGTATACAAACGAACGTTGTCGAGCACTCGACAACGTTCGTTTGTATATGTTACAGGGAATCTCCAAAATCAGGGAATAGACCCTTATAAAAAAAAGTACCATGGTAAACCATGGTAAATCCCAAAATACCCTGGTAATACCATGGCAATACCATGGTATTACCAGGGTATTTGGGGATTTACCATGGTTTACCATGGTACTTTTTTATAAGGGTATATAGGTGGGGCTGTGAAATATCATCATTTGTGATTACAAAACATTGCAATTTACACCAGTGGCTAAAGCCAAAGTGCAAATTCGATGTTTTATCATCACATTTGACATAATACCTATAAAATAACATATGTTCACGAGTGGCAAAGCCTCAAATAATGATATGTAATGACCCCCCCCCCCCCCCTCCCCCCACATACACACACTTCTTTCTTTTTCAACAACTTAAACATATGAATCATAAAAATCACATGTTTAAGTTGTTAAACGAGAAAAATAATTCAGGGGGGAGGGTGCGATATCCTGACCGGTTTATCTTACCCACAACATGACACTTGAAATTGCAAAAAGTCTTCTCTTTGTTCCTGTCAAACCACCAATTTGGTGAGAATTTCATCCGTATAATAAGATTCATATTCCCCTCTTTCTATTTATTTATTTATTTATTTATTTATTTATTTATTTATTTATTTATTGAGTTTTAAGGTCACATACTTACGCACAATGGCTAATAGTGACCATGGCAGTTTTACGGGTGGAGGAAGTCGGAGTACCCGGAAAGAACCACCGAGCAACGACGAGCAACTGTCAGCTCCTCAACATTCTAACTCTGTTCAAGCTCCGTTCAAGCAGGCTTACAGCGATTGAAGACATGTGCACCATCTACGTGCAGAGCGCCTTAGTACACGGCGTCATCGTGTCCCCATGTAGGCAATCGGGACAAAGAACCTTGCCCAAGGACACAACGCGGGTCGTCCCAGACGGGGATCGAACTCGGGACCTCTAGCATAGAAGTCCAACAGTCTGCCACTGAGCCACCGCACTCCCTCTTCTCTTTCTAACAATTGGAAATATGAATGAATCTTAATATACAGATGAAATTCTCTATACAATGGTGGTGTGACCTGAATGATTTTGTTTTTCACTTCAAGTGTCAGGCGGAGGTGAGATGAATTGGTCAGAATATCTTGCCCCCCCCCCCCCCCCCATCACCACCACCACACACACACCTGAACTTTTTTCTCTTTTAACAACCTTAACATATGAATCTTAAAAGTCACATGTTTAAGTTGTTAAGAGAGAAAAAAAAATCATGTGTGTGTGGGGGTGGGGGGGATGGGGGGAGAGATATCCTGCCCAGTTTATTTTTTTCTGTCAAACCACAGTGGTAAAGATATTCGGGGGGTGGGGGTGGACATAAACCAGGTGGTTTATCTTTCCCTGGGGAAGTTGTACGGGGGAGGGGGGGGGGGTCGTAGAACAGTACATCAGCACCCTCAGAGTTAATTTTGCTTACGTGTTTGGATTTAGAGTGTCTTAGAATGTAGATATTGGTATTTGTCATTTTTTAAATGAAAGGAAAATCAATTTGACACCATTAGTCACAAAATGAATGTTTTATTAAATAGAGGACTATATTTCGTTTGTTATACAGACATCTGCAGGGCCTTTCGACTGGGTAACGGAAGTATGTAATGAAGAGAAAATCTTCACTTTTAGAGTTGATATGAGAATTATCACATTTGTGATTACAAAACATTGCAATTTACACAAGTGGCCAAAGCCAAAGTGGAAATTCAACGTTTTGTCACCATATTTGACATAATACCCATATCCACTCAAAAAATGTAGATATCCTCTGTATATCTCATTCTGTTTTCATTGTTATTCATTTATCTGTATTGACTATTGTATTTTTATTTGAACATTTTCATCAATAAACACTGCTTGTTCTAAATGAATTGTATATTTTCGAATTCCACATCATAGATATCTTTCCCTATACATTTCCCTGAATATTTTCACCCGAATTACTCCTCCAGAAATGGAAAATATCTCTTCAGGGAATCTCTAAAATATTTGGACCAATTTTTTAGGGAATCTGTCAGACTCCCTGAAAATCTTAAGGAATCTATAGATTCCCTGACGGAATCAGGGAATCTGTAGATCCCCTGAATATTTCAGGGAATCACATAGATTCCCTGATTTTGGAGATTCCCTGTAACAAAAACACACTGCGGAATAGTTTCGTTGATTACTCATTACTCACGGAAACTGCCGATCACCAACGAAGTCTTGAACGCCAAAGTCGAATATTTCTCAATAAACTCAACGCGGTTTCGATGTGTAATCTATCACAAAGGAGAAGCGGCTGATTTACTGCGTTTTAAACGTGGAATGACGATCACTATCGATATTTCGGATAACCGGTTGACGGTTTTTCTAATTGGTTAGGAAGCTAACTGGTTTCAAACCATTTATCCGGTTAACCATTTCAGTATTAGATTCAACCCGAAATTTGAAATTTGGAGGTCCCTGAGAAACCATACCAAAATTGTATTTCACAGTGGATAAACAGTTATTTGGACATACCGGAAGTGTTGATCGTCGAGGCGAGATATTTCTATTTTTAAGAATAAATTTTTATAAGCCTCTGTATCAATCTGATAGGGAACGCGGTGGTCCCGAGTTCGATCCCCGTCCGGGACGACCCGCGTTGTGTCCTTGGGCAAGGCACTTTATCCCTGTTGCCTACATGGGGGCACGATGACGCAGTGTACTACGTACTGCACGTCGATGGTGCACATGTCTTCAACCGCTGTTACCCTGCTTGATCGGAGCTTGAACATAGTTGGAATGTTGAGGAGCTGCTCGGTGGTTGTCTCCGGGTACTCCGGCTTCCTCCACCCGTAAAACTGTTACAGTCACGACTAGCCATTGTGCATAGGTATATGACATTAAACACCAATAAATAAATAAATCTACTAGTTTTGTTGTATATTTATAAAATAGATAATGGATTTTTCATGAAAACATAACTATGCTATAAGCTTACGTATTTTGTCCCTGACATAAACGCAAATAGCCTATTCAAGTGGAAAGCATACTCATGAAACAAAATGATTTTTTTAGGAAACCAACTCATTTTTCACTGTATGTCCAGTCGTAAAAAGGCCCAATCAGTTGTTTCAAAAAAACCTGTACGCAAAGTAGCCTGCCGAACGGTTTGGGTTGAAATTCCATGTGTGTGGGTATTTCCCCCCGGGAAGTGTCATAGGCTGGTGAAATATTTTTGCGACAGTTTTATTTTTCGTAGAAATCATCGTATGTACTTTGATTCAAATTAGCAAGTATAACTACTGTTGTGACCGGCTTCGTCTTGGTTATCAGGATTCAACGACCCCATACTTTTTAATTTTTGTTTTCTCAATTCTGCCTATTGGTACAATTGAACACTGCCTATTGATACAATTAACCCTTTACCCAATGCAGACGATATCAAAATTTATTATTTTAAATATCATTTTTTCAAATTTTTCAAACATTTCAAGAAAAGAATATCATATGACCCCTCGTTGGAACGAGCTCGACGAGCTCGTTCCAACGAGGAGGTCACATGATATGGTGTTGTTGAAATTTTTTGAAAAATAATATTTTTTCAACTACTGAATTTGCATATTACGCGGGCGGATGCGGCCGATTCGTTGGGTAAAGGGTTAAACATTTCGTTTTGCATACGTTAGGGCGTTTGTTTTTGTTGAATTTGTGTTCATTCAGGTTCCTTTGAAAACAAAACTCAATTTGCTTGCTTATTTTTCTGTATCAGTATTTTTTCCGTACCAGTATTTCCCCTACCATACAGGGAGGGGGAGGGGTTCAGGAAAAAACGTTTCGTACACAAGGCACAAACAGTTTTTTACGACCCTTGGGCACGCAACCACCCCTTTTTTGAAAGAAAAAACAAATTATTTTCCATTTTTTAATTAGGTGCCCACCCTCCAAAATTAGAGTAAATCGCACATAAGCTGCTTTGTTGGCAATTTCAACAGGTATTTTTGCTGGAAAATGGTTTGTATTGTTAGAGTAATCATTCCCGACATTTAATCTACCCACAACCAGCTAATGGAGATAAAACAGAATTCTCCAGTGTTTGCAACTGGAATTTGGTCCCGTTTGTTTCTTTGCAAGTTTATGAATATATTCAAACTTTTCCACAGACGATGGCAGTCACTTTGTACATGGGTAATCAGGAGAGTATATAGCATGCACCGGCATTCTAGCTGAACAGTATTAAGACAGGTGTAGCAGGAACTGGTTTGAAATATGTTAAAAATGTTGATGCTTTACCTTGTTCCACAATTGTATTTGCTTTAAATGCTACTGATTTCTTTCAATGTCCACACATTCCTGCACTCGATTTTAGGTCCATCAGTCTAATCTGAACATATTGAGCATTATCAAGTGCAAAGTTCATAGAGGTAGTCAGCTCAATTCTGTATTGAACCTGTCAATATTCAATGCGATGAGGGGTGCCTCTTTGGTGTCGAAAATTCATTCCTCAAATTAAGCTCTGTACTGTTGAACCTCGGCCGATATGTGTTAATGAGTAGTGCTTCATTTGATGGAGTGGTTAGTAAGCTTTGGTCAGACAGTAAGAAAGAATTCCAACCATGTGGCCCATTTACTACTACCCAGTGGGGTTGGGGGAGGGGGGACCACAGGTAATGTGTGTTGCATAAAATGATAGTTTATGGCACATATGTTTCCGCGGTTTTCCCCCTCGACAGTAAATGGGCCACATGGTTGTGACTCTCTTACTGCATGGTCAAAGTCAAATGAAGTACTACTCACATCGGACAGGGTAAAACAGCACAGAGTTTATGGGGGATGAATTTTCAATTTGTCTGTTTTATGTCGGACACGTTGCCAAAGAATCACCCTGAGCCTCAAATGTAGTCATTCTGGCTTCTCAGTCTGAGAACGTGTTTTATATACTATTAATAATTGCACAAAGTTATGTCATCTTACCAAGTCAGGCGAGAAAGTGAGAAAGAAATGGTGACCATGTGAGGTAAAAAGGTCTCTAAATTTGGTCAGGATGCATTTTGGAACTTTTGGGGCTCTGATGTGTCGAGTGACGCCCCTGTGAATGCTGTGATTTATTTATAGTATCAATTTTTATGCAATGGATGTCAGTGTTATCCTTCATAATACTGGAGGCTGTTTATTCAACTCACAAGCTTGAAATCTATTGGCTCAAAATCAGTTACAGGACCAGTGACAGGACAGTCACTCTCCAAGTACTTTTCTGCAACATTCGGCTTAATCTCACTGAAACGTAATAATAGACATGTATATCCTTTCTGACTCAGATGGTCCCAAGACACTTTATTCTATGGTTTAATTTTATTCTTTGTTGCAGCAAATTGCTATAGTTTTTAAGTTAATTTTATTTCTATTTAGGGCTGTCACGATTTTTTAATTTAGGAATCGATTAATCGTCGCAAATAATCGATGATAATCGATCAATCGTACCAAAATACCCCCCCCCCCCCCACTCCCTCTCTTTGAAGTCGATAAAAATGAAGTTCAAGTCAGTTGACCTACCTCAAGGAAACAACGACAAGGTACATTTAAAGCTTTGATGTTCTGAACTTTTGAACCGTCAGTGTAACAATCAAGACCGGTCGGCAGTTGCGAACTTCGCAACTGCCGACCGGTCTTGATTATTACACTGACGGTTCAAAAGTTCAAAACATCAAAGCTTTGATGAATGTACCTGAAAGACAATTGCTTTCAATAGCTTCTTGGGGGGTTTAACATCGATGTTCTTAACTCTTTACCTTTAGAAACAATAGTTTTTTCATCAAATTTTCTTTTAATTATTAAACGTCAAAAACGGGATACAATTTACCGATTATTCGACAACGAAAAATACTAATCGATTTCGCCGTGACCGACCAACAGTCGATTAATCGATTTATCGTGACAGCCCTATTTCTATTATAAGTTAATACAACCAGGTCTCTTGAAAGTAGTCAGTTGCATTGGGAAATGGCGTTATGCCACTGTCTGATAGCTTCTATTCATGGCGAGAAGAGTGTTTTTATTGTCAGATGTGGTTAGATTACATTTATGTTAGATGACATAAATGATAATTCGTTCAAATTGCTTCAACTGTTTTCAAAACAGCGAACCAATGATGGTGTGATGAGAAAGAGTGAACGTTTGTCCACATTCCCATGCTGGTAGCTATACTACTGATCTCTCTCAAAGAGGAGTTAGAATGGTGGCAAAAAACTACACAAGCTGCTCTGATCAATTTGTAGGCTTCTTTGGAGGATAAGAGATCAAAGGAAAAAAAATTAAGGCATGGAAAAAACATGTTTTCAATACCGCTGACCTATCCGCTCACCTCTGCCTTGTCTTCGGAAAAACATGCACCTCCCCCCCTCCCCCCACCACCCCGCGCCATAGTTAACATTTGCACTGGGCGCCGATCATTCAACACAATACGAATTCGAGTGTAATCAGAAACTTCTGAACCGATCGAGCTGGTTGATATTTCGTGTCTGGGGGAATCTTGCCGCGGGGGATCTTTTATTCGGGTCGGTTCGCTCGAACGGGATAGTCTTGACCTTCAAACGACTTTCGAATTGCATTAGAAAGTGAACCTATAATAGTATTAAGAAAACTATCAGGTCGGTCGGGGTGAAAGTTTGTACCTTGAGTAACTTTGAGACAGGAAAGTTTTTTAATCTGGTTTGTTGGCCCATGCTAGATGGTCTTGACCTCAAAATAACCTTGACCTGATATCTCGAGAACGGCTGAACCGATCGGACTGGAATTGATATTTGGTACATAGAGACCTCTCGCCACCGAAATACTTTTTATTAGGTCGGTGGACCTACGCGATGTGATCTCGACCTCAATTGACTTTCACCACCCGAAAGACATCACCTTGAAAACTACTGAACGTATCAAGCTGAAAATTGACACAAATGAGTAAACATCTACTAGAAGCAATTACAAATGATACTTTTGATGGAAGCAGCGCGCGCAAATGCAGACATGTCAGCTAGTCATATATATTTTCGATCGGTTATTTGAATACAATTTGAAACGTTCAAAACGTTTTGACGAGATTTGTTTCTCCTTTTTGACATCTGCAGTGTGTCGAGTGCGGACATGTCTATTAAGTTTTGAAGTATATTGGACAGTATATGCCCTGTTAACTTCAATGTATGTGTACCACGTGACGTCTATCATCACCTCTTCGCCACTTCATCACTTTCTAAGGTGGGACTTATCTGCTATGATTCCATAATAAATAAAGAAAGCATAGAAAAATGATAATAAATAAGGAATTGTATTAATAATCTCTAAGATATTTGTTAATATTATTACTGATATTTAGCAAATCGATCATGGGCCAAGGTGCAGATTGCAAGCCCAGCGGTCCTCGGTTCAAATCCCACCTGGGGCAACCACATTGTGTCCTTGGAAAGACACTTCACCCTCATTGTCTACATGCGGCACGGTGGCGTTGTGTACTAAGCGTACTGCACGTCGATGGTGCACTTGTCTCCAACCAATGCTAACCATGCTTGTGTGGAGTTAGTTTGTTGGGGAGCCCGAGAGTTGCTCGCCGTTGTTAGGTGGTTCTCTCCTGATACTCCGGCTTCCGCCACCAATAGAACTGTCCCACGAGGTGACCCTGGCAGTCGACAGTGTCGTTAAATCCCAATAAATAAATAAATAAATAAATAAATAAATAAATAAATAAATAAATAAATAAATAAATAAATAAATAAATTAGTCTGAATACATGTATGACAAGAAAAAAGCTGCATGTCTTTATTATTTTCAATCTTCCTTGTCGAAGGGTATTTAATTCAATAAAATTTTGGAACATTTTTAGTATACAGGCCGATACATTGAATGATAAATTTGCATTTTATGGACTACTAGTGATCACTGTTAGATTATGCAACGAGGTAATGCGTTTACTTGCGAAAACAGTGTAGGCTTAGGATGCATACATGTGTAGCCTTTATAGTTCTGTGTGTATAATGTGGGCCCTATCGACACAGTTCCACATCTTACATGCTTTTTATGAAACATCATTTGAATTCTTCGCTATCGGGACACCATTTCTGGTAGCTGAAACAAAAGTTTCTTGACCATACCCCTTATTTAAATTATGTACGACACGGCGAATACCGATAAGGGTTGTATACAACGGGGCGTACAGTAAAAAGTGAGTTTGTTTCCTCAAAAAATTATTTCGTTTTGCGAATATGTTTTTCACATGAATATAAGCTTTGTTCATTTCTGACGGCCTATATCCGGAATAATATTAGAATTTCTGTTCGATGTTGAAAATGTGCTAAAATGACATTTGAAGAGGGAATCTCTGCAGTGAAAAAGATTTTTCGAGAAGATCAAAAGAAGTTTTTTAATACTCGAAATGTGCCAGTAGTCACGAATTTCCGGTGTCCGCGTGTGATAAATATTTAAGCTTATAGTATAGTAATGTTTCCATGAAGAACCCACGATCTATTTTATAAATATGCAGCAAAACTAGTAGATTGAAATAAAAGCTTTTACAAATTAGGTCTCAAAAAATAAAAATGTCTCGCCTCGACGATCAACACATCCAGTATGTCCACTTTGTTACTTTATACCTGAAATTATTTGTTTTCAGAAAATGAAATGATTCTATATTTGAAGAAAACTGAAAATGTTTTGTTTTTCTGAATTAGAAATCCTAGTGCGTTGAGAAGAGATGTTCACCCCCACAATTTCAAGACCTGGATTGGCTTGAACTTGACGACCACGGCAAGCATTCATTTCTCTTACTATATGCACTAAACCCGTTTTTGTCTCTGTGTAAGCTATTCGTTTACCACACTTTAATAGTTGGCCTATACAGTTGGACATCAATAGACAGAATGACGAGACAAACGTGCCGTTCTTGGTTAGTCGCCCATGCGTTTGCTTTTTAAAGGATTTCGAATGCCATTCATTTGTTATTTGAGGGTGCCGGAAGTAGCACCCCACTTCCACCCCCCCCCCCCCCATCCCCCTAAATAACAAACGACTGGCCTTCGGCACCCCCTTTTTATCGTATGAGTTCATGAGGGCCATGAAACAAATCATTCAATGAGGGTTTTTTTTCAAACTCCTCATACCCACATACGATAAAGGAGGGGTGCCGACGGTCACTCGTTTGTTATTTAGGGGTGACACGGGACGTGTGAAATCATAGAACTGACAGTCTGAAGTGACCTTCTCATGGTGTTGCTTCTCGTGTCTGTCTCTATTGTATTTCATTGTGAATATCTTTTCACAAAACTGACATTAAAACTGTTCCTTCACGTGTACCGCCCATCCGTGTCGATTCCTGTTGAATACGGATGAGAGCGTTTTGGAACATATACCACAAGATGAATTCTCCATTGCAAAACTTAAGGCGCTATATAAGTAATAGAATTTTGTTTATTTTGAAATTCGCACCTCTGATATTCCTTAGATTCAAATTAAATATACACAAATTATGCATCAAAATGAAGGTTGAGATGTGTCGAAAAACATATGTAATCAACACATAGAGTTGACAGCAGGCACCACTGGTTCCTGGAAGTCCACAACGGTATTCGTACCAGAACTGATAATAAAAAAATATTTCACGAGAACAACTTTTGGCCAAATGTGCTTCATACTGTACTAAGGCTTCGGAAATCATGAATGATAAGTTAGGCAGAAATTAGGCATATCAGGCCCGAGTGTGTACAGGTGTCACCCTACTCCACACTTGACCCCACAATCACACGACAGTCACGCGTGCACCAGCTTTCCCATAAACCACTCGCCTAGCATTTCCTACAAACAAAAATGGTAGATTTTTTATTGTCATTTGCGCCTGGAGAAATAAATACGTCTCGTTTAACCCTTTACCCAACGTAACGGCCAAAACTGGCTAGCGCTATTTACAAAATCGCTAATTAATTTTCACTATTTTTTTTCATTTTTTGTCTCAAAAACATAGGTTATGACCCCTCTTTGAAACGAGCTATGTTTGTGAGACAAAAAATGAAACCAAATAGTTATTCAATAATTTCTTTTGCAAGTGTCGTCTTCTTTTCATGTTAGGTAAAGGGTTAAGAAAAAATCTAGAGACCGATAATTTCCAATATAAAGTGTATGGCTAAAAGTATACTCCATTCGACCACATAGCACCAGGATATGCGGTATATTGTTTAGATAAAGTAGGAATGCTACGGGAGATGCAGGTGGAATTTTGAACCGGTTTTTGAACGTGTACTGATATGGAGAGGGTTGGAGTCACAGGACGTACCACATCAAAAGTTATCTTGCGGCCTGTGGGGGTCAAGTTTGGACTAATGTCATCACTGCTGTCTGGATCTCCTCACATTCAAAGGTGTTATCGCTATTGAGCACCATTAGCCGTAAAATGCTGTAGATAGGCGTTGAATCCACTATGCACCATGTTGTCATGATGGAAGGGCAATAAGGAAAATACTTACACATTCCCTACTCAGAGAAACGTCTTTCTAGCTTCCTGTGACTCCCATGGCCCTACTTTTCAAGAACCTTCCGGTTGTTCGCAGACAAATTTCTTGAGTAACTCTTCTTGAAATATGCTCTTGCATACACGACTGAATCAGGAAAGGGACCTATGCCTATATACAGCAAGTTCTTACCTTTCACCTGCACTCAAACAAACAAACATACAGCAACAAAAAACTAGAGAGAGAATGTCGTTGCAAACCATTCATACAGACAAACTTTCATTAGTGGAAGAGAAAATTATTACTTATTTATTTATTGGTGTTTAAGGTCACGTATTACTGATTATGTTTTAATTATTGCTATGTCTTGCAGTACATTTCATCCAGTGAAACCCGATGTTTCTCGTTGATTGGGTTTGTCACTTCTTTTATCAATAAATGTTGTCAGAGGCACTGAAATGGCTGGCATGCATGTAACAAGCTATTGGAAGGCTTGACTGTAGTCATTCTGTCATAAGCAGACATGTCCGAAAACATCAACAAACCAGCGATGTTAAGCACCGACCAAGGCCTGGACAACTCCAAAAGACCTCTCCTCGGGAAGATTGGAGTCTGGTTCGCCTCGTTAGGCGTGAAAACTTCGCTTCAAGAGGGGTTTTGAAAAATTCTTTGGCTCCCCAGCAGACGTTTGTTCAAAAGAACTGTCCAAAACCGTCTCAAAACACTGGGTAATAGGTTCAGAACGGTAATCAAGCATCCAGCTCTGTCCGATCAGCATCAACGACGACGTTTGGTGTGGTGTATGGAACAACATTGGAGTCTCAGGACGTGGATGAGAGTCCATTGGTTAGACGAGAGTGGGTTCTCGCTTCGCGTCACAGATGGTCGTATGAGAGTGTGGATGCACAGAAATACTGCATACGTGCCCAGGAAGATCAGACATAGTGTTCCTTATGGCGGATGATTAGCAATGATCTGGGGATGCCTCCCTCGTGATTGTAAACTTGATATGGTGAATGTACGTGGGAATCTCAATGGTCATCAGTACATCCGGGACATTCTTAATCCGGTTGTCGTGCCTCATTTTGACAACCACCCGTTGGCTACTCGCCCTGTATTCATGGACGACAATGCATGGCCACATCGTCCCCATGTTGTGAGAGCATTCCTTCAGAATAGCGCTATTACAACCTTGCCTTGGCCTACAATGAGCCCCGATTTCAAATTCCTCAGAACACATCTGGGACTTTCTTGAACGTCGTGTGCAAGCAAAGGATCCGGTTGTACAGAATTTGGCCGATTTAGAAGCTGCATTACATGAGGAGTAGCATTTGCTTCTGGGCCGTATCAGAAGGCTCACAGGTAGCATTGAGAGGAGGGTTCAGGCTGTCATCTGGGCACGTGGTGGATACACTCGCTACTGGTGTCAGACACTGCTATTTTGGTCAGGAGATCACAAGTTGCATTATATTTATTAATTTGTTGGTGTTTAAGGTCGCATACTTATGCACAATGGCCAATCGTGACCGTTACAGTTTTACGGGTGGATGAAGCCGGAGTTCCAGGAGAGAACCACCGAGCATCGACGAGCAACTGTCAGCTCCTCAACATTCTAACCCTGTTCAAGCTCCGTTCAATCAGTGTTACAGCGGTTGAAGACATGTGCTCCATCGACGTGCAGTACGCCTTTGTACATGGCGTCATCGTGCCCCCATGTAGGCAACCGGGACAAAGTGTCTTGCCCAAGGATACAACGCGGGTCGTCCCTGACGGGGATCGAACTCAGGACCTCTAGCATAGAAGTCCAACAGTTTACCACTGCGCCACCGCGCTCCCCACAAATTACATTTTTTGTCAGCATTGTTTCATCATGGGCCGTTCCAGAACCATACTTGTTGAGAGAACATTTTCCCATCAAAAACATTAGTGACAGATATGTGTAATTAGCGCCATTACATGCTGCATATTTTCATCATTGTGTTGTCTTTCGTTTGTCGATAGACCATTCTTTCCGCAAACAATCACTTTTGGCCATCTGAAAGATAGCATGAAAGTAATGACAGTTTCTATAACCACCACTGCGAAAAAAACAGGGTGCTTAATTAAGTTTCAGGTGTATACTAACACCACACAACAAACAAGGTTAGCATTGGTTGATTATAGGTGCATCATCGACGTGCAGTACTCTTAATTCACAACGCCACTGTACCACCATGTGGGCAATGGGGGTGGAGTGTCTTGCCCAAGGACACAATGCGGTTGTCGGGGTGAGCACAAGAGTTTCCAACAAATGCGATAAAGATACTTTGCTTGCATAGATAATTTCTGCCGGAAATTATTTGACCTTGAACCCATGTGCTGAGATAGTACGTCTCGTCCACTTCGAAATTATTAGATTTGTGGTTGTCAAAAAACCCTTCTTTCCTAATACTGACTGATTGTGATTAGTTTCAGTGTGACTTAGCCATATGTTGTCCGACCTCCTAAAAGTTTTCGCAGAATTTCGTGCGGATCAGTTGACTAAGTTCATGGGCTAAGGAACATATGGGGGGGGGGGGGGGGGAGCAGGGGAGCCCATATTTTCCCGAAATAGTTGAGGGACGGCGACAGAAAGAAACCGAGAAAGATACAGAGGGTGGGGGGAGGCGTAGAGATCTTTACCAACCGTCATTGCAATGTTATTGGGAATTAACAGGAACAATGTGCACAGATCCTGTGACCAAAAATTCCCTTGTTTCGTATGTCTCTTCCATGGAATTTAAAGTCGAGAAAATTGGCTCTTTAGGACTCCATAGGCCCATTTAACACATTACCAATCGCAGTGGCGGCGCCATGCCCCCTTCCACTCTTCACTCGCCCCCCCCCCCCCCCCCCTTAAAAAAAAATAAAATAATCAAACTTCAAATTGCTATCTGGCCGTGGTTTTCCCACCCAATATCACACTCTCAAACGGCACACAACAATACACATCATGTCCCACTAACTGGGTGAGTGCTAGAAGCCGGTATCAGGGTTTTAAGAAAAATGAGGGTACCAGAGCAAAAGCTAATATTTTCCTTGCTCATGTTTCATATCCGGTCCAACACCAATAATATTTTGTTTTATCTGATAACCATAGAGTATAACACCCGTTGTATATACTTGAAGTATATACAACGGGTGTTGTATATAATTATAATTTATGCGAACGACCTCTGACCTCTTTCAATTCCATTTTCATTCATTCATTCATGAAACATCGTTATATCACAGGGCAGGTTTTAATTGTACGCTTATTGCACTTTGTCAAAATCCTCTGATGGTGTCATTTCTTATTTATTTTGCTTCGTCTTGTCCTATTTCTTTTGTCTCGTAGACTGGTTTTCTTTGGAGGCCCGTGGGAAGCATATATAAGTCGGGTAGACGCACGAGACGGGTGTCTGTTTGTTATCAGATAAAAACAATAAACATATAGTGTGTTTTTATATCTGTGTTATACAACTCGTTGAAATATGGTTTATTTTTTCTCGGCGAAGCCTCGAAAAAATAAACCATATTTCAACTCGTTGTATAACACAGATATAAAAACACACTATATGTTTATTGTCTATATATACATGTAAGTTTGTTTTATTACAAATTATCGGAGAGGGTAATAAAACAAATTTTGATGAACAAATTCAGACCACCAAAAATAAAATAGCACTCAACCAGTTAATCGTTATTACAAATGTACAATGTCTAACATGTATTTTCTTTGTTGAAGACCACGTCAGGTGTTGAAGAAATGCTCAGATATCGCTCCCAGGGGCGCCCAAACATAAACCAACGGGAGGGGGCACACCCTCCCCAGCTCATGGTTGTGGCCTTCGGGAACTGCGGTATCTCGACCTTGAATCCCCCATATCTTACTTACCCCCCCCCCCCTCCACCCCAAATCAAAATCCTGGAGCCGCCACTGAACTATCGAACCCAAATAATGTTTTTTCCCCCCTTTGTGTAATTTGTTGAAAGGCCTTTTTCAGTGTTAAAGAGCGTGAGGTCCAAAAAGAACTTTGTATATTGCATTCCCACCGTGACATTAACGCACGTGGGACAGCACTGATATATAGGCCTATCGGTGTGTATGTGTGTGTGCCCTTTTATCACCGAAACACCCCCTCTCCCCTCTAAGTGCGAAATGCATGCTTTCTACGCCCCTCACTAAGTTTTAAAATGTTGATGTTCGGCAAGCTTGACTACAAAAGCACTGGAGTCGATAAAAATGCTCCGACATTTTTTTAACATCGGGTATTACAGTAAATTTTATTTGGGCTTTTCGGATTATTCGGCAAAAAGTTCTCACCGTACTCACCGTGCTCACGTGGTTTAGTGACCCATTTAGATCGTGATCTCGTTTCAAATATTACAGCAACCAATCAAAACAAACGACGTCCAACATTGATTTCTCGAAACTGACCTTGATTTCCTAAAATCGAACTTAAGTTTTCAACTTTTCTTAATTTGAAGCTCAATGTTTATTTATATTGTGCATTTATTTCGCGCACTTATAGCATTCCAGTCAATTGATTCACACTGGACCACGACTCACAGTCTTAATGTTGAAAACCGGTCGACTTGGGTCATTTGATGCCTTCTGCTTTCGAAAATGCACAGCTCCTGAAAACTTGTTAATGATTGATAAAATTGAAGTTTAACTGCTGGAACGAGAGGTCGATTCAAAAAGACATTATCAAGGCAAGGTAGGTTGTAGCGTATCTATTTCAAATTATAAGTTAATCACGATGATGAATGATTCTATTTCGGCGTCGTCGTTCAAAACTCTCTAATGTAATTATGTATTCACGAATTGGGTCAACTGGTAATATTACCTATGATGAACACATCTTGTTTTGTACTTGGAAAGTCGTTGTCGTCTGTCAACGTGCGTCAAAATTAAGGGCCTATATAAGTAATGAAATTTTGTTTATTTTGAAAATTCTCACCTCTGATATTCCTTCAATTCAAATTAAATATACACAAAATGTACATCAAAATGAAGGTTGAGATGTATGAAACACGAAACACATGTGTAATCAACTCATAGAGTCGACTGTAGGAACCACTGGTTCCTGGAAGTCTGCTGCCGTATTCGCACCAGAACTGATAATTTAATAATATTTCACGAAAACAACTTGTGGCCAAATGTGCTTTACATATCCAAGAACAAAGCTAGGGTGTAAAAATTCTTCAAAATACGGCGAAAGAGCTGCTTTGGGGAAAATTCCAAAGCCTTTGCTTTTGTTTACGTATGAGTATACTTTCGATTTCCGGTTGACGTCATTGGAGAGAAAAAGCATGTAAAAACGGCGCTGTCTAAAATCAAATAATGAAAAAGGTCGCCTTCATACAGTATACTGTTATTAGATAGAGATTGCACAGTTGCCATATTCAATGCAAGGTATCATGATACCTGTTGAAATTTCTTAGAATTACGATTTTGTTTTTCGATGAAAATTCGTGTTAACTAGTGATTTGCGCATGTCTGTCGAGCATGGAAACCATCGTCAATAAGAAATGCAGACAATGTTGTCCTTTTCCAAAATACAGTCCTGTCTCTGTATTCGAAAGTGTTTTGAATGCCTAGGTTTGTTCTTGGATATATGCAGCACATTTGGCCACAAGTTGTTCAGATGAAATATTATTTTATTATAAGTTCTGGTGCGAATACGGTAGCAGACTTCCAGGAACCAGTGGTGCCTACAATCGACTCTATGAGTTGATTACACATGTGTTTCGTGTTCTATACATCCCAACCTTCATTTTGATGTATAATTTGTTTATATTTAATTTGAATTGAAGGAATATCAGAGGTGAGAATTTTCATAATAAACAAAATTCCATTACTTATATAGGCCCTTAAGGTAAAGGTGAAGAATAGGGGAGTTTTCCTTTTATGTAAAAACAATGCATTTTTCTCACCTTTTTTCTACATTTTTCTATTACTAGTCATGTTTTCGATAAAATGACCGAAAGATAATCACTTTTGACTAAGATTAGAGATAATTTAAATCCTTTTAATGTTACGGTGCCAGAAATTCTTCTGCCGGCATTCTCGCCATTTTGAAGTGCGCGTTTACATAACTTTCGTTTTCTCTTTGGCTGGAGATTGTAGGTCTAGAGTCAGTGTAGTGAGGGTTGGGGTTAGCTTACCGGTAAACTAACCCCAGCCTTCACTACACTGACCCAAGTAGACCATGTCGGGAACAGAACAAACAAGTGTACCAAAAACAACCAACACACAGAGCAGACGCCGAAAAACACCAAAAAACATGGAGGAAAGATGAATGCGAATGTCACAAATCGCACAGGTAAAAAAAGTTGGGCGGTTTATAACTGCCAGTAAAATTGAATATCTTTCGGTCATTTTATCAAAAACATGACTAGTAATGGGAAAATGTAGAAAATGGGTGAGAAAACTGCGTAGTTTTTAAGTAAATGGAAAAGTCCCCTATTCTTCACCTTTACCAAAATTAAATCCACTGCCAGGGCCGTCGCTAAGGGGGGGGGGGGGGGGGGGGGTAACGTAAGGGTGTGTTTGACACCCTATTCCCATTTCCAATAATTGTTCAAGTCAGGAATGGGGTTTGAGATGCCAATTCAATCTTGCAAGTAATCGCATACTTTCTGAATAGACTAGATTTTGATACTTCGACTTGTATCACACAGACAGTCGGTCATAAAAATCGAGGTATGTAGTACCCAAAATGACCGAATTCGACTACCGGTATGGTACGTGTTCATTACACCACAGTTACTGGAAGTTGTGGCTGCAACCACTCTTTCGTCGATAACAATGAATGCACCACGTCAGCCCTGACCCCGTGTTACACATACAGTAGTCTATATAAAAAAGACAAGTAATGAAAGCTGTTTTTACCCTGACCGATACCCCCTTCCCAGTTCATTTGTGAATTCGTCCATTGAACAAAGATTCATCAACACAGTCTTCTTGTACAGTTATCCACAGGGTATTTAACTTCATGTTTATCATAAATTAATAAACAAATCATCTTTCTACGGCTTCTTAATTTGATAAAAAAAAACTCTCCGTGCGACTTTTTTGCCCGCGACTATATTCCGACTGACTAATACTCAAGTTGTATCATCAAGGCAAGCCTTAGTGATACAGTTGGGATATTAATGGGTCGGAAGACAAATCAGGTGTTAATATCCCGCAATCTATTATCTTCGCAGCGCCCCTGTCCGTATCTTCATGCTTTACGCAATATCAAGGTTTATTACAGGTTTGGAGTTCTGTTAATCACGTTCACAGGAGAGCGACATACTCTTGGGGTCCAAATAAACATAGGGGGCATAATAATAGTACAGGGTGGAAATTTCCTCAAAATTAAATAATAGTACAGGGGTGAAAAAATGGATTCATTTTCCAAAATATTCTTTGTTTACTCCCGTAAGAAACAAAAGAATATGCCTCAGCCTTTGTTTGACTGTCTTTAATTATTTAAAATTGCACTGAAGTGAATATTATATAAAAATCAATCATTTGGAATGAAATAAAAAACAATAAAGAGACACAAATAAGAAGAGTACAGGGAGAATTTTTTCTCAAAATTTAATAAGAGTACCCGCATGTTTATTTGGGTCCCAAGAGTGCTCCCTCCGCGAATAAGACTCGGGTTGGCGAGTGTCCCGATAGCTCAATATACCACAATGATTGGAAGCCCACAAAAAGCCTGTTAACCTTTGAAGGCTCATTTCAGACGCTCACAGATTTTGTGGTCTCACACCGATGTCATACAAGGTACAGTTAAAACTAGAAGTCCTGTCGCCAATTGTGCGCTTATCTGGGCGTAATTGCGCGTTGAAATTGCGCGCAATTGACATATCGAATGACACCCAAATCACGGCAGGTTCTCCTGGTTACTCATAGCAAACACATGCAATGTTTCTGCCAATGGACCTCCGGGTTACCCGGAGGTCCAATGGCTGAAACATTGCTTGTGCACAGGCCATATGTACAGAATTTGGTAGCTTTACTTGGGCCATAACGCGTATATTAACTCGCATATGAACTTGCTGTTTGTGCGCATTTCATGACAGGACTTTTAGTTTTAACTGTAGCTTAACGGATAGCCATAACCAGGAAATCCTGCAAACAAAAGGAAATTACCTTGGCAGCAGTCCTAACTGGCACCCTCCGATCGTTGAAGGAAAGTGGGATGGGTGGGTAACGCTTGGAGAGTCTTAGTTAAAATTACATTAGCAGTTGCTTCTAACCAAATCATGATTGCCTCTTGGGGCAGCTAGGAATTGTCGAGAAATCACTGATAAGGTTCTAGACTCAGAGGCTGTGGTTTAATAAAAAGTCTGGCAAATCACTCGAGACCACTGAGGGTTGAGATTTTTTTGCGTCCCCTTTAGATTTGATGTGCGAACACGTATTAGAGAATCCGTTGTTGTATCAAGAATTTTGTTATTTTGGCATGCATTTACCACTCTCTTTACTTTGAAACGAGGCGGCCATACAGAACGAGCAAGCACCCACCTCAAAACTATAGGTCTGTTAGTAGGTTAATTATAATTCTGCGTATATAATACATAAAAGTGCACACGCCGTTACCACCTGCTTTACTTACAGTATTATGCTCGCAAAGTTCTCCTCTTTCACGATCAAATCGCAATAGGACTGCGATCACAGTTTTTCTAGTACACTGGTTGATATTATTTCACAGCCAGAATACTGCAAAATCAAGACTGAATCATAAAACCTACATGTACATGTATGGCCCTGCGAAGCTTCGAAATTTGATTCGATTCGAAATCGTCCTCATGATTTGATTCGATTCCAGACTAGTCGCGCTAATTCGGAATTTTTCGAATCATCGTGATGTTCTCAAAAACCTACCAAGTGTCTCTTCATGAACACTTTCTCTATCATCAGGTTTCCTGTACAGGACAACACCCCCCCCCCCCCCTCCCTCTCTCTTGTACAGGAGACCTGATGATAGAAGAAGAGTTCAAGTAAGTTCCGGTTCCACACCTACTAAGACTCCGTTCTGGAATATTCCGATTTTTGATTGACTTTCCCAAATGGACGAGTCCCCATAGCATACAAAACTTGAATGGAACTTGCCCATCTACGCTCAAATAACAAATACAGCTTTACACTGCATAAAAATGCAAATAGCCGGAAGGCGCTAGCAGTTTTATTGTTGTTTAACATATTGTTCAATATTGTTACAAAAAAAAAAACACTTTCTCCCCAGTTACTGGGGCATAGTCGTCCAGTAAAAAAACACTTGGAGAAAAACCTGTGTTCCGAAACCCATGCTTGTGCCACCTTCAGGGTAAACGTCGGATCCTCGTGTGTACCTGCATAAAACATTCTAATATGTCAATATTTATCCTCAGCAAACATTCATTTGTAAATAAAAAAAACCTGATCGCCATTTATTTAAAAAAAATCGACTTGAAACCTGCAGCGAGTCCAGCTAAAGTGACTCAACTTGCAGTGACTTGTATTCACCAAAGGTGAACTGAACTGGTACTTGTCCGTTTCACCGACTAATCTTTGCAGAGGCGGACTGCAAGCCCGTCAATTTGAGGAGAGCGAATAACATATAAGAAGGGCGAAAACTACATATAGCCCTCTTAAACTTGGCCTAAGAAAATAATGATTACTACATGTATCACTGCTTATTCTTAAAACCCACATCTTATCAGATCTCTTCTGTGTTAGTGGTCTGTGTAAGACGGCCACCCTGCCTCTCCCACACCTCCGGCCCTTGCCGAGGCCCGGAGGTGTGGGAGTGGCAGTTTAGCCGTCTTACAGAGAATACTTTGTTAGCAGCATCAAATAAAATGTACAAAGTCCACTCAGCAGAATTCATTAATAGTAACATTAATAGTAAAACTTCACTTTGCCACTTTTAGTTCTTGTAAGCTTGAGGAGAGCTAATCGCTCGGCCATGCGAGGGAAGCGATTTTTAGCCCTGCTGTATTTTTAAGAATGCCTGACCTGGGCCGACGGGACGTATGGTCTTCCTGGTGGGACCCCCATTGGGTTCCCCCTGGGGCCCTTAGAATGAATGCAGCCCATTACCTGCTGGTACGTGAAATTTCGTGAAAATGACGGATTTGATTGTAGAGACTGCCGGAAAATCGAAATGTTCTCTATTTGGACTGCCATTGGCAGTCCACATAGGGGACGTTTCAATACACCAGCAGCCTAGTCTGCCATTGAAAGGAAACAGCGTTCCTTTACTTTCGAAAATAAAAAAAATTATCCGTATGGGCCGAACTATGGTCTTCCTGACCCCCCCCCCCCCCCTCCCGGTAGAACTATTTTTGTCGAATGATCGATGAAGATGATACAAAAATGCCATTAAAATATCCTCCATGTGGACTGTTACTGATCGCTCAGATGCAAGGAAGCCGTGTTGGTTCAGTTCGCAAAATCAATATTTTCTCCGAGTGTCGGGGCTTCTTGGTGCATTCCTCGGTAACGTTTCTTGTCCCTGTATCAGTATGCAACGCGTCTTCTGATTGGTCAATTGACCGAAACAAATAGCCATGGTATCGGATATCTTCAAACATGCGGGTGATAAGAGCGCGCGCCGTTGTTCCCCGTTTGTCACTCGAGGAATATCCAGGTGATAAAAATAACCTTTGACCCCGACTGGGTCACATCGATTGCAGAAACTCCTATCAGAATTGTTAGGTTATATCCAACTTGTTGTCGTATTGTAGTGAATACTAATAAAAATTAAAAAAACATCGTTGCAGCTGAGTCCTATGAGTAGAAGCATTTGTTGGCTGTCGTATTCTATGAGAACTGAACAGATTGAATCGGGTTCGCAAATATACTTTTGCGCTTTGCGGTGTGAGAACATCAAGGGGAGCAACTCATCTGGTTATCTTCGATATCGCTTGAATGCAGGCACAGTCAGTGTGAGATTTGGTGTCAACAACAAATTAGCATTACCAGGGCATTAAATCTCGGCACACTTCATAATCTATTTTGCGGTTTCCGATGGTCAGCGTAGAAATGTATGCTATTAATTCCACCTACCTCTTACAAAATACAATGACTGCTGCTCAATTCAAAATCTTCAAGTTTAAACCCAAATGGAGTCTGAAATTGTGAGACATCGTTCCCGAAATTCAAAATGTCACCTTCCATGTTCTATGTCCAGCGTCATTTCAAGTGAATATGTAAGCTATTCTCCCAAAGTCATGAATAAAACACACAACACAACACACCGAACATGCAGAAGCCTGTTCCATGGAAATGCAATACACTCTGGAAGGCTGAATTTACACTGTTTTAAAACTTTTTTTTAACGAATTCAAATTCACCAAAGTGAAAAACTTCTCCATCCATCGGCTTGCGCCTCATGGCTGAAAACCGACATCCAGGTATTAAATCTCCATGTACCCTGGATGTTTCCCGAGATAACTTATATCGGCCCAGTCCACCCCTGTACATTTGAACCGATACTATAGCCCAACTCAATTGTATCTTATCTGACCGTTGAGACACCCGTTTTGTGCTTTACTGCCGAAACGCACATAACTAATTATATTCAGGGATGTTAAAAATAAGGCTACAATATCTACAACTCGAAGAGCGGTGAAGTTCCATTCAATTCTAATTCTTCTACTTTATTCGATTCGATTCAACTGGGGCTGAAACGGTTGGCTCATTTTCCTAACCGACTGACCAAGAGCTACAGTTAAAACTAGAAGTCCTGTTACCAATAGTGCGCTTATCTGGGCGTAATTGCGCGTTGGAATTGCGCGCAATTGCCATATCGAATGACATCCAAATCACGGCAGGTTCTCCTGGTTACTCATAGCAAACACATGCAATGTTTCTGCCAATGGACCTCCGGGTTACCCGGAGGTCTATTGGCTGAAACATTGCTTGTGCACAGGCCATATGTACAGAATTTGGTAGCTTTACTTGGGCCATAACGCGTATATTAACTCGCATATGAACGTGCTATTTGTGTGCATTTCATGGCAGGACTTTTAGTTTTAACTGTATAACCGGATAATATCCGATTATCCGTGGCCATTATTTCACCGAATATGGGATCAAAACTATAGGAATTGGAAAGCAGCATTCTCAAACTATTCCGTAGTGTGTATACAAACGAACGTTGTCGAGCACTCGACAACGTTCGTTTGTATATGTTACAGGGAATCTCCAAAATCAGGGAATAGACCCTTATAAAAAAAAGTACCATGGTAAACCATGGTAAATCCCAAAATACCCTGGTAATACCATGGCAATACCATGGTATTACCAGGGTATTTGGGGATTTACCATGGTTTACCATGGTACTTTTTTATAAGGGTATATAGGTGGGGCTGTGAAATATCATCATTTGTGATTACAAAACATTGCAATTTACACCAGTGGCTAAAGCCAAAGTGCAAATTCGATGTTTTATCATCACATTTGACATAATACCTATAAAATAACATATGTTCACGAGTGGCAAAGCCTCAAATAATGATATGTAATGACCCCCCCCCCCTCCCCCCACATACACACACTTCTTTCTTTTTCAGCAACTTAAACATATGAATCATAAAAATCACATGTTTAAGTTGGTAAACGAGAAAAATAATTCAGGGGGGAGGGTGCGATATCCTGACCGGTTTATCTTACCCACAACATGACACTTGAAATTGCAAAAAGTCTTCTCTTTGTTCCTGTCAAACCACCAATTTGGTGAGAATTTCATCCGTATAATAAGATTCATATTCCCCTCTTTCTATTTATTTATTTATTTATTTATTTATTTATTTATTTATTTATTGAGTTTTAAGGTCACATACTAACGCACAATGGCTAATAGTGACCATGGCAGTTTTACGGGTGGAGGAAGTCGGAGTACCCGGAAAGAACCACCGAGCAACGACGAGCAACTGTCAGCTCCTCAACATTCTAACTCTGTTCAAGCTCCGCTCAAGCAGGCTTACAGCGATTGAAGACATGTGCACCATCTACGTGCAGAGCGCCTTAGTACACGGCGTCATCGTGTCCCCATGTAGGCAATCGGGACAAAGAACCTTGCCCAAGGACACAACGCGGGTCGTCCCAGACGGGGATCGAACTCGGGACCTCTAGCATAGAAGTCCAACAGTCTGCCACTGAGCCACCGCACTCCCTCTTCTCTTTCTAACAATTGGAAATATGAATGAATCTTAATATACAGATGAAATTCTCTATACAATGGTGGTGTGACCTGAATGATTTTGTTTTTCACTTCAAGTGTCAGGCGGAGGTGAGATGAATTGGTCAGAATATCTTGCCCCCCCCCCCCCCCCCCCCATCACCACCACCACACACACACCTGAACTTTTTTCTCTTTTAACAACCTTAACATATGAATCTTAAAAGTCACATGTTTAAGTTGTTAAGAGAGAAAAAAAATCATGTGTGTGTGGGGGTGGGGGGGTGGGGGGAGAGATATCCTGCCCAGTTTATTTTTTTCTGTCAAACCACAGTGGTAAAGATATTCGGGGGGTGGGGGTGGACATAAACCAGGTGGTTTATCTTTCCCTGGGGAAGTTGTACGGGGGAGGGGGGGGGGGTCGTAGAACAGTACATCAGCACCCTCAGAGTTAATTTTGCTTACGTGTTTGGATTTAGAGTGTCTTAGAATGTAGATATTGGTATTTGTCATTTTTTAAATGAAAGGAAAATCAATTTGACACCATTAGTCACAAAATGAATGTTTTATTAAATAGAGGACTATATTTCGTTTGTTATACAGACATCTGCAGGGCCTTTCGACTGGGTAACGGAAGTATGTAATGCAGAGAAAATCTTCACTTTTAGAGTTGATATGAGAATTATCACATTTGTGATTACAAAACATTGCAATTTACACAAGTGGCCAAAGCCAAAGTGGAAATTCAACGTTTTGTCACCATATTTGACATAATACCCATATCCACTCAAAAAATGTAGATATCCTCTGTATATCTCATTTTGTTTTCATTGTTATTCATTTATCTGTATTGACTATTGTATTTTTATTTGAACATTTTCATCAATAAACACTGCTTGTTCTAAATGAATTGTATATTTTCGAATTCCACATCATAGATATCTTTCCCTATACATTTCCCTGAATATTTTCACCCGAATTACTCCTCCAGAAATGGAAAATATCTCTTCAGGGAATCTCTAAAATATTTGGACCAATTTTTTAGGGAATCTGTCAGACTCCCTGAAAATCTTAGGGAATCTATAGATTCCCTGACGGAATCAGGGAATCTGTAGATCCCCTGAATATTTCAGGGAATCACATAGATTCCCTGATTTTGGAGATTCCCTGTAACAAAAACACACTGCGGAATAGTTTCGTTGATTACTCATTACTCACGGAAACTGCCGATCACCAACGAAGTCTTGAACGCCAAAGTCGAATATTTCTCAATAAACTCAACGCGGCTTCGATGTGTAATCTATCACAAAGGAGAAGCGGCTGATTTACTGCGTTTTAAACGTGGAATGACGATCACTATCGATATTTCGGATAACCGGTTGACGGTTTTTCTAATTGGTTAGGAAGCTAACTGGTTTCAAACCAATTATCCGGTTAACCATTTCAGTACTAGATTCAACCCGAAATTTGAAATTTGGAGGTCCCTGAGAAACCATACCAAAATTGTATTTCACAGTGGATAAACAGTTATTTGGACATACCGGAAGTGTTGATCGTCGAGGCGAGACATTTCTATTTTTAAGAATAAATTTTTATAAGCCTCTATATCAATCTGATAGGGAACGCGGTGGTCCCGAGTTCGATCCCCGTCCGGGACGACCCGCGTTGTGTCCTTGGGCAAGGCACTTTATCCCTGTTGCCTACATGGGGGCACGATGACGCAGTGTACTACGTACTGCACGTCGATGGTGCACATGTCTTCAACCGCTGTTACCCTGCTTGATCGGAGCTTGAACAGAGTTGGAATGTTGAGGAGCTGCTCGGTGGTTGTCTCCGGGTACTCCGGCTTCCTCCACCCGTAAAACTGTTACGGTCACGACTAGCCATTGTGCATAAGTATATGACATTAAACACCAATAAATAAATAAATCTACTAGTTTTGTTGTATATTTATAAAATAGATAATGGATTTTTCATGAAAACATAACTATGCTATAAGCTTACGTATTTTGTCCCTGACATAAACGCAAATAGCCTATTCAAGTGGAAAGCATACTCATGAAACAAAATGATTTTTTTAGGAAACCAACTCATTTTTCACTGTATGTCCAGTCGTAAAAAGGCCCAATCAGTTGTTTCAAAAAAACCTGTACGCAAAGTAACCTGCCGAACGGTTTGGGTTGAAATTCCATGTGTGTGGGTATTTCCCCCCGGGAAGTGTCATAGGCTGGTGAAATATTTTTGCGACAGTTTTATTTTTCGTAGAAATCATCGTATGTACTTTGTTTCAAATTAGCAAGTATAACTACTGTTGTGACCGGCTTCGTCTTGGTTATCAGGATTCAACGACCCCATACTTTTTAATTTTTGTTTTCTCAATTCTGCCTATTCGTACAATTGAATACTGCCTATTGATACAATTAACCCTTTACCCAATGCAGACGATATCAAAATTTATTATTTTAAATATCATTTTTTCAAATTTTTCAAAACATTTCAAGAAAAGAATATCATATGACCCTCGTTGGAACGAGCTCGACGAGCTCGTTCCAACGAGGAGGTCACATGATATGGTGTTGTTGAAATTTTTTGAAAAATAATATTTTTTCAACTACTGAATTTGCATATTACGCGGGCGGATGCGGCCGATTCGTTGGGTAAAGGGTTAAACATTTCGTTTTGCATACGTTAGGGCGTTTGTTTTTGTTGAATTTGTGTTCATTCAGGTTCCTTTGAAAACAAAACTCAATTTGCTTGCTTATTTTTCTGTATCAGTATTTTTTCCGTACCAGTATTTCCCCTACCAGACAGGGAGGGGGAGGGGTTCAGGAAAAAACGTTTCGTACACAAGGCACAAACAGTTTTTTACGACCCTTGGGCACGCAATCACCCACCCCTTTTTTGAAAGAAAAAACAAATTATTTTCCATTTTTTAATTAGGTGCCCACCCTCCAAAATTAGAGTAAATCGCACATAAGCTGCTTTGTTGGCAATTTCAACAGGTATTTTTGCTGGAAAATGGTTTGTATTGTTAGAGTAATCATTCCCGACATTTAATCTACCCACAACCAGCTAATGGAGATAAAACAGAATTCTCCAGTGTTTGCAACTGGAATTTGGTCCCGTTTGTTTCTTTGCAAGTTTATGAATATATTCAAACTTTTCCACAGACGATGGCAGTCACTTTGTACATGGGTAATCAGGAGAGTATATAGCATGCACCGGCATTCTAGCTGAACAGTATTAAGACAGGTGTAGCAGGAACTGGTTTGAAATATGTTAAAAATGTTGATGCTTTACCTTGTTCCACAATTGTATTTGCTTTAAATGCTACTGATTTCTTTCAATGTCCACACATTCCTGCACTCGATTTTAGGTCCATCAGTCTAATCTGAACATATTGAGCATTATCAAGTGCAAAGTTCATAGAGGTAGTCAGCTCAATTCTGTATTGAACCTGTCAATATTCAATGCGATGAGGGGTGCCTCTTTGGTGTCGAAAATTCATTCCTCAAATTAAGCTCTGTACTGTTGCACCTCGGCCGATATGTGTTAATGAGTAGTGCTTCATTTGATGGAGTGGCTAGTAAGCTTTGGTCAGACAGTAAGAAAGAATTCCAACCATGTGGCCCATTTACTACTACCCAGTGGGGTTGGGGGAGGGGGGACCACAGGTAATGTGTGTTGCATAAAATGATAGTTTATGGCACATATGTTTCCGCGGTTTTCCCCCTCGACAGTAAATGGGCCACATGGTTGTGACTCTCTTACTGCATGGTCAAAGTCAAATGAAGTACTACTCACATCGGACAGGGTAAAACAGCACAGAGTTTATGGGGAATGAATTTTCAATTTGTCTGTTTTATGTCGGACACGTTGCCAAAGAATCACCCTGAGCCTCAAATGTAGTCATTCTGGCTTCTCAGTCTAAGAACGTGTTTTATATACTATTAATAATTGCACAAAGTTATGTCATCTTACCAAGTCAGGCGAGAAAGTGAGAAAGAAATGGTGACCATGTGAGGTAAAAAGGTCTCTAAATTTGGTCAGGATGCATTTTGGAACTTTTGGGGCTCTGATGTGTCGAGTGACGCCCCTGTGAATGCTGTGATTTATTTATAGTATCAATTTTTATGCAATGGATGTCAGTGTTATCCTTCATAATACTGGAGGCTGTTTATTCAACTCACAAGCTTGAAATCTATTGGCTCAAAATCAGTTACAGGACCAGTGACAGGACAGTCACTCTCCAAGTACTTTTCTGCAACATTCGGCTTAATCTCACTGAAACGTAATAATAGACATGTATATCCTTTCTGACTCAGATGGTCCCAAGACACTTTATTCTATGGTTTAATTTTATTCTTTGTTGCAGCAAATTGCTATAGTTTTTAAGTAAATTTTATTTCTATTTAGGGCTGTCACGATTTCTTAATTTAGGAATCGATTAATCGTCGCAAATAATCGATGATAATCGATCAATCGTACCAAAATACCCCCCCCCCCCCCACACTCCCTCTCTTTGAAGTCGATAAAAATGAAGTTCAAGTCAGTTGACCTACCTCAAGGAAACAACGACAAGGTACATTTAAAGCTTTGATGTTCTGAACTTTTGAACCGTCAGTGTAACAATCAAGACCGGTCGGCAGTTGCGAACTTCGCAACTGCCGACCGGTCTTGATTATTACACTGACGGTTCAAAAGTTCAAAACATCAAAGCTTTGATGAATGTACCTGAAAGACAATTGCTTTCAATAGCTTCTTGGGGGGGTTAACATCGATGTTCTTAACTCTTTACCTTTAGAAACAATAGTTTTTTCATCAAATTTTCTTTTAATTATTAAACGTCAAAAACGGGATACAATTTACCGATTATTCAACAACGAAAAATACTAATCGATTTGGCCGTGACCGACCAACAGTCGATTAATCGATTTATCGTGACAGCCCTATTTCTATTATAAGTTAATACAACCAGGTCTCTTGAAAGTAGTCAGTTGCA
Organism: Pictodentalium vernedei; assembly: GCA_031216915.1. Lineage (NCBI taxonomy): Eukaryota > Metazoa > Mollusca > Scaphopoda > Dentaliida > Dentaliidae > Pictodentalium > Pictodentalium vernedei. Next base: position 66,449,558 of record CM062288.1, on the reverse strand, counting down.
TTGGGAAATGGCGTTATGCCACTGTATGATAGCTTCTATTCATGGCGAGAAGAGTGTTTTTATTGTCAGATGTGGTTAGATTACATTTATGTTAGATGACATAAATGATAATTCGTTCAAATTGCTTCAACTGTTTTCAAAACAGCGAACCAATGATGGTGTGAATAGAAAGAGTGAACGTTTGTCCACATTCCCATGCTGGTAGCTATACTACTGATCTCTCTCAAAGAGGAGTTAGAATGGTGGCAAAAAACTACACAAGCTGCTCTGATCAATTTGTAGGCTTCTTTGGAGGATAAGAGATCAAAGGAAAAAAAATTAAGGCATGGAAAAAACATGTTTTCAATACCGCTGACCTATCCGCTCACCTCTGCCTTGTCTTCGGAAAAACATGCACCTCCCCCCCTCCCCCCACCACCCCGCGCCATAGTTAACATTTGCACTGGGCGCCGATCATTCAACACAATACGAATTCGAGTGTAATCAGAAACTTCTGAACCGATCGGGCTGGTTGATATTTCGTGTCTGGGGGAATCTTGCCGCGGGGGATCTTTTATTCGGGTCGGTTCGCTCGAACGGGATAGTCTTGACCTTCAAACGACTTTCGAATTGCATTAGAAAGTGAACCTATAATAGTATTAAGAAAACTATCAGGTCGGTCGGGGTGAAAGTTTGTACCTTGAGTAACTTTGAGACAGGAAAGTTTTTTAATCTGGTTTGTTGGCCCATGCTAGATGGTCTTGACCTCAAAATAACCTTGACCTGATATCTCGAGAACGGCTGAACCGATCGGACTGGAACTGATATTTGGTACATAGAGACCTCTCGCCACCGAAATACTTTTTATTAGGTCGGTGGACCTACGCGATGTGATCTCGACCTCAATTGACTTTCACCACCCGAAAGACATCACCTTGAAAACTACTGAACGTATCAAGCTGAAAATTGACACAAATGAGTAAACATCTACTAGAAGCAATTACAAATGATACTTTTGATGGAAGCAGTGCGCGCAAATGCAGACATGTCAGCTAGTCATATATATTTTCGATCGGTTATTTGAATACAATTTGAAACGTTCAAAACGTTTTGACGAGATTTGTTTCTCCTTTTTGACATCTGCAGTGTGTCGAGTGCGGACATGTCTATTAAGTTTTGAAGTATATTGGACAGTATATGCCCTGTTAACTTCAATGTATGTGTACCACGTGACGTCTATCATCACCTCTTCGCCACTTCATCACTTTCTAAGGTGGGACTTATCTGCTATGATTCCATAATAAATAAAGAAAGCATAGAAAAATGATAATAAATAAGGAATTGTATTAATAATCTCTAAGATATTTGTTAATATTATTACTGATATTTAGCAAATCGATCATGGGCCAAGGTGCAGATTGCAAGCCCAGCGGTCCTCGGTTCAAATCCCACCTGGGGCAACCACATTGTGTCCTTGGAAAGACACTTCACCCTCATTGTCTACATGCGGCACGGTGGCGTTGTGTACTAAGCGTACTGCACGTCGATGGTGCACTTGTCTCCAACCAATGCTAACCATGCTTGTGTGGAGTTAGTTTGTTGGGGAGCCCGAGAGTTGCTCGCCGTTGTTAGGTGGTTCTCTCCTGATACTCCGGCTTCCGCCACCAATAAAACTGTCCCACGAGGTGACCCTGGCAGTCGACAGTGTCGTTAAATCCCAATAAATAAATAAATAAATAAATAAATAAATAAATAAATAAATAAATAAATTAGTCTGAATACATGTATGACAAGAAAAAAGCTGCATGTCTTTATTATTTTCAATCTTCCTTGTCGAAGGGTATTTAATTCAATAAAATTTTGGAACATTTTTAGTATACAGGCCGATACATTGAATGATAAATTTGCATTTTATGGACTACTAGTGATCACTGTTAGATTATGCAACGAGGTAATGCGTTTACTTGCGAAAACAGTGTAGGCTTAGTATGCATACATGTGTAGGCTTTATAGTTATGTGTGTATAATGTGGGCCCTATCGACACAGTTCCACATCTTACATGCTTTTTATGAAACATCATTTGAATTCTTCGCTATCGGGACACCATTTCTGGTAGCTGAAACAAAAGTTTCTTGACCATACCCCTTATTTAAATTATGTACGACACGGCGAATACCGATAAGGGTTGTATACAACGGGGCGTACAGTAAAAAATGAGTTTGTTTCCTCAAAAAATTATTTCGTTTTGCGAATATGTTTTTCACATGAATATAAGCTTTGTTCATTTCTGACGGCCTATATCCGGAATAATATTAGAATTTCTGTTCGATGTTGAAAATGTGCTAAAATGACATTTGAAGAGGGAATCTCTGCAGTGAAAAAGATTTTTCGAGAAGATCAAAAGAAGTTTTTTAATACTCGAAATGTGCCAGTAGTCACGAATTTCCGGTGTCCGCGTGTGATAAATATTTAAGCTTATAGTATAGTAATGTTTCCATGAAGAACCCACGATCTATTTTATAAATATGCAGCAAAACTAGTAGATTGAAATAAAAGCTTTTACAAATTAGGTCTCAAAAAATAAAAATGTCTCGCCTCGACGATCAACACATCCAGTATGTTCACTGTGTTACTTTATACCTGAAATTATTTGTTTTCAGAAAATGAAATGATTCTATATTTGAAGAAAACTGAAAATGTTTTGTTTTTCTGAATTAGAAATCCTAGTGCGTTGAGAAGAGATGTTCACCCCCACAATTTCAAGACCTGGATTGGCTTGAACTTGACGACCACGGCAAGCATTCATTTCTCTTACTATATGCACTAAACCCGTTTTTGTCTCTGTGTAAGCTATTCGTTTACCACACTTTAATAGTTGGCCTATACAGTTGGACATCAATAGACAGAATGACGAGACAAACGTGCCGTTCTTGGTTAGTCGCCCATGCGTTTGCTTTTTAAAGGATTTCGAATGCCATTCATTTGTTATTTGAGGGTGCTGGAAGTGGCACCCCACTTCCACCCCCCCCCCCATCCCCCTAAATAACAAACGACTGGCCTTCGGCACCCCCTTTTTATCGTATGAGTTCATGAGGGCCATGAAACAAATCATTCAATGAGGGTTTTTTTTTCAAACTCCTCATACCCACATACGATAAAGGAGGGGTGCCGACGGTCACTCGTTTGTTATTTAGGGGTGACACGGGACGTGTGAAATCATAGAACTGACAGTCTGAAGTGACCTTCTCATGGTGTTGCTTCTCGTGTCTGTCTCTATTGTATTTCATTGTGAATATCTTTTCACAAAACTGACATTAAAACTGTTCCTTCACGTGTACCGCCCATCCGTGTCGATTCCTGTTGAATACGGATGAGAGCGTTTTGGAACATATACCACAAGATGAATTCTCCATTGCAAAACTTAAGGCGCTATATAAGTAATAGAATTTTGTTTATTTTGAAATTCGCACCTCTGATATTCCTTAGATTCAAATTAAATATACACAAATTATGCATCAAAATGAAGGTTGAGATGTGTCGAAAAACATATGTAATCAACACATAGAGTTGACAGCAGGCACCACTGGTTCCTGGAAGTCTACAACGGTATTCGTACCAGAACTGATAATAAAAAAATATTTCACGAGAACAACTTTTGGCCAAATGTGCTTCATACTGTACTAAGGCTTCGGAAATCATGAATGATAAGTTAGGCAGAAATTAGGCATATCAGGCCCGAGTGTGTACAGGTGTCACCCTACTCCACACTTGACCCCACAATCACACGACAGTCACGCGTGCACCAGCTTTCCCATAAACCACTCGCCTAGCATTTCCTACAAACAAAAATGGTAGATTTTTTATTGTCATTTGCGCCTGGAGAAATAAATACGTCTCGTTTAACCCTTTACCCAACGTAACGGCCAAAACTGGCTAGCGCTATTTACAAAATCGCTAATTAATTTTCACTATTTTTTTTCATTTTTTGTCTCAAAAACATAGGTTATGACCCCTCTTTGAAACGAGCTATGTTTGTGAGACAAAAAATGAAACCAAATAGTTATTCAATAATTTCTTTTGCAAGTGTCGTCTTCTTTTCATGTTAGGTAAAGGGTTAAGAAAAAATCTAGAGACCGATAATTTCCAATATAAAAGTGTATGGCTAAAAGTATACTCCATTCGACCACATAGCACCAGGATATGCGGTATATTGTTTAGATAAAGTAGGAATGCTACGGGAGATACAGGTGGAATTTTGAACCGGTTTTTGAACGTGTACTGATATGGAGAGGGTTGGAGTCACAGGACGTACCACATCAAAAGTTATCTTGCGGCCTGTGGGGGTCAAGTTTGGACTAATGTCATCACTGCTGTCTGGATCTCCTCACATTCAAAGGTGTTATCGCTATTGAGCACCATTAGCCGTAAAATGCTGTAGATAGGCGTTGAATCCACTATGCACCATGTTGTCATGATGGAAGGGCAATAAGGAAAATACTTACACATTCCCTACTCAGAGAAACGTCTTTCTAGCTTCCTGTGACTCCCATGGCCCTACTTTTCAAGAACCTTCCGGTTGTTCGCAGACAAATTTCTTGAGTAACTCTTCTTGAAATATGCTGTTGCACACACGACTGAATCAGGAAAGGGACCTATGCCTATATACAGCAAGTTCTTACCTTTCACCTGCACTCAAACAAACAAACATACAGCAACAAAAAACTAGAGAGAGAATGTCGTTGCAAACCATTCATACAGACAAACTTTCATTAGTGGAAGAGAAAATTATTACTTATTTATTTATTGGTGTTTAAGGTCACGTATTACTGATTATGTTTTAATTATTGCTATGTCTTGCAGTACATTTCATCCAGTGAAACCCGATGTTTCTCGTTGATTGGGTTTGTCACTTCTTTTATCAATAAATGTTGTCAGAGGCACTGAAATGGCTGGCATGCATGTAACAAGCTATTGGAAGGCTTGACTGTAGTCATTCTGTCATAAGCAGACATGTCCGAAAACATCAACAAACCAGCGATGTTAAGCACCGACCAAGGCCTGGACAACTCCAAAAGACCTCTCCTCGGGAAGATTGGAGTCTGGTTCGCCTCGTTAGGCGTGAAAACTTCGCTTCAAGAGGGGTTTTGAAAAATTCTTTGGCTCCCCAGCAGACGTTTGTTCAAAAGAACTGTCCAAAACCGTCTCAAAACACTGGGTAATAGGTTCAGAACGGTAATCAAGCATCCAGCTCTGTCCGATCAGCATCAACGACGACGTTTGGTGTGGTGTATGGAACAACATTGGAGTCTCAGGACGTGGATGAGAGTCCATTGGTTAGACGAGAGTGGGTTCTCGCTTCGCGTCACAGATGGTCGTATGAGAGTGTGGATGCACAGAAATACTGCACACGTGCCCAGGAAAATCAGACATAGTGTTCCTTATGGCGGATGATTAGCAATGATCTGGGGATGCCTCCCTCGTGATTGTAAACTTGATATGGTGAATGTACGTGGGAATCTCAATGGTCATCAGTACATCCGGGACATTCTTAATCCGGTTGTCGTGCCTCATTTTGACAACCACCCGTTGGCTACTCGCCCTGTATTCATGGACGACAATGCATGGCCACATCGTCCCCATGTTGTGAGAGCATTCCTTCAGAATAGCGCTATTACAACCTTGCCTTGGCCTACAATGAGCCCCGATTTCAAGTTCCTCAGAACACATCTGGGACTTTCTTGAACGTCGTGTGCAAACAAAGGATCCGGTTGTACAGAATTTGGCCGATTTAGAAGCTGCATTACATGAGGAGTAGCATTTGCTTCTGGGCCGTATCAGAAGGCTCACAGGTAGCATTGAGAGGAGGGTTCAGGCTGTCATCTGGGCACGTGGTGGATACACTCGCTACTGGTGTCAGACACTGCTATTGTGGTCAGGAGATCACAAGTTGCATTATATTTATTAATTTGTTGGTGTTTAAGGTCGCATACTTATGCACAATGGCCAATCGTGACCGTTATAGTTTTACGGGTGGATGAAGCCGGAGTTCCAGGAGAGAACCACCGAGCATCGACGAGCAACTGTCAGCTCCTCAACATTCTAACCCTGTTCAAGCTCCGTTCAATCAGTGTTACAGCGGTTGAAGACATGTGCTCCATCGACGTGCAGTACGCCTTTGTACATGGCGTCATCGTGCCTCCATGTAGGCAACCGGGACAAAGTGTCTTGCCCAAGGATACAACGCGGGTCGTCCCGGACGTGGATCGAACTCAGGACCTCTAGCATAGAAGTCCAACAGTCTACCACTGAGCCACCGCGCTCCCCACAAATTACATTCTTTGTCAGCATTGTTTCATCATGGGCCGTTCCAGAACCATACTTGTGGAGAGAACATTTTCCCATCAAAAACATTAGTGACAGATGTGTGTAATTAGCGCCATTAAATGCTGCATATTTTCATCATTGTGTTGTCTTTCGTTTGTCGATAGACCATTCTTTCCGCAAACAAAGATAGCATGAAAGTAATGACAGTTTCTATAACCACCACTGCGAAAAAAACAGGGTGCTTAATTAAGTTTCAGGTGTATACTAACACCACACAACAAACAAGGTTAGCATTGGTTGATTATAGGTGCATCATCGGCGTGCAGTACTCTTAATTCACAACGCCACTGTACCAATGGGGGCGGAGTGTCTTGCCCAAGGGCACAATGCGGTTGTCGGGGTGAGCACAAGAGTTTCCAAAAATGCGATAAAGATACTTTGCTTACATAGATAATTTCTACCGGAGATTCTTTGACCTTGAACCCATGTGCTGAGATAGTACGTCTCATCCGCTTCGAAATTATTAGATTTGTGGTTGTCAAAGAACCCTTCTTTCCTAATACTGACTGATTGTGATTAGTTTCAGTGTGACTTAGCCATATGTTGTCCGACCCCCTAAAAGTTTTCGCAGAATTTCGTGCGGATCAGTTGACTAAGTTCATGGTCTTAGAAACATTGGGGGGGGGGGGGGGGGGAGGGCAGGGGAGCCCATATTTTCCCGAAATAGTTGAGGGACGGCGACAGAAAGAAACCGAGAAAGATCCAGAGGGTAAAGGGGGGGGGGGGGGGGTGGGGAGATCTTTGCCAACCGTCATTGCAATGTTATTGGGAATTAACAGGAGCGATGTGCACAGATTCCGTGACCAAAAATTCCCTTGTTTCGTATGTTTCTTCCATGGAATTTAAAGTCGAGACAATTTCCCCTTTTGGACTCCATAGGCCCATTCAACACATTACCAATCGCAGTGGCGGCGCCATACCCCCACTCACTCTTCACCCCCCCCCCCCCCCCCCAAAAAAAAGAATAATCAAACTCCAAATTGCTACCTGGCCATGGTTTTCCCACCCAATACCACACTCGCAAACGGCACACAACAACACACATCATGTCCCACTAACTGGGTGAGTGCTAGAAGCCGGTATCAGGGTTTTAAGGAAAATGAGGGTACCAGAGCAAAAGCTAATATTTTCCTTGCTCATGTTTCATATCCGGTCCAACACCAATAATATTTTGTTATATACATTAAGTTTGTTTTATTACAAATTATCGGAGAGGGTAATAAAACAAATTTTGATGAACAAATTCAGACCACCAAAAATAATATAGCACTCAACCAGTTAATTGTAATTACAATGTCTAACATGTATTTTCTTTGAAGACCACGTCAGGTGTTGTAGAAATACTCAGATATCGCTCCCAGGGGCGCCCAAATATGAACCAACGGGAGGGGGAACATCCTCCCCAGCTCATGGCTGCGGCCTTCGGGAGCTGCGGTATCTCGACCTTGGATCCCCCATGTCTTACTCCCCCCCCCCCCCAAAAAAAAAAAATCCTGGCGCCGCCACTGAACCATCGAACCGAAATAATGGGTTTTTTCCCCGTTGGTGTAATTTGTTGAAAGGCCTTTTTTAGTGTTAATGCGCGTGAGTTCCGTAATGAACTTTGTATATTGCATTCCCACCGTGACACTGACGCACATGGGACACCACTGATATATAGGCCTATCGGTGTGTGTGTGCCATTTTATCACCGTAACACCCCCTCTCCCCTCAAAGTGCGAAATGCATGCTTTCTGCGCCCTTCACTAAGTTTTAAAATGTTAATGTTCGGCAAGCTTGACTACATGAGCACAGAAGTCGATTAAAATGCTCCGACATTTTTTTAACAACGGGGATTTCAGTAAATTTGATTTGAGCTTTTCGGATTATTCGGCAAAATGTTCTCACCGTGCTCACCGTACTCACGTGGTTCAGTGACCCATTTAGACCGTGATCTTGTTTCAAATATTATAGCAACCAATCAAAACAAACGACGTCCAACATTGATTTCTCGAAACTGACCTTGATTTCCTAAAATCCAACCTAAGTTTTCAACTTTTCTTAATTTGAAGCTCAATGTTTATTTATATTGTGCATTTATTTCGCGCTCTTACATGTATAGTCAATTGATTCACACTGGACCACGACTCAGAGTCTAAATGTTGAAAAACCGGTCGACTTGGTACATTTGATGCCTTCTGCTTTCGAAAATTCACAGCTCCTGAAAACTTGTTAGTGATTGATAAAATTGAAGTTTAACTGCTGGAACAAGAGGTCGATCCAAAAAGACATTATCAAGGCAAGGTAGGTTGTAGCGTATCTATTTCTAATTATAAGTTAATCACGATGATGAATAATTCCATTTCATCGTTTAAAAAGTCTCTAATACAATTATGTATTCACGAATCGGGTCAATTGGTAATGTCACCCATGATGAACACATTTTGTTTTGTACTTGCAAAGTCGTTGTCGTCTGCCAACGTGCGTCAAAATTAAGGTAAAGGTGAAGAATAGGGGAATTTTTCTTTTATGTAAAAACAACGCAATTTTTCTCTCCTTTTTTCTACATTTTCCTATTACTAGTCATGTTTTCGATAAAATGACCGAAAGATAATAACTTTTGACTAAGATTAGAGATAATGTGAACCCTTTTAATGTTACGGTGCCAGAGATTCTTCTGCCGGCATTCTCGCCATTTTGAAGTGCGCGTTTACATAACTTTCGTTTTCTCTTTGGTTGGCGATTGTAGGTCTAGGGTCAGTGTAGTGAGGGTTAGGGTTAGCTTACCGGTAAGCTAACCCTAGCCCTCACTACACTGACCCTAGTAGACCATGTCGGGAACAGAACAAACAAACGTACCAAAGACAACCAATACACAGAGCAGACGCCGAAAAACACCAAAAAACATGGAGGAAAGATGAATGCGAATGTCACAAATCACACAGGTAAAAAATGTTTGTTGGGCGGTTATAATTGCCAGTAAAATTGAATATCTTTCGGTCATGTTATCAAAACATGACTAGTAATGGGAAAATGTAGAAAAAGGTTGAGAAAATGCGTAGTTATTACGTAAATGGAAAAGTCCCCAATTCTTCACCTTTACCAACATTAAATCCACTGTCAGGGCCGTCGCTAAGGGGGGGGTGGGGGGGGGGGGGGGGGGGGGACTTAAGGGTGTGTGTGACACCCCATTCCCATTTCCAATAATCCTTCAAGTCAGGAATGGGGTTCGAGATGCCAATTCAATCTTGCAAGTAATCGGATACTTTCTGAATAGACTAGATTTTGATACTTCGACTTGTATCACACTGACAGTCGGTAATAAAAATCGAGGTATGTAGTACCCAATATGACCGATTTCGAGTACCGGTATGGTGCGTGTTCATTAAACACCAGTTACTGGAAGTTGTGGCTGCAACCACTCTTTCACCGATAACAATGAATGCACCACGTCAGTCCTGACCCCGTGTTACACATACAGTAATCTATATAAAAAAGACAAGAAATGAAAGCTGTTTTTACCCCGACCTGTACCCGCTTCCCAGTTCATTTGTGAATTCGTCCATTGAACAAAGATTCATCAACACAGTTTTCTTGTACAGTGATCCACAGGGTATTTAACTTCATGTTTATCATAAATTAATAAACAAATCATCATTCTACAGCTTCTTTATTTGATTAAAAAAAACTCTCCGTTCGACTTTTTTGCCCGCGACAATATCCCGACTGACTAATATTCCGACTGACTAATATTCAAGTTGTATCATCAAAGCATGCCTTGGTTGAAGGCAAGCCTTGGTGATACAGTTGGGATATTAATGGGTCGGAAGACAAATCAGGTGTTTACATCCCGCAATCCATTATCTTCGCAGCGCCCCTCTCCGTATCTTCATGCTTTACGCAATATCAAGGTTTATTACAGGTTTAGAGTTCTGTTAATCACGGTCACAGGAGAGCGACATACTCTCGGGGTCCAAATAAACATAGGGGGCATAATAATAGTACAGGGTGAAAATTTCCTTAAAATTAAATAATAGTACAGGGGTGAACAAATAGATTCATTTTCCAAAATATCCTTTGTTTACTCCTGTAAGAAACAAAAAGAATATGCCTCAGCCTTTGTTTGACTGTTTTTAATTATTTAAAATTACGCTGAAGTGAATATTATATAAATCAATCATTTGGAATGAAATCAAAAACAATAAAGAGACCCAAATAAGAAGAGTACACGGAGGATTTTTTCTCCAAATTTAATAAGAGTACCCGTATGTTTATTTGGATCTCAAGAGTAATCCTCCGCGAATAAGACTCGGGTTGGCGAGTGTCCCGATAGCTCAGTATACCACAATGATTGGAAGCCCACAAAAAGTCTGTTAGCCTTTGAAGGCTCATTTCAGACGCACACAGATTTTGTTGTCTCACACCCATGTCATACCAGGTAGCTTAACGGATAGCCATAACCAGGAAATCCTGCAAACAAAAGGAAATGACCTTGGCAGCAGTCCTAACTGACACCCTCCGATCGTTGAAGGAAAGTGGGATGGGTGGATAACGTTTGGAGAGTCTTAGTTAAAATTACATTAGCAGTTGCTTCTAACCAAATCATGATTGCCTCTTGGGGCAGTTAGGAATTGTCGAGAAATCACTGATAAGGTTCTAGACTCAGAGGCTGTGGTTTAATAAAAAGTCTGGCAAATCACTCGAGACCACTGAGGGTTGAGATTGTTTGTGTCCCCTTTAGATTTGATGTGCGAACACGTATTGGAGAATCCGTTGTTGTATCAAGAAGTTTGTTATGTAGGCATGCACTTACCACTCTCCTTATTTTGAAATGAGGCGGCCATATAGGACGAGCAAGCACCCACCTCAAAACTATAGGTCTGTTAGTAGGTTAATTATTTACCTATTAATGCCTTCCGTTGAGGGCACTATGATCTCATAGTGTTGCTGAGGGATGCAATAGTGCCCGAGCGATTTTTTTCGAGAAGTGTCTTGTGGAATGAATTATTTAACGAAAATTATTAATATATTATATATTAGATGAATATACACTATTTATTAGGGGGACAATATCATAGTAAATAAGGGTTAAGAGTGTGGTAAGTTATGAGAGGAGACTAATCGGGGTAATTTGATCGCTCAAAATTGTGGGGACGGGGTATCCGGAGCCTGACATGCCCATTACATTTAGAGAACTGGACTGGGGTTCGAGATGCTTTAGCTATTGTGAGGGGGGGGGGGGGGAGAGGTTTCCAAGAGTTTTTTGGTATTGGATGACCTGGAGGAGGGGGGGGGGGGGGTTCATGACAGATTTAGGTATTGTGAGGGGTTACAGGGGTGTGGCAGTGAGGGCGTGGGGTAATGGAGAAATCATCGTATGTACTTTGTTTCAAATTAGCGAGTGTAACTATTGGTGTGACCGGCTTCGTCTTGGTTATCAGGATTCAACGACCCCCATACTTTTTTATTTTTGTTTTCTCAATTCTGCCTATTGGTACAATTGAACACTGCCTATTGATACAATTAACCCTTTACCCAATGCAGACGATATCAAAATTTATTATTTTAAATATCATTTTTTTAAATTGTTCAAAACATTTCAAGAAAAGAATATCATGTGACCCCTCGTTGGAACGAGCTCGACGAGCTCGTTCCAACGAGGGGATCACATGATATGGTTTTGTTGAAATTTTTTGAAAAATAATATTTTTTCAACTACTGAATTTGCATATTACGCGGGCGGATGCGGCCGATTCGTTGGGTAAAGGGTTAAACATTTCGTTTTGCATAGGTTAGGACGTTTGTTTTTGTTGAATTTGTGTTCATTCAGGTTCCTTTGAAAACAAAACTCAATTTGCTTAGCTTATTTTTCTGTATCAGTATTTTTTCCGTACCAGTATTTCCCCTACCATACAGGGAGGGGGAAGGGTTCGGGAAAAAACGTTTTGTACACAAGGTACAAACGGTTTTTTCCGACCCTTGGGCACGCAATCACCCGTTTTTGAAAGAAAAAACAAATTATTTTCCATTTTTAACTTAGGTGCCCACCCTCCAAAATTAGAGTAAATCGCACATAAGCTGCTTTGATTGGCAATTTCAACAGGTATTTTTGCTGGAAAATGGTTTGTATTGTTCGAGTTATCATTCCCGACATTTAATCTACCCACAACCAGCTAATGGAGATAAAACATAATTCTCCAGTGTTTGCAACTGGAATTTGGTCCCGTTTGTTTCTTTGCAAGTTTATGAATATATTCAAACTTTTCCACAGACGATGGCAGTCACTTTGTACATGGGTAATCAGGAGAGTATATAGCATGCACCGGCATTCTAGCTGAACAGTATTAAGACAGGTGTAGCAGGAACTGGTTTGAAATATGTTGAAAATGTTGATTCTTTACCTATTTCCACAATTGTATTTGCTTTAAATGCTACTGATTTCTTTCAATGTCCACACATTCCTGCACTCGATTTTAGTCCCATCAGTCTAATCTGAACATATTGAGCATTATCAAGTGCAAAGTTCATAGAGGTAGTCAGCTCAATTCTGTATTCAAATATTCAATGCGATGAGGGGTGCTTCTTTGGTATCGGAAATTCATTCCTCAAATTAAGCTCTGTACTGTTGAACCTCGGCCGATATGGGTTAATGAGTAGTGCTTCATTTGATGGAGTGGTTAGTAAGCTTTGGTCAGACAGTAAGAAAGAATTCCAACCATGTGGCCCATTTACTACTATCCAGTGGGGGTGGGGGAGGGGTGACCACCGGTAATGTGTGTTACATAAAATGATAGTTTATGGCACATATGTTTCCGCGGTTTTCCCCCTCGACAGTAAATGGGCCACATGGTTGTGACTCTCTTACTGCATGGTCAAAGTCAAATGAAGTACTACTCACATCGGACAGGGTAAAACAGCACAGAGTTTATGGGGGATGAATTTTCAATTTGTCTGTTTTATGTCGGACACGTTGCCAAAGAATCACCCTGAGCCTCAAATGTAGTCATTCTGGCTTCTCAGTCTAAGAACGTGTTTTATATACTATTAATAATTGCACAAAGTTATGTCATCTTACCAAGTCAGGCGAGAAAGTGAGAAAGAAATGGTGACCATGTGAGGTAAAAAGGTCTCTAAATTTGGTCAGGATGCATTTTGGAACTTTTGGGGCTCTGATGTGTCGAGTGACGCCCCTGTGAATGCTGTGATTTATTTATAGTATCAACTTTTATGCAATGGATGTCAGTGTTATCCTTCATAATACTGGAGGCTGTTTATTCAACTCAGAAGCTTGAAATATATTGGCTCAAAATCAGTTACAGAACCAGTGACAGGACAGTCACTTTCCAAGTACTTTTCTGCAACATTCGGCTTAATCTCACTGCAACATAATAGACATGTATATCCTTTCTGACTCAGATGGTCCCAAGACACTTTATTCAATGGTTTAATTTTATTCTTTCTTGCAGCAAATTGCTATAGTTTTTAAGTTAATTTTATTTCTATTTAGGGATGTCACGATTTTTTAATTTAGGACTCGATTAATCGTCGCAAATAATTGATGATAATCGATTAATCGTACCTAAATCCCCCTCCCTCTCTTTAAAGTCGATAAAAATGAAGTTCAAGTCAGTTGACCTACCTCAAGGAAACAACGAAGACGATCCTTTTTTAGGTACATTTAAAGCTTTGATGTTCTGAACTTTTGAACCGTCAGTGTTACAATCAAGACCGGTCGGCAATTGCGAACTTCGCAATTGCCGACCGGTCTTGATTATTACACTGACGGTTCAAAAGTTCAGAACATCAAAGCTTTGATGAATGTACCTGAAAGACAATTGCTTCCAACAGCTTCTTGGGGGTTTAACATCGATGTTCTTAACTCTTTACCTTTAGAAACAGTAGTTTTTTCATCAAATTTTCTTTTGGTTGTTAAACGTCTAAAACGGGATACAATTTACCGATTATTCGACAACGAAAAATACTAATCGATTTCGCCGTGACCGACCAACAGTCGATTAATCGATTTATCGTGACAGCCCTATTTCTATTATAAGTTAATACAACCAGGTCTCTTGAAAGTAGTCAGTTGCATTGGGAAATGGCGTTATGCCACTGTATGATAGCTTATATTCATGGTGAGAAGAGTGTTTTTATTGTCAGATGTGGTTAGATTACATTTATGTTAGATGACATAAATGATAATTCGTTCAAATTGCTTCCACTGTTTTCAAAACAGCGAACCAATGATGGTGTGATGAGAAAGAGTGAACGTTTGTCCACATTCCCATGCTGGTAGCTGTACTACTGATCTCTCTCTCCCTGTTAACACAGAGGAGTTAGAATGGTGGCAAAAAACTACACAAGCTGCTCTGATCAATTTGTAGGCTTCTTTGGAGGATAAGAGATCATAGGAAAAAAAATTCAAGGCATGGAAAAAACATGTTTTCAAAACCGCTGACCTATCCGTTCACCTCTGCCTTGTCTTCGGAAAAACATGCCCCCCCCCCCCCCCCCCCCACCCCGCGCCATAGTTAACATTTGCACTGGGCACCGATCATTCAACACAATACGAATTCGAGTGTAATCAGAAACTTTTGAGCCGATCGAGCTGGCTGATATTTCGTGTCTAGGGGAATCTTTCCGCGGGGAATCTTTTATTCGGGTCGGTTCGCTCGAACGGGATATTCTTGACCTTCAAACGACTTTCGAATTGCATTAGAAAGTGATCCTATAATAGTATTAAGAAAACTATCAGGTCGGTCGGGGTGAAAGTTTGTACCTTGAGTAACTTTGAGACAGGAAAGTCTTTTAGTCTGGTTTGTTGGCCCATGCTAGATGGTCTTGACCTCAAAATAACCTTGACCTGATATCTCGAGAATGGCTGAACCGATTGGACTGGAATTGAAATTTGGTACATAGAGACCTCTCGCCACCGAAATACTTTTTATTAGGTCGGTGGACCTACGCGATGTGATCTCGACCTCAATTGACTTTCACCATCCGAAAGACGTCACCTTGAAAACTACTGAAAGCATCAAGCTGAAAATTGACACAAATGAGTAAACATCTACTAGAAGCAATTACAATTTAAGCTGATCGAATGACACTTTTGATGGCAGCAGCGCGGGCAAATACAGACATGTCAGCTAGTCAGATATATTTTCGATCGGTTATTTGAATACAATTTGAAACGTTCAAAACATTTTGACGAGATTTGTTTCTCCTTTTTGACATCTGCAGTGTGTCGAGTGCGGACATGTCTATTAAGTTTTGAAGTATATTGGACAGTATATGCCCTGTTAACTTCACTGTATGTGTACCACGTGACGTCTATCATCACCTCTTCGCCACTTCATCACTTTCTAAGGTGGGACTTATCTGCTATGGTTCCATAATAAATAAAGAAAGCATAGAAAAATGATAATAAATAAGGAATTGTATTAGTAATCTCTAAGATATTTGTTAATATTATTACTGATATTTAGCAAATCGATCATGGGCCAAGATCATCGCAATTAGTCTGAAATGGGGCGCGGTGGCTCGGTAGGTAGAGGTGCAGATTGCAAGCCGAGCGGTCCTAGGTTCAAATCCCACCTGGGGCAACCACATTGTGTCCTTGTAAAGACACTTCACCCTCATTGCCTACATGCGGCACGGTGACGTTGTGTACTAAGCGTACTGCGCGTCGATGGTGCACTTGTCTTCAACCAATGCTAACCATGCTTGTGTGGAGTTAGTATGTTGGGGAGCCCGAGAGTGGCTCGTCGTTGTTAGGTGGTTCTCTCCTGATACTCCGGCTTCCTCCACCAGTAAAACTGTCCCACGAGGTGACCCTGGCTGTCGACAGTATTGTTAAATCCCAATAAATAAATAAATAAATAAATAAATTAGTCTGAATACATGTATGACAAGAAAAAAGCTGCATGTCTTTATTATTTTCAATCTTCCTTGTCGAAGGGTATTTAATTCAATAAAATTTTGGAACATTTTTAGTATACAGGCCGATACATTGAATGATAAATTTGCATTTTATGGACTACTAGTGATCACTGTTAGATTATGCAACGAGGTAATGCGTTTACTTGCGAAAACAGTGTAGGCTTAGTATGCACACATGTGTTGGCTTTATAGTTATGTGTGTATAATGTGGGCCCTATCGACACAGTTCCACATCTTACATGCTTTTCATGAAACATGATTTGAATTCTTCGCTATCGGGACACCATTTCTGGTAGCTGAAACAAAAGTTTCTTGACCATACCCCTTATTTAAATTATGTACGACACGGCGAATACCGATAAGGGTTGTACACAACGGGGCGTACAGTAAAAAATGAGTTTGTTTCCTCAAAAAATTATTTCGTTTTGCGAATATGTTTTTCACATGAATATAAGCTTTGTTCATTTCTGACGGCCTATATCCCGAATAATATTAGAATTTCTGTTCGATGTTGAAAATGTGCTAAAATGACATTTGAAGAGGGAATTTCTGCAGTGAAAAAGATTTTTCTAGAAGATCAAAAGAAGTTTTTTTTACTCGAAATGTGCCAGTAGTCACGAATTTCCAGTGTCCACGTGTGATAAATATCTAAGCTTATAGCATAGTTATGTTTCCATGAAGAACCCACGATCTATTTTATAAATATGCAGCAAAACTAGTAGATTGAAATAAAAGCTTTTACAAATTAGGTCTCAAAAAATAAAAATGTCTCGCCTCGACGATCAACACATTCAGTATGTCCACTGTGTTACTTTGTACCTCAAATTATTTGTTTTCATAAAATGAAATGATTTTATATTTGAAGAAAACTGAAAATGTTTTTTTTTTCTGAATTAGAAATCCTAGTGCGTTGAGAAGATATGTTCACCCGCAACCCCTTCGCTAAAAAAATCCCACCTGTTTCTTGCTCTACTCTACAATTTGTTCCGCCTACGTTGTCGGTGTTAGAGTCTTTTCGGGAGCGCGGTGGCTCAGTGGTAGACTGTTGAACTTCTATGCTAGAGGTCCCGAGTTCGATCCCCGTCCGGGACGACCCGCGTTGTGTCCTTGGGCAAGGCACTTTATCCCGGTTGCCTATACGGGGGCACGATGAACCATATACAAAGGCGTACTGCACGTCGATGGTGCACATGCCTTCAACCGCTGTAACCCTGCTTGAGCGGAGCTTGAACAGGGTTAGAATGTTGAGGAGCTGGCAGTTGCTCGCCGATGCTCGGTGGTTTTCTCCGGGTGCTCCGGCTTCCTCCACCCATAAAACTGTCACGGTTACCCATTGTGCATAAATATGTGACCTTAAACATCAGTAAATAAATAAATAGAGTCTTATCATATCTGTATCTTTGGGTGAGTTATGAACGAGCGAGATTGCTAGTAATCCGCAACCCAATCACTAAAAATACCAAACACTTTTGTGTTCTCCCCTTTAATGCGTTCCAATTCCGCCTCGCTGTCCAAGCCTTTCCATGCCTCTATCTTTGTATGAATTATGATCAGATAGCTTTAGGAGGTTTTCACTGGACTGCCTTCACGGCAATTACTGGGCCACTGGAATGACTGCACTCGCCTGGAGTTATGTATTTTCTTTTGAGAAACATCACATTTTTTTTACAATATGTGAGACAAAAGCTTATTAATTATTACTGTGTTAAATCTTTTTGTATGACCAATGCAACTATTTTAAAGGCCATGTTTGAAGGAAAAGAAATAGTCAGTCGTGTGCTATTTTTATCTCCGTTTTTAAAAGTCTTTGTGCGTTACTCGGATCATTGTCTGGGTTTGTCATGTATGGCGGCTTGATAGCGCCACGTAATTTTTAGCTATCAAATTGCAGCTGCAATTTAATAAACTGTACCATCAGTTTAGCTAAATTGCACCTTCAATTTACTAAATTGTACCTGCAATTAGCAAATTGTAGCTACAGTTTACTGAATTTGGCATCTTCACTCTCATTGGTCATGCTAAATTGCAGCTGAAAATTTACTCAACCAATCAGGGGCACGGAAACGTTATTTACCTCGCGTGTATATTGGGGCGATAATTGCCCCAGATCATGCAGTACTGAATTCTCAGGTCTATTCAAATGACTTGGAAAACAAACAAATAGCACTTTTATATATACTGGATCCACTAATATGTGTAGTTTGTTATTATTAAACTGGAATACACCGCATTCAATGTTTCTATATTCGTGCTGTGTTCTGCCACCTCCAAAGTTAGCAATACTTTTTAAAGACTTTTTTGTTACGTTACATCCGCCCTCGAATATATTAGACGAGATGTCTGCGTGAATATTTTCTCCCATTCGCGATATGTATGTAACCTAAATTTTAGCATTCTGCTTTGTTTATTTTGTGTGGACGGATGAGGTAGTTTTCCAATATTTTTTCCAATGGAGATCTTAACCCCAATGTGTTGACACCCACACCCTCTCGTACAATAAGCTTGAAGATCTTTATATTTATTTATTTATTTATTTATTTATTTATTTATTTATTTATTTATTTATTTATTTATTGGTGTTTAAAGTCACATATTTATGCACAATGGCTAATCGTGACCGTGACAGATTTACGGGTGCAGGAAGCCGGAGTACCCGAAGAGAACTACCGAGCATCGACGAACACCTGTTAGCTCCTTAACATTCTAACTCTATTGAAACTACGCTCAAGCAGGGTTACAGTGGTTGGAGACATGTGCAGTACGTCTTAGTACACGGCGTCATCGTGCCCACATTCAGGCAACCGGGATAAAGTGCCTCGCCCAAGGACGTGGATCGAACTCGGGACAGCTAGCATAGAAGCCAAACAGTCTACCACTGAACCCCCGCGCTCCATTGAAGTTCTTTAAAAAAATATTCGAAAACCATCACTGACAATACTTGGAGATGGTGCCAGGCAGTTCCTTTCAAATATTACCTCGGCACGAGTGTTTTGTTCCAAGTCAAGTTTCGTACCGGACGATTCATCCAAAAGGCTAGGGTTTTTAAGGGGGAGAGCTGTTTGTGTGTGGGAAGGGTGCCATTCGAGTGCTTTCGAAGGAAATATTAACCACCATAGCCTTGAACACTGTCCAATAAACTTGAAATTATTTTAAAATAATGTCTTGTGAATAACCAGTCACAACTTTCTGATATGTGATATTCACCTTCTTTCAGTGACAGGCTACTTTCTGCACAAAATGTTTCTTGTTTATGTCGTAATACAAAAAGATGACAAGACATATGCACAAAATAAGTGTTTTCATGGGTATTTTATCGCGCGCTTATGCTTGCACAAAACTTTTCTTATTGTTCAATGGCATGTAATTTAATTTCCTTTTATGATATCCGATATTTCATAAACTGTTCACCTCACATGACTAGCATTTCATTTGCAAAAATATCCCTGAATAACAACATTTTCATTTTTGTCTGAAAAAAACATAGCATATGAGGCCTCATAGGAACGAGCTCGATTGGCTCATTCAAATGGCTGGGCACATGCTATATTTTCGTAGCAAAAAAAAATAAAACAAAATGGAGAAATAAAATTTTGTTGGCGAGGTTTGTGACTAACGCTGGTCGGTTTCGGTCATTACGTTATAATATTATAAAACTGATGAATTATGTCCGCATCTGAAAACTATATTGTGGGGATTACATTTTCTAAATGAAAAATGCAACTATTTTAAAGGCCACGTTGGAAGAAAAAAGAAATAGTCATCCGAGTACTATTTTTATCTCAGTTTTTAAAAGGCTTTTTGAGTTTCTCGAATCTTTGTCTGGTTTGCCATGTATGGCGGCTTATTAGCGTCACGTAATTTTTAGTTATCAAATTGCAGCCGCAATTTAGCTGCAATTTAGTAAATTGAACCTGCGATTTAGCTAGATCGTAGCTATAATTTAATAAATTGTACCATCAGTTTAGCTAAATTGCACCTACAGTTTACTAAATTGTACCTGCAATTTAGCTAATTGTAGCTACAATTTACTGAATTTAGCATCTTCACTCTCAGTGCATGGTGAAGCTAAATTGCAGCAGGAACTTAACTCAACCAATCAGGGCCACAGGCACTTTCTTTAGCGCGCGTGTATATTGGGGCGATAATTGCCCCAGATCGTGCAGTATTGAATTCCCAGGCATATTCAAATGACTTGAAAAACAAACAAATGAACTTTATACATATACTGGATCCACTAATATGTGTAATTCGTTATTAAACTGGAATACATCGCATTCAATGTTTCTATATTCGTTTTGTGGTATGCCACCTCAAAAGTTAGCAATACTTTTTTAGATTATTGTTTTGTTACTTTACATCAATATTTTCTCCCAATTCGCGATATGCATGTAGCCTACATTTTAGCGTTCTGCTTTGATTATTTTGTGTGGACGAATGAGGCAGTTTTTCTAGATTTTTTCGAATGGAAATCTTAACCTCAAAGTGTAGCCATCCACACCCTCTCGTCCAATAAGCTTGAAATTCTTTACAACAATATTCGAAAACCATCACTGACAATACTTGGAAGTGGTGCCAGGCAGTTCCTCTCAAACCTCACCTCGGCACGGGCATTTTGCCCCAAGTCGAGTTTCGTACCGGACGATTCGTCCAAAAAAGCTGTTTTTTACGGGGAAAGGTGTTTGTGTGTGGAAAGGGTGCCTTTCAAGTGTTTTCGAAGGGAAATATTAACTAACATAGCCCTGTCTTGTGAATAATCAGTTACCACGCTCTGAGATGTGATAATCACCTTGTTTTAGTGAAAGGGACTTCACTTCGTGCACAAAATGTTTCTTGTTTATGTTGTAATACGAAAAGATGACATGACATATGCACAAAATAAGTATTTACATGGGCATTTTATCGCGCGCTTTGCTTGCACAAAACTTTTCTTGTTGTTCAATGGTATGTAATTTAATTTCCTTTAATGATATCCGATATTTCATTAACTGTTCACCTCACATGACTAGCATTTCATTTGCAAAAATATTCCCTGAATAACAACATTTTCATTTTTGCCTGGAAAAGCATAGCATATGAGCCCTCATAGTAACGAGCTCGATGAGCTCATTCCACATCCACTCGTTGAGTATTGTAGCGGAAGTTCACCAAGGACATCTCATCGGTAGACTGGTATTGGCGTGCCAGAATAGTGCATGACTGAATGACAAGAACAAAAAAATCACACTTAAACTGTGGATCGTCTTTAACGTTTTATTCATCTTTCTCACACTGAGTTTTTTTTCTGTGACAAATAAGAGTGGCTCCCTACTTTATTTATTCACCCTTTATGTATCACCGACATATATTTTTCATACAGCTGTCTTTTTCAATCAGCCTCTCAAATGAGGACTAAAAACACACCAGACATGTGATTATGACTCCCTCATTGGAACAAGTTCAATGAGCAAAACATTGAAATTTCCTTTTATTCATGGAAGGAACATGTCTTCCAACATTTCTGATGGCTCTGTAAAGGGTTAGTAAATTTTGTATGTTGTAGTTTTGACACGGTACAATATCTCAGTTTTGTCTTGCTGATTCTCCAGGTGGGGGCTCGGGGACTCTGGGTCTTTAACCGCTGCTAACTCTGCTTGTGCAGCGTTATCAAGTTGTAGAGTCTTGCTCGCCGTTGCTCGGTGGTTGTCGGTGGATACTCCGGCTTCCTTCAACCGTAAAACAGTCCCATCAGCATAAAATGGCCGATTATTATTTTAACGCAACG
The DNA here is from genome assembly GCA_031216915.1 of Pictodentalium vernedei. Lineage (NCBI taxonomy): Eukaryota > Metazoa > Mollusca > Scaphopoda > Dentaliida > Dentaliidae > Pictodentalium > Pictodentalium vernedei. The sequence goes on along the minus strand of CM062288.1, from coordinate 66,427,515 downwards.
AACGGCTGCACAATATTATATCCAGTGATTGTACGTTTAATGTTGAACTTTGGATTCTTATTGATTATCATTTGACGGTCTTTTTTCGATCACAAGGTGCTAATTGGTGATAGCACACTGTGTTGATGTTACAGTTTGAGTGAAAAAGAGAGTTAATTATTATTTGGTTTCATTGCGATCTTCGCTCGCAATGATGCCGGGGTCGTCCCACTTAGCCGGTTGCTATTGTTTCGGAATAAGGTGTGAATTACTTTGGGATCAAGGAGTTGCCGACTATAGTCTTTATTTTATAAAGTACAGAATTCACTTGCTAAATTGGCAAATTTATTGATTGATTGTAACTTTTATACCGTTCTGAAATTGACAACAAAAAAATAATTAATAATAATAATAAATATGACTGATTTCCTTATATACATTTTAAATAGCTATTAATATTAACATCTTTTATAAAAATATAAACACTTTCAATGTCCTGTAAGATGGGAAACAGAGTCTAAATAGCCTAAAAGTCCTATGTCACCACTCAAAAACTTTCTTCTAAAGTTATCAATAGAACTGTCAATGTTCCTATACTTCTTCTTTCTAGGTTGAATTCTCCCACCAGCATCCAATTGTAATATTGTTGCTTCCTGGTAAGCTTGTTCTTTTTTGATAAAGTCAACAGGCCAAAAACTAATGGGCACATCTTGTTACCGACGAAAGCATGCACGGTATATAGCTGGTAGAAAACTTCTGGACACTTGTTAAACGTACCGTCACAAAAATAAATTTCAGCACATGAAAGATGCCTTAGGTTGTCCACAGTAGCTAAAATAATAAGTTTGTCATTTTCTCCATCACATGCTAATAAGAAATCCTCTCCTGCTGTCGTCTTTTTATATATTTCAGGCAGGTCAATATCTGATCTCTGTCGCGGTAATGATGGTCGGGTCTTGGCTAGGGAGCGGTAAAGTGAAGATTTTACACTGTAGAAAGTCGGTATCTTTGCAATAAATTCCGGGTCGGTTTCAGTCGTTCTGAGACCTTTAAATACAAGAAAATAAGATATATTACTTGACATAAAAAATACAAATCGTAGATAAAGAGAGAGTGAGAGAGAAAGAGAGAGAGAGAAAGAAAGAGAGAGAAAGAAAGAGAGAGGGTGTGTGAGAGAGAGAGAAAGAGGAAGAGAGAGAGAGAGAGAGAGAGAGAGAAAGACAGAGAGTGTGTGAGAGAGAGAGAGAGAGATGGGGAAGTTATGATCAATTTAAACTTGATTGTCGATAATAAAATAGTTTGGTACTTACTTCCTAATTCCTCCTGATATATAGCTGTGGCTGTCTTCGATTCTTTTTAACAATTTCTTTCATTTTGGCAAGAAACGTTGGTGATGATGGTTCCAGGGCAACCACTACTATGCTGAGAGCACCGCCAATGTACTCGCTCATTACTTCTCGACTTTATGCTGTACTTTTTCCCATCAAATATGAGGTAACGACCCCCACGGTTATTTGGAATAAATTCAACGTTCACTTGAGCACTGGCCATGTTTGAGTGCCAATCGAATGAATGAAAGGTTTTAGCGTGCCGAAGGCGCGCAGGGACGATGTGGGATTTACAAATCCCTTGCGACCCGGTTAACCTTATTTTTTTCCCCTTGGATCACACAGGCCTAGCTTTCCTATTGCCAAAATGGAGTCTGAGGGGGTTATGCACGCGGTTAGAATACCCGGCAGTTTACGTTGAAGTGTTAAATGGTCAATACCCAATCCCTCAACCCCTTTAAAACTATTAGAGGGCGAGCTCTATTCGGTTCCAGTTCGGTGATGGTAGAGGTTTGAGTCCCACCATGGTGGCGAGCCAGAATGTAATGTTGTGCGATGGCAAGTTTAAGGGAAGAAGAGAGAAGAAAACCAAACAGCAACGCCGGTTTGGTAGCGGCCCCGGTATATGACCATAGCGGTTACAAAAAAGAAGTGGAGAAAGCTCCAACAGTTTAGTTTTAAAAAACCGGGAGTCATCCATCAAGCCTTCTGGGAGATAGGATGCCGTATGTGATTTTGAGGTATCTGGTTATCCTTCGAGAATTCCAAATGACCTCCTCCCCCCCCCCCCCCAAAAAAAAAAACTCTCACTGACACACACCCTCAAACCCTTAAAAGGGCTGTTAAATCTTTATTCAAATGTTTATTTATATCAAATGTACACTCGTTCCCAGCCAGACAAGCTTGTTTCAATCCTTGCCTAGCGTTTGGTGGTTTCTTGTATATGTTGCAGAAAGGTAGGTTGCACCAATTCCTCCTACGCTTTGTCTACCATTTCCATGCGTCTTCTTGATAAGAGTGTTGCAAGAAAATTTGAGAATGTTCAGTTAGAAAAGTTATAGGTAGAGAGAAAGATAGGTATCCGCTATTGAATATTGTGCCTGCTGTGTGATTGTTGCTATGGATGGGGTAAGGGGTGTGTTTCTTCGGAGCCCACTCCCCACACGCAGAGTTGCGAGGCAATCCTCACAGACTCAATCCTAAAGATCTCAATGAGTAGCGAGGCAATCCTCACTGACTCCACGCAGTTTAATTCTATTGAGTAATTTTAATTTATTGTGGATTATTTTGTTTTTCTGTTTAGGGTTCGGTGTTCGTTCAGCTTCACCATTGATTCACTATCCTGGAGTATGTGGAGGGTTTTGTTATATAGATCTTATTAAACGCATTTCAATCGCGCTTCAGCAGAGTTGCGAGGCAGTCCTCACAGACTCGATCCTAAAGTTCCCAATGAGTAGCGAGGCAATCCTCACTTACTCCACGCGATTTAGTTATATTGTATAATTTTTATTTTATTTTATTTGATTATTTATTTATTTTTTTTTTTTTTTTTTTTTTTTTTTTCTGGAAACTTATTTTGTTTTTCTGTTAAGGGATCGGTGTTCGTTCAGCTCAACGATTAATTCACTCTCTTGGAGTCTGTTGAGGGTTTTGTTTTGTAGGTCTTTTAATCGCGTATCAATAGTTTCTATTTTTGCTAGCTCGTGAAGTTCCTTTATCGGTGTCCATTTCGGTTTGCATAGTGCCACTCGCAGGGCATAATTTTGAACCCTCTGTAGCTTCTGAATGTTGGTTTTGCTTAGGTCGCTTGTTATTATGGCACCGTATTCTAGTACCGGACGTATAAATGTTTTGTAGAGCTTGAGAAGCACATCTTTGTTTGCTCCCCAATTTCTACCTCTGATCATCTTCAGAAAATTGATACGTTTAGTAGCTCTAACCGTAATGGAGTTTACGTGACTGTTTAGACTGAGATTGCTATCTAGGATAAATCCCAAAAATTTGGCCTCTTTGTTTGCTTCTAGTTTGTGATCGTATAACTGGAGATCGATACTCGAGACTGGTTTTTTCCTTTGCTTTTTGAAGAACGTAACTTTTTGAGTTTTGGCGGCATTGAGTTTGATGCGCCACAGGGCACACCAGCTCTCAAGATCGCGAATGGTATCCTGTAGACGATTTTTAATTATGTTTCTGGACTTGCTGGCTGTCCAAATGCCTTTGTCGTCTGAGAACTGCGATAGTTCAACAAAGTTGTTCCCTACTTTTTCTATATCATTCACATATATTATGAAAAGAAGCGGACTTAGAACCGACCCTTGTGGTGTTCCCGCTTCAAGTATTACTTCCTCTGACACCTCGCGATTAACCCTCACCTTGATTTTTCGGTCAGTTAGAAATGATGATATGATCCTTAGCATTTTAGTGGGTAATCCCATTTTCGCTAGTTTATATCTCACACCATTGTGCCATACCGAGTCGAACGCTTTTTCTACATCCAAGAAAAGCGCGGTTCCGATTTCGTTTTGACTAAATGCTGTTTTCATATAATCGACCAGTCTATATACATGTTCGATTCCCTCTTTCTGACTCCTATACGCTCTTTGCCATTTGTTGAAAAAGTTGATTGATTCGAGATAGCTGCGAAGTCTCGTAGTGAAAATCCGCTCAAATATTTTCCCAACACAGCTAAGCAAGCTGATTGGGCGGTAGTTAGAAGGGTTGGTAAGGTCTTTGTCGGGTTTAGGTATCATGACTCCCGTGGCCACTTTCCAGCATTTTGGGAAGTACCCACAGGAGAGACAGCAGTTTAAGAGTTTGGTAAGTCTGCAGTAGAAGATGTTGGGGCACTGTTTCATTATTTTGTAAGAGACTTCGTCTTCTCCTGGGGACGAAGATGACCTGCATTTTCTGATTATACCCATGACCTCTTCTATGCTTATTGGTTCGGTTAATTCCTGGTCGTCCCCGTCTTCATGCCTTTGGTCGAAGTTCGGTTCATTGAAGATTGAGTTGTTATCTTGGACAAATTTATTTACTCGTACCTTAAAATCGTTGTCATATCTGTTCCCTTCTTGTGGACGATGTGCCTTCTTTAGAAGTTCGGCAAAAGCACCGGCCTTTGCCTTGTCGTCTATGGCCATAGACCCGTCGCTAGTCTTTTGCGCATTATTATTGGCAATTTTGCTCTTTTGGCCAGTAAGAGTTTTAAATGTATCCCAGAACCTCTTAGGTTCTGTCAGCCCATTTAGGTTTTCGGCTGTTTTTTCCCATCTCACGCGATTGTCGTTAGCTATGGCCTTTTTTACTTCCCCATGAAGGCGATTATACGCGGTTTTAAGTTCTGCTCTTTTCATTTGATCATTATCTGATTGGTAAGCCCGGAAGGCTTTTCTTTTTTGTTTGATTATTTGAAGAGTTGTTTGGGTTATTCTGTTTATCCGCGTCTTTACTGTTTGCTTGGGGCAGATTTCATCTAGTGTACTGTTGATAACCTCGTTAAGGTGGGTGCAGGCTTTTTCTAGTTCATGAACATTTGAGGGGTCATTTGCCTTTATTTTTACTTCGATAATGTTTCTGAAGAGGTTCCAGTCAATTTTTGATAGGTTCCTCCTATTCACGGGAGGATACCTTGCGGGACCGGTATTACATTTGAGAGTGGCGTGAACCGGCAGGTGATCACTGCCTAGATCATCATCTCCTACAAATATGTCTTGCATTTGGCTGGTTAGTGATTTGCTGGTGATAATCAAGTCTAGGATATCTGATTGATGGAGTGGGTTGTTGCTTATGTATGTTACGTCTTGATCGTTGTTTACCACGAATAGATCGAGTTCTTCAATGATGTAGAAAAGGGCGTCACCATTAGGCTCAGTCTTATGACAACCGAATACCTGGTGTTTGGAATTGAAATCACCCAAGAATATGCAGTGCTTGTACTTGTTGGTAAAAAATTCAAATACTTTACTGTCTGCTGTTGCTTGCGGCTTGTTATAATATGATATGATGGCCACGTGTTTGTGGTCAAGTTCAATTTCAGCTGCAATCACTTCAGCATTGAGGTGGTCACATGGTATTGAATTGTATTTAATCTCCTGCCTTATTAGCAGAGCGACACCGCCGCCTTTTTGGGCGGGGCGATCTCTTCTAATAATATCAAAACCACATAACGAGAATTGTTTGTTTGGTTTAAGCCAGGTTTCGCTAATTCCAATTACGTCCGTATTTTTTAAATAATGTGACATTTGCAAATTTTTCTGATTAACGCTTCGAGCGTTCCACTGGACTATTTTTAGTGTATCCATGAATGGTTTAGGAATAACTGTACTAAGTTTATTTAAGTTTAATTACTATTTGTAATATTGTTACATAATTATATTCTGTTGACGGCCGCATCTAATAGCGTGTGAGATATTTGAGTATTATATAACTTAGAGGCTGTTTTACTAATCTCTTCGCAAACGTCCGAAAGACTGGTGTCCAAGTGTTTCTTCATTATGCTGAAAATGGAGCCAGCCATTAGAGTACACGTGGAATAAGGGGAAGATGAGTTCTCGACATTACTTACATTTAGAGCTTTAAGCTGGATGTTTGTTTTAACTTTTTTGAAGTGGCTACAACCCCGGTAGTTGCTGGGGTGTTGACCACCGCAATTCGGGCATTTCAGAGTTTTAGCACTACATGCCTTCGCGATGTGTTTGTCACCACATTTCATACATCGTTGCTCCCCGTTGCATTTGTGTGACAAGTGCCCAAATTTCTGACACTTGTGACACTGAACGGGTTGCGGAAGAACACGATATTCCTCGGTTTCGTATTTTTTGCCATTAATAATTACCCCTTTGCTTATCATATTTAATTTCGTTGCTCTATTAGGGCATTTTACTTTTATTTTCCAAGTATGGTTACCCGTGGCTTTGGAGATTAGTCTCTCCCACGAGCACCCTGGAAGGGCTTTATCAATCGAGTTTTTTTCCGTTTTGGGGTGGACGCGTGTGATTATGACACAGGGGTTTGGTTGCGGGTGGCCCTGTGTCTTGTTGGTTTTGTTGGTCACCTTAGGGGGCGATTTGGCTTTTACTTTATCGGCGTACGTCACTCTATCGGTTGGGCTAGCTGTCGCATTCACTATTTCCGGTGATGTAGACTCTGTTGCGTTAACAGAGTCCCCATTTCTTGGTGTGACCACCGAGTCCTTTCCTGTAGCGGTGCTCTGTGAATTTTTCTTGATGATTTTTGTCTTCTTGACATGCCTATCAATAGTCATACAGAAACCATTTTCGTCTTCGATGTCCACGGTTTCATCATTTTCACGGAACTCATTGGAGAGTTTCCTTTTCGATCGATTTTGGTTTGGTGATTTTTTCTGTCGCTGCGATTTGGGGACTTTAGCTGAATTATTATCCAATTGAATTTCAACCGCCACGGCCGGGGAAACTGCGATCGTGTTGGTAGCTTCTTCTACTATGGAACGCAGCCAGTTATCCTGGCTGGGGGTAATTAGATCTGAATCTATTTCAGATATCCCCGGCAGTGAGCCGGCGGACGCAGGTCTTCTCATTTCTGTAGCAGCGTCAATACATGGTAAGTCAGGAACTGGAGGAGCATGGTCCTCCTTACCTGGTTTGGCTTTCAGAATTGCCTTTTCCAATTCCCTTCTCAATTCAGCCTTTTCTTTATCTGCCTGCCGCTTCTGGGCTTGAAGCTCTGACCGCAAACCCTCTATGGTGTCATTTAATCTGGCTATTTCTTTCTGGAAGCCAGACATCATCAACATCATCGATGTCATATCAGTATTAGTGGAATTTCCACTGTTGCTCAGACTACCAGAATTAAAGGCAGAACTGTTTAACTGAGCTTGACTTTGTTTATCCATTATTTTTATTTGTAAATAATTGTAAAATTCTAAATTTTATTTTCTAAGTTATTAAAGATTTTAATTTAATTGTATTGACTTAAATTGTATTGACTTAAATATTAGTTTTTAGTTTTAACAGAGAAAAGCAGACAGAGAATAGATAGAGTTAAAGATAAACACTTACAAAATTACACTAGAGTGCACAGAAGTGGTACAGAGAACAATTGGCTTTGTTAATATCCAAGCTGTGAGATGTGTTCAGTCAGGAGCTTTCACAGACACGTCCGATCAGTACGACTGTCAACCTTTCATCCCGAGTGCCAACCTTACCTTAGAATTTACATTTATGCCATTGAGAGAGAGAGTGAGCATATCTCACATTAAATTAAGTTTGTAGCAACCCTTCAAACTAACAAATAAATGCTAAGAATATTAAAAAATAATTATTGCAGAATAAAAGCACCGACTCAAACATTAATGATTAATTATCATTAAATCAATCCAAACAGGCTGAGTGAGAACAAATCAGTGATACGGACTATAGCAAGTTTACTTACCCGTGTTTGGTGTTAATTACTTTCGCGCAACCGGCCAAGTGGGAATAACCCATAATGCCCATAGCGCAAAAAACCAAGTGGACTAATTGTACCCAAATTAATCATTCAGAAAATTACAGAATAGCTTCACCTCCCTCTGACATTTTTCTTTTATCAAAACCGTCCATAATAAACCTACCTCTATGTAGACAGCAGTTGAATGGTGTGAATTAGATACCATCATTCTCGAGAGGAACTGCAGAGAGTGGCAGTGTATTTTGCCATCAGCCACACGTTTGTTGAAAAAATTATCTATGAAAGTTTTTTTTTATATACATTTATTTATTAACACTAGAAAAAAAATCCCCGGGTATGCGCGAGAATAAGAGGAACATTAATGGAGACATGACTTATTTGATATTCCGATATTTTTATTGAAAGTAAAAACTCTGAAAAAACTCCCTTGTCAAAACACATATAATGCACAATGTATTAATAGACCATTTTTCCATAGCGTCATCTTACATCCGGGACTCGATACGCCCCCTCGAAACCAGCCATTCAGATTAGTTACTAAAAGTGACACCCACGTCTGCTGTACTGAACGCTGCATTGATATCGTTTGTTTCCAATTCATAAATATTTTTTGTCATTGCTGTCGTTCTTTTGAAACAAAATTCGATTGTGTGCTTGCCTGCCGTTCTTCAAACGAAACATTTTAGCTTTAAAGAAGCCGAAGGAACATTGTAGTTGAGAGTTTTTGAGAGTTTTGACGTACGGAGGAACGACCATGGAGGATTGTAACACGAAAATGATAAGTATGGAATATAATACCGCAAAATTCACACATTTCTAACACCCAACCTTTGTTCTTTTCGGGGAGGAAAAACAAACGCAAATTAGGTGAACTGTCGAATTTTAATTGATAAAACGGAGACGAAAAATGGAGCTTTCAATGCCGATCAGCAGTTCAGTACAGGCGTGTGCAATGTTAAAAAATAAAACCGGTTTGTGGGGGCAAATGGAGTCCCAGTTTGCGGGAGCAAATGGAGTCCCGGATGTAAGGTGCGCTCTGTAAAAATGGTCTATTCAGTGGTGTCGATATAGAAGGAGAAACCCATTCCCACCAAAAATGTTGACGGAGATTTTTGTAATGGGTAATTTACTTATCCAGCTGCATAGATACAGAAAAAGAGAGGTGCACCCATTCCAACAGTTTCACGGTCAGAAATTAGGTAGTGGTACAAAATCGATTAAGATTCTTTTATATACTCGATCCGCAAGTATACAGAAGAAGTCTCCTTGGTTACGAATCGAAATTAAGTATTTTTATTGTTTACTAATCATATATATTTCATTTTCAGGTTATTTTATTCAACTTTGTGGGGAGTTAGTTTAGTATAGTAACTGGGGCAAAGTTAGGAGGCCTTAAATAAAACTGTGAGCGCTAAGTTGTCGAACGGTTCGTCGTGTTGCCTTTTGTCGCGTGTTTACAATTTTCCCTGTCCGATCGCGTAATTTTGTCTTGATGATGGCGAGCAAGTCTGTTCAGACGGAGGTAAGTATGGAGGTAAATACGTGTAATATCGCGGTCCAGGTCAACGGTGCCAACGGAGTAAGTATTGGTGTGCAGACAGAGGTCACTGGGGGTGTCGGTCAGAGCCGGGTTGGTGGGGCCACCGATGGCGATATTGGGCTTGAAGTTTGTAAACAGTGTTCTATGATGTATGGGGACTGTCGCTCGATGGGATATGGAGAGGTATGTGCAAACTGTCAGGAAATCCTCCGCCTACTTGAGACAATTGTTAAGTTTGAGGGGGAGATTGCTGAGCTGAAGGGAAAACTTGGTAGGGCGGGGCTGTCTGGAGTTACGCCTGTGAAAGTGGCTTTCCGAGAAGGATGGAAGGTTGTCGGTGGTTCCAAGAGGAAACATGGGGGTAGAACCTTTGATGTGAATGAGGTAGGTGATGAGGTGGGGGCTGCTAGAAAAGTACGTAGGACAGATGAGGGGGGCCCAGGCCGGAGCAATGCTGTAAAGCGTTTGGCGTGGACTACCAAAAATGGTAGGAAAGGGGGGCCAGAGAAGCAGGTAGATAGGGGTGTAAAGTCCAAAGGCAGTGGGGAGTGCAGCACCAGAAACAGATTTGATGTGCTCGATTCGGAAGAGACAGAGGAGGAGATGGAGGTAGTTGCAACAAATAGTAGCTTGGGGTCTAGGCCAGGAAAAAGGAGGAGGGATCCGGGGGATCCGGGGGAAGACCAGGGGAGTAGTCCAGGTAGCTCAGGGCCTGGAAAGAGACGGAGGGACAAGGATAGGAGTAATCCTAGGTCAAAGATACCGATACCGATATTGATTCCGAGTGGGGCTGTTGGAGAGGAAGAGGACGCTGTAAACAATAGGAGACTAGAGGAGATAAATAGGGCGAGGTCCAAAAGTAAGTTGGTGGTTGCGGGAAGTAGCATAGTTCGGGGGATCGACAAGGTTGTCTGTGGTCCGGACAGTAAAAATAGAACAGTTCTGTGCTTTCCGGGGGCTAAAGTGGAGGACCTGAGGGATAGAGTGGACGGTATTGTAGCTGGGTCGGGGCCTGATCCGGTAGTGGTATTACATGTGGGGTCCAATAACATCAGGGAGAGGAAATCAGTTCGTTTGGTGGACACATACAAGGACCTAATTAGTAAGCTACTTAGCAGGAATGCTCGGATCATCGTTTCAGGGGTGCTCCCCGTTATGGGTGGTGGGAATGAGAGGAACTCGCGGATTATGGCACTAAACGAGGAGCTGGAAGAGCACTGCAAAGACTTGGGAGTACATTTCATTGACCACTGGGATTCATTCTGGGGACAAGGAGAGTTGTATGGGCGAGACGGATTGCATTTAAGTAGGGCCAAAAAATCTTACAGGTGGCTCGGCCTTTTTTGGAGAAAAGGGGGGTAGGGGACCACAGCCGGTAACCCAGAGTGGCACAAATGCTGGGAACATAGGAAGAACAACAAACAACAAACATGCACAATACAGGGACATACCAGGGTTATAATAATGTGCCAGTGATGACAAAAAAACAAAGATTCATTAAGTTTGGGTACTGCAACATCCAGGGTCTGCACAAGAAAGTAAGCGAAATATCAACAATGATGGACGAAGGAGACTTCGATATAATGGGTCTAAGTGAGACGTGGATACGACGGGATGAGCGGGTTGATCAGATGAAGGGTTGCGTGTGGATAGGAGCTGGGCGAACTGAGGGTCAGAAACGGGGTGGGGGTGTTGGCATGTACGCTAAAGAGGAATTACAGCCCTCATTGATTACAGATCTCACAGAAGCAAGGACTCCGATTCCAGTATCCAACGAAATAGTCTGGGCAAAAATCAAGTTAGGAAGCAGGAGTGTTGCCGTTGGTGTTGTATACTTAGCAGTGGAGGGAAGTAAGCCCGAGTGGAATGATTCAATATATACAACTCTTAGATCGAATATCACAGAGCTTGGGAGCAGAGGGTTCAGTGTTGTCCTAATGGGGGACTTCAATGGGCACATCGGGGATAAGGAGGAGGGCATACAGGGAGGTGATAGGAAAATTAACACGAATGGGAGGAAGATGTTGGACCTATCAAAAGAGCTTGATTTAAAGATCCTGAACAGGGATGCGAAATGTAAGGGTAAATGGACCTGGGAGAGGAACGATAAGAAAACAATAATTGATTATATACTCACTGACATTAGCGTATGGAGGGAGGTTATAGATGTAGAAATAGATGACGAGGGAAAAAATGACTTGGGTAGTGATCACAACCTGATAACAGTTAAGATTATGGGCAAAAAGACGAATAGAGACAGAAATACCTTCAAGGAAGTTTGGGGACTAAAACAAGGAGCCGACTGGAAGCAGTTTCGGGAAAAACTAAAACCAAATCTTGAATGTATACCTAGGGATGCAAATGTCCAGAGTATTTCAGATGGCATAGTAAATAGCCTAACAGAGGCAGGGAAGGAGTGTATAGGAAGGGTGAGGGTCCCAACGAGAGAGCTTGGATACAGGGTTAACGAGGGACTGAAAAAGGCTATAAAAGAAAGGAAGGTAAAATGCGCTGCTTACAGAAGAAGTAGGAAGCTTAAAGGGGTGGATAACAATGACACGAGACTAATGAAAGGAGAATATGAACTGGCACGGAAAAAGGTGAATGAGATAAAGAATAATAATAGGAAGGAGCGCAATTGCAGTCTTGCCAGAACAATCAAGAAAACGGGGGGTTCGAGCTCAAACGTATTTTGGAACTGGGTAAATAAACGGGGGAAAAGTAGTGTGCGGAGTATCAAAGTGGATGGGGAAAGTACAGAAGATAAAGGCCGTATCGCTTCAGAGTTAGTCAAGCACTGGGAAAAGATAAACGATAGGCGATGGGGCAGTGGGTCCCCACCAAAAAGAAATACACTGGTGGAGGAGAACCTATCCAATCGTGTATGTAGCGAAATAACGGCAGAAGAAGTGCGGAACGTGGTCTCGAAATTAAAAAATGGTAAAGCGGGAGGGACTGATGAAATTCCGAACGAATTCCTCAAAAATGGAGGGGAGGCACTTATTGAAGTCCTGACAAACCTTTTCAACCTGGCTCTGCGAAAGCAAGAGGTCCCCAGAGAGTGGAGGGAAAGTAAGGTGTCGTTCATACACAAAAAGGGGGATAAGGAAGTTCTAGATAACTATAGGGGGATATCAGTTAGTAGTAACATCGGAAAAGTATTCTGTAAGGTCATATACGGTAGACTAGAGGAAGTTATTGAAGAGAAAGGTTTTTTAGGAGAAATTCAAAATGGTTTCAGGAAAGGACGAAGAGTCACTGATCACCTATTTACACTCACCCAACTGATAGAATCAACAAAGGCTGAAAAGAAAAAGATGTTTCTGGCATTTCTAGATGTGAAAAAAGCGTACGACCGAGTGTGGAGGGAAGGTATGTGGCGAAAGCTCGAGGGCATCGGACTGGGGGGTGACTTTGTGGGAATCATGAAAGCACTGTATACAGATGTGCAAAGCCACCTCAGTCTAGGGAGTATCACTACAAAACGAGTCCCTATGGATATAGGCCTCAAGCAGGGGTGTATCTTTTCACCGATTTTGTTTGCATTGTATGTTAAAGATTTAGGGGACGAACTAATTCAGAGTGCGGAGGGGGTAAATGTTGGAGACATAAAGATACCAGGCTTATTCTTTGCGGACGACATGGTGTTAATGTCTAGAACTGAACAGGGGCTAGAGAAACTGCTGGAAATTGTTGGTAGATATGGGAACACTTGGCGGCTCGAACTAAATGAAAATAAAAGCAAGGTAATACCCGTTGGACGCAAGGTAGATATGACGAAGAGATGGAGAGTGGGGGAGTTCTCAATCCCCGAAGGGGAAAGCAAACAAATCACTGTAGGAGAAACGGGAGAGTATGAGTATCTAGGGGTAAGCATAAATATAACGGGAAGAGGGGTGTACAGAAATTACTCAGCCAAACTGATTCTGAAGGGGAAAAGAATTCTGAACCAACTAAAACTTTTAGGGAAAAATAGTTTCAACAAGGTCTTTGCGGGGAAAACACTGTGGGAGAGGGTGGGTTTACCAAGTATAACGTATGGCACGGACGTGATTCCATTAAACCAAACCGTTATTAAGAAGTTGGAAAATACTCAAAATGATGCCGGCAGATGGATAACAGGGTCGAGTAATGCTGCAGCTTTGGAAGCAGTAAGGGGGGAGCTTGGGTGGATGAAAATCAAGAACAGGGTAGATTTGGGAAAACTGTGTTACTTTAACTACTTGAGAAACCTGCCTGACAACCGGTGGTGCAAATTGATGCTCGATACCATTTGGAATTCTAATATAGAAACGGGGTGGTCAAAACATGTGAGGGAACTAATGGACAATTACTCTATAGAGGTCACAAACATAGAAGTAGGAATGAAAGAAGGCAAAAGGTTTGTCAAAGAGAGAGTCATGGAAGATTGCAATCGAAACTGGCGAGCAGGGGTTAGCGTGAAAAGATCACTGCAGGGGTTACAATATAAAGAAAAGCCAGCTTTTGAGAAGTACCTAGATGGCACCTTTGGAGGGTCACTGCTGTTCAAACTGAGATCAAGATCACTGGAGCTTCGGGGAAAAATTGGGAGAGATGGGGAAAAGGGATGCCAAATGTGCCACTCTGGAGTAGTGGAGACCCTGGAACATTTTCTCTTGGAATGCCCACAGTATATACCTCATAGAATAAAATTTACTGGAAGAATAATGCAGAAGTGGGGTGAAGAAACAAAGGATAGATGGCTGAAGGGGGACACGAGGGAGAGGGTAGGAATGCTTATTGAAGAAATTGAAAAAGATGAAGTGAGGGACACTATTAAGCAGTTTATATCTGAATGCTGGGAGGAGAGGAGGGGAAGAGGGGGTGGGGTGCAGGGGGAATGATGGCCTTCTCTTATGAGGACCGCGACAAATCAGCGGCTGGCCAAAGAGTTATTATTATTATTACTTTCAAGGAGAGAGGACAGGGCATTTTACACAAATCTCGTTGAAGTGCTTTATTGTTCTATTTTCACCCAGTCGTGGGCTGAATCGACCATAAACTATTTAATTGCATTTCGTTGCGTTCTTGGGCTTTAAATGGGAGTTTTCTATTTTTCGGTCTATTAATGGAGGGGGGGGGGGGGGGGCACCGTATACTAAGGCGCAGTGCATGTCAATAGTACACTTGTCTTCAACCAATATTTACAGTAGTATGTAATGTGGTTTTCACCCCCAGTTGGGGGACCTCGGTGGGGAACCTCGAACGTGACGTCATTTCACGTGACCTAGTGGCGCCATGTTGTATTGTCATGGTAACCTGTGTGAGCGGCCATGTTGTGACGTCATCCCCATTTTGATACGTGGCGTTAGTGCGCATGCGCAGCGCATGTTGTTAGATGATACGTGTTTCCATCGTCCATTTTGTATACTGGAGGCCGCCATTTTGGTTTCTATGGTAGCACGTGGTTACTATGTGGCCTAAAACCTTCTTATAGGATAGGGGTATAGGATAGGAGTGATTCGCACATACGACTCTTCGACTCATTTCAGAAAAAAGTGATTCCATAGCCACAATTGCTCGATAGCTCATTTGCATACAATACCAGGCCACAGGTATCCTCAAATACCGAAATAAGGCCAAGAGTCGTACGTGCGAGTCACTCGAACGAGCCATTGCCCAATAGCTCATTTGCTTGGTAGCCTTCGAGTCGTTCAAGCAGTATGTGCGAGTCATTTGTTCGAGTAAATACCCTATGGCTTATTTGCTCGATGGGATTCGAGTCGTTTGAGCAATGACTTATCAGTAACTACTCGATAGATTCTTAGCATACTGATTATGGAAAATCAAGCAATCTGATTGGTTAGTTAGAGCCAGTAAAGTGAACTGATTGGATGATCTAGATAAATGAAACAACAAGAGTACTCGGAATAGGATCAGAACTAACAAGAACAGACCAGAACAGCTAAATATAGCAATAATAAGCAAAGCTGTTCCAGTTAATAGGCTCTTCTACTCTACTGGAGTATACTCCATGACAAACGAACATAGTCGGGTAGACAAAAACTATTGCATAGATAGATAGAAGCAGAGAATTCTGAAATAATTCGAAATGGTACAATTTGTCGGGTTGTTTCTGGTAATTCTACGAATCAGGAAATTACTTTTGTACAAAGGAACATACCCTTCCACATACCCCTATCCCATAAGAAGGTTTTAGGTCACATAGGAACCACATGCTACCATAAAAACCAAGATGGCGGCCTCCAGTATACAAAATGGACGACGGAAACACGCATCACCCTAGCAACACACGCTGCGCATGCGCACTAACACCACGTATCACTATGAAGATGGCGTCACAACATGGCCGCTCACGCGGGTTACGATGACAACACATGGCGCCACTGGGTCACGTGACATGACGTCACTTCCGAGGTCCCCCACCGAGGTCTTCCAATTGGGGGGGGTGAAAACCACATTACATACTACTGCTAACCCTCCTTGTGTGAAGTCAGTACGTTGGAGAGTCCGACAGTTGCTTGCCATAGCTGTGTGGTTCTCTCCTGGTACTGCGGCTTCCTCCACCCATAAAACTGTTCGACAGAGACAGAATGTGACCCTGACTGTCGAAAGTATCCTTAAACCCAATAAATAAATAATTAAATATTATGGGGGATTTCGGTGTTCAGGAGGACCCGACACATAACACGATACCTTCAAGGAGAGGGAGCCAGGCATCTATTATTCTCTTTGGGTACTCCGGCTTCCTCCACCCATAAAACTGTCCAACAGGAGGTGACCATGGGTGTTGAAAGTATCCGTAAACCCCAATAATAAATAAATAAATAAATAAATAATTAAAGGGGATGTCGGTGTTTAGGACGACCCGACACATAACACGATACTTTGAAGGAGAGGGGACCGGGCATTTTACACAAAGTTCATTGATTTTTTTTTATTGTTTTATTTTCATCCAGTCATGGGCTGAAACGTCCCTAAACCATTTAAATGTATTTCATTGGGATCTTCAACTTTAAATAAGGGGTTCAAATTTTTGGTCCATTACTTGAAGAGGGGCGGGGGGGAGGGGGGCTCTGGCTCTGTGTACTAAGGCGTACTGCACGTCAACCGTACACTTGATTGCAGTGGGTCAGTACATTGGGGCGACAGAGAGTTGCTTGTCGTTGCTGGGTGACTCTCTATGGCTTCCTCCACCCGTAAAAATGTTCGCCAGGAAGTCACCCTGATGTCGAAAGTATCGTTAAACCACAATAAATCAGTATTTAGGGGGATGTCGATGTTTAGGACGACCCGATATATAACACGTGGTTCTCTCGATTTACAACTTTGTAGACGAACTGCGATTTGAATTAAGTTGCGTTTACTGTTGTTTTCGCTCCAAATGAAGAATACTGGAGACTGTCGGATAAAAGTCGCGTTGTACTTTCGTTATTGTTTATCGACAGTATTGTGGACTAACTGCGATTTGAATTAACCTGAGTCGCCTTGTGTTTTGGTCTCTCTCCAGTTGTAGTGAACTACAGCTACCAGTGATCGATATGTGTTTAGTCTTGAGTGCAGGTCACCATTTCAGATCTAAAATGCGAACTGGTAACTACAACATGCCTTTGAAACGATTTCCGAGAGGTCGTTAGAAAGAAGTGGGAATTCATAATAACTCAGAATAACTTGCGTGAAACGTATGGAATTTTTTTCTTTAGATTTGTTTGGCTTTCTCGGTCGATACGGGATATCTGTATGTTGAAAACATGCATAAAGCAAAAATTATCTGGATTCTCGCCTGGTCGATGAAACACCTGACTGGGGATGTTCACATGACGTCAGTACGTATACAAAATACTTAGGAATTCCGATGTTTTTACGTTAATTTCTCGAAAAAATTAAATCTATGAAGCCCCAAACATGTCTAAAACGTTGCATCAAAACGAATACTAAGGTTCAGTGCAGCAATTTCAGGCGCATATGCCGTCAGAAAAGCGAAACGTGGTCTACAAAAAAATGTCTATTCTTTCAGTATATTATATTTTTTTTCTTCTGCCAAACTCGAGTAGAAAACGACATTTTAAAAGAAAAAAAAATGATAATAATTTCGAAAAAAAATAAAATGTTCAAACACATAGCCTTCGACAACCCCACATCGAGCTCGTTTAACCATTTCTGAGGGAGATAAGATTAAACATAGTTTTATTTGCCATTCAACAATGTAAAGCAGGATTGGAGGACAAGTGCTGACCACTTAGAAAACCCTCCGCTCCTGTACAAAGACTAATAGATTACAAAAGGCAGAACAAAATATAACAATGTGTAAACATTATACACAAAAGAAGTTAACTCAAAAGAGAGAGAGAGAGAAAGAGAGGGCGTGAGAGAGAGAGAGAGAGAGAGAGAGAGACTAGATAGAAAAACGGGTAAAAGCAGATTGAAATCAAAGATGACAAACAACAAAATAAAAAGAACAGTATACAACAGCAATTCCAGTGATGATGACCCTCCCCCCCCCCCCACCCACAATTTATTCAATTCTAAATTTAGTTTAATGCCGCTAAGGAACGTTCACAGAACATGTTGAGACCAGTTAATCTTTGCGTGCTCATTCCACGTCCGTACTAACCTAACATCCGCCGTGTTGTCATCACACAGATTGATTGTCAGGTCCCACAGCGAGAGGACACCCACAGTGGAAGTCAGATCACCTTTATAACCTTGGGACACTCAGACTTGCTGAGAGGAGCAGCTGATTCAGCAACTGTACATCAAATCTATGCGAGTCACGAATAAATTTTGGAACAGATAAGAAAACTGATACATTGCTGCTTTCGGGTAATGACGGGCTTCCATATAAAAGTAAATCCAATGAATTCCAGTTGGGCGTGAGTTTCGACAAATCATCTATGAGGATACAGCGAATATCAGAACACAGGAAGAAATAATGTTCTGCATCCTCAACGCCATCGTTACATAAGCAAAATGGAAAATCTGGGATGAAGTGGCGGAACTTGTCACCATTAAGGTCACTGCATCCAGTTCGTAATTTTGAGTGAATAATATTGTATTTCCTTATACTGGTTGAAAAAAATATGTTGGCAGCTTACACAAGGGTGAAGAGATGGACTTTTTGAATTCCCCAAGCGACCGACTGTTTCGAACAACCTCCGGTAGGGTGTTCCACACTTCAATACACGAAGGGAAAAATGATCGTTTGAAGAGTTCCCTTTTACAGAATTAAGGGACAAAATTAGATGCGTTTCGTAAATTGTATTGGGATATGTCGGTGACACGAGATGGTAAAAGTCCATGGAGGAAGTTCGGAGCATTCTCAGTGAGAATTTTGTAAAAGTTACACAGTTTGTGAACGTAGCGCCTGTTTTCCAGACTACTCCAACCAACTTCCAACAAAAGACGATCCCCTGGCACAGATCTTGTCAACCCGCTCACTATTCGGGCTGCCTCGTAGTGAATATCTTTAATACGATATAATTGATACTGCGGATCACCGCCCCACACAGAACTACCATATTCAAAAATCGGTAATATGAATGCATGATATATTTTTTCAAGAATTTTTCTGTTAAAAGTATACTTCAGTTTTCTTAGTTGGGACAATCTCGAGCAAGTCTTTTTACAAATGTTATCAATGTGATCTGACCAAGACAGGTTTGACTCCAAGGTTAAACCCAAATGTTTTTACAAAAATCAATTGTTTCGCCATTAAACAAAATATTTAATGACGAGATATTTTTCTTAAGTGTGAATAGGATTGCTTTCGTCTTTTTTGCATTTGCATTAAACGAAACAAGCCATGTGTTAGCCCATTCGTTTACTTTTTTGAGTCCCTCGTTCATTTTTGCTTCGACGTTACATGGGTCATTGGACGATTCTGTTAGACACGTGTCATCGGCAAACATGCGAGTGACTGAGTCAATTTTGTCGACGATGTCATTGATATATATAACAAACAGGGACGGGCCTAGGACCGACCCCTGTGGAACTCCAGCCTTGATTTTCTTATAGTTGGGATTGTAACCATTTATTTTTGCCCTCTGTTTTCTGTCTTTTAGATAGCTGTGAAACCAGCGGAGCAAAGGACCCGAGATACCGTACTGTTTTAATTTATATATGATTCCTGCTTGCCATACTCTATCAAATTATATAGGGGGCACGGTGGCTCAGTTGGAAGAGGTGCAGGCTGCAAGCCGAGAGGCCCTCGGTTCGAATCCCACCTGCGGCAACCGCGTTGTGTCCTTGGGCAAGACACTTCACCCCGATTGCCTACATGGGGGCACGATGACGCTGTGTACTGAGGCGTACTGCACGTCGATGGTGCGCATGTCTTCAACCAATCTAACCATGCCTGTGCTGCGGTTCAGAGTTCAGAGTTACGATGTTGGAGAGCTGACAGCTGCTCGTCGTTGCTCGGTGGTTCTTTCCGGGTACTCCGGCTTCCTCCACCCGTAAAACTGTCACGGTCACGATTAGCCATTGTGCATAAGTATGTGACCTTAAACACCAATAAATAAATAAATAATATCAAATTATATTTATAAGTTTTTATCTACTGCGTCACAAAGGTTATGATAGACCTCTAATAATTGGTAAACGGAGCTGTTGTTTGGAAGGAAGCCTGACTGTAATACATAAAATAGATTGTTGTCTTTAAAATATTTATAGACTTCCTTAAAAACAACCCGCTCCATTATTTTACACAACACAATAAAGAGATAGGACGATAATTTTGGGGGTCTTGACGATCACCTTTTTTATAAAGAGGGATCACATCAGCACATTTCCACTCCAGAGGAAATTCCGACAACTCCAGTGATTTAGAATAAAGCAGAAATAAAGGTCTGCTTCCACTAAATTTAGTTTCCTTTAACATTCTATGTCCAATACCATCGTGACTGCTGCTTTTGTTAGTTTTAAGAGAATTAATAATCTGAATAATGTCTTCCTGAGTAAAAGAAATTTTGCTAAATGTTTGCGAACATTTGCGTTTGAAGGGGGGAAGTTGTTTGCTATTCGAGTTCAACATACTATTTTGAATAAATGCCTCGTTTAAAATATTAGCTTTTTCATAGTCGGTTTCAAAAAGTGTGTTACCTGAATCAGTATTCAACTTCGGTATTCCTGGATCGGAAGCAAAGTTGTTTTGAAACATCTTAACAATATGCCAAAATTGCCGTTGGTCGTTGTTTTCTGATATTGAGGTATCTGTTTTTTCTGAGTATTGTTCCTTGGCAATTTTTTTCATATTGTTAACTTTGTTTCGGGTAGTTTTATATTTCGCCCATGTGTTTGGGTTACTGCCTTTCATTCAGAGCTAATTTGCGCAGTCGATCACGAAGACAAATAGTACTTCTAATTGCGCTATCAAACCATGGCTTATCAGACTTCCTAATTATAACTTTTGTATGTAGAATACATTGTTCTGCAAGTTCCAAAAAAAGTAGAAACAAAGTTTGACAGAGCATCATTAATGTTCTCCTCACTGCAAATTAGTTTCCCCCATTCTGTCTTGTTTATAATGTTATTCAATTTTATAAAATCACCTTTTTTGACCTCCCGGGTGACAGTTGATTGAATAGGGTGTGCACAGACTACATGAGTGTATACCGCGAGATGGTCGGATAAACCTAATTCCAGCGTGCCCAAGTGAGCTACCGTAACTGTGTCACTAACAATTATAGGATCAAGTAGGGTTCGATATGTTTTTCCTATTCGAGTGGGCTCAGATATAACATTCTTCAAATTGAATATTGTTATAAGAGATTGTAGAGTACTCCGTTCCACGAGTAGGTCAGAGTTTATATCATCAGTTAAAACAACTGATGGATTTATTTCCAAGGCTAATTCTATTTTTTCCTACAAGTTAGACCAGTAATTTTCACTCGATTCCCTCTCCAATCTGTATGTGACACAAAGGATGAATTTCTGTTTGTTGCCCACTTCAAACCAGCGAATATCATCATCATACGATAGGTCTTCAGTTTGTTTGAAGGCGATGTGATCTGCAAAATACGCCGCAATACCCCCGCCGTACTGGTTTCTGTTATGTATAATGGGGACCGAATAGTTTGGGATCAATATATTACCAATATTGAAGTCATTATCCAAGTGAGTTTCTGAAAGCAAATAATGTCAAAGTCATCGATCTCATCTACTAGCTTATACAGTTTATGACGGATGCTACGGATATTATAGTTTAGAATTGAAATTGTATTTTAATCGGTACTGACAAAACCCCTATGAGCTGGACCGGGGTTTGGATGGACATCACCACAGAGAATAACAATCAACATCATAATAACAATTATAGATGATGAGAGATGGAATATAAGTGGACGGATTTCAAGATGGGGTGTTGCATAAGTTTGATGAGTGTGGTCTTGTTTCATTGAATTAAGAACATTGTAGAAAATACCCACTGACTGTCGGTACTGGGTTATGTCAATCTCCATATTTAATCCTTCGCGAATGTGAAAACCTAAATTCATCAGTCAGCGGGTATTCCGGAGATAGAAATTGGCGGTTTGGGTTTTTGAGCAGCCTTTTCATTGGAGTGCACTGATGGTCATCACCACTGGAACATAAATTAAAGAAAAAGTAAACATATGAGTAAAGAACGAAATAAAACTGAAATTTATACATGTACATTTGTAGGTAAACTGTTTGAAGCTTGGGGTTTAGGTCAAGATGTAGACTAACTCTGCAAACTAAACTCATTCTTCAATTAATCACTACCAAAATCGCGATGTGTTGGGAGCTGGTTCGACATGTCATTGTCGTTTAACTATTGAATGCTGATCGGGCTGTTTTTCCAATTGCATTGACAGGATAATCTGTCCATGACTCGAAACCGGAACGAATCCGACGAGTCCTTCTTAACTGCAACAATACTGAGGGTGGCGTATACATGCGAGGACGTTTAATAAATATATAACACTCACGGAACTCTATCATCTAATTAATTTTTTGAAAGATCTCTGTGATGTGTTTTCAAAAATTAATCAAATGATGGTGTTAACTTGCAAAAGATCATGATAAAATACATGCGGATAGTTTTGCTGTCCGCAGCATAAATGAAGATCCTGTTCTATGATCACGTTCTACTGTAGTTACTCAATACTATATTCTTCTACCACCCCCACAGACTTGTAGTAATGTAATCATACAATGCTGTAAGGGTGGTAGAAACCTGTAGAACTGAGTGAACTTGATTATAGGACAGATGATGCTGGATATGCATAAGTCAGCAGTAATGTTCTTTTACTATAAATGTGAGGTGGTCTAGAAACCAGAAGCCGATCAGGTGCTATGAACCATAACTACACTCGAATAGATATCCTCCAATAGATATCCCCCGTTTGTAATCCCAGTAGGACAATCCCTTTTTAAGATACGTTTGTGGTTCTTTCTGAGATGAGAATAAGAGTCGTACAATGAGTCACTTGTTCGAGTAATTACTCGATAGCTTATTTGTTTGATAAGATTCAAGACGTTCGAGCAATCGGAGATAGTTAGCAACCCTGTAGTAAAGCCAAGAGTCAGTAGTTGTCGCAGAAGGCTGTAAGTGGGTACACGATTATAGAATTGGGTGACCACAGTATGACTTGATCATAGGACAGGTAAAGATGACTAAGGATAAGTCAGTGGTATATTCTAGTCATCGATCAATACCTGTTCTTGTGAAATTGCCTTTCGGATTTAACAATCATATAGGACATCGTTATACACAAGGGAGCTAATTCTGTAAAGATCGATAGGGATTAAGGAAATTAGTCTGGTCGTTAGAAGGTAAAGAAGTGGCACCAGAGGCCTAGTTAAACTGCTGAAGTAGTCAGGATACTCAATAGCGTCTGCAATAGTAGGTAGAGACAGTAGGTTTTGAATGTAAAACTGTTCCACGTTAAAGGTCCGTCCACTACGAGTACCTCAGAACTACAAAATGAAGTATACCATTGTTTAGAACTGATCAGAACGGGCCAGGGAAGATAAATCAAATTGCATCACAAAACTAAGACTGTTCAAACTAGAAGGCTCTTCTACACTACTGGCCTAGTCTCCGGAACAATCGTGTAGGGTAAAGCAGATAGAAGTCATAGCAATGGTAGTACAGGTCCGGGAATGTTGGGTGAGAGTAGCCAGAACAGTAAAAAGAAGCAGAGAATTCTGAAGGCATCCGAACTAGATAATAGTTGTCGGGTTGTATGTGGTAATTGTAACCCAGGATTCTGGGTAATCAGATTTACTGGTATACAAAGAAATGCTCTTATTATTGGAAAAGGGAGTATCTAGGGGAAAATGCAAACCGATTTCGGTGATTTTGGGTGGGTATTTTTTGTGATTTGGAGTCTATTTGGGTAATTAGATTTACTCCATTTTAATCGAACAAGCCATCGTCCTATTGTTGGCCATTGCGTCAAATAGCAACCACGTGCTACCATAAAAACCAAGATGGCGACCTCCAGTAAACAAAATGGATGTCGGAAACATGTTTCACTCTAACAACACGCGCTGTGCATGTGTAATGATACCACGTATCACTATGGAGATGACGTCAAAAGATGGTCATTCACGCGGGCTACCATGCTATCTAAACATGTCGTCACTGGGTCATGTGACTATGAGGTGGCATGAGACCCACCATGAGATCCATCCAAATAGGTACGTGTTTACAACATCTACTACTGTGACCGTCAAAAAATCTACCAACTACACAAGTATGCACAGCTATATATCTAGTCGATTTATTATTATTTTTTATTGTTTTATAAACATATAACACATTTGATACGTGAATATATTTTGCAATTTCGACCTTGGTTCAAGTCTGTTTGTCTTCTATAAAATTCTGGTGACAACATTATACAAAGTACCAAATGGCACAACGTTCTCTCCATATTTCCAGTTGATCAGCTTCATGTGTGGTGTGTCAAAAAACTTCTTTGTCTGATCAACATCAAAGTAAGTTGATGGATAGGTCACACCATTGACTTCATAACTCTTCGTGTAATCATTAACGCCCATCAGTACCAGATAACCGCCGGGTTTGATTAATGTACAAATGTTTCTCAAGACTTGTTCGTACTCCGGGGCTGTGCGGACAGCGTTATTAATACACCAACATGTTGTAACAGCATCAAACCGCATCGGTACAGGTTGCCAGTTCCCCTCAAGAGGATTTGTTTGTAACATATCACATCGAAGTATTCCATCTATTTTAGAGACCAGTTCAGTTTCTTTCTCCGTGGGTGTTTGTCTGCAAAATAAAATGAATATGACGAAGCAGTTCTCAAGAATAAGGTTAAATAAGGTTAATATTTTAACTCTCTACCTAACGCGAATAAAAAATCACCAGTCTACACGCTAGCCGAAACTGTCTGGAGCTACACTTTTAGCCACACTGGGTACCTACTAGTAGTGCCAAACAAAGTGTTTTAGTGCCAAAACACTAATGTGGGCGTGGGGAGGGAGGTGTGTGACAAATCGATTCGAAATTGACATGCAGATAAGTAAAAAATGTACATTTGTTTTAGTATGTTCATTGCCAGGCGAGGTACTAATCAATCCATGTATTGAGGCGATCGATATTTTATCTGTCCAGCAACCCGTGTGCGTCAGTACAAGAGGTAACAATACCGAGCTGCCACGCGGACACAGCGAAACGGCTGTATTAACATTGCCGAAAACGCGAGATAGGGAAGTGGGATTCTGTCTCACATTGGACATTTTCAAAAAGGCTAAAAAATGCAAACAAGCAAACAAAAAAAAACAATTAATAATTATTACGTTCTTCAAAGAAGGGCCACTCGATCGTCTTTTGGGAATTTCTGTTCGGAATTTAAGGAAAATTAATCAGAAGTTTTAGTGAAATTGGCGCCCGATGGTGTGAATAATGAAGATCACACTTGCAAAAATGTTTTTTTTTATTTACTAAAAAGTTCAATTTTTGCGTCAAAATCATAGCGTATGCCACCCATTGGGACGCGTTCGTTTAGATGAGAGGATGCAATGTTTTGTACTCAAAAACCTGAAAAATACTAAAATTAGAATGTAAATTTTTGTGAATACAGTGCCGATTGAATGAATATTACTGTAATGCTAGGTAAATTGTTCATTCACACATAAGCCACAACTTTCTCATGGAGCGGAGATTAATTCGTAATGGAAATCTAAATCTGAAGTAAGGTGTAAAAAGTAAGCGTTGAATTCTCAGAAAATAAATTGATTTTACTTGTATTTAAAGCGATGTCTCGTTAAATTTGATTTGCCATGCAAACCAATAGCCTAACCCCTTTCCGTGGAACAGGACAGCGGAACGCCTTCATGCATAGCTGTTTACAGAGATCAAAATGGTCGTTTTATTTACCTCATTCGACAATGTTTACGTAAAGACAATAAAAAAATCGCCATTCAAATTTATATATTTTTTTCAATTTTGACCTCTTAAAACAGAGCATATGACCCATCATTGGCACGAGACGTCTAACTCGTTCCAAAGAGGGGGGCATATTCTGTATCTGTAAGGCAAAAAAGAACATTCTTGTGTGTGCAAGGGAAGCAGTATAGCTCTCACGCCTCAACCCATTTTTGAATGATCCCACGGTTGGTTCTGCAGATGACGTCAGGTCACAATGCATTGTGGATATCACGCGTATTGTCATGGTTGTCCGCCATGTTGTTACGTCATTGCCATGGTGATACATGGTGTCAGTTCGCATGAGCAGCGCGTGTTGTTAGGTGAGACGTGTTCCGCAGTGCAGTTTGTATATTGTAGTCCGCTATCTTACTTTCTATGGTTGCACATGTTTTTCAGTATACTAGGGGTATGATGGGAAAGTAATTTGGATTGAAATGGGGTATATCTAAATACCACAAAAACATTTCCACAACTACACACGATCAACGATAACAGCTTAGGTCTCCTTTTGAATCCTCCATTTCTGCCAATCCCGCCCCTTACTTTCTGTCCATCTGGCTCCGAATCTTCCCGATCGAATCACCGTCTTCTATCTATTCCCGTCGTATTCTAGATATTCTCATTCTAACATTTGATTTTGTTCTGTCTTTCTCTTCCGTCGACCAATCAGATCACTCCATTTATTTGTGCCGTTGCTCAAAATAAAATAATGACTCTAAACTACGACTCATATCCCTAACGATATGATGATGTACTTTTGTAGGATACTTTTAAGAGAATAGTTTTCAGAGGATAAATGCAATACCTGGGGACAGTTATAACTCCTAGAACCTGTTAAGCTTCTGGTTTCTTGATCACCCTATAACTTTCATAGCACCAAGCCACAACTGCTGACGTATCCACAGTCACCGCCAGCTGCCCCATGTCAGCATCTATCGTATTCACCCAATAAAATGGTATTCTCTCATCCTTGCAACCTTGTAGCATTACCGCTGAGTGATTTGTATCACAACTATTGATTTGCTAGCTATCCCTAACCCTGTCTCAATCTGTGCACTAGGCCAACCAGATCGCTCTATCCATCTTCACTTGAATGAATCTTATACATTTTCTTATACAGTTTCTTCACCTAGTGCTTGCTAGGGTACCATACTTATAAAATACCATCTGCTGATCGTACCGAGATGTGCTCACGTGGTAGTAATGATATATACACAGGATATACAGCACAATTAAACATGTTTGAAAGATCGATTGATGTGCCACTTTATATTGTGTAACAGTATGTACACGTCACATGCGGCACATGGACACACGCTAGATGTGTCGTTGTGTGCTTATGTGCAGATGCTCGAAAGAGTGACTCCACATACTCACATGCTATGAAAAGGGGATTATATAACCACGGTTTGACTATAAAAGGGATTCCAGTAAGTGCAATTGCAAGGCTTTAGATTGGTCTAATTTTGGGATGCCGGATTCAAGTCAAAAATGGCCCCACAATATAAGAAACTACAAGATTGGACAATTTACACACAGATAAAATATAATACAGGGTTTTCTTAAACCTGTTTTGCATGGTGCAAAACTATTTCCAAACAAATGTCTTCATTTTAGAATGTTAAAAAAGTTGTTGGAAGCCATCTCTTAATTTGGGGACACCATTTATCGGCTTGAATTTGGGGTAATATAAAGGCCTGAATTGGAAAGCAATATACAAATTGGACGATGGAAACAAGAGTCGCACTAACAACACGCGCTGCACATTCGCACTGATACAATTTATTACTATGGCACTGACGTCATATTATGGCTACTCACCGTGACAACGCATATATGGCTACCACAATGCATTACGACATGACGCCACGTCCAATGTCATCTCCGGGTCATACAAGAATGGGTTGAAGCGTTCGAGATCTACTACTCAGTACGTCTAAGGCATTCTACGCGAGTTTAGTCCATTGTCAGTGTTAGGCACACTTCAAGGATTAACGTATTTTCCATCTTTGTAGTTCAAACCAAGATTTATGACAAAACCTAGAGGCATCTGAAAAAGTGTATTGAAAAGAAATGAGTTCCCTGAAGGTGTGAACTTTAAATTTTGTGTTTCCGCAACTATCGTTGAAATAGCACCGATTTTATGCTCAACCAATGATTTGTTAGCTCGCTCCCCGAAATTTCATTTTGGCGGAGCTCGGTATCCAACACTTTTTTTCGAAAAGGACATCTTTTTTGTCGTTGATCCTTTGACTGCCATCTTTAATTCACCACTCGCCTCCCTGGAACCATCCCATTCCAGTGACTTCTTTGTTAAACCTTTTGTATTTAGTAGTCCATGTAAACCATGAATGACAGACAGGCAATGTTTTGGTTCCGAGTGTGTACCTTTATCACTGTTGTGGTCAGGATTTTCTCACATTCAAGTGTGTACGTGTTATAGCCGCCGAATGCAAGTATTCGTTTTTGAACTGTAGTTGAATGAACAGTGTCGACATTATGTAGAGGGGGAGATGGAGAGCTGTGGAGTCGAGGGGGGGGGGGGGGATCTGCGAAGTGTTACGCAGTTTTCAGAATATGCAAGTAAAATATGTTTCAACTAAACTAAATGGCAAAACAATACTAACACATTCCCTTCTCGTTTTACTGCCGCTTCAAAGAAACGGCTCATTTGCTTCCCGTGACCCCCGTGACGCCACTCTTCCAGAAACTTCCGGTTGTTCGCAGACAAATCACTCAGATAAATTTTATTGAAATGTGCTGTTGCATACACGACTGAATGAAGACAGGGGCCAGTGCCAATATCCAACAGGTTCTCACCATTTATGTGCCCTACAACAAGGAACAAAACACAAAAATGAATACAATAAAACAATCTGAGCCACATATGAGTAACTCGTAATCATACAGCTGCTTTTTGTTGACTTCTAAGTCTTGCATTTTGTTCAAAAGAGAGTTTCTATCCCACAAACATTCGTACAGCCAATCACTCAGTAATGAAAAAGTAAATTAAGGTTTCTTACAGAAAAAAAACCTGGTAAAAAGAAAACAAAATATGGTTTAAAAAAACATACTTTGCATCTTAAATGTTTCTTGATTTCTACATACACTCAGTAAGATGAAGGAAAAATTTAGAGTAAAAAGTCGCAGCTTGTGAGGTCCGATTAAACTCTTATTTGTCGGAGTCTTACCGGACCCGCAATAGTGAATAGCAGTAATGGAATTGATAATATCAACACACTTAATATGCACATCCATCCATTGTTTCTATTCTTATCGAACAAAGCAATTGCTTTGTTCTATTGTATCACAAACCATCCATGTTTTGTTAAACCATCCACTCTATTGTTCAACCACATCCATTCTTTTGTTCAACACATCCGCTATATTGTTCGACCTCATTCACTATTTTGAAAGAATCTCATCAACCATCTATTCTTTTGTTCTATCAATCCACTCTGTTGTTCAGCATCATACATTCTTGTAAAGGATCCTTTTTCAAAAGGATATATTGAATTTGACCAATAGAGTGGATGGGTATAACAGAAGAAGGGATTGTCCGTGATACAATAGTGCAAGCCATTTCGAAGAAATTACACACTTCTGTTAAACAGGGTCATCAATTCTTTAGAATTGTCTTATTCTGCAGTGAGTAAGAAGTTTGTTAATCACTGGATCATCCACTATTTAGGAAATTGTTTATTTATACATGGTTATCAAGTTATTGAAAACTATATAATGTACCGAGTCATCCATTCTTTTTACATCTAAGGGCAGATGAATGGAAGGTATTTGATGCCGCCTCAAGAAATTCTTATCTGGGTTACCCAAGGCTAAGACCATGACATCTGGGCAATAATAATGTTAATCCATTCATCCGTTTTTGTTAAGTCACAATTAATGAATCAAATTCAGTAAGGCACTACCCTAGTGTATTTGATTGGATTAATTATGAATGTACAGTCTGCTTCCATATAAATAGAATTAAACTGCATATATAATGACTGTAAAATAATATCTCACACTAAGTGGGGCTTGCTTGGACAAAGATAATGACTCAAGGTTGTAAAATATTATACTTTTAATTATAACGAATTTTTTAAAGAGATTTCTGTTTTCTCTATGAGTCATCTGAAAGTAAAAGAAAAGAAAACTTATAAGCATAGCACAAGCTAAAATCGCCAGTCTTATAAAGAATACAGATGACGAACATAGAACTGGTTTTACTCAGGAACAGGGAATTGTAATACATTTCAGTCAAAAAGGTGAAAATAATAAGTGGAAATCATTTTATTATTTTACAGAAAGGTTGTAAAAAGATTCGTTTAGAGGACGATTTGTGGAGCAAAAGTTGTGACTGTAAACTTAGTGTTTTATACATTCGATCATATATTTCCTGAATCATCTGATAACATGAGTGAAACCAAACAGAGTGTTAAATACAGTAAAGTAATACAAGATCTGTTATCTTTCCACACAGATATAATAACCGACGAAATTAACAAATTATGTGTAAATGACTGCTATGTACGTAACTTTTCAAGGAATAGTCAAGTCGACCATCAGTGTTTAATGTGGTCATCTCTTGATAAAGTTTTTATTTTTTGACTCGTCCTTTTTGTTCACTTTAAAACATTTGATATTTTGTTTTCATATTAATCAGTGATAAATAAAGCCTTCCGTCCATTTCATTGGTCAGTTTCAAAACTAGACAATTTGATTGGCTGAACAAAATACAACTGGACCACATTTTCATAATTTGTATAATTGGAGTTGGGAGCTTTCATTGGCCAATTTTAAAACTGGACAATTTGATTGGCTAAACAACACACAACTGGGTCACATTTGCATAATTTCAGTAGGGAGAATTTACGTTATGTGTCCTATTTAGGGTGGGTTATATTGTATTAATATTTTACCTACAAGAAAAACGCCATTCATTTTGTTTTATATTTTCACTTTTTGCTTCCAAAACATAGGTTATGGCCCCTCATTGGAACGACTCAACGAGCGAAACATTTTGTACAGTAGTTTATCAAAAAGCCAAGTGAATTTAATTACAGAATGTGTCTTCAATGTTTTGCTAGGGACTATAGAAATGTAAAACGTTAAGGTGAAAAAATTAAGTGTATATAAGAAATACCTCAGGAAAATGATTCAGAAGAACTTATCACTGTGCAAACGAAAGCAACTTTTAAAGAGATGTAATAAAATTATATCATTAATTTTGACTGAGGTACTGACATATTTTAATGATGGCAAATGAACTAATTCTAATTCCAAAACATAAATAGGAATCGTTATTCCACAACCAAGAAAATTTATTTGATAGTGAATACAAGACAATGGAAATTAAAAGAACCATTAAAAATAATGAAGATTCAATTGCACTAAAAGAAAATGAAGAAACTACACAGAATCTTAAAATTACACTAAATCACAGCGTTGAACACCCACATTTATCTACAACTGAAACAGTGGTTGAAAATGAATCAAAAGCTCAGTTGCCTGAGAAGAAGACGAAAGTCCAGTATGTTAATAGGAAATCAGCTTATAAAGCGAAAGTTCAAACTAATAGAAAGTGGAAGAAATGGGTTACATAAGCTTTAAAACTGCCTGTCTTTCCTTGAATTCATTCAACTGTGTTTACATAGCCTCATAAAATTCAATATTTATGTGTTTATGGCAACAGTAACTAACACTGATCCTGAGTCACTGTTTGTTTATATCTTTAACTTTCTCCGTGGAAACAGTTTGAACAGTGAGTTTGAGAGAAGAATAATAAATTAAAGAAATGGCCAACAGTTTTGGCAAGCTAATCGATGAACTGGCTAAAGATATAAATCCAACTTTTATGCAGGATTTAAAAACCATGACAGAGGATGATTACCTTAAATTTTTGGATACTGTTAAATCAAGCGCATCGAAATCTGATACCCAAAACATTTCGACACCAGTTTGCCAAACAGGAAACCAGCTGAAAGGTATAAGCTCAAAACATGTATGTTCTGAATGCAATAAAGAGTATTCAAACGTTTTCAGTCTTGAAAAACATAGGAGATCGCATAATGGAGTTACTTATGATTGTGATCTATGTGGAAAGAGATTAAAAACTGCTGAAACTCTTCAACAGCACAAAAGGAATATTCACAATGTATTGAAAAGGAAAAGGACACATATCAGTAGGCACTCACTGGACAATCAGAAACTTTCCATACAGATTATCACCACAGTGTGCGTCTCCGGGAATTCAGATCAAGTCGAGTTGTAGGAACAGAAAATTCAGATCAAGTCGAGTTGTAGGAACAGAACAGTATTTCGATGAGCCCATTAGGGCGAGTCGAAATGCGATTCTGTGCCTACAACGAGACTTGATCAGAATTTCCAGAGACACACACACTGTGGTGATGATAAATTTATCTCACAATACTGACCACAAAATGTGTTATAAAACTATTTCTAGATGAACTCTTTCATTTGCCTTATTGATGGAAAGACGCAAATTTAAAAAATAGAATAGCGTTCATTAATCTCCATATTGAGGTCAGTGATGACGTTACACTTCAGAGAAAATTGCGTCACTGGGATTCACTTTACTGAATACTGTCTTGCGAAGTGGAGCAACTGTGTGTTTCGTCAACGTGAATTTGGTTGTTACTTTTGCAATAATTACTGGTGAATTAAATAAACCTCTTGATGTAAAGGTTTATTATATTTTAAAATATGCCGTTCATCGTTTATTGAGGTGGAGTTTTCCACATTTCATAGCGAAAGCTAATCCTTTAACTTCAAGAGAGAAGCCTCGACTCGAGCGTTCAGAAAAATCCCAATAATAGTCTACAAACAAGACCAAGTTGCCGAAAAGTGTGCATAATTTAACTATTCGTTGAGTTAACTTCCCGAGTGACATTTTAGCATGCTGTGCATAATAAATACATTACAAGGCGTTTAGTTGGCAGATACAGTGTCATATTCGGCTCAGAGAAAACAATATTAGGTTCGGCTTCGCCTCACCTAATATTGTTTTCTCTGAAGGGAAAAACGTGAAGCGATCGAAAAATGATATCAATGCCTTTGTTTTGGAAACAGCAGAATCACGCGCTTGTATCAGGGGCCCTTGATACGGATTCGGAACAAGGGCCCAGATACATTAAACTTTAATTGCGTAACAGTGCAAAAATGTCCCAATTGTGAGATAAAAAGATTTATCTAACAATCATATAGATTTTGGCCTGAAAACCACGAGAAACGGTACGTATCACTTAATGTGTTCCGATTCCGTATCATATAGACGACTCATTCTGGTTCCGTATCACATAGATTCAACTTCCGGTAAACACCGCGCTGTGACAAATAATGACATTATATGCATTGTTATTACGCACTGAAATATGAAATTCAAAATTTTGACCAATTCCAACCCAATTTAAACTGGAAAACGGAAAAGCAGGCTTTATTTAACGGGATTGTTAGATAAATATATTATCACGACCAAATTCATGTCCTGTAATTTGTATCAGATTCTCGGTCGTGTTTACAATCAGATCGCAATGAGCCCGTCAGGGCGAGTTGTGATCCGATTGTAAACACGACCTCGAATCGGATACAAATTACAGGACATGCACATGTTGTTCGACAATTCGACAGTGGTTCCTTACATTCAGAACCAGGGCGGCACGCACTCGGTTCCAATGTACGAATTGGCTCGGGATCTTCTACTGCTCGCTCAGGATGTCAACACCGGGGTGGTTGTTCGTCACATTTCTGGTCGTTTGAACGTCCTAGCCGACTCCCTGTTCCGATGGGGCTGGTTCTTTTCCACCGAGTGGATGCTCCATATGGCGGTGTTCCATCTATCTCTTTGCGAATCGTTGGAACCATCAGGTGGACACTTTCGTGTCCCCGTGTCCAGATGCTCTGGCTTTCGCCATGGACGCTCTGGCCCTCCTTTGGGACGGCTTTGTCGGCTATGCCTTCCTGCAGGTTCCGATTCCGCCTTAGGTTCTCGCCCAGATATGAACCTGCAGTCGTCGAATCCTTTCGATCACACCCCTGTCGCCTCGTTGGGTGTGGATCAATCTGCTCCCGCTCTCTGTTAGCGACGGTTCCGGCATGTCTCCCTCTACGTCACAACTTTCTTTGCCAAAGTCGCCCGGGGAGGTTTCAAGTTGACCCGACTTCATTGTGCCTTCGCACATGTCTTTAATCGGGTCCTGTCTCCTCCGTAGTGGTTTTTCGAGACAAGCAGTGGAGTTGCTTTTCTTCTTCAAGGAGGCACTCACTCCTCTGGTTTGGCCTCTGTGGCTAAGTGGAAGGTTCTTCTGTCGATGGTGTGCGATCACTCTGTTGCTTCTGTCACTGCTTCGATTACACCGCTTGCGGAGTTTCTGTTATATGTTTGTTTCTGGGGGTCTCCAGCAATGGGTACAAGTCAATGCTTCAGAGACCTTTTTTTCATATGTGGTACCGCATTGTTTCGACACTCATCCTTGCATCTCCAAGCTTGTTCAGCTCTTTTCCTTGAAAAGACCTAGAACTTTGCAGTTTACTCCAAGATGGACACTTTCTTGGAGGTTGCTTTGCTTGGGGGTAGGGGGTGGGGGGGGGGGCGTTCGCGCCTTTATCCTGGATGGATATGCGTTTTCTCACATGCCAGATCTCTCCTGCATCCATTTCTCGATGGATTTGTCTTGCTGTTCGTGTAGCTTCCGCTCGTCTAGCTACTGGTGATTGTATTACCAATTGCTTTTCTAACTCCGTCATGTTGTCGGATGATGTACTGGCAGCCTACTGGAGAAATGCTACCTTCTCCATTTATCTGCGACAGTTGCAAGAGCCGACAGAGGACCTTTGTCCTAGGGGCCCTCTTTCTTCGGCTCGGGCTGTTGTCTACTCCAGCCATTCAGCTTTTTACAGGGTCAGTTGCAGCTCCATGCTGTTCCTGCTCTTTCTGCCTGTGCGTCGCACAGAACCATACGCCTCATCTTTCATTATCTTTTACTAATGTTTGTGATGCTATGGTTGATAAGCCTCGGGACCTCTTCCGTCTGTTCACGGTTCCAGTGCACTTGGGTTATGTGTAGGGTTGGTTATGCGATTCCCTCCAGCCTATTGTCTATTCAGCCTGTAGTAAACAATTGTGGGTAGGTTGATACGAAATTTAAATTTTATAGTAAATTTCCTTTCTTATTATACCTACCACAATTGTTTACATGGTGGCCCTCCCGTCTTCTTATACGGGTAAGAATCCTTCCTCCCCGCTGATCACATAACTCTCACGTTGGCGGATTCCAAAGAATGTGTCATTAGCGATGCATATGCGCACTGGCAACCGAAGTCGTGGAGTTGTCCTTGGAAGAGAGCGTCCCGTACTGGGTCTGCGCCCGTTGCACTCGACCTAGTTTTGGCTTATTTTTTCTTGGTGCTTTTGCACCGTTTTTCTTTCCCAAATTGCTTGGGAAAGACAAAAATAGAGAGTATATTATCCGCTTTAGGGACTTTCACTGTAGTGCAAGCCTGTAGTAAACATTTGTGGTAAGTATAATAAGAAAGGAAATTTACTATAAAATTTATTTTTTTTCTGCTATTTTCTTCCATTCTGAGGATCAAGATAATTACCTAACTGACCAACCAGAATGCATGACAGTGAACTGAAGAAACAGATCCGAACTTCATATGTGTTTCTTTTCCATTATTTTCTGTGTTAATATCCTGAAAATTCCGACTTTAACCCATATTCCTATAGGAAACAAACACAAACAGAAGTGAAAAATCGACCAAATGTTGCTGTTGTTTTTAAATGGCATGGCGTCTTATTTCACATCCGTTAGGTCTGAATAAAAAGCCACTATAAGTAACGTGGCGCCATTCTCTTTCAAACCGTTACATTGAATACATCACTAGTACTTTTCTATAGCAAATTTGCTTTTGAAAACCTTTATAAAAATGGAGCCAGCACGATTTGACTGTGATCATTGTGAAAAGAGCTTTACTGACCATCGTAATCGTAACCGCCGTGTACGGACAACTCACAGAGAAGAAAAGAAGTTTGGATGCACCAACTGTCACAAGACCTTTACAAGAAGAGAGAACCTGGAATATCACCTGAAGACTTGTCTTGAGAGATATATTTGTAGGGAGTGTGGACAAGAATTTGACCAAATGATCCATTTCAACCGTCACAAGGGTGTAGTGCATGGGCCAGCTCCCTCGAAGCGGAAGTTAGAAGATCGAATACCAGTTAGGGTAGTCAAGATTCCTAGGACAACCACTACTATCGATGTCGACCCGACTGAATTCGATAAAAACCTGCTCGGCGAAGAAGTGCTTGAAGTAGACCTGTACCGTGAAAACAGGGATGCTATACAAACTCGTCATACTGGAAACCGAAATGTTCAAGATGTTTATAACTACCGACTGCAGACCACTCACTTGTCGATCATGGCTGGTGAACTGACTAATACTATATTCCTGCCACAAGAGTTACGTTTCAAGATCAACTTGAGTTATGGATTAATTCTACGTAACAATGAAACTGACAAAGTACGGTATTTTCATGCATCTCAAAACAACGCCCGAGTATTGGATGTGCCCCATTTGATAAGTAATGAAGCCGACTTTGAACACTTTTTAGAAACTATCCAGGAAGAAGATATACTTGAATGGGCCCGTCAAAAAGACCCAACTCCAAGTGGGTCGTCCACCAACTGACCAACATCACAATCTACGTGAACAAGATAAAGAATCATCCTATTGGTGGAATACCGGAAGACATACCTCGGTATATCTTGGATAATCGCTTCATCATCGCCTTAGTAAAAGACGAACAAGACCATTTCGTGTGCGACGACAATTTATGTCTTTTTCGGTGCCTGGCGCTATGGAGTGGTGCCGACCGTCGTGGTTTGAATACAATAACAGATGCATTATTCCGGAAATATACAGATGTACACAGAGAGGAATTTTTGGGCGTAAAACTGGATCAACTGCCAGACGTGGAGAACATGTTTGAAGTCAACATCCAAGTATTTCAGCTGGTTGAAGAAACTGAAGACGAAATTGCCAAGATCGTTCAAAGATCCAATATACGTTATGCCAATACTATATACATTAACCTTTACAAGAATCACTTCAGCTATATTACTGATATCGGCCAGTATAGTAAATCATTTGCCTGTCGTAAATGTGGAAAACTTTGGAATAAATGTTTCCTACTGAATCGCCATGAAGTAACTTTCACCAAAGATGTTACCTACAGATATATTGGCGGAATATACCATACACCGCAAACAGTCTTCGAAAAATTGGAAGATGAAGGAATCTGCGTACCTGAATTACAACGTTATTTTACATACAGAGCTACATTTGATTTTGAAAGATACTTTGCCAAAACTGATTAACCTAAGAGCAGTAATGCACTGACATGGGAGGCTGAACACAAACCATTAAGTGTCAGTATATGCAGTAATGTGTCAGGCTATTAAGAACCAAAATGTTTTATTACAGAAGGTAACACCCATAATCTTGTAGAACAGCTGATGAACTACCTCACAGAAATTTCGTCGAGAAGCTACTTTCTAATGCAAGAAATGCATTCAAATTCCATTCTTGCAATGAAACAGAAAATCCACGATGCTCTTATACACGAAGCCCTGGCTACTCGTGAAGATAATTCAAAACCACATCCACTTGAAAAGCACCAGGCTGAATTCCATAGTTATTTGATGGAAGTGCCAGTTCTCGGGTTTAATTCGGGAAAATATGATGTGAACATCGTCAAACGAGAACTGATGAGTTATTTCAAAAAGCGAGATCCACTGAAGTTTGTTGTTAAGAAATCGAATGCTTTCATGTGCCTGAAGACGGATCATCTGAAATTCCTCGACATCATGAAGTACCTTGCAAAGGGATTTTCCTATGATACATTCTTAAAGGCTTTCGGGTGCCCTGTAACCAAAGGTTACCTACCTACGAACGGATAGACAATTTGGAAAAATTAGACCAGGGCCACCTGCCAGAACACAAGGATTTTTTTTAGCAACCTGAAAAATGAAAACATCTCTGCCGAAGAATATAAATACTGTCAATAAGTATGGAAAGATTACAACATGACCACCTTTCATGAGTTCTAGGTATGGTATAATAATAGAGACGTGAAACCATTTTTAGAAGCCGTGGAAAAGCAATTCACTTTTTACCAAGACGGTAAAATTGATATGTTCAAAGATGGAATTAGCGTATCCGGCCTTACCCTGAAATATCTCTTCAACACAGTAGAAGAAGGAGTGTCGTTGGAACACTTCAATGACAAAAATAAAGATTTACACCGCCTTGTAAAAGACAATATCGTCGGTGGGCCATCTATAATCTTTAACCGATACCAGGAAAAGAATGTGACAAAGCTAAGATCTGTAAAATACGGAGAACATGCCAAAGGATGTGCAGGTATCGTTGGATTCGATGCAAATTCCCTTTATCTGTCGGCATTGACGCAAGAAATGCCTACCGGTTGTTATATCAGGAGGAGAGAAGAACAAGAGTTCAAACATGAGTACTCTCATACCTACGGACGCATGGCCCATCAATGGATGGAATTTATTACCGCAAGAGACGGTGTTCAGATTCGGCACCAGTTTAATGGCACGGAAAAGAGAATTGGAAGGCGACAGATACCAGTGGATGGTTGGTGCAAGACAACTCATACTGTTTATCAAGTCCACGGTTGTTTCTGGCACGGTCACCAATGTGCGTTGAATATGAAGAAGGATGATCCAGTTCTCTTCAATACAGTTCGCCAGAAAACAATGGGAGAGCTCCGGGAAGATACAGCCCAAAATTCGAAATATATCACAAATCTCGGATATAATCTTGTTGAGATATGGGAATGTGAATGGCGTGAGATGAAAAAGACTCTCCCTGTCTTGAAAATGTTTTTAAGAGAAAAGTTCAGCTTCTCAACTGATGGCAGAATGACCATTCAGGAATTAATTGGAAAAAAGTGTGCCAACAAAATTTTAGGCTTGGTTGAATGTGACATCCATGTACCAGATAGACTGAAGGAACATTTTGAAGAAATGACCCCAATCTTCAAGAATATCAACATTTTCCAGATC
This sequence comes from Pictodentalium vernedei, assembly GCA_031216915.1. Lineage (NCBI taxonomy): Eukaryota > Metazoa > Mollusca > Scaphopoda > Dentaliida > Dentaliidae > Pictodentalium > Pictodentalium vernedei. Next base: position 66,388,728 of record CM062288.1, on the reverse strand, counting down.
GGACATAGGAGACCACATGAGGACGTACACTGGGAAAAATAAAATAATGAATCAGCCAAGACGCAGCCTGATTGGTAGCTATCACGGAGAGAAAATCCTTCTTGCAACGCCACTTTTAAAATGGTACATTCAACACGGATTGGAAGTTAGACGTATATATCAAGTAACCCAGTACCAGCCAAATGCATGTTCTTATAAATTTGGCGACCAAGTATCAGATGCAAGGCGAGCTGGCGATGCTGATCCTAACAAATCAATCGTCGCTGATACAACGAAGTTACTTGGAAACAGTGGATATGGAAAAACTGTTACAAATAAAGACAAACATCGGAACGTTGTCTATTGTGATGACAACAACGTATCGAACTACATTAACAACATGGCTTTCCGAAATTTGAATGTACTAAGTGAAGATCTTTTTGAAGAGGAGATGAATAAACATACAAGCAAACTGGACTTGCCTCTTCAGATTGGGTTTTTCATGTACCAGTATGCCAAGCTTCGAATGCTTGAATTCTATTATGATTTTCTAGATGTTTATGTAGATCGACGAGACTTTGAATTATGTGAATCAGATACCGACAGTTTATACATTGCCTTATCAAAACCATCACTGGAAGAAGTTGTCCGTCCTGAGAAAAAAGAAAAATTCTACCAACTATGGCACAAATGGCTACCATCCGAGGCATGTGATGTTCACAGCGATGACTTTGTAAAAGCGAAAGTACAAGATGGAGCCTGGACACCTCATCCCTGTTGTACACGGAGACAAACATTTTACAAGAGAACACCTGGACTTTTTAAAGTCGAATGGCAAGGCGATGGTATTATTGGACTGTGTAGCAAAACCTACTACTGTTTTGGAGCCACTGACAAGCTGAGCTGCAAAGGTGTCAACAAACGCCACAATGAACTGTCCAAAGAAAAATATCTGAATGTTATCAAAACCCAACAGGCAGGCAGTGGTATCAACCGAGGCTTCAGAATAAATGACAACAGAATGTTTACATATACACAGAGCAAAGATGGTTTATCCTACTTCTATCCTAAAAGAAAAGTTCAAGAGGATGGTGTCTCGACCAAACCACTGGATATATAGGTGACCGATCTCTGTTCCTTATTGGCAGTAAAAAGAAAATCCGACTTAAATTATTCATCAAAAGTACGATAAGACATGGCGTTTTTTCCTATGTCATTTTAAGTATAGATTCCCCTTTAAAGTATTTAAATTGTTTTATTTTCTTTGATGATGGTTTCCATAAAGTTGAACACTTGGCGCATTTAAAGTCACTTCTTTTTTCGATATTTCTCGCATCATAAAATCTATCTGGGGATTCACGGTATGCTTCAGGTTAGCCCTATTGCAACTAGCTGAAACTTGTTGAAAGTCATTCATCATCATACGATCAATCTGTGGATTCACGGTATGCTTTAGGTCATCCCCATTGCAACCAGATGGAACCTTTCGAAAATCATTCACCATCATAACCACTAAAAATTCTCTAGGTATAAAATATGAAGGAAACCGTCGTCAAAGGAAATATATCAATTGGAATACTTCAAAGAATACGCCATGCTCAAAATGACTTTGGAAAAATCATTAATGTAGAGGTGGAAATATCTATTGGACGGAGGTCGGATAACTTGACCTGTCCCAAGTCAGTACAGAAGGCAGAGAGTCACTTCCTTCAGATCGTTACCAAACCGATCTACAAGGAAGAATAAAAAGACGTAAGAAGGTGGTAATGCACTCAGGTGAACTTAAATCAACTGACCTGACCCAAGTCAGTATATAAAGTCAGAGGGCCACTTTTTTAGAGTAAGTAAAAAAAAAACAGCACTGTTTTTTGGCCGATAGCTTCAAATGCATGGCGGGTTGTTTTGGAATCAATGTCGATTCGGTTGAAATAATTTGGCATATACAAGCAAACATAAATTCAGAATACAACCTATTTAAAATAAAGTAACCATGTGCCACCATAGGAATTGATAAATGCAGCGGGCTCCATAAGCGGGTTCCATAAAACCGGTGCAGAAGTATACGCCATGTACTACTCATAATTCATTTTATTGAGACACATGTTGGATATGGTTCCCGCAAAAAATAAATGGTTCCCGCAAAAATTATATTTGCGAAACCCTGGCTCACTGTGGGAGCCCGAATTATAACTTAGATCAAAATGAGGATTTTCTTTAAAAATCTTCTTCAGATCCAGCAGTCGGAATGTTTTGATATTTGGTATGCAGCATACTTAGTGGGGTGAGATTCAAGTTTGTTTATGCCAAGTCCCTGGGTTCATATTCGGGCTCACTGTGGGAGCCTGAATTATAACTTGAGTTCAAAATGAGGAATTTTCTTTAAAAATCTTCTTTTTCAGATCCAGCAGTCAGAATGTTTTGATAATTGGTACCATATGCAGCATCCTTAGGGATGAGATTCAAGTTTGTTCAAGCCAAGTCCATATTTGGGCTCAACAGGGTTTCGCAATTTGCGAGAATGAATGTTTCGTTCCTGTGACTATCTCGCAAATGCTTGTTAAGAAGATCCATTTACCATTCCCGCAAAAATATAAGCATTTTTTTCATCGGATAAAATTTAATAAAATTAGATTAATTTTAGAGCTGAAACGATTAAAGAGTTTTCTTAATTGATTAATCGCATGGATTAACCTTGGTTAACCAATTAATCAATTGCACTAATAGGAAACTGAATAATTGCCGTACCATTGATGGTTTATATAATTAAAACTTTACTCAGTATAATGTACAAAAGCGACCAGCTAAATACAAAAATGTCCATTCAAATTTTATTATATTTTAATTTTTTGTTTCAAAACATAGCTTATGACCCCTCATTGGAACGAGATCATTGAGCGTGTTCCAATGGAGGGGGGGGGCATTTATTGTGCAAGTATCGTCTGCTACCCGCATTTGGTGAAGGGTTGAGAATGACCATTTCCAGCTATTGATACAGTACAGTGATCATGCAAGTGGACAAGTATGTCAGCTCGTAACTGACATGCGTTACTCTGTCTCATATAATTAATGTGAGCCATTGCGACAATGTTTGCCTGTTTTGGAGCAAGTTTGTTCATTAGTTCACCCATATAATACCATACTTCAAAAGTAACGTTTAACCGATCAATTACTTTTTTTATCGATCAAGACATTGATCATTGGTTAGTCGATTAATCGGTTAACCATATCAGCTCAAATTAATTTCTATAAACATGACTACTGCAATAGCCTTTGATGTGGTGGTTAAGCAATCGTTATAACAATCAAGTAATCTGCGTATTTGAATATAAATTAGCATAATTCATTTGATTAAGACACATGTTGGAAATGGGTCACGCAAAACATAAATGGTTTCCCCCAAAAATATATTTGTGAAGTGAAACCCTGGCTCATTGTGGGAGCCCAAATTATAACTTAGTTCAAAATGAGGAATTTTCTTTAAAAATCTTCTTCAGATCCAGCAGTCAAGTCCCTGGGTTCATATTCGGGCTCACGATCAAGACGTTGGTCATTAGTTAGTCGATTAATCGGTTAACTGTACACTCTAAAATCAGTTGGGTTAAAAATTAACCCAAATCGACTGAGTTGAGTGAATATGAACCCAATTGGGTTCATATTCACTCAACCCAGTCGATTTGGGTTAATTTTTAACCCAACTGATTTTAGAGTGTATCAGCTCTAATTAATTTCTATAGACATGATTACTGCATGTTACTGCAATACCCTTTGATGTAATGGCTGAACAATCTTAACAATCTATGTATTTGAAGATAAATAAGCATAATTCATGTGATTAAGACACATGTTGGAAATGGATCCCGCAAAAAATAAATGATTCCCGCAAAAAATATATTTGCGAAACCCTGGCTCACTGTGGGAGCCTGAAAATGAGGAATTTTCTTTAAAAACTTTTTTCAGATCCAGCAGTTGGAAGGTTTTCAAAACTACATGGCACTGAGAATTTTTATTTTTATTTTGTGTGAAGCTTCCTTAGGAACAACAGAAAGGAATGGTCCAAAAAATTGTTATCAGTTTTATCTTGGGGTAGTTTTCCAGGACTTTGAACAAATGCCGAGTCATCATTTTTTAACATTTTTGAGTATTGGGAAAAACATTAAAGAATCTTCTTCTCCCATACCACTGCTCCAAAGGCTTTCATATTTCGCATATAACTTCTTTGGAAGATTCATTCACATGTTTGTTGAAATCAAATCTCTAGGTACATATTTGGGCTCTCTATGATTACTGCAAGATGAGGAATATTTTTTTTTAATTTTCTTCTTCCGACCCATCCTTCAGAATCTTTTAATATTTGGGATGCAGCATCCTTAGAGGGGTGAGATTCAAGTTTGTTTAAGCCACGTCCCCGTGTTCATATTTGGGCTCCCTGTGGGAGCCCGAATTATAACTTAGGTCAATAAGAGGGATATTCTTTAAAATCCAGTAGTCAGAATCTTTTGATATTGGTATACAGCATCCTGGGGGGGGGGGGGGATTCAAGTTTGTTCAAGCCATGTCCCTGGGCTCATATTTGGGACAAAGAGCCCGAATTATAACTTAGTTCAATATGAGGAATTTCTTTAAAAGTCTTTTTTTTTTTTGAGGTCCACCGTTCAGAATCTTTGGATATTTTGTATAAGCTTTTCTTATGAGGGGCAGATGCAACTTGCTCAAATAAATTCCCTGGGTTGATATTTAGGCTACCATGTGAGGTGAATAATCTCAGGCTTCCCTGGGGCCTCTTGTTTTCTGCCCTGGCACTTCTCTCTAGATTTTTCATTGTAAGTTAGTCACTACGTTTTATGTAGGCTTCCGAAATGTGTTACTGTATGTCTATCTGTCTGTCCTTCAGATGAAATGTTTCTTTGCTTTTCATTTTCCTGGCTCAACATTTTAAATAATTTGCAGCTATCTTTCACCCTCCAACCTCCACCACACACATACACAAATCAGTGCTGGGGCGAGTATTGAGTACTTTGTCAAAAAAGTGGAACTCAAGTACTACGAGTACCGAGTACTTTGGACCCAGCCCGTCATAAATATATTAAACATAAAAGAGTATTATATACTTGAAACAAATACAGTACAGCTTCTGGTACTGCTCACTTTCCACAGATGGGCAGTATTTCCACTGATACAATAATATTTCATGCCAAACACTAACTATAGGAATAATCATCAAACATTTAAATAATGAAGCACCAGGTACAACCCGGTGCTTCATTAATTAAAATTTTGCGGATGATGATTTTTATTGCATGGTAAACGCATGAGTGGACATCACTGCCCATGCGTGTATTACAACCCCTCCATAGCGACTGTACTGCAACTGATTTGTCCTCTTTGGGAACATACTTTCTACAATTTCACTCCTTTTGACAGAATGTGTGCCTGTGGGGATTAAAATCATAGTGAAAGTGCACATGTGGATATTTGCAGCACAAGCACAACACTACAGGATCTATATATTTTATGATTTTAGGAATTTTAACAGTGTCATGAGACACCACAGCAGCAGGTACTGGTCTTCTCTTGTAAAAAAATCAATGTTTTTTGACTTGAGGTGCCTTAACTGAGAAAACTGAGGCTTTTTTCTTACAAAGATTGCAAAATATCAAACACAATGGTAAATGTCTTAAGAAGCCAGAATGTGATTAAAAAACAATGGGAAATTCAAAACTGTGGGGGTGGGGGGGGGGGGGGGGGTGGGGGGCTGTGGGGGTTCACATCCAGGGCTATATTTTACCCCATCACTAGGTAAAAGAATATTTGACATCGTTTGTTGGGATAAAATGGCTCTTTCTATTGATATTTGTGAATTATATAGCCTCAGCCAGGGCTTATAAGAATCTGAGAATCGATTCATGATTCACGTAGAGATCCGTGCAACAAAACCAGTGAGAAACCATGTAGCTTCTCATGACACTGCTGCTAGGATTCATGTGAAAAGAACTGAGTCAGTTTAACCCTTTACCTAACACAAAGGTAGCAAATTAACCAATACAACACTAACATGACCTGAAATATTGTGACACTGGCAATAAAATTTGTACAAATATGGCTGTCATTGGAACCAGCTCTCATCAGCCGGTTCCAGTAACATCCATAATTATTATGCTTGATGAATATTGTATACTTTTATCTCACCTGACTGTAAGTCAGGGGGCTCGTAAGTGATGACTTTCTGTCTGTCGACCACCCGTCCATCTGTCCGGCGTGAACTTTACATTATCAACCTTTCCTCATAAACAACTGTGCTGAATTGAAACAAATTTGATATTGATGTGCCTTATCACATATGAATTCCAGTTTGTTCCAAAAAGTTGCCACACCCACAGGGGGCCCCAAAAGGGGCATTTCTCTGATACCACCCATAAATTGTTTTCCAAAATGACAAAAAATCTTCTCCAGAACAATATATAAGAATCTTTTGATACTTGGTATACAGCATCTATAGGGGAGAGAAGTTGTGGAGGAGCAGAATATTTGGTCTGTCTATTGAAACCCAAAGTTTAACTTAGTGCAGTATGAGGAAATGTCGTTAAAAGTCTATTTCTCAGATCCACCAGCCAGAATCATTTCATATTTGACATACAACATCTCTAAGGGGGGTCAGATTCATGTTTGTTCAAGCCAAGTCTATGGGTTAATATTTGGGCTCGTTGTGGGAGCTCAAATTAACTCAGTGCAACATGAGAAAATTTCTTTAAAAATCTTTTTCTTGAGACCCACCAGCTAGAATGTTTTAATATTTGGTGTACAACATCTCTGGAGAGGTCAGATCAAAAGTTGTTCCACTTTGGTTCCTTCCAGTCAGAATTCTTTCAGAATTGGTATTGCAGGGGGGGGGGGGGTGGGGAGTGTCAGATTTGAGTTTGTTTGTTTCGAGTCCCTGTCTTAATATTTGGGCAGGGGTGGGTTAGGTTCGAAGTTGTTCATTAATGTTCAAACCCATGCCTTAGAGTTTTTCCAGAAAATTTGCCTTTCAAGCTGCAGTGTCACGACAACCCTTGAAAGTTTGGCAGTTCTTGTCTACAGCTGTCAGAATTGGAAGCAATCAGGAAGACATATGGTACTAATCATCTGACATGGACACTAGAGTTATGAATAATTTCATAACATCATTCCTATGTAGTGTTCATGAATCATGACTAACTGAATGTGACCAAAAATACTTCTCTGAACCACTTTGTCAGGTAAGCGATTAAGGCCTCTAGGTGTGTGTGTGTGGGGGGGGGGGGGGCTTTTGGATTTTTTTTAAATCAATAATTGGTGTTTTAAAAATTAAAAAGCTGTATTGGGTAAAGGGTTAACATGTATTATCAGTATGCAGCAGGGGTCCAACCATACTGGCCTCATAGGATCCTGGTCCATAGCAGGTCTGAATTCTCACAACGATTTTCGCAAGAATCCAAATGGATTCTCCCACATTTAGAGGAATTATAAGCCCTGCACAACCCCAATTTTGAAACAAAATTGACATATTGTTTCATGGGTGTGGGGCACTATTTATCTTCCTGTATGGTTAATTAAAACAGATTTTGTCAAAAGGTTTTGTGTGCTGATGCAGATTTTAGTTTTATTTTGGGATTTGGGTAGTTTTCAAAGAAAGCTGTGAATTTGTATCCCTCCCAACTTACTCATTAGGTAACTGAGTGGGAATTCTGTCGAAGGCAATACCAGTTTTTAAGCCCTTTTGACACAGATTGGACAGTTCTCTTCAAAAGAACAAATTCCCCATGCTTTTGACTAGGAATAAGTCAAAAGTTGAATTCTATTGCAGAAATGAGTCTTTCATCACATGAAAGAGGTAAATGTATCTTTGGTAGGGTTAGGTTTGGTCATAGGTATTACTGTTGTAAATATTTTAATTAGATTTACCTGCCTCGAAAAGTTGCAATAGGAAATTATGTAATCCCCAAAACTAAGCAATCTTGGAAAAATATATTGTTTCAGTAAACATTTGAAGAATTCTACTGACGTCTTGCATTACGGTTAAATGTTCCAGATGAATAAAGAGGGTGATTTGAGGACTTTTAGGACGTAAAAATTCGTTTGACTATTGTTGTGTTTTGGTTGGGAATTCCCTGAGAAATATGTACATGTGACCAGCACTTCCCTTTCTGTTAGTGTTTCTCTCTTATTTGTTGCGTGGCTCCCTGTTCAAGAATCAGAAAAAGGTTGTTTGAAGGGCTATACTTGACAAAAGATATTTGAATGCCAAATTTAAAATGATGCGACCATATTGTTTTCGCCTGAACGTTATAATTTTCGCCTACGGGAAAATATTTAGTACTGTGATAGGTATTCATGTTTGGTTGAAATTAAACAATTGCAGGAAATCGACTGCATAAGATGTTTTTGGAGTAAAGGCTGCGGAATGAAATATTTCAATATGTTGGATAAGTTGGGGTTCCTTCTTACGCCTTGCATATTGCCATATTAACTTTTCCTCGAAAAGCAAAAATCAACAGGGGTTCACTGAAAACAGCAATTTTAATACATATATAAAAAAAATAAATATGACAATTTCTGACTTACATGGAATCCAAAAGAATAAGAAAACAAAACATCAATCACCCCCTACCTACTGAGGTTTTGAGTCACTTGCGGGCCCGCATTCTCTGTTGTCACTGTTTTTTCCTCCTTTTCGCTGGTATTTCTACGCTGGTCGCCTCTTCGCTTCACTCCTTTCACTGCCGTCGCACGGCCACTAACGTATTGTCACTTTATTGGGACGCCTTTCTTCCAATGAGTGACGGGATGTCACTCTACCACTGCCGTCGCACGGCCACTTTACTTGACGCTTTCCACTCAAGCAGTCGCCACCATTGTGGTTAAACTCTCCCCTACGTCTGTCTCAGAATAATGTTCATACAGGCAAAGCCTACTCTGCCTATGTATGGCTTGCCTTCTAACACAAATAATGCCGTTTACCTCAGTGCAAATTAACTCCCTGAACTCGTACTTCGTGTTTCTGATCCTATTCTCATATATGACCACCGACTTGGCCCGCGACTTCTCCAATTCTAAATATGAGGTTTGTGCCTCCCCTACGTCACAACGTGCCGATACTTTCGCACCGATGCGACACCTCCTCTAATCTATAGCATGGGACATCCCCATCCACACGCAACGACCTACAGCCCTAAACACCTTCAGACTGGAATTGGCTGGAATGACATTTTCGAGAAACCCCCGATATTTATTTCCATAGCCAGAACATTAATTCTCAGTTTAATGCATCTCTCGAACTTGGCCGCTTAGATCTATCTTAATTTAATATTCGCTTTAAAGTTCCTTTGAAAGACTCACATTTTAGTATATTTTGACATTTCGGAGACAGGATAGATGCGTAATATGGGTGTGTGTCCAGAACATATGCGATGTGCCGTTTACACCATAATTACCTCCTAACTGGCCATAATTACGTAGATAACAATTACAGGATCAAAGATATCAGATAGCCCATGTGGCGTTCGACAAATGCGCCATAATGGACATTAAATTCCATGCTTCATTTAGGAGCTCTTGAATTATTGCTGGTCTGACAAATCTGTGTTCGGGGTCCGTCATATACCTGTCTTTACGTTTTACATTTAATCCAGGCAGAAATAATATCGAAAATATTTACACTTATAAACAAAAAAAATCGCAAATTTTAGCTATCACCTTCACAATCCGAGACATTTATTATCTGGCTGTCATGCCTCATTTTGACATCCACTCGTTGGCTACTCGCCCTGTATTCATGGACGACAATACAAGGCCAAACCGCTCCCACGCTGTGAGAGCATACATTCAGAACAATGCTATTACAACACTACCTTAGCCTGCAGTGGGCCCTAATTTGAATCCCTTAGAACACATCTGGGACTTTCGTGGACATCATCCATCATGTGCAAGCAAGGTATCCGCCTTTGTATAATTTGCCCAATTTGGAAGCTGCATTGCATGAGGATTGGTAGCAGATGCTTCTGGACCGTATCAGAAGGCTCACTGGTAGCATTAGGAGGAGGGTTCAGGCTGTCATCCGGAATGGTAGTGGATACACTCGCTAGTGACGCCAGACACTGCTGTTGTATTCAGAAGATCACAAGTTACATGTTTTTGTCAGTAATTACCGGTATTGTTTCATCATGGACCGTTCTAGTACCATACTTGTCGATTGAACATTTTCCATCACAAACATATGTGGCAGATATGTGTAATTAACGCCCTAAAATGCTGCATATTGTCATCATTGTATTGTCTTTCATTTGTCAATAGACCATTCTTTCCGCAAATAATCACCTGTTACCATCTTAAAGCTGGCAGGACAGTAATGACAGTTTCTATTAACACCACTGCATTGGAAATGCAAATGGCGGCGATGCGAAAGTGTTGTGAATGACCTGCTGAGTTTTGCCGTGTTCCACGTTGATCATGAATAGTTAATGTTTAGTTAATCAGTGAGAAGAGATTAAACTTTTATGTGTCTTTTTCTCATTCCTGTCGATCAAGAGCGGGTTGATGTGTTGATCGCAACTTTTTTCCATATTTACGTGTCGTATTTTCGTGCAATTGACACCAAATTTCTGTAAAAATATTTTGCCTGTATCTAAAAACTTGGAGTGAAAATACCAATAGAGAAGGATATCACCAATAAACACTTAAAAAATAATTATCGATATGGAACAATCCTTTAAAACAGAATTTAGAAGTATGAGGGAGGAGATTTCTGATTTGAGAATGGAATTGACCACAATGTCAAAGACAATAACAAATCTGAAAAGTGAAAATGCCGATCTCGTACGGAGCGTTGATTACAATGGCCAAAAGCTGAAGGCTCTTGAGAATGTTACCATTCCTGACTTGAGGCTGGAATATCAGGCTAAAATCAAAGAATTAGGGGGAAAATTGATTCTGTCAGAGATTCACGATAGAAAGTACAACCTCCTTATTTATGGTGTCCGGGAAAATAATGATGAGAATGTATATACCACAGTTCAAGAATTCATTACCAAAGACCCCCAAGTGGAAGGGAATACTGCAGCAAGTATCGTGGGAAGAACTGCCAAGCACATAGATTGCCATCCAACAATTTCTTGAATAAACAGCCTCCACCTCCTACGCCTATCACAGTGAGACTAGGTGATGGTAGGGACAAAGAGACCATACTTAATGCAACTGCATCATTGAGGGGTACCAGGAAATCCATACGGACTGATTTACCGCCTGCTCTGAAGAAAAAGAGAGGAAGGCTCTCAGGCATAGCCTACAAGTTGAGGACAGAGAAGGGCTCCAAAACCAGAATTCGTGTTGTTGGCGTTCGAGTAATCTTGGAAGTAATGGAAAGGAGAGGGAGACAATGGAAAGAATTCACAGAGTAAACATTTTGATCAATTTCTACTTACCTGTGACATATGTGATGAACATGTGTAAGTTTCTTGTATATTTTGTAAGTATGAAGTGTGAAGTTCCATAAAAGGAAAACAAATTCAAGTATCATAGTTGCAAGTTCAACAGCAGTGACCCCCCCCCCTCCCCCACAGTCCTGTGTTGTGCTATGTATGGTTCTCTTATTCATACAGCCGACCACTTACAGCCATAACTGTTTTTGTCATGCAATTATGTTTTGAGTAGCTACATAGATTAAATTGGACCCTGATCAATGCAAGTGTTCTTGTAACAGATATAACTATGACTTAACAAAATACATTTTGAGTATAACTGTAAAAAGAGTATATTTATGCAAATTACTGGCACATTGCTGGTTGTTGATGTGGCTGTGGAGAGTGAGGTTGTGCTGGTCACAATTTGTCCTTCCTCAGCCCCATCAACAACTGATATTTGTTCTTCAGTAATCATGTACTGTTGTTATATGTGGATTCCTTGGCTCCGACAAAACTTATTTGGATACAACTGTAATGAAAGTATATTCCTCAGCCCCATCAACAACTGCTAGCTGTCCTTCAGGAGTCCTTCAGTAATCATGTACCGTTGCTATATGTTGATTCATTGGCTCCGACAAACTTATTTTGGGTACAACTGTAATGAAAGTATATTCCTCAGCCGCATCAACAACTGCTAGTTGTCCTTCAGTATTCATGTACTGTTGTTATTTGTGGATTCATTGGTTCCGACAAAACTTATTTTGGGTTCAAATGTAATGAAAGTATATCTATACAAATTACTGGTTCCTGTTGTGGCTGTGGAGGATGAGGTTATGTTGGCCACAACTTCGCGATCCGCAGCCCCACCAGCAACTGGCGATTCCCTTGCAGTGGCCCCGCACTGTTGCTATATGTGGATTCACTGGCTTACCAATTAACGAAACCTATTTTGGGTACAACTATACGGAGAGTATATACATACAAATTACAGGTAAATTTTGGGTCTCTATATTTGTCTGTGGAGGGTGAGATTGTGTTGTCCGCAAATTTACCCCCCACCCCCACCCCCAACACAGCCTCATAAATGAAAGTATATTCCCCAGCCCCATCAACAACTGATAGTTGTCCTTCAGTAGTCCTTCAGTAATCATGTACTTTTGCTATATGTTGATTCATTGGCTTGGCAAACTTATTTTGGACACAACTGTAATAAAATTATATTCCTCAGTCCCATTAATAACTGCTAGTTGTCCTTCAGTATTCATGTACTGTTGTTATATGTGGATTCATTGGCTCCGATGAAACTTATTTTGGGTGCAACTATAATGAAAGTATCTTTATACAAATTACTGATACCTGGTGTGGCTGCGGAGGGTGACGTTGTGCTGGCCACAACCTCGCTCTCCGCAGCCCCACCAGCAATTGGTGATTGCCTTGCAGTGGTCCTGCTCTGTTGCTATATGTGGATTCACTGGCTTACCACTTAGCGAAACCTATTTTGGGTACAACTGTTCTGAGGTTATATTTATACACCTTACAAGTAAATGTTTTGTCTTTATATCTGTCTGCGGGGAGTGCGGTTGTGTTGGCCACAAGTTTAACCCCCTCCCCACTCCAACACAGCCCCAACAATGAAAGTATATTCCTCAGCCCCAACAACTACTAGTGCTAGTTGTCCTTCAGTAATCATGTACTGTTGCTATATGTTGATTCACTGGCTCCAGCAAACTTATTTTTGGTACAACTCTAATGAAAGTATATTCCTCAGCCCCATCAACAACTGCTAGTTGTCCTTCTGTATCCATGTACTGTTGTTATTTGTGGATTCATTGGCTCCGACAAAACTTATTTTGGGTACAACTATAATGAAAGTATATTTGTATAAATTACTGATTTCTGGTGTGCGTGTGACTGTGGAGGGTGAGTTTGTGTTGGCCACAACTTCGTAATCTGCAGCCCCCACCAGCAACTGGTGACTGCCTCGCAGTGGTAAGCACTGTTTCTATATGTGGATTCACTGGCTTACCACTTAACAAAACATATTTTGGGTACAACTGTACTGAGAGTATATTTATACAAATTACAGGTAAATTTTTGGTCTTTCTTATTTTTCTGTCGAGGGTGAGGTTGTGTTGGCCACAACCTTGCCCCCACCTCAACAATGAAAGTATATTCCTCAGCCCCATCAACAACTGCTAGCTATATGTGAATTCACTGGCTTACCACTTAACGAAACCTATTTTGGGTACAACTGTTCTGAGAGTATATTTATACAAATTACAGGTAAATTTTGGGTCTTTATATTTGTCTGTGGAGGGTGAGGATGTGTTGCCCACATCCTTCCCTCCCCTCTACCCCCACCACCAACAATGAAAGTATATTCCTCAGCCCCATCAACAACTGCTAGTTGTCCTTCAGTAGTCCTTCAGTAATCATGTACTGTTGCTGTATGTTGATTCATTGGCTCCGGAAAACTTATTTTGGGTACAACTGTAATGAATGTATGTTACTCAGCCCCATCAACAACTGCTAGTTGTCCTTCAGTGTTCATGTACTGTTGTAATATGTGAATTCATTGCCTCCGAGAAAACTTATTTTGGGTACAACTGTAATGAAAATATATTTATACAAATTACTGATTCCTGGTGTAGCTGTGGAGGGTGAGGTTGTGTTGGCCACAATTTCGCCCCCCCCCCCCCCCCCTGCAGCCCCACCAGCAACTGGTGATTGACTTGCAGTGCTTCTGCACTGTTGCTTTAAGTGGATTCACTGGCATACCACTTAATGAAACCTATTTTGGGTACAACTGCACTGAGAGTATATTTATACAAATTACGGGTAAATTTCTGGTCCTTATATTTGTCTATGGAGGGTGAGATTGTGTTGGCCACAACTTTACCCCCCCCCCCCCCCAACCTCCCCCCCCCCCCCTCCAACACAGCCCTATCAACAACCGTTAATTGATTTGCATTAGTCCCGTGTTCTGCTTTGTATGTACTGAGAGTATATTTATGCATATTACAGGTAAACTCTTGGCCCCTATATTTGTCTGTGGAGAGTGAGATTTTACTGGCAACAACTTTACGCCCCCTCCCCCACAGACCCATTAACAACCGTTAATTGTCTTGCAGTAGTTCTGTGTTGTGCTATGTATGGATTCTCCAGTTCATAAAGCCGACCACTCACAGCCATGACGTTTATAGCCATGCAATTATGCTTTGAGTAGCTCTATAGATTAAATTGGCCCCTGATCAACGCAAGTGTTCTTATAATAGTGATACAGATTGCGTTGGCCTAACCCAAATAATGAATATGGACTCTTCCAAGTGCTTCCCTTGAACAAGCATGGAAGATACCACTAGAGTTCAAAGGGTTAAGCTAACCAATATCATATTGTACATCGTTTATTTTGATTGGTTGCTATGTTTGAGGCCACCAAGTGGTCTAAGTGGGTTAGTGAACCTTGTCAGAGACCCGAAAAGCCAAAAACACAACACATATTTGTTTTCCGGTATAATAAAATTGTCTCATCGACTTCTGTATTTGTTGTGGTCAAGCCAGCTGAATATTGACCATTATATCTAAAACCTTCACTGTCTGAGGCTGTGGTCAACACAACCGCACCCTCCACAGCCACATCAGAAATCACATGCATCGGCTATCGACTATATGGCAATCCCATCTGTTGCGACTACATATGGCTGTATCAGCAACCAGCAGTTAGCATGAATATACTGTTATTACACTTGTGCCCAAGATAAGTGATGTAATTTTTGTTGAGTAAGAGCACTTGCACTGGCACTGATCAGGGGGCAGTTCAATCTTTCAGAACTGCGTGAAGCACAATTGCATGACTATTAGAGTTATGGCTGCGACTAGTTGGCTATCTAAGGCAGGGAATCCATAAAAAGCAACAACACGGGAGTACTGCAAGGAGATTGACAGTTGTTGACTGGGATCCAGGGGGGGGGGGGTGATTTGACCAACACGACTCCAATCCCCACAGCCACATCAAAAGCCAGAAATATACAGTAATTTGTATAGGTACAGTTGTACCAAAAAATATTTTCTGTTAAGTCATTGTTATCTCTGTTGAACAAGGGCACATGTACTGGCGATGTTGCAGAAAATGGTGAGCCCCTGGAAATAGAAACGGTGGCTAAGAAAACCCGGAAAGCGTCGACAGACATCGATAACCCGGGTATTAGGGGGCGCGGTGGCTCAGTTGGTAGAGGTGCAGGCTGCAAGCCGAGAGGTCCTCGGTTCGAATCCCACCTGCGGCAACCGCGTTGTGTCCTTGGGCAAGACACTTCACCCCGATTGCCTACATGGGGGCACGCTTACGCTGTGTACTGAGGCGTACTGCTCGTCGATGGTGCGCATGTCTTCAACCAATCTAACCCTGCCTGTGCTGCGGTGCAGAGTTCAGAGTTACGATGTTGGAGAGCTGACAGCTGCTCGTCGTTGCTCGGTGGTTCTCTCCGGGTACTCCGGCTTCCTCCACCCGTAAAACTGTCACGGTCACGATTAGCCATTGTGCATAAGTGTGTGACCTTAAACACCAATAAATAAATAAATAACCCGGGTATTGTTGTCGTTGAGACCTCGGACACCATGGATGTTACAGTAGCAACAACCAGTGCGGAGATCCATAATGAAGGGAAATCGGCGGACAGTAACGCAACGGAAACGATACCGGCGACGCCAACATTCACCACTGACACTGGTGGATCCTTCTCCGACAAGGCAAGGTCCCTTTCTAACCAACCTCAAAGGAAAATACGGCCAAACACCAGACGAATAAACAACAGCATCAACAGTTGCAAAACCCTTGCGTAGTCGTCACAGGGGTTCACACAAAGATTAATGATGGGGATATTGATGTAGCCCTGTCGGGATACCCGTGGGACAGACTAATATCTAAGGCTACAGGCAACCCTACGTGGAAAATTAAAGTAAAATGCCCCAACAGGGCCACAAAACTAAACTTCATTAGCAAAGGTGTTTGTATAAACGGACAAAAATGTGAGACTGAGGAGTATCGTGTTTTGCCTCAGCCCACACAGTGTCATAAATGCCAAAAAATTGGCCATATGTCGAACAAATGCAAAGGAGAGTTTCGTTGCATGAAATGCGGCGAAACACATTTAACAAAGTCATGCAAGGTTTCAACACTGAAATGCCCAAATTGTAACGGGCAACACGCATTCGATGTGCAGCCTAATGGCTGGTTCAATTTTTAATATAATGAACAAACACTTCGCCGTCAGTCTTTCCGACATATGTAAATAAGTTGGGAAAACAGCATTTAAGCTATATCGAACTCAAATCTCTTCTTCGCTAATAGAAGCCGCCATAAATAAAACATAAATCACACCCATAACAAGTTAACTAGTACAATTACGTCAGGTACTGACCAATTATGGATAAGTTGAAAATAGTTCAGTGGAACGCTCGAAGCGTTAACTGCAAAAGCTCACAGATGTCCGATTACTTCACAAACGTAGATGTAATTGGTATCGGCGAAACATGGTTAAAGCCAAGCAGGACAGTTTTGCTAAGTGGATTCAAAATTATTAGACGAGACCGTCCCACACAACGTGGAGGCGGAGTGGCTCTCCTCATAAGGCAGGACTTAAAATATAAAACGATATCAAGCGATCATCTCGACGCTGAGGTGATTGCCGCTGAGATTGAACTTGATTACAAAAAGTTCCCGTAATCTCATATTATAATGAACTGAAAAAAACAGTTGACAGCGAAGTCTTTGAATTCTTTGTGACGAAATACAAACATTGTATTTTCTTAGGTGATTTCAATGCCAAACATCAGGTTTTCGGATGTAATAAAACGGAGCCCAATGGCGACGCCCTCTTCAATACCATCGAACAATTTGATCTGTTTGTATTAAATAACGACCACGACATTACTCACGTCAGTAACAACACCCTCCACCAATCCGACATCCTTGACCTAATTATAACCAGTAAATCACTAACTAATCAAATGCAAGACATATATGTGGGGGACGATGATTTAGGTAGCGACCACCTGCCTGTTCATGCTACATTACACTGTTGCAGCGGACCCGCACGATACCCCACAATGGGGAGGAGGAATCTATCCAAAATTGACTGGGACCTCTTCAGAAAAATAATTCCGGTTAAAATAAACAAAAACGACCCAATGAATACCTGCGAGCTCGAACAAGCATGTACCGATCTCAGTGAAGTAATTAACAACACTCTTGGTGAGATTTGTCCCAAACAAACGGTTAAACCGCGGACCAACAGAATAACTGAAATCACACTCCAAATAATAAAACAGAAAAAAAGAAAGGCCTTCCGTGCATACAAATCAGAAAAACTTCCAACTAAAAAGGTCGAACTTAAAGCCGTGTATAATCGCCTCCACGGTGAAGTTAAAAAAAACAATAGCAAACGACAATCGCGTGAGATGGGAAAAAGCAACGGAAAATCTAACTGGATTCAGGGAGCTGAAACAGTTTTGGGATACTTTTAAAATCCTTACTGGACAAAAACATAAAGACGCCAACAGTAAGGCTCTTAAGATAGGCGATAGAACTATGGCCCTGGATGACAAGGCGAAGGCTGGCGCCTTCGCAGAGCTCCCTGAGAAATATCATCGCCCCATGAGGGCGATAGGTTTGATGATGAGTTCAAAGAAAAAGTAAACAAATTTGTTCAAGCCAATAAGACACCGTTTAGCGATGTCATCTTCATCCAAACGCCCGAGGACGGAGATGGCCATGAACATACGGAACCGATAAGCCAAGAAGAAGTGGCTGACACATTTAAAACATGTAAGGCTTCTTCTTCCCCAGGAGGGGGCGGGGTCTCATATAAAATTCTGAAACAATGTCCCAATACTTTTTTCGGTAGACTCACTAACCTCCTAAGTTGCTGTCGCGTCTGGTGGATACTTCCCAAAATGTTGGAAACTAGCTACAGGAGTCATGATACCCAAACCCGACAAGGACTTGAACAACCCAGCAAATTACCGCCCAATCAGCCTACTCAGCTGTATTGGAAAAAAAATCGAACGGATTCTCGCGACTAGACTTCGCAGCTATCTCGAATCCATCAGCGTTTTCAATAAGTGGCAAAGAGCCTACAGAAGCCAAAGAGAGGGAATCGAGCCTGTTTATAGACTGGTTGATTATATGAAAACGGCGTTCAGTCAAAATGAAATAGGAACCGCACTATTACTCGATGAAGAAAAAGGGTTTGACTCTGTCTGGCACAATGACTCTGTCTGGCACAATGGCATGAGATACAAACTAGCTACAATGGGGGCTGCCTACCAAAATTCTAAGGATCATATCATCATTTTTATCTGATCGAAAAATCAAAGTGAGAGTCAACCGCGAGGTGTCAAACGAGGTAAAACTCGAAGCGGACACTCCACAGGGTTCGGTCCTTAGCCCGCTTCTATTTATAATATATGTGAATGACATTGACAAAGTAGGGAAGAACCATGTTGAACTATCTCAATTCTCAGACGACAAAGGAATGCCAGTAAGTCTCGAAAAACAATACAAACCCGCCTGCAGGATACCATCCGCGACCTTCAAGACTGGTGCGCTCTGTGGCACATCAAGCTAAATGCCGCGAAAACACAAAGAATCACATTCTATAAAAAGCAAAGGAAAAAAACTGTCCCTAATATTGAGCTTACGCTTTACGACCATAAACTTGAAGCTAGTAATGAGGCAAAGTTTCTGGGATTCACCCTGGATAGCAGTCTCAATCTAAACAATCACGTAAACTCAGTCACTGTCAAAGCCACTAAACGCATCAATTTCCTGAAAATGGTTGGAGGTAAAAATTAGGGAGCCAATAAAGAAGTTCTCCTCAAGCTTTACAAATCAGATATACGCCCGGTACTAGAGTACGGGGCCATAATAACAACTGACCTGAATAAAAACAACATTGAAAATATACAACGGGTCCAAAATCATGCCTTGAGCGTGGCTCTGCGCAAGCCCACGTGGACATCGATAAAACAACTTCAGGAGATAGCAAAAATAGTCACTATAGCAATGCGCTTAAAAGATCTTCAAAGCAAAACTCTAAATAGACTTCAAGACAGCGAATTAATAATAGAACTCAAAGCGCATCGCGTCCTCAATAGGAAAACTAAATCATCTGGGGGGTGTCCATCGAAAGGGTTAAAGATTACATCATTCCTATGGGGTGAGCCAGGCATTCTGTGACATAAATTCAGAACTGGCTGCGGGTGACACGATACGCTCGAAAGTTTGCCCCTGTTACCAGTGGGAGTTGCAAACAGCGAGGAAAATCTCCACCTGCTGCCGGGTCTCCCCTCCCCGAGATATAAAATTCGGGGGAAAATGCTGGCTTCCCCATTCACATGTCACTGGTCGTCACGGACGGAACCGTTGTAAATTAAAAACCGAATTGCTCTAATTTCCAGCTCTCGATCTTTTCTACCTCCTCTATCTCATCAGACACACGCCCAAACTGAATGACAAACTATGAGGGATTGAAACAATCCTCATGCAAAGATATGCAGAAAACCTAACAAGACCAAGGCAAGGGTTGAAACAATCTTGCCAGCAAACAGCCCTTTTAAGGGCTTTTTTGTGGGTGTGGGGTGGGGGTGGGGGGTGGGGGAGGTCATTTGGAATTCCCGAAGGATATCCAGATACATCATAATCACAAACGGCATCCTATCTCCAAGAAGGCTTGATGGATGACTCCCGGTTTTTCAAAACTAAACTGTTGGAGCTTTCTCCACTCCTTTTTGTAACCGCTATGGTCATATACCGGGGCCGCTACCAAACTGGCGTTGCTGTTTGGTTTTCTTTTCTCTTCTTTCCTTAAATTTGACATCGCACAACATTATATTCTGGCTCGCCACCATGGGGGGACTCAAACCTCTACCATCGCCAAGCCGGAACTGAATACAGCCCACTCTCTAATAGTCTTAATGGCGTTGAGGGATTGATTGTTAACAATCTGTCACTCCAACGTGAACTGCCGGGAATTCTAACCGCGTGCATAACCCCTCAGACCCCATTTGAGGCAATAGTAAAGCTAGACCTGTGTGATCCAAGTGAAATAAAATAAAGTTAACCGGGTCGCAAGGGATTTGTAAATCCTACATCGTCCCTGCGCGCCTTCGGCGCACTAAAACCTTTCATTCTTCATTCATCATCTCCATCAGATGGCCAATACCCAGCATCCACTCCCCCTTATAGGCTGATGGATGACTCCCAGCTTTCAAAAACACCTATTGGTGTATTTTTTCCTTTTTGTAACCGTTATGGATAATATGCTGGGGCTGCTCCCAAACCATCGACTGTTTGGGTTTCTTTTTTTCTAAAAATAACCACCAAACTGCGGTTTCAGTATTAACATAAATTTGTCCACTTCTCTTCGCAAACACGGAGTTGTAATTCCTCGTCATTCTCCAATCGAGGTTCTCGAGGATCTAAAGCCACTATCCAACTGCCAGTCGCACACTTAAACTTAATAAGGTTATTGGCTCTCGCTCCCGACTCTCGTGGATTTATAAGCAAACAAAGCTATAAAGCAATTAAAGTTATTAGGGTCGCACGGGATTTCAATCCCACATCGTCCCTGTGCGCCTTCGGCGCGCAGAAACTTTTCATTTCATCTTCATCTCCATCATTTGAATCAGTCTTACTCTCAGAATTATGTGCAAATGCACAAGAGGCCTGTGATGAGGCGCTTGTGCAAGAATATCGTCCAGTTGACCCACGTATAACAAAGTTTACAGACAATGTTACCACGTATTTGGTAGAAGGGAGCCATGGTAGACATCTATGGGATCATTACAAGACAGTGGGGGCAAGAACAACTAACCAAGTAGAAGGCTGGCACAGAAAACTTCAACAGTCGATTGCTGGCCCCCATTCAAACATATTTAGCTTGATCCAATTTATCACAGAAGAGCAGGCATATCAAGAAGCAACAATATTACAAATAAGTAATGGTGGAAAAGTAGCACCCAGAAAAAAGAAGTACCGGGTCGTCGATAATGCAATAAGACATTATAAACGTGTGTTTCAAGAGGGGGGGGGGGGGGGGGGATGGACAGGTTAGAATATTTGGACTCTGTTTCAAAATGTTCGGGCCAGGTTCATTGAGAAAACCGCATTTCGTGTGGTTCATTGTAATCTGTTTCTGTGTTTCTGTGTTTTACAATATTTTGAATTGTTTTCCTAATTATTGTATTGCATTACTGTATTATGTTACTTAAAAAATAAGAATATCTGTATGCGAAAATATGTGATAAATATGTTTATATATATTGTATGATGTATGCGAAATAAATGTGAAAAATATTGTTATAAAAATTATATGATATATGCCAAATGAGATAATAACTAGAGTGATGTCACGCATGCAGCCCGACTGTCCCAGCAATGGCAATGCTTAGACACAAAATAGTTGGAGCCATTTTTTTAACCGTTTACCTAATGAATCTGCTATATCTGCACTCGTGATATACAAAATTTGCTATTCAAAGTTTATTTTTTCATTTCTCTACTCCAAAACATACCTCATGGCATATTAATGGAACAAGCTTGATGAGCTTGTTCCAATAAGGACTAATAAGCCATGGTTAGAAGTAAAAAATGAAAAATCTGATGTTTCAGAAAAATAATTTGTATTGTTGGCTTCAACTTGTGTTAGGTAAAGGATTAAAGGTGTGGCACATAAAACAATGTTCGGCTATAGGAGTCAATTTTCTTGTTTGCATGTAATAACTCCCAATCCTTCAAAATGCATTTTGGGAATAATTGTTAAGTGTGTGGGGGGTGGTGGGGGGGGGGGCGGGGGGGGGGGGGTGTTGTAGTAGTCAATTTTGGGTTGCTTGCATTTAGTAACTCCAAATCCTTCAAAATATTTGGTATGCAATGGTGGTGTGTTATGGTAGTCTATTTTTGTTGTTTGCATTTAATAACTCTCAATCCTTCAAAATGCATTTTTGAAAAAACTGCCTAAACGACCGCCGGGGGGGGGGGGGGGGGGGGTATTGTGTTACCTATATTCAAACCTGGCCTGTATTACTAACTGGGAAATACACATATCAACTTTGGGTGAAATCAAATAATCCAAACAGGAGTTATTGGTCGGAAACCAATTGTTTACAGACAGATGAATGGACCGAAGGACGGTACGACCGACGGATGGACAGTCAGGTTAAAATGCATTTTGTACCGAAGAAAAAATATTGCTTAAATGGACCTAGGTGAGGAGAAGGTGGTGGAGGGAGAGGGTGGGGTGTTAGGGGAGTCCATTTTTCCGCATGTTGTCAGTCTAAATCCTTCAGAATGCATTTTGAGCAAAGAGAGAAAAAATGCCTAACTGGCACCGAGAGGGCGGGGGTGTTTGTCTGGGTTTTTAATCACAAACTTTAAGCAAAACTGTATAAATGCATTTTTGGCGAAAGGAAAAAAAGGGGGGAGGGAGGGTGGTGGTTACGTGAGTTTAAAAAAAGTTACGCATGTAGTGACTGTAAATTGTTCAAAATGCATATTGTAAGAACAAAAAACAAATGCCTAATTGGCGGGGGCTGGGCAGGGCTATAACTTCAACAATTTTCATTGGATAACTGTGGTCATCAAATTTAAACTGGAGACATGTACTGAAATTAATTGAAATCCATTAACTTTTGTTTAAGTTATGGCACAAAGAAAGTTGGGACAGACGGACAGACTGACGGATGGACGGACTGACGGACGGATTGACAGACAGATGGAAGGAGCGAGTTCTGGGCTATATCCCTCCATTGGGGGAGGGGATAAAAAGTAACAAAGTATGTAGTAGAAGCCTAATTTGAAATTTAGAGAAACTAAGTTCGAAAACAGTTGTTAAAAGGGTTAAATTAATGCCAGTATTATTTGAAACCACTGTGTACAGCTTCAGTAGACCTTGCCCGAAATGAAAAAAAGAAATGATGTTGTAGCAGAGTGTTTGGAGAATGAAAGGTAGAACTTTGAAAAACAGAACTTTAAGCCGAAACTTTAAGCTGGGAATACTAAGTAAAATTGATTGGCAAAAAAGGGTTAAATATTTCCTAAAAGCGATAAAAGAAATCACTGATGTAAATGGAATCATTAAGTTGTATTGACCATGCAAGAATAGAGTAAAAAAGTATGTGGCAAAGTCTAATTTAAAATACAAAGAAAGTAAGTCGGAAAACATGTATAAAAGGGTTAAAATCATGCCGATATTAATGAAAATCACTGTAGAAATGTTCTGTAGATAGTAGACATTGTCCCAAATAAGAAACAGTGACAATTCACTAAACTGTTTGAAGAATTAAAGGTGTAATTTTAACCCCCCCCCCCCCCCAAAAAAAAAAAAAAAACTTTAACCAAAAACTTTAATCTGGAAGTTGTAAGTTAAAATGCCATACAAAAAAGGATTATATATTTCCCAAAATAACATGAAACATAAAAAAACATAATGAGAATGATACAATCAATAGTAATATTAGTTTAAAAAAAAAAAAAAAAAAAAAAACTTTAAGGTTGACTAAAAAACTTTAACTACAAACTTTAACCAAAGCTCCAAATGTTAACAGACGGATAGATAAAAGTCATGACCAAATTGGAAAAAAAACACTTGAACCTTCAGTAAAAAACTTTAACCACAAACTTTAACAAAAACTCTAAATGTTAACAGATGGACAGATGGACAGACAGACGGACGTAAGTCATGACTATAGCCCTCACTGTAAACAGTCGTGCTAAAAATGAAAAATATACAGCTGCTGTAGTTATAATTTCCTCCAGCAAGTCGGAAAAATAAGATATATACTATAAGCGGTAAACCCTTGATCATCCGGATTATTCACACCTACTGACCCTACTGCTGGAAACAATAGGTGCCAGCATATCGAGATGACCCCATTTGGGTCACATTCAGTTAGTAATAGTTCATAAACACTACACGGGAATGATGTTATGAAATTATTCAAAACGCTAGTGTCCATGTCAGATGATTATTAGCATCGGTCTTCCTGATTGCTTCCAATTCTGTCAGGTGTAGACAGGTGCTGCCAAACTTCCAAGGGTTGTTGTGTCACTGCAGCTTAAAGGGCAAATTTTATGGAAAAACTCTAAGGAATGGATTTGAACATTAATCAACAACATTGAACCTAATCCACCCCTGCCCAAATATTAAGCCAGGGACTCGAAATGAACAAACTCAAATCTGCCCCCCTCCCCCTCCCTGCGATACCAAATATGAAAGGATTCGGACTGGCAGGAACCAAATTGGAACAAATTTAGATCTTACCTCCCCAGAGATGTAGTACACCAAATATTAAAGCATTCTAACTGGTGGGTCTGAAGAAAAAGATTTTTAAAGAATTTTTCTCATGTTGCACTGAGTTAATTTGAGCTCCCATAATGAGACCAAATATTAACCCATAGACATGGCTTGAACAAACATGAATCTGACTCCCTCAGAGATGCAGTATGTCAAATATGAAAGGATTCTGACTGGCGGATCTGAAGAAATAGATTTTTGAAGACATTTCCTCATACAACACTAAGTTAAACTTTGGGCTTCAATAGATAGACCAAATATTAACCCAGAGACCTAATTCAAACAAACTTCAATCTAACACCCCCCCACCCCCCCCCCCCACACCCCTCCACTAGAGATGTAGTATTTCAAATATGAAAGCATTCTGACTGGTGGATCTGAAGTAGGTTGTCAAAGAGATTTCCTCATATTGCACAGTTGATATTTGGGTGCCCATAGAGAGCACAAATATTAACTCAGGGACTCGATTTGGACAGACTTGAATCTGCCCCCCCCCCCCCCCCCCGCTCTCTCTCTCTCTCTCTCTCTCTCTCTCTCTCTCTCTCTCTCTCTCCCCTAGAGATGCGGTATATCAAGTATCAAAAGGTTTGTATATATGTTGGTTCTGGAGATTTTTTTTAATTTTGGAAAACAATTTATGGGTGCTATCAGAGAAATGCCCTTTTTGGAGCCCCCTGTGGGTGTGACAACTTTATTTGAACAAACTGGAATTCCTATATGATAAGGAACAGTTGTTTATGAGGAGAGGTTGATAATGTAAAGTTCACGCCGGACAGATGGACGGATGGTCGACAGACAGAAACTCATCACTTAAGCGCCCCCTGACTTACAGTCAGGTGAGCTGAAAATAAACAGTATTCATCAAGCTTTATAATTATGGATGTTACTGGAACCCGTTGATGAGTTCCGGTTCCAATGACAGCCTTATTTGTACAAATTTTATTGCCATTGTCACAATATTTCAGGTCATGTTAGTGTTGTATTGGTTAATTTGCTGCCTTTGTGTTAGGTAAGGGGTTAAACTGACTCAGTTCTGTTCATGTGAATCCTAGCAGCGGTGTTACGAGAATCTACATGGTTTCTCACTGGTTCTGTAGCACGGATCTCTTCGTGAATAGATTCTCAGATTCTCGTCAAAATATAAGCCCTGGCTGAGGCAATATAATTCACCAACATCAATAGAAAGTGACATTTCATCTCAACAAATGTCAAATATTCAAATATTCTTTTACCTAGTGGTGGGGTAAAATATAGCCCTGGATGCGCCCCCCCCCCAACCCGACACCCCTCAGTATGCCTTTTTTTTTTAAAAAAAAAAACAATTTATAAATAAATTGATGTTGACACATATTGAATTTCCCATTGTTATTTAATCACATTCTGAAGACATTTCCCATTGTGTTTGATGAATATTTTGCAATCTTTGTGAGAAAAAGCCTCAGTTTTCCCAGTTAAGTCACCTCAAGTCATAAAACCGTGATTTTTTCCAACAGAATGACCAGTACCTGCTACTTTGGTGTCTCATGACACTGTTAAAATTCCTAAAATCATCAACTATTGATTGTGCAGTGCTGTGCTTGTGCTACAAATATCCACAAGGGCACTTTCACAACTTTGGTTTAATCCCCATAGGCACACATTCTGTGAAAAGTGAAATGGTAGAAAATATGTTCCCAAAGTGGACAAATCAGTTACAGTACAGTCGCCGTGGACGGGTTGTAATACACGCGTGGGCAGTGATGTCCACTCATGCGTTTACCAGGCAATAAAAATCATCATCCACAATTTTGTATTAATGAAGCACCGGGTTGTACCTGGTGCTTCATTATTTAAATTTTTGATGATCATTCCTATAGCTAGTGTTTGGAATCAAATATTTTTGTATCTGTGGAAATATTCCCCATCCGTGAAAAGTGAGCCGTAAACAGCACCTGTACTGTATTTGTTTCAAGTATATAAAACTCGTTGATGTTTAATATATTTATGACGGACTGGGTCCAAAGTACCCAGTACTCGTAGTACTCGAGTACCACTTGTTAGACACAGTACTCAATACTCTCCCCAGCCCTGATTTGTGTATTCTTGGGGGAGGTTGGAGGGTGAAAGATAGCTGCAAATTATTTAAAATGTCCAGCCCGGCAAATGAAAAGCAGAGAAACATTTCATGTGAAGGACAGACAGACAGACATGCAGTAACACATTTTGGAAGCCTACATAAAGGTAGTGACTAACTTACAATGAAACATATAGCGAGAAGAGCTAGGGCAATGTTGTCAAACAGTAAACAAGAGGCCCCAGAGAGTCTGAGGGCATTCACCTCACATGGTAGCCTAAATATCAACCCAGGGAATTTATTTGAACAAGTTGCATCTGCCCCTTCTAAGAAAAGTTTATTCCAAATATCAAAAGATTCTGACTGGTGGATCTGAAAAAGATGATTTTTAAAGATTGTTCCTCATATTGAACTAAGTTATATTTCGGGCTCCCACAGGGAGCCCAAATATGAACCCGGGGACTTAACTTGAACAAAATTGAATCTCACCTCCTAGAGGATGCTGTCTGTATACCAATATCAAAAGATTCTGACGACTGGATTTTAAAGAATATTTCTCATATTGAACTAAGTTATAACTCGGGCTCCCACAGGGAGCCCAACTATGAACCCGGGGACTTGGCTTGAACAAACTTGAATCTCACCCCTCTAAGGATGCTGCATCCCAAATATCAAAATATTCTGAAGGGTGTATCGGAAAAAGAAGATTTAAAAACAAATATTCCTCATATTGCCCCAATCTAATCATAGAGAGCCCAAATATGGACACAGGGATTTGATTTCAACAAACATGTGAATGAATCTTCCAAAGATGTTATATGAGAAATATGAAAGCCTTTGGACCGGTGGTATGGGAGAAGAAGATTTTTTAATGTTTTTCCCATTACTCACAGTGTTTAAAACTGATGACTCAGCATTTCTTCAAAGTCCCGGAAAACTACACTATAATAAAACTGATGGCAATTTATTTTGGACCATTCCGTTCTGCTGTTCCTAAGGAAGCTTCACACAAAATAAAAATTCTCAGTGCAATATAGTTTTGAAGATCCGACCATTTTAATTTTTTTTTTCTAATTTTAGATTCTGCAGTTCCCATAGGGCGATGGGAATTTTTTTTGGTATAAATTAGGTACTTATGACCCAATAACCCCATCATATCAAATTTGCGTCAAATCGGCCTCTTAATTCGGAAAATAGAAATTTTGGTACAATTTGGGCTCCCACAGGAAGCCCAAATATGAACGCAGGGACTTGGCTTTAACAAACTTATATCTCACCTCCCATAAGATACCTTATATCAAATATCAATGCATTCTGACTGGAGGATGTGAAGAAAAATGTTTTTTAAGAATATTCCTCATATTGACCTAATTTATTATTCTGGCTCCCACAGGGAGCCCAAATATGAACCCAGGGACTTGGTTTGAACAAACTTGAATTACTCCCCCCACCAAGTGTGCTGCATATGGTACCAAATATCAAAACATTCCAACTGCGGGATCTGAAGAAGAAGATTTTTAGAGAAAATTCCTCATTTTGAACTAAGTTATAGTTCAGACCCCCACAGTGAGCCCAAATATGAACCCAGGGACTTGGTGTAAACAAACTTGAATCCCCCCCCCCCCGAAGGATGCTGAATACCAAATGTCAAAACATTCCGACTGCCGGATCTGAAAAAAGATTTAAAAAATTCCTCATTTTGAACGAAGTTAAAATTCAGGCTCCCAGAGTGATCCAGGGTTTCGCAAATATATTTGCTGGACCCATTTATTTTTTGCGGGACGCATTTCCAACATGTCTTTATCACATGAATTATGCTTATTTATCTTCAAATACATAGATTGTTAGATTGGTCAACCACCACATCAAAGGCTATCTGTAATCATATTTATAGAAATTAATTAGAGCTGATACGGTTAACCAATTAATCGACTAACATCAACGTCTTGATCAATAAAAAAGTAATTGATCGGTTAACCGTTACTTTTGAAGTAGGTATTATACGGGTTAACTAAGGAACAAACTTGCTCCAAAACAGGCAAACATTGTCACACTGGCTTTCATCAATTATAAGAGACAGAGTAACGCATGCCAGTTACGTGCTGACACACTTGTTCCCTCGCATTATCATTATTCTGTATCAGTAGCTGGAAATGGTCATCCTCAACCCATCACCAAATGCGAGTAGCAGACAATACTTGCACATGAAAATCTTGAGTTACTAAAGATTTTCAATGTTTGTCTAATAAACATAGCGTAAGATCCCCCCCCCCCCCCCCCCAATGGAACAAGCTCAATGAGCTCGTTCCAATGAGGGGTCACAATCTATGTTTTGAGACAAAATTTAAAATATAATAAAAATCTGAATGGACATTTTTGTATATGGCGCTGGCCGGTTTTGTCCATTACGCTGAGTAAAGTTTTAATTATATAAATCACCAATGGTACGGCAATTATTCACCTACCTATTAGGGCAAGTGATTAATCGGTTAAGCAAGGTTAATCCATGCGATTAATCAATCAAGAAAACCCTTGAATAGTTTCAGCTCTGAAATTAATCTAATTTCATTATTTTTTTTCCGATGAAAAAATGCTTATATTTTTGCGGGAACGGTAAATGTATCTTCTCACCAAGCATTTGCAAGAACGTCACAGGAACGAAGTGACCGTTCTCGCAATTTGCGAAACCATGGTGAGCCCAATTATGGACTTGGCTTGAGCAAACTTGAATCTCACCCCCAAACGATGCTGCATACGGAACCAAATATCAAAACATTCCGACTGATGGATCTGAAGAAGAAGATTCCTCATTTTGAACTCAGTTATAATTCAGGCTCCCATAGTGAGCCCGAATATGAACCCAGGGGCTTGGCATAAACAAACTTGAATCTCACCCCACTAAGGAAGCTGCATACCAAATATCAAAACATTCCGACAGCTTGATCTGAAGCAGATTTTTAAAGAAAATTCTTCATTTTGAACTAAGTTATAATTCGGCCTCCCATGGTGAGCCAGGGTTTCGCAAAAATATGTTTTTGCGGGATCCATCTCTAACATGTGGTTTAATCAAATGAATTATGCTTATTTATCTTCAAATACATAGATTGTTAGATTGTTCAACAACCACATCAAAGGCTATTGCAGTTATAATTTGTATAGAAATTAATTAGAGCTGATAGGTTTAACGATTAGTCGACTAACCAATGATCGACGTCTTGATCGATAAAAAAGTAATTGATCGGTTAATCATTACTTTTGAAGTACGGCATTATACGGGTTAACAAAGGAACAAACTTGCTCCAAAACAGGCAAACATTGTCACACTGGCTCACATCAATTGTATGAGACAGAGTAACGCATTCCAGTTACGTGCTGACATACTTGTTCACATGCATGACCATTATACTCTGTCAGTAGCTGGAAATGGTCATTCTCAACCCTTCACCAAATGAGGGTAGCAGACGATACTTGCAGAAGAAATTCTTGAATTACTACAGATTTTCAATGTTTGTCTGAAAAACAAAGCTTATGGCCCCCTCGCCCATTGGAACGAGCTCAATGAGCTCGTTCCAATGTGGGGTCATAAGCTATGTTTTAAGACAAAAATTGAAAATATAATAAAATTTGAATGGACATTTTTGTATATGGCGCTGGCCGGTTTTGTCCATTACGCTGAGTCAAGTTTTAATTATATAAATCACCAATGGTACGGCAATTATTCAGCTACCTATTCGGGCAAGTGATTAATCGGTTAAGCAAGGTTAATCCATGGGATTGATCAATCACGAAAACACTTTAATCATTTCAGCTCTAAAATTAATCTAATTTTATTAAATTTGATCTGATGAAAAAAACATTATATTTTTGCGGGAACGGTAAAGGGTTTTCTTAACAAGCATTTGCGAGAACGTCACAGGAACGAAAAGACCGTTCTCGCAATTTGCGAAACCCTGGTGAGCCCAAATATGGACTTGGCTTGAACAAACTTAAATCTCACCCGCCTAATGATGCTGCATACTAAATATCAAAAGATTCTGATTGGTGGGTCTGAAAACGATTTTTAAAGAATATTCCTCATACTGCACTAGTTTCAGCATTTGGTCTCCCATAGAGAGCCTAAATATGGACCCAGGGATTTGATTTCAATGAACGTGTGAAAGTATCTTCCAAAGATGACATGTGTGAAATCAGAAAGCTATTAGAGCTGTAGATTGGGTGAAGAAGAGTCTTAAATGCTTCCCCCCATTACCCACAGTGTTAAAAAATGCTGACTCAGCATTTTTTGAAAGTTCCGAAAAACTACCCCATGATAGACCCGATAGCAATTGTTGTGGAGCATTCCATTCTGTTGGTCCCAAGGAAGCTTCACACCAGACAAGAATTCTCAGTGCCGTGCAGTTTGTGAGATATGGGCGTTTTAAATTTTGTTCTATTTTTAGCTCCTGCGGTCCCCATGGGGCGACAGGAAAATATTTTTAAGCATAAATTAAGTGCTTATAATCCAATAAGCCTGCATATTAAATTTGGTTCAAATAAGCCTCTTGGTTTGAAAAATAGAAATTTTGGGCAGGATGAAAATTCTTGCCCTTCCCCTAACGAATGCAAATGTATCTCCCACAAACTCACACCAACCAATCGGTCTCACGCTGTGACGTGCAATTCGACGCTGTGATGTTCTGTTTGGGCGCTGTGACGTGTTTTTTTGATGTGAAAAGTCATGGCTGCGGCTGATTTTATCAATTTTCATTCAAATGGAGAGGCAAGAAACAGCTTTTAACTTTAGCAGTTAGACTGATGTTTCCCAATACCAACCAGCTTACTTTCACGTAACAGATATTATCTATACTCGCCAAAAAAGAAAGTGTGCATTGCAGAAATTGATCAAACTCCAAAGAAATAATTTCGTAGGTGTAAAGAGTGTTAACCTGTTCATGAATAAGTTATATTGAACACAAAAACAGCTTTCCCCGTTAAAATTACATTAACGTTAAATGACGTGCTGCACGTTTGTGAAAAGGCATGTTTTGCACGTGGAGAGTCTGAAAATTCATGCAGCAGTGTGAATCCTTGGGTATTTAAACACTAAAGTAAGGCCTTCCTATCGTTCACATTCAAACTTGCGCTGCTGTTAAAACGACTCCACATTAGCATGCCAATGATTGACAATGAATCAACGTCTCCTTGCCCTGGATATGATTAGAGCTGGCAGAACACACAGGGTTGAGAGGTTGCCCAGCATTTGAACTGCCACTGTAACACTGTACACAGGCTAGTCCATCGACATGCACAACATGATGACGTTCGAGACCGACCCCGCTCCGGGAGACCCCGAGTTACCACCTTTGCACAAGATCGGTATATCCGTGTCGTCCATCTCCGGAACCGGCAACAAACGGCAACGACGACAGCCAGGAACACCCCTAACCTGAGACGGATACATCCTCAAACAGTAAACAACCGGCTGAGAGAATGCGGCTAACGTCCTCGAAGACCTGCAATTCGTCCGATTTTGACGTTACGTCATCGTCGTGCTCGACTGCAGTGGTGTAGACAACGTCTCAGGCATCCCTTACACTGGTTGCGACGTGTTTTATTCACAGATGAATGTCGTTTCCATCTTTCATCATCAGATGGCCGCCAGAGAGTGTACATACGTCGAAACGAACGCTACGCAGACCCATGTGTCGTGGAGCGAAACCGTTATGGGAGAGGGTCTCTCATGGTGTGGGGTGGCATCACTGCCCGTAACAGAACTGAGCTGGTCATTATTGATGGCAATCTCAATGCAGCCAGATATCGTAATGAGGTGCTTACGCCTGTTGTTGTCCCATTTCTGCAACGTTACGGCCCCGGCGTCATTCTACAGCAGGACAACGCCCGACCCCACGCAGCTCGTGTTGTTCAACAGTATATGCAGCAACAACAAGTGGATGTTCTTCCCTGGCCCGCAAATTCGCCCGATATCTCACCCATTGAGCACGTATGGGACGAAATGAAACGTCAGCTACGCCGGCTTCCCCATGCACCGTCAACGCTTGTGGAACTCCAAAGACAGCTTATCAGAATATGGAACAACATCCCACAACACTTCCATGCAAACTTGTTCGCTTCCATGAGGCGTAGATGCACAGCAGTAGTCGATGCAGACGGAGGTCATACCAGATATTGAGTGTGTGACTTTTGTGTTTGACCCTTAGTGTCTTTGGCTCTCCATGGCACCAAGAGTATTCGTCGTAGCGTAATGGAATTTCTCGTGTTGATCACAAATTGATTCATCTGTGATTGAATAAAATTTCCATGAATGAAAATGATATATATCTTTTTTTAGTGTTATTTTTTAGCATGCACACTTTCTTTTTTGGGAGAGTATATCTTCGAATAATAGGGTTCACAAAATGCCTGGGAACAACTTCTGTGCATCGCCACTCGACTCAAAATCACCTACCTAGGTGACGCCCCATTGTTCTGACGCCAGGAAATGGCTCTCGTAGCCTAAAAAATATCCCTTCGATTTAAAAAACTTACCCCGATAGATCCCAGATGCGGAATAACCCTAACACAGCCCGTCAAAGTGAACCACCCAGTTGTGAAAAGTGGGAACAACGCTTTGATGTTAATGGCAACCACGCTGTGATGTTCATCATTTCTTAACTCAAATGAAAATTTGTAAGTGAAGGGTTTTTTTTAAACGTCATTATACGTTTACCTTCAGTTTCATTAGTTGGTTCGTTCGTAAGTATCATCTACTTTGTTTTGTCATTGGTAACACACACGTTTTCGCTCACAAATCCACTGTTCCGATTGGCAAATAATCAGGCCTTTTCGCATTTGACGATTTTCCTTTTGTTGGACTTGCTGGCGATGTGCAGGGATCGCTGACTCACTGGGGGGGGGGGGGGGTGGCTCATCGCAACACGTCAAAGGGGACAGCACGAGAGAGGCCCTCTCGTGTTATCCCCATTCGGCGCCCGTCATTATGAGGGATCCACACTACCCCCCCCCCCCCCCCGAAAAAGAGAGGAGGTTATCTCTCAGTGGTGGGAGTTCACATGGCTTCGGGGGAGGAAAATTGAATGTTCAAGCTCATAGGTTGCAATTTACGTCATTATTTAGAAGAAGAGTATTTGATACCACTGGGCAGAGGGGGGGCAAGAGTCTTAAACCAGGCGGCCAGAAGTTCCTGAGCTATGCGGGGGCGGGGGGGGGGAGTCTACCCCGACTTCCCCCTTGGGTCTCATCCAATCCTCCTGGTCTAACTTGATAACATGGTCCCCATAATTTTTGACAAAGCAATGGTACACTATCACGTAAACTAGGTACCACTCAGGCTGATGACTCGAAAGAAGATTATCGGAGGTCGGGAATGTTATGATTAAAAAACATAGAACTGCTACTTGTCTTGTCAATAAAGCGCCCAAAGATCGCCCAGACATGAATTTATATCTTACTTCAGCGTATAAGAATGCATATTTTCTCCGTGAATTTTTAGCACGTTTCAGGCCAGGGTGGCACCAGAAACCACCTTCTAAGGTACGTGCTGTCACGCCGTAGGCGTGACATGCCCCCCCCCCCCCCCCCCCCCCCACAATTACTAAGAATCCTGGCTTAGCTACTGCGTTCAAATGGTTATCAGACACCAGCTGCCCTCTGATGGATCTACCTATCAGGTAGGTTTGATAAAGTAAGCTATTCTGTTTATTCAAACTAGTATGGACTGGAGAATTTTGTCAATTTAATAGACCAGGAGCCCGAGGGGGTCAGCCTAGCCAAGAAGCTAACCAATTGCTACGTGTATGGCGATACTCTATATAGACTCTCATTCAAGGTTATGGGCGTCTGCCGGGTACACACTGGTGGATGTGGCCAGAAGGGGCACCTCAATGCACTCCAAAAATTCAGCTAGATCAGCCCGAAAGCTAACCAATTGAAATCACACGAAAATTAGTAGACACCATCCCCACAACCTTATGGCATCTTTGCCAGACATTTTGGGTGGTGGGGTGTGTCAGCCAGACGTAAGTAACTGCCCCCTAAAAGTGTGCTAGATCAGCCCATTTACTAACCGGGAGAACCTTATTGCAAAATGTTCAGCATACCCCCATGTATGAAGACTGACCACTGCCAGACATTTTCTGTGGTGGGGTACCCCAGCCAGAAGATCTTAAACTACCCCACCCTAAAAGTGTGCTAGATCAGCTCATTTACTAACCGGATGAAACTTATTGTAAAACGTTCAGTATTCTCCGTTGTATCATAAATGACTATTGCCAGACTATTTTTGGCGTGGAGTACCCCAACCAGACGGTTTTATACTACCCCACCCTAAAAATGTGCTGAATCAGCTCATTTGCTAAGCGAAAGAAACCTATTGCAAAACGTTCAGCATTCTCCGTTGTATCAAAAATGACCATTCCTGGACAGTTTGTGTGGTGGAGTACCTCAGCCAGGCGGTGTTATACTGCCCCGACCTAAATTGTGCTACATGAGCTCATTTACTAACCACCTGAAACCTACTGCAAAACGCTTAGCATTCCCCAATGTATCAAAAACGCCTATTGCCAGACGTTTGCTGTGGTGGTGTACGACAGCCAGAAGGTCTTATATTACCTCACCCTAAAAGTGCGCTACATCAGTTTATTTACTAACCAAATGGAACCTGCTGGAAAACAATTAGCTTACTCCGATGATCAAAAATGACTATTGCCAGAATGTTTTATGACTCACCCATAAAGTTTGCTAGATTGGCCCATTCACTAACCAAATAAATCCTATTGAGAAACGTTCAGCTTACCCTCAAATGTAAAAAATGATAGCTGACACAAATTTCTAGTGATGAAGTGCTTAGTCCGGAAGATCTTATATTACCCATCCGAAAGATAATCCATTGTAAACAAATGGGACATAATGCAAAGCATTTAGAATACCTCAATGAACAAATGCCTACAACCATGTTTCTTGTGGTTTCAAAGTAGTGAGGCTAACAGAAAATGTCTGACAGTAGCCCTTACATACACCCGTGTATCAAATGGCTACTGTTAGACATTTCCAGGGATGGTTTACCTTACATTTTAAGGCGATGCTTGATCAGTTTATCAAAGCAAGCGTTTAGCGCGAAAATTTCCGAATACCAAAAAGTGTCATTTCGATCACATTCATTTATTTTTTAAGTGTTAGTGGGTCTTCCTCGAAAGTGATAAGATTAGTCAGAATGCATGCTTGGATGTGCCCATTAAATTGATAGATAATTAAACGAAGGTATAGTGCAAAATCCGAAAATATTTTACCATAACAAACTTTGAGACAATATCAGCCCAGAATGCAAAACAGAAAATAAAAAAAAAAAATCTGGTGATTATTATTTCTCTTGATCCTGAGACAAATATGGTGTCCTGTTGGGGCCAAGTTTCCAGCGTGGCGTTTCTCTAATGTTTTAGGCGAAAACGCGACAAAGCTATAATACGTCAGTACCGTCTGCACTTTGTCGTAATATAGCTTTGTGGCGTTTTGAAGGCAATTTGGGGTAAAACGCGACAAAGCTATAATACGGCAGTACTGTCGTGCACTTTGTCGTAATATAGCTTTGTGGCGTTTTGGAGGCAATTTGGGGTAAAACGCGACAAAGCTATAATACTGCAGTACTGTCGTGCACTTTGTCGTAATACAGCTTTGCCGCGTTTTCGTTTTTCTCAGTGCATTCTTATATAAAATACTTCCTAAAACGCGAAAACACGACATACCGACAGTACTATCGTAGTTTCGCTTTGTCGTTTTTTGCGTTTTTAGGGAGTATTTTATAAGAGAATGTAATTAGAAAAACGCAAGAAAGCTATTTTACGACAAAGTGGACGACGGTACTGTCGTGTTACAGCTTTGTCTCGTTTTCGCCTAAAATATTAGAGAAACGCGACGCTACAAACTTGGCCCCAATAGGACACCAAAGACAAAAGTTATTTCAAATGTTAATTTCTGTTGAGCACATCTAGTACTCTTCTGTGTCGGAATCGAAATCCTCAGACCATGCTTCCCCTTCAGAGTCACTCAGTTCTTCATGAGACTGATTAATCTTGTCGTCAGTTCCCAATGCCAGATCACTGGCTGCCATTGGGGTGTCACTTTTAAACAAACTGTTTGGAATCGCAGGACCTTGGAGCCAGACTGGCTGCAGGACACCATCATTCACGAACCATCCATAT
Organism: Pictodentalium vernedei; assembly: GCA_031216915.1. Classification (NCBI taxonomy): domain Eukaryota; kingdom Metazoa; phylum Mollusca; class Scaphopoda; order Dentaliida; family Dentaliidae; genus Pictodentalium; species Pictodentalium vernedei. The sequence goes on along the minus strand of CM062288.1, from coordinate 66,351,737 downwards.
TCTGTTGCAGACAAACCGTCATCCGGATATGTTGACGACGCTCGGGTCCACAAAATAGCAACATACCGGGCTCGCATGATCTTCATTTTGAGGCTTCGATGTGAAGGTGGTAAAAGAACATAGTTGCTCTTCTTGACATTTGATAGCGGATTCCTCCGAAAGACAATTGAAAACATGAGGATGTGGCAAATGAAACACAGTACAGATGACACAACTACAATAAAACATTTGAAACAATAGGTTGGGAATTAAAACTCGAAACACCTTTAGTCTTAAATAATATAAACTACCAAAGATTGCATAAATCCCTGACTGAGGGGTCATTCAGAATTTTCAAGTAGTACAGAGACTCCTGAACGCAAAACTTGCGAACATAATATGAGGTGGGGGAGAGCTTTCCCGAATAACAAGGGCATTCTAAAAGTTTAAACACATAAATGAAAACAAAGGAGTAACCGCGAACATAATATGAGGTGGGGGAGAGCTTTCCCGAATAACAAGGGCATTCTAAAAGTTTAAACACATAAATGAAAACAAAGGAGTAACCTCCTATTACCTGATCAATTTTGCCAGTCATTTGCATCAGTTTATTGTACCGTGCTCCATCAACATCTTTGGACTTGCTCTGTGCATACATGCGGCAGACAAAGTCGGGGGCAACATCAAGGTCAGTACTCTGTGTTTTGTCTCCCATACTAATGAAGAGGTCAACGAAACGCCCAGTTCTGTTTTTCTCCACAATGTCAAAGGCTTTGACTTTGCCTTTTCCAGAAAAAATGCTCGAGAGCATAATTGTAACAAAATGCTTCCCCAACATGCGGAAACTATGATGGTCACGTAGCAATTATATACTGGAAAACACACTACAAAAAAAAATACCAGGCAGATATTTACTACAAACATTGCCACCTATATATCTGCTAATAAAAAAACATTATAATTCGTTGCTTGAGTCCTAGACTGTTCAATGTCCCAGTGGAGCATAAACATTCTAGCACACAGGCGACGAATTGTGAATTCAATCCAGGAATGCAAATGCTACCAAGCATTAATTCTATCCAGTTGATCGCCATCAGCTAAGGACAATTGCATTTTGATTGGCTGAGTTAGAACAATGATAAGTTAGTAATAGTTACTAACTGAACAACCTCCCCACGTTGTATAAGTGGCATTGACCCGCGAGGAAACACAGCGTGGATATTTCATCTTTCTTACCATCCCGGGGAAGACAAAAGAAATAGGGATTTAGAACTCTAATACTTACAGCTCTATGCCTTCGTCTTCTCCAAGTTGGTATGAGATATGAACTATCGAATAGAACAAAGGACTAAGGGACCGAGTGACGTCACTTGAATACCTGCTCTCACTTACCATACTTGGTCCCGTGCAGTTTTTTTTGTTTAGATTCGGGCCCAAGACAGTTACCAACCTCGCTGTTGATATTCATGAATTTGAGCAACCTGACCCGTGCTATGACACCTCATCGCTTCGCAGCCCGACGTCAAACGCCGAACATGGGTAGGTTGTTCAAATTAATGAACACCTCCAACACCTTACTGACTATTACTTATACGTACTTGTAAAAGGCTGAAAAAATCGATTTAGCGATTAGGACAGGCATCCAGGTATGGTACCCTTCTGCGCAAAATTTCTGGCAACAGTCATTCATTACATCCGGAAGTATCCTGATATTTTGCAATAGCTTTCAGTTTGAATAGGCAAAAAATTGCACTTGCACGATCTTGGGATATATAAGACCTTCTCGCTAGAACACCTCACAACAGGAAATGTCTGGCAGTAGTCACTATGATACATCGTGGTATGCTGAACGTTTTGCAATAGGTTCATTTGGTTAGTGAATGAGCTGATCTGGCACACTTTTAGTGTGGGGCGGTATAAGACTCTCTGGCTTGTGTTCCCACCACAGGAAATGTCTGGCAAACGTCATTTTGATTCATCGGGGCATGCTGAACATTTTGCAATAAGTTTTATTCGGTTAGTAAATGAGCTGATCTAGCACAATTTAGGGTGGGGCAATGTAAAACCGCCTGGCTAAGGTACTACACCACACAAAATGTCTGGCAATAGTCATTTATGATACAACGGAGTATGCTAAACGTTTTGCAATAGGTTTCATTCGGTTAGCAAATGAGCTGATCTATCAGAATTTTGGGGTGGGGCAGTATAAAACCTCCTAGCTGAGATACTCCACTACAAAAAATGTCTGGCAATAGTCATTTTTGATACAACGGAGTATACTGGACGTTTTGCAATAGGTTTCATCCGGTTAGTAAATGAGCTGATCTAGCACACTTTTAGGGTGGGGCAGTATAAAATCTCCTGGCTGAGATTCTCCACCATAAAAATATCTGGCAATAGTCATTTATGATACAACGGTGTCTGCTGAACATTTTGCAATAAGTTTCATCCGGTTAATAAATGAGCTGATCTAGCACACTTTTAGGAGGCTGTTACTTATGTCTGGCTGACACACCCCACCACTGAAAATGTCTGGCAAACATGTCATAAGGTTGTGGGGATGGTGACTATCAATTCTCTTGTGATTCCAAGTGGTTAGCTTTCGGGCTGATCTAGCTGGATTTTTTTAGTGCATTAAGGCGCCCTCCTGGCCCCACCCACCCGTGTGTACCCGACAGACGCCCATAACTTTAAATAGGCGTCTATATAGAGTATCGCCATACACATAGCAATTGGTTAGCTTCTCAGCTAGGCTGACCCCCTCGGGCTCCTGCTCTAAATTCATTTAATTTGAAGTATATCGGTACTTAACAATCCGTTACCCTGTGCTTTGCAAAAAATAGAGACTGAACCCAATCAACCCCTCCCACCCCCACCCCCACCCTCCTGGCTTCGCGGCCCATGGACTTATGTGCAAACGCAAAAAGGAATAGTTATAATGAACCTGACCGAGAGTTGTGTCTTACCCGGTATTACTCAGTGTGTGCATTTGAAGATTATTCGTGGCACTAGTTCTCCTAGGCCTGTCTTGGGCATGTGACTGTCTGTAGAACGGGGAAGGTGGCTTTACTGCTCACACCATGGGTGGGTCACCCAAACGTTGCACGTGGAATTACATCCATCTGGAACATAACTCATCATTTAGCAGTCATACCATCCCCATACTGCAATGCAGGGGTGATTCTCAATGGAATTTTGTTGTCAAACATCACCATTTACTTGCAATGTTCTAAGTTTTGAATTAACCCTTTGCTCAATAAACGGCAGTGCAGGGACGGTTTTCAATGGATTGTTGTTGCCAAAATTTACTATTCACTTGCGATGTTCTAAGTTTTAAATTAACCCTTTGCCCAACAAATCGACAAAAGCGGCACAGTATATTAACATATATGAGGCTTCTGCATCCTGAAATGTCTTGGCTGTTGATGAAACCACACTAATATTGATGACACTGGAGCTGGTTCATCGAGCTGGTTCCAGTGATATTAATATTGGCCTGCTTTTCATTGAGTCATACTGAAGATTTTTTCCCAATTCTGAAATTTTATATATTTTCCCCCAAAAGTTGTGATGGGAAAGGGATAAAGTGCATCACTATTTTCATTCCAAGACGCTATGAATAAGATTATGTGTGTTCGAAAAAGGCTTGAAGAAAAACAATTCGTCTTGATTTGCCTGCACGGCCGATTACTTGACGGAACGTTAGAAATGTGTAATGGCGTAAATGAGATGGACGGCAAGTCAGTTCGAAAAATTACGACGTCATTAGACGTAATGTCGATATTGGTTGTTATAGAATTTATCTAAATTATTTCCAAACCAGTTTAAAATCGAATACAACTCCTTTTAATGGTTGTATGGGTGAGTGTTTGTGGAGGGATGTATTCTTTCGGTAAGTATTTTTACTTTATATCATTCCAATGCTATATATCCCGTCGGATATACAATCGGAAATTATATTTCGGCAAGAGAGAGTATCCCTTGTTTGTCTGGTGTAGTGGGGATGGAGAGCAAAAGTGATGTTTGGTGAGTAATTGCACCTTTACCTTTTGTCGCAATAAAATTATCGGTGCAATATATCTCGCGGGGTACATAGCATCCGAAATTGTATTGCAGCAATAGTGTATAACCGCTGCTAGTGTTGATTTGGAAGGGGAGCAAGAGTGATTTTGTTGTAAGTTGTATCTTATATCGTAATATATTTTTTCAATTATCCCTGCTGTAAATCCTCCTGGGTAGATAACATCGGAAATGATATTACGACAATAGAGTATACACCCACTGTTAGCGGTGTGGAGGAGCTCATAGCTACGGTAAGTGGAGTGATTTTTGTTAATTAGTTAATTATTGTGTGAAATTATGAAATGCCACCAAGACATTATTAATTCCGAATCACCACTTCAATCAGATTGAACGATATGTCGAAACCTTTTATTCGACGATATATTGGAACTTACCATTACTTTTACAAGATCATCATCTACGTGAGTCCTTTGGCACCCAAATTGTACCGACTGAAAATTTATTAATTCGGGTGCCTCCCTCCCCCCCCCCCCTTCGAAGTGGCGCGTCCATGTGTGTACGCAACTGCGTTTTTGCGTTCGGGTTTCTGCGACCTTGGAAAACAACGTAGATGATACAGATGAACGAACCAACTACAAAAAAACGTATGATGATGTTTAAAAAAAACTTTTACTTACAAATTTTCATTTGGGTTAAGAAATGATGAACATCACAGCGTGGTTGCCATTAACATAACAGCGCCGTTGCCACTTTCCACAACTGGGTGGTACACTTTGACGGGCAGTGTTGGGGTTATTCTGAAATCGGGATCTGTCGGGGTAAGTTTTTTAAGTCGAAGGGATATTTGTTAGGCTACGAGGGCCATTCCCTGGCGTCAGAACAATGGGGCGTCACCTAGGTATGTGCTTTTGAGTCGAGTGGCGATGCACAGAAGTTGTACCCAGGCATTTTGTGAGCCCTATTATTCGAAGAGAGATAATATCTGCTACGTGAAAGTAAGCTGGTTGGGATTGGGAAACATCAGTCTAAATGATAAAGTAAAAAGCTGTGTTTTTACCTCTCCATTTGAATGAAAATTGATAAACTTAGCCGCAGCGATGACTTTTCACATCAAAAAACACGTCACAGCCCCCGAATAGAACATCACAGCATCGAATTTCACGTCACAGTGAGACTGATTGGTAGGTGTGAAACTTCTCTTGAACAAATCTGAGTCTGCACCTTAAAAGGAAGCTGCACACCACATATCAAGTCTCCGCGCTTCTCTTGGTCCATAAGAAGGAGATTTTTTAAGATTTTCTTTTTTGGCGTGGCTCTACTGAGGGGCAGAGCAACTTGATTTGAACAAAATCAAAATGCGATGTCATAACAAACAATCATCTCAAATTTCACTTAAATCGGTTCAGCAGTTTTGGAGGGGAAGATGCAAACACCATGTTCACGGATGATGAAGGGCGAGTGATCACTATAGCTCACCCTGACTGAAAGTCAGGTGAGCTAAAAACAACTCGGTGGACCATGAGTGCTGCAATTGGGCGAGAGACTTGGTTCACGGAGAGAAGAAACTTGTAGCTGATGGCTGTCGAATGTGTTGTTAAAACCCAATAAATAAATAAAAAAGAGGCCCCACGGGGCCTGAAGCACTCACCTTGAACAGAACACGATATAAACAGAGGTCGAGAATGAATCTACATTAAGCAATTCATCTCCACACTGTCAATCCTTAAGCCCATCAGGAGTGACAAGAACAGTCCAAGCATCATGCCTTTTCTTCAGTTGACCATAATGTAAAATGTGGAACTCCCCTCTGAAGCCCCTTGATACAACCTATATGGATTACTCTTGTTACACACCTCTAGGGGGTACTGAATAAAAAATGTCTAATTCTTCAGCTACAAAGCCAATTCCGGCTCCATAGGGAGCCCAAATATTAACCCAGGCACTCGATTTGAACAAAGTTGAAACTACCATAGCGAGCCCAAATTTTAACCCACAGACCCGATTTGAACAAACTTGAATCCCCCCCCCCCCCCCTCCTAGAGATGTTGTATACCAAATATGAAAGCATTCTGACTGGTGGATTGAAGAAGCAGATTTTTAAAGAAACTTCCACACATTGCCTTAAGTTAAAATTTGGGTTACCAAAGTAAGCCCAAATATTAACCTAGGGACTTGGTTTGAACAATCTTCAATCTCACCCTCATTACAATGATGTGTACCAAACATCAAAAGGTTCTGACTGGTGGTTCTGAAGAAGATTTTTACAGAAAATTCCCCATATTGCCCTAAGTTAAAAAATTTGGGCACCTGCATTGAGTCCGAGTATGAACCAATAGGCTTGATTTTAACAAACTTGTATCTGACCCCTCTATGGATGCTGTATACCAAATATCAAAAGATTCTGAACACTGGTTCTGGAGAAAAGATTTTCTAAAATGTTGGCAAATATGCTGAGTCAGCATTATTTTGCTGCCCTCTGCAGGACTCCCTAACAAAACACATGGCATTTTTTACTATTCAATTCTCCTGGTCCTAAGGATGCTTCTAACTATATAACAGTCCTCTGTTCCAAGTGGTTTGGGAAACATGGGCGTTTGAAAATGTTTCTATTTTTAGCTCCTGGGGTTCCCATGGGAATGCAGGGAGGGGGTGGTATCGGTCAAGTACTTATGACCCAATAATACCACATACTGAATTTCTTTCAAATCGGACCATTGGTTCAGAAAATAGAAATTTTGGGTGGTACCAAAAATCTAACCCCTCCCATTATAAAGGCAAATATTGCTTCACGAACTACGTTTGAACAAAGTTGATTCTACACCTCAAAAGGATGCTCCACAACAAATATCAAGTCACTGGTTCCTGAGATTATAAAAATATTTTGGGAGCATTCTCCCGACAAGAGAGTGCGACAAGGCTTATGCTATAGCATTGCAAAGTCGTCTTGCACCCAAGGGATGGAATACACCACCACCCATGCTATTCTGTAGATTATGAGGCCTAAAGCAAACCAAGAACATGAACTTTTAATGGCAAAGAAATAATTACAAAAATAAAAAATAAAATAAAAAAACACCCGCCTGCATGCAATTTTACAAAAAATGGCCTGAGAAAGAGATCTATTTTGTGGGGCCTTATGCATGAAGATTATTACAACGAATACATTGTCTTACACAAAAGGATATCATACAATCCGATGTAGACTGATTTTAAGAAGTCCTCCCTAGTGGAAGGGCAATTTTAACAAACATACAGGCCCACATAAACTTCATACACAGTGTAAACATTCCACAAAATTAATAAACATTCATGTATATTTAATAGGAATTAGAAGTATTGTAATTAAAAGTCAATTGTGTGGTTGTTCATAGACATATATTACTTTGTTATCAGGTGTTAAAAAATATTAATATTTGTAAACACACCCACCCATTTAGATTAGTCCCTGCTCATAGCAGTGGCGCAGACATACAGTTCAGTTGCCGATACTGGTCATAATCCATGCATGGGTAGTGATGTCCATGCATGCTTTTTCCAGGTAATAGAAAATCATCATCAATAAAATTTTAATTAATGAAACACCGGATTGTACCCTGTGCTTCATTAATTAAATTTTTGATGATTATTGCTGTAAACAGTGTTTGAAATCTAATATCATTGCATCCGTGGAAATATTGCCCACCTGTGGAAAGTGACCAGTCCGTGGAGGCCGCACGGTAGGCATGGGGGCTGGAGTGCGGGTGGGGGCGTTTTGTTATCTAGATATTTATGCTTTTTCGCAACTTATATTTTATGGACACAAATTGACACAGAGTCTTTTTCTGTCTAGAATTTTTTTTTTTTTTGGGGGGGGGGGTGGGGTGGGGGCACACTAACCTCCACTGATGAGAGGGGCACATTCCCTCTTGTCACTGCCACTATCGCACTGCTATGTGGCTCAGGTGATGCTGTGCATCATATTCTTTATGCCCCAGCCCAATCCCACTAGATATTACTCTTGCTCCTAACTTTGATATCCTGGCTAAGCACCTGTATCATGGTAAACTAACATCAAATTGTCTGCTTATGTCCAGTAGCTAACATTGGGATAGAATAATGTGCTTTGTCAGAAACTTGATCAAGTATTGATGACAAACGACAATTTTCATTACCAGTACCTGGTACCAGTAATAAAATAAGATTTGCAAGTATCACCCTGCGTTTTTTCAGCTATTAACTAACATGAAATTGTGTGCTTCATGAAAATTATTTTGTTACTACCTGTTAAAAATTACTGTTTCGTGTTTTGCTATTTTAGAAAAATAAATCACTCCTTTTCTGGCGGGCATACTAAACACCGAGGCAAACCGAGGGAAGTAGTGAGAGGGGTGCCACTATAGCAAAAAACATTTAACACTGAATTCCCTATACCCCAGGACTGCCACTATGGCGAACAAATTAACACAGTATCTCCATAGTGTTTTTTTCGCCATATTGGCATTTTTTTCGCCATAGTGGCATTTTTGGAGGCAGGAAAAAAGTTTTAAAATTTTTTCCTGCCTCCAAAAATGCCACTATGGCGAAAAAACCCTATGGAGAATCCTATGTTAATTTGTTCTTCATAGAGGCAGTCCTGGGGTATGGGGAATTCAGTGTTAAATGTTTTTCGCTATAGTGGCACCCCTGGGTAAAAAGCCTATGGAGAATCCTGTGTTAATTTTGTCCCTATAGTGCCCCGTTTGGGGAAGGGGAATTCAGTGTTGAATGCTGGTCCCTATAGTGTCAGTCACGGGCTAGAGGCCTCCCAATTACTTTATGCTGGCAAATATGTGGATTTTGCTTATTAATCAATCTCTCCATACTTAAAGCCGTATAACACATTACTGTATGGAAGGATTGGTTGATAAGCATACAATATCTTACCCACAGTGGAAAACAGAAGTACCTCTTAACTCTTTTTCACTTATGGGATGGAATGGTGAAAAAAGAGAAGTATCTCTTAAATGCTGGTTCCTATAGTGCCAGGCACGGGATAGAGGCCTCCCAATTACTTTATGCTGGCAAAATATATGTTTATTAATCAATCTCTCCATACTTTAAACCGTATAACACTTTACTATATGGAAGGAATGGTTGATAAACATACAATCTCTTACCCACAGTGGAAAAGAGAAGTATATCTTAACTCTTTTTCACTTATGGGATGAAATGGTGAAAAAAAGAGAAGTATCTCTTAATTACTGGTCCCTATAGTGTCAGTCACGGGGTAGGTTGTTCAAAACATGTTTATACTGACAGGCTTAGGTGGGATTGTCTTCCATACACTTTATATACTGACAAAATATATGTTTATTAATCAATCTCTCCATACTTTAAACTGTATAACACTCTACTGTATGGAAGGCTTGGTTGATAAACATACAGTCTCTTACCCACAGTGGAAAAGAGAAGTATCTCTTAACTTTTTCACTTATGGGATAGAGTGGTGAAAAAAGAAAAGTATCCCTTCTCTTTTTTTACTGCTATGGAGAGCTAGTGGGCACTGCTACATTTTAAGCAGACAATAAGAATTAGTTTAGGTACCAATGTTTAATATATGAAGTGAGAAGCATATATACACCAAGATTTGAGTTTATCTATAGAAAACCTTTTACATCGAGATTTTTTTGTGTGATACCACTTTATTTCAAGATTCCATTTTGCTGAGAAAATATGTATAGCCAGAATTGTGTCTTTGAAATAAAGCATTATCGCTTAAGATTTTTTTTTTTAAAAATGCTAAAAGATCCTATCTGTGATACATAATAGTGATTGGCAAAAAATATGCAATAGAAAAAATGTTTTTATAAAAAAAACCCTGTGGGTTGTTTTGACACCTAATCTTGATTGCATAAAATAATGTCTATAGTTTTGCTCAAACCATTGACAAACTTCTCTGTCATTCTCTTGGAAATTTCTTAGGTCGAAATTGATAGTAAGAACTGTCTCTAAATCATATCCTTTAGCAAGATGGTCCAAGGCAAATATACAGTACATTCCACACACCACAGTATGAACACTCTGCACTCTCATTGTGTTAATAGTCCATGAATCTGTGTTTTTCACTATGAATTTGTAAATGTCTTTATCTAATGGTGGTAAGCCATAGGAATCAAAGTAGATGTATGAATGATTGTCTTTGAAATATATTGCCACCCAATGTTCTCCTGGTTCTCTTGGTGAATCTGTGTTCACAATATAAGCTTTTCTATGTTTAGGTTTTTGTTTTGGTAATAAGTCTTTTGAACACACGTTTCCATTCAATAATGATAACCTTGGAGAATTGTCCAGAATATATTGTAGTTGAGTGGTTTCCATCTCTTCTTAGCCCTGAAAAAAGCTGTTATAAAGTTGTACTTTTCAATCAATTTCTTCTTCTTTATTAAGTGGTGTATAGTAGCCCCATTCTTTCTCTACTAAATCCGCCCACCTCTTAATGTCTTCATCAGTGTTAATTTCAAAGTTCACATTCACATTTGCAAAACATCCTTCAATATTTAGCTTCTTTGCTTGTATGTGCAGTTTATATAGTACACTTGATGGACACACTTTTTTCCGTACACTCTTCCATATACATTTCAATCCATATTCTTATATCTTTTTTATATAAAAGTCATGTTCTTGTCTAGGTATTTCTTAACATGCACCACACAGATTGTTCACTTTTTTGTTTTATCAAAGGTGTCACTTCACCCACAACAATTTCTTTAAATAATCTAAGGAACAGTCTTTCATTGCGAGTTTTCTCTTTCCTTATTATGTTTATTCTTTTTCTCATCTCCCTGTATATCTTCCAATGTTCACATTTACTCATTGTTAATAGTCAAATATCACTTCTCTGCATTTGTTGATTTCTATCTCACTATCAAATTCTGCATAGACAACAACGTTGATTACCTCTGTGAGAGCTTGAGCAAACTGAAGATCCAGTCGAAGGTTGCCAGACTTTATAGGGTGAGCTAATGGCCCACTACCTGACTGATCGGGTGTCAAATCAACTCCCCAGAGGGTATCCTTTTGCATAATCCTGCATTGATATATTAAATGTTTGATTTTGTCCAAAATAGCCCATTGCTTCAAATAATGATAAATATGAATTTAGATAAAGTCCATCTTCGAAATTCGGTTCAAAGGGACGTGCTTTAATGGAATGTTCATCTATTGTGATTTCCAACTTGTTCAAATTGAAATGTTGAAAATTAAATGGACATGTGCCAATATCTCCATTTATATCTTTATTCGAAACTAAACCAAGAATTAATCATTTTGGCATCTGTTTATGAAACAGATGGTCTTCTATTTTTGACCGAAGACCATTTCCAATGGTAAATGTTTTCATTTCGGTACGTTTTATGGGCATTTTATAATTTGTTCGATCTATTTGTGCATTAAGATCATTCACAAATTTAGGAATTAAATCCACGGCCGGTATTCTGAATATGGCTTTTTGAATTTCTATTTTTCCATCTACACCACCAATCAGACAAAATTTAGTTAGGGAACGATGAATTTTAATTCTCATCTCTACACCATTTGGTAAATATTTGTCTTGCACAAATAGATCTAAGTGTATTTTCTCTCTTAGTTGTACAGATTTACTGTTTGCAATTAATTTGTGATGTTCAACCAAACCTTTGTTATTTGAATCGTCTGCAGTTGCTACATGCTGGCCTGGAGTATCTACATACCACATCTCACTAGCAGCTAGCTGTGTTTTTTCACATCTTTTGAATAGCTTAACAGATTTTCAAAAAATGCTTGATAAGGATACATGTCTGTATTGGTGGAGAACCATTCAGTGTAACAGCAATTTTACTGAACATACTGTGAAAGAAATTATTGATAGGAGTAATATTTGTATCATCATCCAATACACTCCCATCTTGCTTTGTAATTTTGAATTGAACCTCAAGTGTAGATGATGCAAGATCTAACCACTTGGTTGTTTGTCTTGGAATTAAAAATTCTATTGGTGAAGAATTGTTTGAAGATGCAATAGGAAATTGCTCAATCTCACCAATATTTTCGACACCACTTGATGTTGGTGTTACATTATTTGGATCAAATCCGCTACAAAAATGCTCGCACGATCCATGTAACATCATGATTTAATCAAATATATCAAGTGGTCTTGAATTTCGTTTTGAATAAGAATGTCTTTTACGTGTCTTCACTCTTTGAGAACGAACAACAGAGTGATGTTTCGGCTCTTGTTTCTGTCTTTTTATTCCCAATGCAGCTTTACCCACTGATGCCATAAGATCTTTTGCATGAGTGAGCATGACTTTTTTAGATGGTTTACGATTTCTCATCAATTCATTTGCTATTTCTAAACCATGTTTTAATCCTTCTTTCTTTAAAGTTCGAAATGCATTTTTTGCAATTGGTTTCATTAATGGTATTGCTGATCTTATTGCTGAGCGAAAAATATACCCTAATCCATATCCGTATTGCCGTGGTATGCCTCGATACACTGACATCATTTTTATAAATTCAATTTATCTTGCTCTCTAAAATACAACTTGACAACACTCTTAGCACTTGAAAACTGAATGTTTTTACCAGTATTCCCATTTATATTTATAGTGATCTGATCAAAAGAAGATTTTGATACTGGTACATAATGTACATTATCAAATTCTTTATGGGTGTGCAGAGATTCGTCACATGTTTCAAACGGTAACACACGTAAAATAGGCGCTTCTATATCACCAAGAAATGTATAATCTGCAATATCAGAGTAAATAAAGAGTTGATTAAAATTCATATTTAAATCCACGTTATATTTAAATCCATCTTTTGCTGTGTTAGGAAAAATTACTGGAAACATGCCATCTTTACACCCCATTTTTTGTGATAAACTTTCTGATAATTCAAGTCCAACTGTTGCAATACTATTTGATACAACTTTCATACGTGAATGTCGAGATGAATAACCAAGACGAAATGACACACCAAATTCTTCAAAAATATCCCCAAGTTTTTCTTGAATTTCGGATTCTATTGCTTCCACAACATGTCCACCATTTGCACATGCCCCCGCCAAAATACTTAGCTCAACAGCAGCAACACCCTTACATACTGTATGTTTGAAAAACAATTTATTAATATTATTAATGCATGCTGATAATTTTGGATCTGTTACAATGATTTTAAAATGTGTTTCATCATCTGTTATATTTCTTGCCTCAGATGGTAAAATTACTTCCACTAATCCCACTTACCAATGTTCTTTATTTATATGAATCGGTTTAGATAATTGTGTTTGAAAACAACATTGTGTGTTATTTGGAAACATATCCATAGAACTATCACTCAGTAGTGTTACGTAAAATGAATTCATTTTTCTTATCATGTGGTTTCAAATATTTTAAACCGGGGCTTGGAAGAATATATCCTAAAGAACTACTCAATAATACCAACCACAATTCTTTGTTTGGGGATTGTAAACTAAGGTGAATGATAGCCGTAATTATAATTGCATAAATAACAATTATTTGTGTGAAATAAGTCACTTGATTTTTTGCAACAAGACTCCCACAAAAATTAAATTGTGATTGTTGACTTTGTACTTCAACACTTGCACTTTCACGACTCAATGCATTTTCATTTACTGACATATTCTTTTAATACTAAATCAGATTCTGATATCCAACAACCAAATTTTGAGGGATAACCTTCCCAATGTACTTTAAGCTCCTTGACGAGTTTCTTACCCACACGTCTTGAACGTTGTGCCAGAACCGAATCAATGATATATTTTTTATCATCTTTTACACTTTGAATTTCTTGTGGATAAAATGTTCCCTGTATACTTTCACCACCCATATCTTCAAGTTTATAAGTGTTTGGGTGTGTATGTTTTACATGGGTGATTTTAAATAACTCTTTTGTCCAATTTGGTAAATATCCCTTTTCAAATGTATGTTTGGTTTTGTTAATACGTACTATATCGCCAACTTTAAATTTTATTTTTCTCTCTTTAGATTTTTTTTTTACCATACAAATTTTGAGTTACTTCTATTTCATTTTCTATTGACACAGATGCAGGAGTTCTCTGAATACTACGATGGAAACTGTGATTGTATCCATCAACTAAATTTTGTAATACATCAATATATCTTAATGTACGTTTGTGTGTAAAATATTTCCACATGCGTGTTTTCAATGTGCGTTGAAAGCGTTCTACAATACTAGCTTTTGTTTCATGATTTTCTGTTGTGAAAAAATGAATTTCTGGTTTCTTTAAAAATTTCTGCACCTCTTTATTTTTAAATTCAGAACCTTTATCTGATTGTAAAGATAATGGTTTACGTCCAGAAGTTTCCAAAAGTCTCTGGAAAGATTTTGTTAGTGTTTGTCCTGATTTATTGTGTATGGGTATAACCCATGCATATTTTGAAAAAACATCGATGACACAAACTAAATAACGAATTCGGTCATTGTGAGATTGTAAACTTTGTGAATCTGCTAAATCAATTTGCCATTGATGATCAATTCCACCCACTACAGTATTTCGTCTTGCAATTTTTTTATGAATGGGTTTATATAAAGTGTAAGTTCTTTCTCCTTTCAACCATTTTTGACTTGCTCAACTGTAACAGATTTATCTTTACTATGAGCTGCTTTGTATACATTTTGTATACCCCCATAACCAGCAGGATGTTTTGTATTGTAATATATTTCAGTTAATACATCTTTCAATATGCCTCCCATTTATTAGAAAGTTTATTTTCTGCCAATTTATGCCTAGGTGATAATTTTGGTGTTTTCTTTCCTCGAACTATTTTTCGTTTTGGAGTTGTTGACAGAGACTTTTCTAACCAACTATATTCAGGGAGACTTAGATATTCATTGGGGTTTGCATCTCGGTTCATCCACAACCAACGTTCACGATTTCCAACAAAATCTTGAGGGATATTTATAGCTTCTAAACCACGATTGAACATCTCCCAACCGGTCAGTTTAAAACCTTTTCAATGTCTAATAATATCATTGACTAAATTGATGATGTTTTACCCTTTTATGGGCTCTCCATCATAACTTAAAATACCCTGATCATCCCAACTCATGTGTGGATGAGATGATAAAGCAGACAATAATGAAGTTGCTTTACGTTTCATTGTAACAGGGACACTTTCTATAATACGATCTCGTAAAAACATTGAATTTCGTTCTGGCTCAGGCATAACCACTGATGGTTGTAATGCCTTCTTATGTGACAATTGAAATTTTTGTAAATGTTCACCATACTTTCGTTTTTTCTCACCTTCTGATAACTCTGAATTATCTAACACAGGTGATAATTCATTCTGCAACTGTGCTGTATTAGTAATTTGAGGATCAGGTGGTAATCTTGGTCTTTGAGATTTTTCATTTCTAAAACATTGCATTTCTTCTAATATTTGACAAGGTACAATAGCCATTCTCTTCATATTTTGCTCCCCAATTTATTTACAAGATTTGTTGCAACTAGAATAGCAGGCCCAAGTAGACCAAGTAATGGTAAAAAACCACCTTTTTGATTTAACATTTGTTTTTTTTTTTCTTTTTAAGAGATACAGATTTACTAGCAATAGATCTTAGTTGCTCACGCTTCGGTTGTAATTTTCGTTTCTGAGCGGGGGTTAGATATATGTTTCCGTTTAAAAGATTAAGCCAAGTATATGTATTTTGCCATTCTTTATAACACCAGATGATTTTTTGTGGGGGAATTTGAAATAAGTCATGTTTCATATCAATAAGCTTTTTGACAAATTCTGTTTTTCCTGAACCACTAGGCCCTGAAATAAAGATATTACAAGGGTGTTGAAACAATAAACATTCACTTGATGCCATTATTTTTTGTGAGAAAGTGTTGTCAAAACGCTAACTTATATACTTTCTGTTTCCAAAGCTTCTTCATTTCTATGAGTGGGTTTTCTTTTTAAGGGTGCTTTTAATTCAAATAAAGTTTCCGAAGAACTCTGATCTATTTGTGGCATACATTGTCTGTATAAATAATTCATGATTTGTTCATCATAAATAATAAAATCCCACATAACTCTTGTCCAAATATTTTCTACATTATCTTTGTAAAAAGCATTCATGATTTGTAATGCATTACAAAATTCCCCATACATTTCATCTTTTTCCAATTGATTATGAATAAATTCTTTTGTTATAGTTAGATAGCCGGGAGTGATCATTTGAAATGCATATAATAATGCCTTACGTGTGATCTTGTTTTCTAAGATGTGTCTTACTGGTTTCATGGTTGAAATCAAACTGATGATTCTTTTGTCTGTTCTGATGTACTTTGTGCATCAGATATTACATTACACCATGTACTCTGTTCATCAGGACAGTCAGGAAAATCATTTTCTACATTATCTGTAAACATTTTGTCTAACTTAGTTTTGAATTGTCCTGAAGCTTTTCTTGCAAATATGGTACTAAATGTTGTTCTTTGATCATCTAGTACCATGATTGCAAATAAAGATTTAGAATCTGGAAAATCATCTAGACACTTGTCATATTTTTTCATTGTTGAAAATATTTGATTTAAAGTGAATCCATAATCCATCACTGATAATATTTTATCTGGAGGTGTTTGCATACATGTGGGTGGTTTATATAATTGACAATTTCTTATCAATTGAATATAAGAACAATTTGGTGACCACTTAACATGTTCTTGTAAAGGAATATCCTTTTCTTCCCAGTTATGTAAACCCTGTCCACATACAAAACATTTTACTTTACCATCTCCTACATAGAAAAAACCCAGCTTTAGCTAAATCTTCTTTCTTGGATTGTAAAATAGGATTTGTAGTCATACTAAAACTCGAAAGTCTTCTTAACTCTGATAAGTATATAGGATATGTAGGATTAAGTGGTAGAGACATCTTCCCTGCTCCCTGTTCAAAGTCGAAATACGTTTTTGTGACGAATATTTATATCTTATACCCATACGGGAGTGTGTCATATTTACCGACAACAAAACGTTTTGTATAAACAGATCTGAATGTTTTGCTTTGTGCTTCACTTGTGACTTGTCTATCTTTGTTACGTTTAATTCTATGTGTATATTCAATGTTTAATTTGTAATTCTCGCAGTCTCGTGCACACTCAATCATACTTTCAAAATTGACTTTTTGTGATGTCATGTAATCTAATGTGATACCCTTAACTTTACATGTGGTATGTATTTCTCCATCTTTAATATATTTGTATCCAATAATTGTTCGGGCCTAAACCTACAAACTCTGTGATTTTTGCCCCTGGGTGTTCATCTGTCCACTGCCCTAATCTACTATTTACAATTTCTGGATTCCAAAGTGATGGTTTATGTATGTAGATACAACTGTCTGTGTCAAAATATAAAACTCGCATTCCTAATTGTTCTAAAACTTTGTATAATTCCATACATGCATAGGCTGTGACAAATGAAGCTACGACAACATTGGCTGAATTGTGTGGATTGTAAACATCTGTAGAGTCAATGTAGTTTACTAAAACAAACTGATCATGGTCAAAAAATTCCACATTCTTCACAATTTTGTTTTTGTTCTGTATTATTTCAAAATATTCTGATGGTTCATTTATGTATTTTGGTTTTGTTTTTATATTGTTTTGGGCATTTTTTTCCCCAGAGACAATTTAACATGGTTTTGGCAAATGATCGTTTTCCTGTTTTTTTTTCAACTTTTTCTAAATAGATATTTTCAATCTGCGCATAATCGTTTTTAAATTTTGTTCTGTCTGTTTCTGTTTTCACCCAATCTGGAAACCCACTAGCTTCTTGTTTCATTTTTAAATATTTATTCACATAATATTTGTAAATCTCTGAAGACCATTCATCCCAATGCCAAATCTGATAAGTGTCAAGAAGAGTGTACCCCAAATCCAATGCTTTGCAAAGTTCAACAGATGTCCATGTACCTACAAGTGCACGTTGTTCTGGTGTGTGTTTACACTGATGTAATTCGTGTTCTGCACACATTTTACAAAGTGTGAATGTCATTTTCTTATTACAATGAATAGGTAAAACTGGCAAAACAAGATTTTGAGGTGGTAAAACTTTGCATTTAAGGAGTCCTTTGCATTGTCTGATTTTGCCAGTGTCTATGTTTTCCTTTGTGAATATATCTGAATGTCCCACTGGATATTCCCTGTGTTTGTTCACATATGGGTAAAGTGAACAGATATCTATATATTTAATTTCTGTGTCTGTGTTTTCGTCAATTTCGTAGTGTAATTTAATGGTATTTGTTCTCCCACCAAATAATGCTTCTTGTGGTTTAATTGGGTCCATGTGTGGGAAAATGTATCTAAAGAGGCTTGAACTTCAGGATCTGATTTACATAGATGATCCAAATCGTGCTCCCAGACTACATGTATATTATACCCAAATGAATTGAAATGTTTCATGCGTGATTGGGTTTTGTTGTACAGAGATTGATAGAATTGTGAATTGATTGGATTTTTCTCAAACCTGTCAGGATAGCACGTTTCACATCCATGCCACATACATCCATGAAATTCATAGATTGTATTTGTCTCTTTGTAAAAACCATCTACATAATAATTTCCAATTTTTATTTCTCCACCGTTTAGTGCCTGTCGTGTGTGTATGCCTTCTTCTTGTGCTAGTAGCTGTACGAATCTAATGGCTTTCATGGAATATCTAACGGCAGTAGGATACCCTATGTCTGAAATGAGACCAACTTTGTTTTCTGGCATTGAATTTTTCCGCCAAGCTTTATTACAAGCAACAGCTAAAGTTACAGCCTCCCTGAAAGGATCTATCCCATCACATTCGATAAATTGTTTTCTGAATTCGCCACACCCTCTACGTAATATATCCACATCAGACTTACAGTACATGTCCATTTCTTTGGCAAAATTGAAAGTAGCATTACTAGTAAATTTTTGATTGTACCATTTAATAAAATCTTCCCTGACTGGTGGAGACATAGACTCAGGCATGTACAATGTTGCATCTAAATAAGGTCCAATGTAGTTTTGATATGATTTTGTGTTTGCCAGATGAGGAAAATAACCTTTTGCTAGTTCACTTAAACCAAATGTTTTAGAGAATTGTGCCAATCTCATAGAAAGGAAACTCAATGAATCGATGAGTCTAACACCACAACCTTTCAGAGAAATAACTTTGTTTCCATTCATGATGACATCGGGTTTTGATGTAGCAGTTTCAATGAGATGTCTTAAGATAAATTGTGCATCAAACCCTCTTGAATTATGAACAATAGCTGTTGTATCTAAATGTTCCTTACTGAAAAGCCAATTGCAAAAATCACTCAAAGTAGATTCTCCTTTAAAAATATATTCCCTTCTTCCAACTTTGTCACTGAAAATACATTCTTGATCTATTGGCTTGCAAATACACTCCCCACATGCACGGTGTGCAACACAGTAATTTGGGGTGTGGAGACCTGAGTCTTGAGTTGTTTCAAAATCATAAAACACAAAGGGTACTTTCGGCATTTTGTCTTTCTTGGGTGGTTTATATTTAGAATGAAACAATAATGTTCGCTTTTGACTAATTGATGGCAATATTTACATTTCTTGAACCCACTGCAGATGTGATCTCATTTTGTTAGATATATTAGTGAATTGCACCTTTTACATTTCTTAACTAACTGACAAATGTTTTTTTCTTGGTTCTGTGATAGAGTTGTGTGATTTTTATAACAAGAAGAACTTACAAAATCCCTCTTACAAGTGTAACAATGAACAGAATGTTCAGGCGTACATGGCAGTGGAGAATAGCAAACACAGCCTTTCGGGCAGCTATGACGTTCTCTGTTATTATAGCCTACATTGCAATATTCACAATAGTAGTGACATCCTAAAAACCCTGTGACTTTAGTGATGGTGTCGAAATGACGGTCATGGTGATAGATATGAATAACTTTACTCTCTTTTGTAGTTTGTGGTGGTTCAAAAAGGAACATTTCTTTGGCAAGTTGTGGGTGGATTTTAATTACATGCTCTGGGGAGAGTACCCCTTGAATTTTACAATATTCTTCATATCCACAGGGTTTATTATAATCAAGACCTGCTTTGTCCATTAACGCCTTTGCCTCATTTTCTTGAAACTTCACTTTTGAATTTTGAATTTTTTTCCATTTTTTTCTGCCAAAGTTCTGAATTATCTTTATCAACATGGCATTTTCCCACTACAATGGCATGTGCAAAGCACATAGAATCATTGATATTTTTAATTTCAATAATACTTTTCTTATTTCCAACCATTTTAACAACAGATGCAAATGAAATGGGTGCATTTTGCCCCGATCCATGTGGTAGTGAAGTGTGTATTATTTCTAAAGATAATTTACTATCATGGATAGTAAAATTCTCATTTGATTGAATAACTTTTTCAATTTCATCTAACACTGTTTTACAATTTAACCCATAGCTTTGTAAAAGGAATAAAAATACCCACCTCAAGACCTGGATGGTGGATGGATATCCTCATGGGGTCGTTGTCTTGTATACCACATTCCTTTTTCACATCTTCCACCATTGATTGAAACATTTTACTTAGAAACTCAAGTGGATTGTTGACATCGAATTGATTCAAAGTCACTTCACACATAAGAGATTCTGAGTGAAATTTTCTGGATTGCCGCAATAACTTATGGTGAATAGAATACAATCGCCATATGGAGTTTGTATTTTTAGCAGTCAACCTCAGTTTCTTGCTGCTTACAAAATCACTGTCATCTGAATCACTGTAGTCTACTAATGACCGATTCAACTTTTTTTATTCGTCAGAGGAGATCAAAATCACGCCTTTCAGTATTGTTAACTCCAAAGCATGTGTGTCCCAAAACTGTGAACACCCCCCCCCCCCCGCCTATTTATACTTTCGCTGAAAATCATTTTCTTATCCAGAAACAACATTCAGAAAATGTTTTCAAACCAAATTTGTTTAACTTTTTTTTCATTTCAATTTTTCATTTACCTGAATCTAACCAGTGGGGACAAAAGCGTGTGAAAAGACTTATTCGGTGATATTCCTTCCCTCTAACGGGTCAGTCAGCGGTGATGTGGTCCCCAACAGAGGAAAGTCTTATCCATAACTGTCACTCCACTCGAAAAAAATTGACAGACGCCATAGATTTTTTACTCAGAGCATCATTTTAGGTAACAGGATATGTCACTAAATTTCCCCATCAAAAATCAAATAATTTTTTTCACTTTCCTTGGGAGAGATCGACGGATTATACAACCACCGGTGGTGAGCCACCAAAACACGGCATACAAATAATTGGGAAAAAAATCCAATTATCTGTCCTTGATTTTATATTAAAACACAAAGAAAATAACTAAAATATGAGACTAGCCACTTTTTTAAAAATGAATGAATGAATATGGTGATGTTCATTGTATAACAAAGGTTTGACACCATGGTGTGTCTGAAAATGGGGTATTTTGTAATTCACCACTTCTGGAAACGGTATAACAGCAACTACCAAATATTAAGCCTTTGAGAAATAACTCAAAGACATCTCTACCCTCGGACCATCTTGCTTATTGGCATAGATTATTTTCTTCTAACAGCGTGATCATTGTTTTTCCCCCCTTACACCTATAATCTTGAGGTGGAAATTCTATTTTGATAGATATTTCAAGTTTCATAGCGATAAGAAATTTGTGGTTATGGGCCCGCCAAAGTGTATTTACACTCATTTAGAGGGGAGCAAAAGGCGCCAGAAAATAATGCAATGAGTTTTTCACGCGCCTCCTCCCCCCCCCCCCCCCCCCCCCATTGGTTAGACTTAGGTGGATGAAATACTCAATGTATTAGTTTTCACCGCCTTTCCACACTTAGATGATACAGAAAATCACTCTTCCCCTCCAAAAATAATTTGGAGGGAAAGACTGACAATGTGTAGTAAAAAAAAACATCTGAGGAGTAAAATGATTCTGCGTAGCATGAGTGTTAAGTGCATATAATAGCGAAATTAAAACTTTGACAAATTTTTAACTGGCTTGTGTGCTAACAGGATAAATGTTTTATCCGTCACATTGAAATATTTTACCAATCTTCAATGTGGTTAAGGTTTGTTTCAGAACGATATCTCAGAATTGCGCCTTCTTTTGCTGAATTCGTATCAACATCTGTTACGAATTTAATACAGGCATGAAAGAGAATAGCTTTTCCTTTTCAGTTTGGTTAAAAGGAAAAGCTATTCTTTTTTGGCGGTAAAACAGTTTACACTGCAAAACATTCACTGTATGTTTTGTAGTGTAAAAATGAAATTGTTTCTCGGGGTTAATGTCACTGTAATATCTAACGGTCATTTGTTGAAATCAGCTTAAAGCAGTTTTGAAAAAGTATTGAAAACACAACACTGCCTGTCGATAAAACACAATCAGTGTGCAATTACGCTTCCGTGAACGAGTACGGGTTTTTTTTTTCTCCACAGTTGCATTAAGTGAATTATTTTAAACATGTGTTTGAAAAAAATGTATCTCTTACATGAGCTATTTGTAGAATATTTTCAGCCGTAATGAGAGATATGTTTTTCTCTGAGTAGCGGAGTGTTGTATTACAAATTGACTGCAAGACACACATTCCTATCGGATTTATAAGACTTTCGCGTGTAAAAAACACCCAGTCTAAATCTGACAGTATTTTTATATGTCGTGTCTTCCAAGTAATAAATAGAAAAAAACTTCACCAGCGATGTATAATAGGTAGCAGGTTTTTTAAAGCCGAACATTTTGTCAGTATAAGAGCAAAACATTTAGTGATTGGAAGGGATTTTTACCTCATGACTGCCACTATAGGTACAAGCATTTAATACTGAATTCCGCATTCCCCAAAACTGCCACTGTAGGGACGAAATTAATATAGGATTCTCCATAGGGGGCTTGTCCCTATAGTGACATTTTTGTCCCTATAGTGGCATTTTAGCCTTCAAAATCAAATTTACAATTTGTTTTTGAAGGCTAAAAATGCCACTATAGGGACAAGCTCCCTATGGAGAATCCTATGTTAATTTTGTCCCTATAGTGGCAGTTTTGGGGAATGCGGAATTCAGTGTTAAATGCTTGTACCTATAGTGGCAGCCTTCACTACTGGGGGATACCAAGGTGAATGAAAACAGGAGTGAAACGTGTATGGGGTGGTGTGTCCTTTTTATTATTTATTTATTGGTGTTTTAGGTCACATATTTCTGCACGACAGCTAATCATGACAACGACAGTTTTATGGGTGGAGGAAGACAGAGAACCTGGAGAGAACCACTGAGCAGTTGTAAGCAACTCTCAGCTCCGCAACATACTACACCAGCAGGGTTATCCTTGTTCGAAGACAGGTGCACCAAGAACATGCAGTATGCTTTAGTACACAGCATACCATGGCCCCACATGGGCAATGGGGGTGAAGTGTCATGCCCAAGGACACAAAGCTGTTGAACCGAGGACCTCTCGGCTTGCAGCCTGCACCTCTATCTACTGAGCCACTGCACTCCTAGTGGTGTATTCTGATTATAAATATATTTAAGCACTATGTGCATGGTTTTAATGCCATATTTGAGAATTATGTGTGCTGAAGTAATGAGTGCCCTGAAAAATCTCCCCTTTGGTTTTAGTAGGTAGCTTGGCAATGGTATTTGAAGCGACTCCACCTCAGTAAGCAACAGTTTGAATTGTTAATCACATAGTGACTTCTTAATAAGTTTTATTTTGTGGCTGTTGGCAATTGTCTTCTTCGTTATGACAGAAAAATTGTTATGGACCAATATCATGACATGGGAAACAGTATTTGTCGAAAGTGGTCATTTTTCAGTTGCCAACTATAAAAAAAATTACCATAAGACTAGAGATATGGTTAGCACTCATGGCTGACCAATGGGACCGACGATTAAAAGGATACTGACTTAATTCTTCGACAATTATATAAAACGGCAGCAATTGTAAAAAAAAACTGGTCACATAAAGAAGGTGAAAACCTTGAAAACAAAAAAGTGTCAACAAATCACCATAAATTAGTGCCGTTATCACAGGAGAAAGGGCTAAGAAGTATACTGTATAAATACAGTAGGTGAAGAGTGTATTATCATTACATCACCCACATAGTGGAGATTTCACCCAAACAATACTTCCAAATTTGTTGCAAAGCATAACAAGCACAGGTTAAGCTCTGGTCAGCCAATGAACATCTGGGTTAAACCTGGAGGTCCATTGACTCCACTGCCTGAAACATTGCTTGTGTTTTTTGTCCATATGCACAGAATTTGAAAGTGATACTTTGGGAGATAATTCCACTCCATAGGTGATTTCGTTGCAATCCTCTCCCCATGTACTGTACATATTCCAAATGCAAGCTGTAGCTTTGGGTGCACAGTCAAGCGATACTTTTGACAGTACGCCACAAAATCCTAATAACATAAAGCCAACAATGGCAAAACAATAAACAAAAAAAAATAAATAAATAAAAATTTTTAATTTTTTTTAGAGCTGCCGGAACTGAAAAGTTTGGCTGGCCCAAGGCCCAGATAAAATCTGATGGGAGGTTTATTTTTATCAAATATTACAGTGATCTGTTTTAAGATATCCAGTTACCACTTAAGTGCTTCATCCACGCACAGACGTAGCTCATCAATAACCAAGTTATCTACTGTTTTGTGTACACCAAGGGGTAGTTTTCAGTAACAACTCGGTCTACATGTATATATCTTGCATTTACTCGATTAAATCAAGTAATATCACATATATTGCTTCGAAGGAATGAATTAAATGTCTGCAATTATATTTAAATCTTTTTAAACAACCCTGACTTACTTTTTTTCTTGTCACCTCGATATCTGTCGGTATACCACGGTGTTTAGTAGGACCCTTTTCTGGAGGATGGGTTGGTGTGGGTAAAATTGCCGTAGGATTATTTGGGTTAAATTAACAGCCAGCTTGGGTCAAATTGCCGGAGGATTGTTTGGATGCAATTCTCACTGATGACAGTATATTATAGAACACATGGAACGTGGATCTATCTATTTATTTACTGGGGTTTACAGCACTTTTGACAGTTTGGGTCACCTCGTGTTGGACAGTTTTATGGGTGGAGGAAGTTGGAGTCCCCAGAGAGAACCACTGAGCAAATGCCAGGTTTCCGACATACCAATTCCACACGAGCAGGGTTAGCAATGGTTGAAGACAAGTGCGCCCTCAACGACGTACGTACACCTTAGCACACAATGCCACTGTGCCCACAGATGGGCAATGAGGGTCCTCGTGTCGTACAGCTTTATGGGTGGAGGAAGTTGGAGACCCCAGAGAGAACCACTGAGCAAATGCCAGACTTCCAACATACTAATTCCACACGAGCAGGGTTAGCAATGGTTGAAGACAAGGGCGCCCTCAGCGACGTACTGTAGACCTTAGCACACAATGCCACTGTGCCCACAGATGGGCAATGGGGTGCAGTATCTTGCCCAAGGACACAATTTGCGGTTGTCGTAGGTGGAATATAAACAGAGGACAACAGAGCTTGCATTTTTACCTACTGAGGTGCCATGCCCCCTTCGATCGTGGATTACTGCAGAGATAATTATACAATATACATTATTTTTTTGTAGGGGTGAATATCTCACAGATGTATAACTGTATTGCTTTTCTTTGGGATGAATTCTACCCAGGCCGAGTTTTCCCCAGACCGAATTTTCATGTTCCCGAAAAACGATGACATGTAAAATTCGATGGCGTTAAAATTCTAAAAAAATGTTCTGTTTTTTTGGTTTACAAAAGTACAAACCATTGTTCATAAATGAAGATGGACATCACGAAGTACTTTGTTTTGATTTCTGCCTGGACCGAAAAAGTAACCTATCAATATCGGGTTGTTTTGTCCCAACTGCCCATCACCCCGGCTGACGTGTCGTTTCGCCATGGGTCATCTCGCCCCCTATATTGGTTTGCTATGAATCGGATATGAGGGGGCGAAACGGCAATGATTTTATTATTAAATTGTTTTAATGATTTAAAGTACTTTTCCACCATCAAGTAACATTGTAATGCATAAAACTAATTGAGGTTTGGACAAATACTGGGGGGAGTGAGACCCCCCTTCACCCACCCCCCCCCCCCCCCCCCTCTGTCGCGACGTCCCTGTATATGGATTCAAACACTCAAAGAGTGGACGAGACCGAACAATTTGAAAGAGGACTGAGCCAGAATTATTAAAACAGAACACTATTATACAATTGTATATCTGGAATGTTGTGACAAACTGATGTGGGGCCAATGCAGTGTGTTAAATACGGGGGTGTTCACTGGTGCAGAGTTTCGTATTTTTGCAAATCATTTCTGTATTTTTTCTTCAAATACAATACACTAAAGGGTATCCTCGATTTCTTAAATATATATTTCTGATTCCCGTGAATGTTGTGCAGAGAAACGTTGTTTCCCCTTTAACAATTATTTACAAGTCCTGTTTGAAAATCTCCGAAAGAGCATTAGATTCGAAGAACATTAGGCCAAGACATGCAAAACAAAAAAAAAATCAGTTATAAACGACGTTCCAAATCACTGTACCTTGTCAACTCCTTATAATGACTTAGTTATAACGTCAACTCGTCATGACAACATCTCAGCCTATTATACAGTACAGCCGTCGAGCGGCGGTTGTAATTCACGCGTGGGAAGAGGCAATGATGTCGACGCAGGCATTTACCAGGTAAGAAAAATCTTCATCAGGAAACTGTTTAATTAATGAAGAACAGGTTTGTACCATTCAATAACTAAAGTTTCGATGACTATTCCAATAATTATTTTTTTAATCTAATATTATTGCAATAGTGGAAATATTACCCATCCACGACTGACGAACGTTATAATGGCTTCAAAACTCAGAACTCAAACCGTTATAATGACTTGTCAATCAAGGAAAAAACTTGCCAACTCTTTATACCGACTGATCAACTTGTTCTAACGACAGTACACTCTGTTGTAGTAACTTCACAACTCGTTATCGCGACTTGGCAGCTCGTCATTACAACTTAATGACTCGTTATAGTTTTTACGCGTGGCTTGTTTCACAATGTATGTTGAATGCAAGCTGAATGCTGAAAACCGGTAGGGTCGACACATACGATGCCTTCTATTTTTTTTAAAATTCATTGTGACCTAAAACCTGACAGTGACTGAAATGCTGTAAGTTTATTTGATGGCACGAGGTCAATTCAGAAAGGCATTATCAAGAAAAGGTAGGTCGGCGAGTATTTAAAATTAGATTTTAATCTCGATCATGAATGATTTCATTTCGTCGTTGAAAAATCTCTATGTTATGTATAAAAGCGTTTTTCCCGAATGGGGCCAATTAATAATAATAATAATAACTCTTTGGCCAGCCGCTGATTTGTCGCGGTCCTCATAAGAGAAGGCCATCATTCCCCCTGCACCCCACCCCCTCTTCCCCTCCTCTCCTCCCAGCATTCAGATATAAACTGCTTAATAGTGTCCCTCACTTCCTCTTTTTCAATTTCTTCAATAAGCATTCCTACCCTCTCCCTCGTGTCCCCCTTCAGCCATCTACCCTTTGTTTCTTCACCCCACTTCTGCATTATTCTTCCAGTAAATTTTATTCTATGAGGTATATACTGTGGGCATTCCAAGAGAAAATGTTCCAGGGTCTCCACTACTCCAGAGTGGCACATTTGGCATCCCTTTTCCCCATCTCTCCCAATTTTTCCCCGAAGCTCCAGTGATCTTGATCTCAGTTTGAACAGCAGTGACCCTCCAAAGGTGCCATCTAGGTACTTCTCAAAAGCTGGCTTTTCTTTATATTGTAACCCCTGCAGTGATCTTTTCACGCTAACCCCTGCTCGCCAGTTTCGATTGCAGTCTTCCATGACTCTCTCTTTGACAAACCTTTTGCCTTCTTTCATTCCTACTTCTATGTTTGTGACCTCTATAGAGTAATTGTCCATTAGTTCCCTCACATGTTTTGACCACCCCGTTTCTATATTAGAATTCCAAATGGTATCGAGCATCAATTTGCACCACCGGTTGTCAGGCAGGTTTCTCAAGTAGTTACAGTAACACAGTTTTCCCAAATCTACCCTGTCCTTGATTTTCATCCACCCAAGCTCCCCCCTTACTGCTTCCAAAGCTGCAGCATTACTCGACCCTGTTATCCATCTGCCGGCATCATTCTGAGTACTTTCCAACTTCTTAATAACGGTTTGGTTTAATGGAATCACGTCCGTGCCATACGTTATACTTGGTAAACCCACCCTCTCCCACAGTGTTTTCCCCACAAAGACCTTATTGAAACTATTTTTCCCTAAAAGTTTTAGTTGGTTCAGAATTCTTTTCCCCTTCAGAATCAGTTTGGCTGAGTAATTTCTGTACACCCCTCTTCCCGTTTTATTTATGCTTACCCCTAGATACTCATACTCTCCCGTTTCTCCTACAGTGATTTGTTTGCTTTCCCCTTCGGGGATTGAGAACTGCCCCACTCTCCATCTCTTCGTCATATCTACCTTGCGTCCAACGGGTATTACCTTGCTTTTATTTTCATTTAGTTCGAGCCGCCAAGTGTTCCCATATCTACCAACAATTTCCAGCAGTTTCTCTAGCCCCTGTTCAGTTCTAGACATTAACACCATGTCGTCCGCAAAGAATAAGCCTGGTATCTTTATGTCTCCAACATTTACCCCCTCCGCACTCTGAATTAGTTCGTCCCCTAAATCTTTAACATACAATGCAAACAAAATCGGTGAAAAGATACACCCCTGCTTGAGGCCTATATCCATAGGGACTCGTTTTGTAGTGATACTCCCTAGACTGAGTTGGCTTTGCACATCTGTATACAGTGCTTTCATGATTCCCACAAAGTCACCCCCCAGTCCGATGCCCTCGAGCTTTCGCCACATACCTTCCCTCCACACTCGGTCGTACGCTTTTTTCACATCTAGAAATGCCAGAAACACCTTTTTCTTTTCAGCCTTTGTTGATTCTATCAGTTGGGTGAGTGTAAATAGGTGATCAGTGACTCTTCGTCCTTTCCTGAAACCATTTTGAATTTCTCCTAAAAAACCTTTCTCTTCAATAACTTCCTCTAGTCTACCGTATATGACCTTACAGAATACTTTTCCGATGTTACTACTAACTGATATCCCCCTATAGTTATCTAGAACTTCCTTATCCCCCTTTTTGTGTATGAACGACACCTTACTTTCCCTCCACTCTCTGGGGACCTCTTGCTTTCGCAGAGCCAGGTTGAAAAGGTTTGTCAGGACTTCAATAAGTGCCTCCCCTCCATTTTTGAGGAATTCGTTCGGAATTTCATCAGTCCCTCCCGCTTTACCATTTTTTAATTTCGAGACCACGTTCCGCACTTCTTCTGCCGTTATTTCGCTACATACACGATTGGATAGGTTCTCCTCCACCAGTGTATTTCTTTTTGGTGGGGACCCACTGCCCCATCGCCTATCGTTTATCTTTTCCCAGTGCTTGACTAACTCTGAAGCGATACGGCCTTTATCTTCTGTACTTTCCCCATCCACTTTGATACTCTGCACACTACTTTTCCCCCGTTTATTTATCCAGTTCCAAAATACGTTTGAGCTCGAACCCCCCGTTTTCTTTATTGTTCTGGCAAGACTGCAATTGTGCTCCTTCCTATTATTATTCTTTATCTCATTCACCTTTCTCCGTGCCAGTTCGTATTCTCCTTTCATTAGTCTCGTGTCATTGTTATCCACCCCTTTAAGCTTCCTACTTCTTCTGTAAGCAGCGCATTTTACCTTCCTTTCTTTTATAGCCTTTTTCAGTCCCTCGTTAACCCTGTATCCAAGTTCTCTCGTTGGGACCCTCACCCTTCCTATACAATCCCTCCCTGCCTCTGTTAGGCTATTTACTATGCCATCTGAAATACTCTGGACATTTGCATCCCTAGGTATACATTCAAGATTTGGTTTTAGTTTTTCCCGAAACTGCTTCCAGTCGGTTCCTTGTTTTAGTCCCCAAACTTCCTTGAAGGTATTTCTGTCTCTATTCGTCTTTTTGCCCATAATCTTAACTGTTATCAGGTTGTGATCACTACCCAAGTCATTTTTTCCCTCGTCATCTATTTCTACATCTATAACCTCCCTCCATACGCTAATGTCAGTGAGTATATAATCAATTATTGTTTTCTTATCGTTCCTCTCCCAGGTCCATTTACACTTACATTTCGCATCCCTGTTCAGGATCTTTAAACCAAGCTCTTTTGATAGGTCCAACATCTTCCTCCCATTCGTGTTAATTTTCCTATCACCTCCCTGTATGCCCTCCTCCTTATCCCCGATGTGCCCATTGAAGTCCCCCATTAGGACAATACTGAACCCTCTGCTTCCAAGCTCTGTGATATTCGATCTAAGAGTTGTATATATTGAATCATTCCACTCAGGCTTACTTCCCTCCACTGCTAAGTATACAACACCAACGGCAACACTCCTGCTTCCTAACTTGATTTTTGCCCATACTATTTCGTTGGATACTGGAATCTGAGTCCTTGCTTCTGTGAGATCTGTAATCAATGAGGGCTGTAATTCCTCTTTAGCGTAGATGCCAACACCCCCACCCCGTTTCTGACCCTCAGTTCGCCCAGCTCCTATCCACACGCAACCCTTCATCTGATCAACCCGCTCATCCCGTCGTATCCACGTCTCACTTAGACCCATTATATCGAAGTCTCCTTCGTCCATCATTGTTGATATTTCGCTTACTTTCTTGTGCAGACCCTGGATGTTGCAGTACCCAAACTTAATGAATCTTTGTTTTTTTGTCATCACTGGCACATTATTATAACCCTGGTATGTCCCTGTATTGTGCATGTTTGTTGTTCTTCCTATGTTCCCAGCATTTGTGCCCCTCTGGGTTATCGGCTGTGGTCCCCTACCCCCCTTTTCTCCAAAAAAGGCCCAGTCACCTGTAAAATTTTTTGGCCCAACAGGTCTGTACCCATCCTACTTAAATGCAATCCGTCTCGCCCATACAACTCTCCTTGTCCCCAGAATGAATCCCAGTGGTCAATGAAATGTATTCCCAAGTCTTTGCAGTGCTCTTCCAGCTCCTCGTTTAGTGCCATAATCCGCGAGTTCCTCTCATTCCCACCACCCATAACGGGGAGCACCCCTGAAACGATGGTCCGAGCATTCCTGCTAAGTAGCTTACTAATTAGGTCCTTGTATGTGTCCAACGAACTGATTTCCTCTCCCTGATGTTATTGGACCCCACATTAATACCACTACCGGATCAGGCCCCGACCCAGCTACAATACCGTCCACTCTATCCCTCAGGTCCTCCACTTTAGCCCCCGGAAAGCACAGAACTGTTCTATTTTTACTGTCCGGACCACAGACAACCTTGTCGATCCCCCGAACTATGCTACTTCCCGCAACCACCAACTTACTTTTGGCCCTCGCCCTATTTATCTCCTCTAGTCTCCTATTGTTTACAGCGTCCTCTTCCTCTCCAACAGCCCCACTCGGAATCAATATCGGTATCGGTATCTTTGACCTAGGATTACTCCTATCCTTGTCCCTCCGTCTCTTTCCAGGCCCTGAACTACCTGGACTACTCCCCTGGTCTTCTCCCGTATCCCTCCTCCTTTTTCCTGGCCTAGACCCCAAGCTACTATCTGTT